>JAAALK010000284.1:41302537-41871633 GCA_019279435.1 Zizania palustris
CAGACCAAGCTATGGTAGCAACACCGAGGGCCAAAGACCTCTCCGACTCAGCGGGCCCATCGGCGGGCAACCCAGCAACCGACCAGGAGGGGCTAGCTAGCCTACGTCCGCACAATGACCACCCTGCCACAATCCTCCATATCGACTTCGTCTGCTCGTAGGATCCAGAATCACACTCTGGACTTAGCTGGAGCCAAGCCTATGTATTGGCCACTGAAAACATTCTGCTCAGAGGCAAAGCTTGCACAATGGCAGCAGGTGGCCACAATCCAACCCCCTGGAGCCCGCAAGGGTGCCAGAGGTTGAGGCCGTCGCACTGCGTGATGACGAGGACCAAGGGGACTGGAGGGAGGAGCAGAACGCGTCTTTCGACGAAGAGTCTCCGCTGCACCCTGACCTACATAGGGTGCGGTTCGACTCAAATTTCCACATGACGAACCTCCCGAAGTATTCTAAGGAGTCCTACCTTGGAGAATTCTCTCGGTCCTACGCTTTGGCAATAGAAACCTACGAAGGGGGCCAGGAAACGATGGCAAAATGTTTCCCCCTCACCCTCGAAGGAATCGCCCTCCGGTGGTTCTGGTCGTCGAGACCGGAGCCTATCAGATCGTGGGACCAGCTAAAGAAAAAGTTTATCAACAACTTCCAAGGGACCTTTGTGGCCCCCATGTCCATCGAAAGCCTCTTCCAGGTGAAGCAGCAACCGAGCGAGACGTTGCGGCAGTATTCGCCGCGCTTCGCCTACACCGAGGCCTAGATCAAAGGGTTGTCGGCCTCCTCCGTCATCGACGCGGCCCGCGAGAGCATTACCAACCTCGGCCTCCTCGGTAAGCTTCACCGAAAGTTGATTTCTTCGGTGGCCTAGCTGATGATGTACTTCGAAGAGGACTGCTAGGTCTTAGGAGGGGCAGCTTCGCAGGCAGGCAATGATCGCTCCCGTCGGAACTCCAGAGGCTAAAGTCTACGAAGTAAGAAGACACAGCCCTCCGAGCCCCATCCCCGGCTGAACACTGCCACTGCGACTCATGGCGGGGGTGGAAGCATTATAGAGGGGAGGTGCTCAGCATCGCCGCCACAACCTCTAAGCCCGTGGAGTTACAACAGGCCCAGAGCAAAGGGTGCTCCGTCGGTGCAAAGCCACCTACGAATACCCCGGCTGGGAATGCAATCTTCCATTGCAGCGTTCACAACGAGAACCGGAGCCACGACACCGACTCTTGTCGAACCATCCTCGCCCTCTGAAACGAATACCTTGAGTAGAGTTCTAGACGGGGGTCATCCTATAGGACGCCATCCGCCCCACGTGCCGAGCCCATCTAGGTGGTAGGGAAGATCGATGAACCAGGGGCTCCGAAGCACTTCCTAGAGTCGAACAAATTTTTGGTCCCGAAGCTCGGGGAACATTTGGATTGGGGGAAGCGTGTGGTGCTACCCATCTCCGGAGGTGAAGCCATGGGCAGCATGTCGAAGACGAAATGGTGGGAGTATGTTTGGGAGGTAGGGCACATTGGGATCTCGGCCTCAGCTGCAATGCGTCAAGTTTCCACACGCCGACCCCCTCGTCATCACAGCCAACATCACCGGCGTCGAGGTACGTCGAGTGCTTGTCGACGGAGGTTGCTTCCGCTGACATTATTTTTGTGCAGGCCTTCGACCAGCTCTACATCTCCAGGAAGCACCTTCTCATTGCCACCCGATCGATCCAAGGGTTCGCGGGCCCACTGCTCGATGCCCTCGGTCAGATAGGCCTCGAAGTCCATAAATGCAGTAAATAGTATGCTTTTACAAGTGCTTGGTATACGATGTGCTATTATATATATTATTAAATATATTCTAGTATTAATTTGTTGTTTGTTGATGATTTCATACGCGTATGTAATTTTTTATTTGACACCAACGTAAATAGTGTAACGAAACCTATGTGTCACCTGTTTCAGACCAACATGTCTCACACGTGTCATGCGTGTGAGATCTGTAGGTCCAGAATTGTCCCTTTTTGGACAACCTCGGAGTGGGCGACAAAGCGTGGTATTTATTATGAGTCATGAGTCCAAATGAGATTTCAGTAACATAACCTTGTTGTTCTCCATTGCACCACTATCAGGCGTGCAATTGGAGAACAACGGGGTTATGCTGCTGATATTTTGTTCGGACTCATGGCTCGTCATAAATACCACGTTCTGTCGGTCACTCTTCGGTGGGTTTAGGATCTATCTTTTCCTATATACATAGGGACGTGGTATGTAGAAAATGTCTAGTACTTATGATGTATTCTCGATTCAATGTGTGGGATCGGAATGGCGACTAAAGGGGGGTAAATAGGCACCTCGACAAATTCTCATTAATCAGATGGCCTAATCAAATCACCCAATGCTCCTCCAAAAGTTCAGATTCAAATTCAAACCAAACAATTCAAATCAAAGCAACAAAATCCTTTCACATTCAAAAAACAGTGTTGTTTGGAGTTTGAAGTGTCGAAGCACTCTGTCAACAATTAGTATTACAAACTACAATGAGTGGATCGTCAATTGGATGATCGACAAAGTTAAATCGGCAACTGAATCTCCGAAACAAACCAAAGACTCAGTAAATTCAGAACTGAGCTAAACTGTTAAACAACATGGTAATTTCCAGTATTTAATTTGGAATCCAATTTAAATAGTCATCACAAATATATCACTTTTCAACACATATTGATTATCTCTCTCTCATGTATAAATCAGCTCAAGATCAAATATCAGATTGAAGCAAATCTCAAGAGACCAACTCTATTTGCAATTTGATTAGAACTCAAACTGAATTCAGCTGAAAACACACCACTTCTGAAAAATTCTGGATAATGAATAGTGCCAAACAGGGTCAATTCAGAACTGAAATTTGAAGTTTCACCCTGAAATCAGTTCAGATTTGCAGATAATTTGTTCACACTAGAAAACATTTTCAGTACTGAATTATATCAAGTCAATTCAGAAAATAGAGTTGGACTGAAACAGTCTAATTCAAATCCGTAAAAAGTTATCTGAAAATAAACTATGATTTCAGGACTTTTGAAACTTTCTTGGTGAAGAACAATGAATAAACAGATTATGATTCAAATTTTAGGTTTCAGCAATTTCAAACCACAAAACTACACTGCTGTTAACTCAAACTGAATTCAATTGATTTTCTGAAACACACTGAATGATAAACAGTGTCAGTAGAAATTCAACTCATACCACATATTAAAGTTTCACAATAGACATTACTTCAGTTTTGCAAATACTAGATCAGATCAGATAAATGCAGTACACATATCCAAGGATTTCAGAAAACTTTAAATACTGAGATTAATCAGGGAAATCAGATGCTACTGAAGTTTAAATATTTTTCCAGATCAGAAATTTTAAACATAAATTCACTGAAATGATCAACAATTTTACTGCACAAATGAATTCAGTATATGTAGAGTTTATACCTTGAAATATTTGTAATATACTGAAGATTCAGCAACAAAGTAATGCAAGGACTGAAGATAAGTGAAGAGAAACTTTCTAAATTTCTATTATATTTTGAGCAGAGAAACAATAAGCAATTACCAATTAAAATGAAATTCTAGTCATGTTTCTTTCAAGCCATCAGTCAACATAGATTTCCATTTCTAGAATTCAGAATAGCAGATCTAGGCAAAACCTTGATGAAGAACAATGCAATCTCAATTGAAAGGATGTGAATGAATCAAAGCAGTGAACAGAAAATGTGACATATTAATTCAGCTGATTTGCATAGTTTCAACAAATTCTGAACACTAAAACAAAGTGTAGACTGAATATTTCTGAATAGATAGCAAAAGTTTAACAACAAACTCTGGATCACTGAATACAATTCAGACCAATACAATGTAGTTTCAGTTTTTAAATGTGTTTACAATACTCATGTTGATTTGGTTATCTCAATTTCAGACACTTAAACTTTAGACTGAAACACCTTGACTCAAGCCTTAAAACACAACACAGTTTCAGCCAACAACCACTGCAGTATTGAAAATGATTTGATAAGAAACAGTTAATTCAAAATTTTCAGATTTAAAACAAGGAATTAGATTATCAGATAAAACAGCAAAACTTGTTTACACACTAAGAGCAACTTTGCTTCTAGAGATCATCCCTGAAAATGCTGTAGACACTCTGCCAAAGAATCAATCTAGTGCTACTTAGACTACTAATCATGGACATCCAACAAGAAGGATCAAAGAACACACTCAGAACATATATCAAACAAGAAGCATTTCAGATCAAAATGAGATCAAATCTAGTAGCACAGGAAACAAGCAATTACTCCCTCAACTGTATCAGATCAGACACAAAACAGCCAAAATGTTGATGAACCGTACACGCAGAACTGAAATTTCAGTAAACACTTACAAGGAAAATACCTGGATGGTGATCCTTTTGCTCATGAAGCTCATGATCAGATTGTTGAAGATCAAACTTGTGATCTGGATCATCTCCATGCCCAATACAGCAGCAATCAAATGCAGAAAAATAGAACAGCCTAGGAGCCTTCTGGGATCACAAGAAAGAAAAAGAATCCAGCCAAGGAATATTCTTGAGTAGGTATAGTAAAAAGTGGAAAGCCACAAAAATTCTGCCTAAAAGTTAGTTCAATCTATTCTCTATTTTCAGCAGCAGAGAAGTATTCTAAAATAATATAACACATTCAAAGAACTAAAACATCATGAAGAACAGAACAAAAATTATAGCAAACTACAAAACTGGAACATTCAAATCATCCACAACAAAAGTTGTAAAATATCAACATCAAGTTCTGCAGTGAAATCACCAGAAAAAGCTTCACAAAAATCAATCCAGATCAACTTTGGTTCTGCGCGAGGAGACTTACAGATTCACTGTGCTGTTTCGGATAATGAGCAGGAAAGCATCTTTGATGCACAATGACTCTAGACTCTTAAACTTTTATTACACAATGACTCAAAACAAAAAGGACTCCTAATTATTGAAATTAGCTATTTAGAGATGTGATGGTTTTCAGCAAAAACTGACAAAGTCTCTCAACTCTTCGACTCATGACACCGCTTTGTGACTCTGAGCGCCAGCAAGCCTTTTCCGCAATCGATACCCTCGAGCCGCCTGAATACACTACAGGAAAACGATAAACTTCCGTCGGCCAAATTAACTTCCGTCGGCTCCTGGAGGCCGACGGAAGTTAACTTAACTTCCGTCGGCTTCTGACAGTGGCCGACGGAAGTTAGCGGGGATTTTTCCGCGGCCGATCGGATCCCCCTAACTTCCGTTGGCCAGCATTAAAGCCGACGGGGCTTTAATGCTGGCCGACGGAAGTTAGGGAATTTATTCCCCAACCGCGCGAGCGTACAGGGAGCCCTAACTCCCTGTACACGCGCGCCCGGCCCGTTCCCCGCCGCCGCCGCTCCTGCGCCCGCCGCCTCCTGCGCCCACCGCCTCCGCCGCCGCCGGCCGACCACCGCCGCCACCGGCCGCCCGGTCCAGCACGCCGCTCGCTGCCGCCGCCTCCCACGCCGACCCACACCGCTCCTCCCCGCCGCCTCTGGCCGGCCGCCACCGACCACGCGCCCGCGCCCGCCGCTCCTCCCCGCTGCAGCCGACCGCTGCCGCCGCCGCCGGTCCCGCCTCCCACGCCGACCGCGCGCCCGCGTCGCACACCCGCCGCCGTCTCGCTCCCGCGCCACCTCCCGCCGGCGCCGCCGCCAGTGCCGCCCACCTCCGGCCCACCGCCGCCGTGCCCCACCGCCGCTGGTCCGAGCCACCGGACGCCACGCCCGCCCCCACAGCCCCCCCCCCCCCCGCAGCCGCCCGCCGCCGCTGGCCGACGGACGCCGCCCCGACCCCTCCCCGCCGCCGCCGCCCCCGTTTCGGCCGTCACCATCCGGACACCGTCGCCCATCGCCGCTCGCCGTCGCCACCCGACAATTAAGTAATGCTATAAACTTGATTTCAAGTTTTGAATTCTAAGTTCTTGTGTTCAAAATTTATGAAACTTGTGGATATCTAGTTGAAATTGGTTTGAACAAATTTGTTGGTTTAGTTAATTGAATTGGATAGTAAAATATTGCTATTAACTATAGATGTTTGTTTAGAAGTTGTATTCTAAAAGTATATATGCAATGAAAATATGTGTTGTATAGGTTGTTGTCGAATAAGGAACAGTGTCGCCATTTAGAGAAATTTTCAAGAACTTTGAATTTGCTTGATTAGATGTGTGAATTTTCAGGATTCTTAATGCATAACATATTTTGATGGTAACATGAACTACACGTGTACATTTTTCTTTTGGTACATATTATGATTTTGTTGATTGTGATGTTGTATGTATATGCTTTATGCTTGTGAATACTTATGCTTGTATATATATATATACTTTATTATATATATTTCTTTTCGTATGCAATTTTTTATTTGACAACAACGTAGATAGTGTAACGAAACCTATGCGTCACCCGTTTTGGACCAACATGTCTCACACGTGTCATGAGTGTGAGTAGGGGAACCAGGAAAAAATAAAAAAATACCAGCTAACTTGCGTCGGCTTATACCATAGCCGACGGAAGTTAGCTGGTTTCGGCCACGTGGGCAGAAAGGCTAACTTCCGTCGGCCAGGCTGGCCGACGGAAGTTAGCGCCCCCCTACTGATGTGGCAGAGTTCGGGGCTAACTTTCGTCGGCCACGTCAAGCCGACGGAAGTTAGCTAACTTCTGTCGCCTCGCTTCCGTCGGCCTTTGGCCGACGGAAGTTAGCGTTTTGCCGACGGAAGTTAGCTTCTTCCGTCGGGAAAGGGCTAACTTCCGTCGGCTTTGGCCGACGGAAGTTGCCTGGATTGTTGTAGTGATACTTGCCCTGGCCTCCCTCTCGCAGACTCGGATGTCATGTCGTCACTTCCATCTGTCCGTCCAAGTCTTGCTTAGTCTTTTTGTGCACTGTTGAGATCTTCTCCAACTTCACCCGGCCTCCCTGATCCTTCGGCATCGAGCTCCCTGCTTGACCCTCAATCACTCGGCGTTGACAGTTGGTCAGCATCTCCACCCTACACATCCAAGACAAGCTAAAACAAGAATGCGACACACCACCAAAACCCTCTGCACACAAACCTCATTCGTACATGGCACCATTCAATGCACACAACCCAACACTCAACCAATCGCTCAACTGCTCATCCTTGTCAATCACTCATCATATAGACAGAAACCACCCTTGGTTTCACAAAATGAATGTTTTGCCTATAGAATGGCTGAGGATGACAGATGGTGGATGTATAGTGGTTGGACGAAAAGTGGAGGTCACACGAGGGAGTGGGAAATCAACGCTGAGAAATTTGTTTATCGTGCATTCGCTTTGACAACAAACACTAGCGTGAGGTGCCCATGCATGAAGTGCAGAAATTCTCATTGGCAAGACAAGAGAACGTTGTCATTCCATATTTGCAAATATGGTTTTGTGCCAGGTTAAGAAGTTTGGAATTTTCACGGTGAGACAGACTGTGAAAAAACGATATTTGTAGTGGAAGAAGAGGATGATAGCATTGTTGACGATAGGATGGATGAGATGCTTGATGCTATATGGCCGGAGTTTGAATCAAACCCTATGGATCCTCCAACACCGGAGGTTCAAAAGTTTTTTGACATCCTTCGAGCTTCAGAAGAGCTTTTGCATGAGCCACCACCGTAAGCGTTCTCGCGTTCATGACCTATCTTGTGGCCATTAAGTCGAAGTTTACATTCTCTAACAATTGTTATAAGGAGCTCTTGAATCTGATCAACGATATCCTTCCTATGAACCATAAGGTTCCAAAAGACATGTACCTGTCAAAGAAAATGCTTTCTGTTGTCGGTATGGAGTATGAGAAGATTGATGTGTGCCAAGATAACTATATGCTTTTCTGAAAAGAATATAGGAATGAGGTGAAATGCTTAAAATGTGGTAAACTGAGATTCATAGAGATCATAAACGAAGACAGTGAAAAGGTAACGGCAGAGGTTGCTCATAAGCCACTTCGTTACATGCCTCTTACACCTCTGGTGAAACGATTGTTTCTCTCAAAGAAAATCGCTAGACATATGCGATGGCATAAAGAAGGTGCACGTGAGAATAATCATGTAATGGAGCACCCATCTGATGGTGAGGCGTGGAAGGCTCTGGATGATTTTTATGCAGACTTTGCTAGGGATTCAAGGAATGTTTGGATTGCGTTGGCAACAGATGGATTCACGCCTTTCAATGTAACCGCATCGTCGTACTCTTGTTGGCCTGTGTTTGCTATTCCATACAACCTTCCACCTTCGTTTTGTATGAAATATGAATTTATGTTCCTATGTCTCATTATACCATGTCTAGAGCATCCTGGAACACGCCTGAACGAGATGTTGAAGCCCTTAATTGAAGAGTTAAAACAATTGTGGAAAGGAGTTGAAGCATATGACTATGACCGAAAGCAAAAATTCAATCTTTGAGTTGCGTATATGTGGTTGGTCCACGATTTTCCGGAATATGGTATTTTTTCTGGTTGGAGTTGTCATGGAAGGTTGACATGTCTGATATGTGCGAAGGACACCGATTGTTTCCGTTTGAGCTTCGGGGGAAAGATTTGTTACTTTGATTGTCATAGATGTTTTTTGCCCATTAATCACCCATTTAGGTTATAGAGGAACAGTTTCAAGAAGGACAATGTTGTTGTAAAAGCACCACCAAGGCGTTTAAATGGTAGAGAAATCATTGATATGCTGAATGAGTTGGTCCTTAATGAAAATGAGGATGGATTTGTAGGATTCGAAACTGAACATAATTGGACCAACATATGTGGCTTATGGAAATTGTCGTATGTCAAATCACTAATTCTGATGCACAACATTGACGTTATGCATCATGAACGTAATGTTGGTGAAAGCATTATAAGTACATGAATGGATTTTGCATACAGGACAAAAGATAATGTAAACGCGAGAAAAGATTTAGCTGAGATTTGTAATCGACCAACCCTTGAGTTGACGAATAGTGGTGGCAAGCCACGTGCCCCATTTTGTTTAAAACCTAAAGAAAAAACAAGTAATGAGGTGGTTGAAAATTTTGAAATTCTCAGTTGGTTACACCGTGGAATTTAGAAGAGCTGTGAATTTGAAGACATGGAAATTAAATGGATTGAAAAGTCACGATTACCACATAATAACGGAAAGACTCATTCATGTAATGTTTCGTGGGTACCTTAATGATGATATGTGGAAGGCGTTAGCTGAGCTAAGACATTTTTATAGACAGCTTTTTGCTAAAGAAATTAAGAAAGATATGATGGAGATGCTGGAGAAATAGATACCAGTGCTTTTATGTAAATTGGAAAAAATATTCCCTCTAGAATTCTTCAATCCAATGCAACATTTACTAGTTCATCTGCCATATGAAGCTAAGGTAGGTGGCCTTGTGCAATATAGGTGGATGTATAACATTGAAAGGTCCCTAAAGAAGCTTAGAGCGATGGTTGGCAATAAGGACAGAGTTGAAGGTTGCATCGCAGAAGAATTTAAATTAAAAGAGATAACATACTTCACTAGTGTATACTTCGCTGAACATCACAATGTCAACACACCTGCTACATGGTACCATATGGATGAAGACCATCCTTGTAGTGATCAACAATTTTTTGGGTGGAAGGGCATAACTGTTGGTGTCTCCACAAAATATTATGTAACTCAGGAAGAATGGACATATGCCTTGCTCTACATGTACTCAAATATGGAAGAGATGGAACAATATTTCACGTAAGTCAATTCTTTTTAGTTTTATATTTTACCTCCAAATTTTATACCCGTTCGTTTACCTATTCGTTACAATGACAGTATGTTTGATTCGAAATACTTGACGTCTGGTCGTCAACCAACGGAGAAGCAATTAGATAAATTGTGTCCAGAAGGAGTAAATGGCGGACCTAGTTTCCTCACTTGGTTCAGAGAACATGTAAATCCTTACCTGTTGTGACACGTATTATTTTACTCTATTAGGTTAATTATCTCATAAACTCGTATGATTTGTAGTGTGTGCTTGCTGACAATGTACATATAGACTTGCGACAGCTCTCTTACAGAAGTATTAGTGCCAAAAGTTACGGTCGCTATGATTTTAACGGTTTCTACTTCCGTTCAACTATTTTTAAAGCATATCGACCTCTAGCGGCAACAACTAATATTGGAGTTGTTACAAGGGTCATTGAATGACAAGGACACGAAACTATATATTATGGAATCGTCAAAAATATAATCGAGTACAACTTTGCCGAGAATAAGGAGATTAAAGTAGTCTTCTTCGATTGTGATTGGTTTGACTGCAAACATGGTACTCGAGAAAACCAATTTGGGATAGTTGAAGTTAAACACGCGGAATGATTATGTGGTTGCGATAATTTTGTCCTTGCTCACCAAGTCGAGCAGGTGTATTATATGTTGTACCCATGTGAAAAACTAAGTGCTTGGTGGGTAGTCTACAAAGTGAATCCTCGGGAACGTCTACACACTCCAGCGATGGCGCTTATCAATTAGAGGTTGAAGAGGTTGATGAGGTTAACCAAGATGATGAATTGCCGACTTCATTTAATGTAGAGCCAGACTCGCCAGCAGATTCTTTTATTGGCGATTCTAATGATGTACCATTTCTCGAGAAAAGAAAACACCAACATAAGAAGAAAAAAGTAACATGGCGTGCTTTGGGGAGAAAAGGACAAATTGATCCTGATTTTGATGATAATTGACAAGTAATTGTTTTCATACATGCATATGTAATAAACTTCATATTACATGTTTTTTCATATGTTCAAACCTTTTGTGCTAGTAAATGTTTGTTTGTTCTTGTTTTGAATAGGATGTCGAAAAAGGTGAAGACTATCACGAGGAAGCTTTTCCGCTTGGCGAGTACATCGGTGAGCATTCCGGTGAGTACACCGACGACTCAGGAGATGCATAGATCCGACATTAATTGGTCGGTCTATTGCATTTCAAATGGATGATGAGGTAACTTTCAAATTGATTTTTATGCCAGTTAAAAACTATTACTAATTGTTTTAATACTATTTTGTAGGAGGAAGAACATCTGGAGGGTGTGGGTCATGAGGATGACCCGAAGGGTGGGGGCAAGAGGGGGATGACCCAGAGGGTGCGGGGCAGGGTGATGAACTAGAGGGTGTGGTGCAGGGGGTTGACCCGGAGGGTGCAGGTCAGGAGGAGGGGGCTGAGGCTTCACGGTCCTCACAAACTTTCAGGACGAGCCACCTGGTCGCCCCACCAATAGTCTTTTTGGGTGGAGCCAAGATCGAGATTACGCCTGTAGGTGACGGGTAAGTCTAATACTCTATTGTTTTGCTTTTCTCAAAAATATTCTTTCAGTAAACTGACTTTATTTATTATGTATTTCTAGATCTTGGATTGACTCTCAGTTTGACGGCACTTCGAGGGTCAGGCAGGTTATCTAGATTTTGAGTAACCTGTGTCGCCTACACTACCCAAGGGTGCTGACAATGATGACCGGTGAGCGGGTTCTATGTCAGACATGGGACCAATACCGGTTTGCTCCTGACGGGCTCCACGGAACTGCTTAGGGGCGGTGTTTCATGACTTATGGTATGTGTTTTTCATTCCTCTTTTAGTTTTAACCCGAATCTTTTTAAGTTACAACACTTTACTAATCATGACTTTTATAGTTACGCTTTTGCTTGCCAGAATCAGGTAATCACCATAATCATGCCCTTCAAGTCTTCAACAACAATGCACACAAAGTGGTGAAGGACACAATTTCGTATGCCCGCATTCAAGCGAACAATGCATACTACAAGGAGAAGCTAGGACAACGAATGAGCAAGTTGACGGGTGCTTCAATAATATACTTGACTGAAGGACAATACCGTTCGGTAAACAATTCTAACTTTTTTAATCTTCAATTTTTGAGATTTATTTTCATATAATACAGAAGCTTAACATCTCTGTTCAGGTGAGGATTCTATGGTATGAAAACCACGAGGATGCCTATTTTAAATTCTACAAGATTTGCTCTTCAGCTGCATTCGAGAAGACTTCCGAGGAGAAAAGACAATGCCATGGAACGGATCGGAAGCACACATATGGTGCCGATGGACATATCTTCCATGCTAAACACATTGTAAGACCAACACTTGCACTTTATCTATAGATACATTGTAATGCGACTAACTCATATCTACTGTACATGAAGCTAAATCTGGCAATGTGCCAAGTGACATCGAGGTCTATGCTTCTGTTCACAAAGGAAGCAATCCTACATAGCCAGATGTCTTGTGTAGCCAGTCAGCCACGAATCATTTGGTGAGATGTTAGCAATGTTAAGAGTTTGTGTCATTTCATTTTTCTCCATCTAATCGGACATGTTGTTTTTTGCAAGCGCAATATGGTTAACACATGGTTCAACTCCATGGAGAGGACTAAGATTGGCGGAGAGAACTTGTCGACTCAATGGCCGTGTACTCCAACGGAGGTGAAAAAAGACATGGACGGTGAGACGATGTTTTTCTCAATGTTTTGTGTATGGTCTTGTAATGGTAACTATATCATTCAATGTTGAGGTACTCCATGTTCAGTGGAGTTATTGACTCGAGGACGGTGAGAGCTCAGAAGTCAGCTCAATCATCACAGAGCTATGTCAGAGTTGGCTCCAGCCATCGTCGCTCAAAAGCAAACCCGAAAGTGGTTCAGCTGAGGAAGGAAATGAGGCAGTGCGACGAGCACATAAGGCAACAACAAGAGTATTATACCGCCTGCTTAGAACAACAACAAGCGATGTTGCAAGTAAGTTTAGTTTACTGTGTTGCAGTTATAAAGTATTTAGCAATAGGTTTAGAACTAACTGTGTAGCAAATGGCCTAGCAGCTTCATGGATTTGACATGTCCATGTTCCAACCGCTACCTACCACACCACCACCATTTCCATTTGTTACTCCTCTTGCAGCTGAGGTACCTCCTGGCATATCGTTATTTGAGTTACTTTAGTTAGTTAAGATACATAAGTTAGCGTTTAGAAGGTTATTTGAGTTTGTTCTCCAATTTTGTCTATTTCTTCAGAGTTTCCGTACGCCCGGTCAGGATGGAGCCTCCAGGGAAAATGTGGATGAAGCGGGAGGTAGCGGCGGTGCCCACGACCCAAATGTGGGCGATCAGTGAGTATGAATGTATATTCTGATGTTTGGATTGAATTTGGATGTGACATGCAATTTGAATATGAATTAGAATGTGTTATGTGAATCTGAATGTGTTATGTTACTTTGTATGTGAATTTGGATGGGATATGTGAATTCGGATGTGTTATGTGACTTTGGATGTGAATTCAGTTGTGTTATGTGATTTTGGATGTGATGTGTGAAGTTTGGATGTGAATTTGGATGGATATGTGAATTTGCATGTGAGATCTGATTTTGGATGTTATATGTGAAGTTTGAATGTGATTACTGATGTGAGATGTGATTTTGGATGTTATATGTGAATTTTGATATAAATTGTGGTTGGATGTGAGTGTGAATAGGGGAACTAGGAAAAACAAAAAAATACTAGCTAACTTCCGTCGGCTTTGACAATAGCCGATGGAAGTTAGCTGGTTTCGGCCACGTGGGCAGAAAGGCTAACTTCCGTCAGCTAGGGCCAAAGCCAACGGAAGTTAGGGCCACCTAACTTCCATCAGCAAGACTGGCCGACGGAAGTTAGCGCGCCTCTGCTGACATGGCAGAGTACCGCGCTAACTTCTGTCGGCCACGTGAAGCCGACGGAAGTTAAGCTAACGAAAGTTAGGGCCACCTAACTTCCATCGGCCAGATAGGCCGACGGAAGTTAGCGCACCTCTACTGACATGGCAGAGTACTGCGCTAACTTCTGTCGGCCACGTGAAGCCGACGGAAGTTAGCTAACTTCCATCTACCCGCTAAATTTGCAGGCAACTCAATTTATATGCATTATCATTTATTTTTTGAAGCACTTTGAAGAGTCCAGCAGCTCATGGTAGCAATTTAGACTTTCTCAAATCCGGGAATCTATCCTTTCTCAAATGAACCCAAACTAAATCACCTTGTTCAAAAGTAACATGCTTTCTACCCTTGCTACTGGCTTGTTGATACTTAGCATTCATGGCCTCAATGTTTGCCTTAGTTTGCTCATGCATCTTAAGAATCAGTTCAGCATGGCGAGAAGCATCAAAATTCAATTTTTCTAAAGGTGGAATGGCCATAAGATCAATGGGAGCACGAGGGACAAAACCATACACAATGTCAAAAGGGCATAATTTAGTAGTCGAATGCAGCGAACGATTGTAAGAAAATTCAATGAGGCAAACATTCTTTCCACAATTTGATATTATGTTTCAGAACAGCCCTAAGCATGGTAGATAAACTACGGTTTACAACTTCTATTTGTCCATTAGTTTGAGGGTGACAAGTAGTAGAAAAGAGTAATTTAGTTCCCAACTTAGCCCATAAGGTTTTCCAAAAATGACTAAGAAATTTGGCATCCCAATCTGAAACAATAGTGTTTGGTACCACATGCAAACGAACAACTTCACGAAAGAACAAATCAGCAATATGGGTAGCATCATCAGTTTTGTGACATGGTATGAAGTGTGCCATTTTAGAAAACCTGTCCACAACAACAAAAATACTATCCCTCCCCTTCTTTGTTCAAGGCAGTTCTAAAACAAAGTCCATAGAAATATCCTCCTATAGTGTACTAGGAACAGGGAGAGGCATGTACAAACCATGTGGATTAAGACGGGACTTAGCTTTTTGATAGGTGGTGTCTCCATGTCCCTTCTCATCTTTGGCCAATAGAAATGGCTTGCTAGGATGTCTTCTGTCTTCTTCACACCAAAGTGCCCCATCAACCCACCGCCATGTGCTTCCTGCAATAGTAACAGACGCACAAAACTAGCTAGAATGCATAATTTGTTAGCCCGAAAGATGAAGCCATCAGTGAGAACAAACTTGTTCGATGTTCTCCCTTATTTACATTGAAGCAACACATCTTTGAAATCAACATCAAAAGAATATTGTTCTCTAATTGTTTCCAGGCCAAATCTTAAAATCAAGTTGGGATAGCATAGTATAACGGCAAGACAAGGCATCCGCAATGACATTATCTTTTCCTTTCTTATGTTTGATGACATAAGGAAAGGACTCAATAAATTCTACTCACTTGGCATGCCTACGGTTCAAATTGGATTGGCTCCTAATGTGCTTCAAAGATTCATGATCAGAATGTATAACAAATTCTTTAGGACATAAATAATGTTGCCACGTTTCCAAAGTTCAAACTAGAGCATATAATTCTGTATCATAAGTGAAATAGTTCAAACTAGGCCCATTAAGTTTCTAGTTTTCCTTTTAAGAAAGTAGTAGCCACAAAAAGAACTCGGGTTTTGTTTGATGTAAGTTAGCATGCTGCTACTTCCTTGTAAATGCGCGTGTCGGCTAGACCGCCCAATTACTAGAATCAAAACTCCAACTTCTATCATATCCGTGAGTGTTTGCTTGTCATCTTGTTCTTGCT
The DNA here is from genome assembly GCA_019279435.1 of Zizania palustris. Classification (NCBI taxonomy): domain Eukaryota; kingdom Viridiplantae; phylum Streptophyta; class Magnoliopsida; order Poales; family Poaceae; genus Zizania; species Zizania palustris. Next base: position 41,318,100 of record JAAALK010000284.1, read on the forward strand.
TGTTCTTCGATTGCTTGTAGGTTCAAGGCTGTTCTTGGCATGGCAAGAGCAGCAACAACTGGAGTCGGTGTAACTATCGCTAAGACGAAGCATCCTTATGGTTGTCGTAGTCGGGTAGCACAACGTCGATCTCCACCCCTAAATCGTAGTTATCAGGAGATGGTGTACCTGTTGCTCAAGGAGCCACACCATCTTGGTTGTGGTAGTCGGGCAGTCAACGTCGACCTCCACCAAATTCACCACATCCTCCATCTCTCATCGAAAGATCGGGCTCCCCCGTACCCGTCAGGACCATACGTGTTACCTTAAGCTTACCACTATCATTGAACCATTGGATGTAATAGGGATGTGGGTGTGAAAGTGTTTTCATCCCATGTTTTGCTACCATGGTGGCACTCGCCAAGTTGTTGCAGCTTCCTCCATCAATAATAATGTGACACGATCGTTCCAAAACTACACAATTTGTCTGGAACAGATTGTGTCTGTGGTTCTGTTCAGCTTGAATCATTTGGGCACTCAAGATACGCCTCACAACAAGACTCTCATAGTGTTCAGCATGTTCAACCCCAATGTGTTCTTCATCATCATTCTTCTTTCCTGCATCTTGGGCAGCAAGCATGGCATATGGTTCATCATCTAAATCACTAGTTGATGAATACTCACCATTTTCTCATACGATCAACACACGCTTGCTTAGACAGTCCCTTTGTATGTGCCAAAATCCTTTGCATCGGAGGCACTGTATGTCATTCATTCTCCCCGTGGAAGCGACGGAAGAAGAAGTGTTGGCTGCAGCTTGGGTGGATCCTTTAGTTGTCTCGGTAGTACGGAAAGGTGCTGATTTTGATGTAGTTGTGGACAGTCGATCGGAAGCATCTCTCTGAAAATCATGTTTAGGGCTAGTGGCACTTGTGCGGGGCTGCCACGATGTAGTCCGACCTACAGGAGTGTTATTTATTGTGCGACGTCCCTGCACTTCTCTTTCAGCCTTACAAGCAAGATGAAATAATCGAGTGACATTAGTGTACTCCTTGTAAGCCAATATATCCTGAATTTCTCTAGTTAAACTAACCATGAATCGAGCCATCGCAGCCTCTTCATTTTCAACTAGACCACATCTCATCATGCCTATTTGTTGTTCTTGATAGTACTCCTCAACCGATTTGTTGCCTTGCCTAAGCTGTTGTAATTTATGCAACAAGTCACGAGCATGATAGGAAGGAACAAAATGATTATGCATGATTCTTTTTAAAGCATTCCACGTTTGTGGTACAATAGATGGATTTTTAGTTTGATACTCATGCCACCAAACAGAAGCAAAGTCAGTGAATTCACTAGTGGAAGCTCTAACCTTTTTATCATCAGGAAATTCATGGAATGCAAATTTTTGATCTACCGACAGCTCCCAAGTTAGATATGCATCAGGATCATATTTCCCATCAAAAGATGGTATGGAGAATTTAGTCCTGCGTAGGGAATCATCAGTTGTCACGTACCTCACGTCGTGGAGCTCGACAAACCATATCGTGATTGTTGCAATGTGATTGTCATCGATACCTGAAAGATCCATCATCAAGTTCGGTGTTGGCATAAAAGATTACGCTAACAGGTTTTCGGAGATTAAGAACTAACAAACGAAGTGTTTGTGAAGCGGACTATTTCAAGCCTCCAAATTGGATAATAGCTCGAAGTAGTTCGAAGTTGTGTATTGAATAACTGATTATTCGATACCTATTACAGGGTAAGAAGGGGGGGTATTTATAGGTAAAAATCTTAAGGAAAAGACCTTTTTACCCCTCAATTACAACCGACATAGTGGAAACTATTCGGTACCCCTAATAGGGTTAAAATGGTAAAATATTAATCTATTAAGAAAGAAGATAAGTCTTCTATCCTCGCTGGCAGATAGGCTCTCTGAAGATTTAACCTTTGAAGTTATAGTCCGAACAGAAGCCTGCATGGATTCTTCGAGCTTGATCATATACTAGACCGAAGTTAACTCTGGAGCTTCGGTTTAGTAAATTGACTTAGTCTTTTATCTGTAGAGACCTTGAGGATGAAGTATTTTCCCCCAACAGTAGCCCCTCGAATACGATTCTCCGAATGATCTATAAAGTTAGGAGAGTAGTATACACAAGAAAAATAATCATGCAAAGGGTTTAATAAAATGTATCAACCTTGGAAGCATTAATAAATTTAGAAATTTCGAATTGACTCCTAAGTAAAGGTCTCATTTGAACAGCTCTGTAGTCAATTTCTACGAAGCTGAAAAGACCGTTAGACTTAGAAAAATAGCCGTTATCTTTTTCTTTCGGAAGAAGCTATAACGTTGCTTTAATTTTGGAAATGATAATGGTACAGAAGACGGAACGTCGAGTATAAACGGCAAAAAATCGTGAGTTCAGGCTATAAATAGAGGAGCAAGAAACATTCAAGATACTTTTCCCATCGTTCTCGCGCAATCCCTCTTTTAGCCTCCAAAACTCTAGTTCCAACTTCCTCATTCTGTTCGATGGCAAAGACTAGCTTGAAAGCGCCCGTAGCAGCTTCGGCCTTGGCCAGGTAGCAAGCCATGGTGGTGGCAGCAGCAGCGACACCTGTGGGGAACCCCCAACAAGCTGGCCCCCATGACCTCCTCCCGACATCCTCCAAGTACTCGGACCAGTCCTACAAATTGGGGCCATCAACCTGTAAAAAGAAGACCATCGCAGCAGCAGTTGTAGGGAAGATTAGCCCAGGAGTCAAGATCCATGAGCCCGGTCAGGAAGCAATCCCCTCGCCTCGGCCCAGAGAGGTGGTTGTTTTCAAAGCCTTCTTCGAGGCAGGGTTAGGGCTTCCAACAGTAGACTTTTTGTCGGAGGTATTAGAACTTTTCCACGTCACCCTTCCTCAACTCTCTCCAAACGCCATAGCACGTCTTGCGATCTTCGAGTGGCCGTTGCGAGCCGAAGGTTGCGAGGGGAGAGCGGAAATCTTCACAGCTCTTCACAAGGCCTCCTGCCAGCCGAAGACTTACCAGGGCTCCGGAGGAGAGAAGATATTAGTTGCCTTCGGCAACATCAACTTCATGCTCCGAGACGAGTACCAAACTCAGGTTTCCGGCGAAGGCCATCAACGCCAGATGGTACACAGATTGGATTCTTGGTGGTTCTACGCCGAAGTGGGAGCGGATAGCAGTTTGGCTGGGCCTTTGCAAGACATACATTTCCAGAGGGAAGCCTCAATCTACTGCAGACAATAAGTCGCCGCATGAGCATGCGGGACTTAGCGGAGGAGTTCATCAGGCTCCAAATTTAGCCTCTAATGGCCAACTGGCCTATTAACTTTGAAGAGAATCCGGAGGGTGGACTCCGAAAAAATCTCTTCGAGCTTTGCAGGTAACTTCAGAAACTGCAAAATATTTCATGTATGATAATTTCATAAAAAATGATATAACTGAGATAAAAACGTATCTTTCAGCTCCACACGCCTCCTTGACTTCGGAGCAAGTCGTACGGGCTTCGGAAAAGATCCTCGGAGCCCCTACCCTCGCTAAAAAAGAATGGAGGGTGAAACTCGGTCGGCAGTTGGGAGCGATTCAACCGAGTATGGAGCGTACTCAGAGTTGACGCTCCTTCTTCTGGACTGGAGCACTTCGGAGCCTGGTCCTAAAAAGAGGAAAGCTGAAGAGGGGACTTCGGCACCAACCAAGACTCCCGTGAAAAAGTTGACCCATAAACCGAAGTTTGTGGCTCCTTCCAAGTCTTCTATTTCATCTTCAGATTCATCTGAAGATGAAGGATACAGAGAAATGCAGAGGGTTTTGATAGACCTTATTACCGGGGATGAAGAGGCGCAGGCAGAGGTTGAAGCCTCGGCTACAATTGACACAGCAGCCATGTCGGCTGCGCAAGACAACCTCGAGCAGTCAGAAACTTCGAATGTCCTGCCTAGCCAAGAGGCCCCTACCACCGAGGGCAGAGTCGAGGTAGAAAATGATCAAGCTTCGGCTCCGAACGAAGTGATAACTGCTGTTCTGGGAGAGATTTCAGCAGCTAATCCTTCGGTCCCCAACCCGAATCCGAAGAGGACATCGAAAAGGCATTCGAACCTCCAAGCAGTCCCATACACGTCCGTTGACAGAATGTCGAAGGTAAGCCTTAGTAGAGTACTTTTCCTTTCTTTTCATGTCCTACAAAATTATGCAATATATAATACCTTTGATTTTACAGGATCAACCCCCATGGAGATGACCCCTACCGCGAAGACTGCGCCTGAAACCTCGACATCTCTGAATGAAATTCTGGAGGACGTTATAAAAATGGGGCCCGGAAAAGGTAAAGGAAAAGTGGATCCTTTTCCTGCTCCGAACTCTGGATTAACCCCGTCGGAATCTACAGACGAAGGCTAGTCCACGGAAGGGGGGCAATCCACCGAGGCCTCTGGCGATGCGGCGCTGCACTCCGGCCCTTCTCCCGATGAAGACGATCAAAGAGCCTTGTCAAGGCTCCCCCTCCTAGCTCCTTTTCTGGAGCGAAGGACCGGGCTTCGGACTCTACTAGAGCCTTTGGCTTGAGCTAATTGTGAAGTCGGGGAGACTGACTTGGTGACTATACTTGGGAAGCCGAGGGGTCAGAGTTAGATGCAGCCATGGAGCGGGCAACATACTAGGTACGAAGCATACCAAGGGAGTCTTGTCAGCTCCAAAATTCAGACTTCCAGCTTGGATGAAATGGTAGTAGCAGAAAGGAAAGCTAGACTTAGTATGGAAGCTGTTAATCGGAAGCTCGAAGACGAACAAATCGTGCTTCGGGTTGAAGTAGAGAAACTATGAACGGAGCAAGCGACCATGGGGGCCGAGCTGGTCAAGCTTCGGGAGGAGCAAGCGAAGTTAATGGAGGAGGCCAACAACTTGCTCGGTCAGAAGAACTCCTTGGTTATGGAGGTAGCTAGGCTATCTTCTTTGATAGACGAGCTGTCTTCGTCAAGGGATAATTTGTCCGAAGACAAGGTGATGTCCGAGAAGGTATCTTTAGAGATCATGGACAACCTTCGGGGCATCATGGAATACCTCGGTACTTCTTGGACCTTACCTTCAACTAGCGACATCCCTTTGTTGCGAAGATTGAAGATGATCCAAGCAGCAGTGAAGATGATGAAGACGGAGGGTATTCGATAGGGAGAAATCTCTGGCCATGTAGCCGCTCTCGGAGTACTTTGATACTATGATGATCTAGGGCTATCAGTAGCACCAGACTCAGGGGCGACTCTCATTATCTTCGACGACAATCGGCTCTTAAACCCTTCCGACGACGTAGCTGCAGATTGGCAAGCCTTCCAAGCATCTTGGAGAGCCGAAGGTCGATCAGCAATCAAGGTTTGGATTGATGAAGGACTTCGCCAAAAGCAAGCACGGTCGTAGGCTTCGAGCAGCCAGCCCCCACCGGACCTGAAGGTCTAGTTTTGTTTAGGGCCCAAATATGTAAAAGTTTATTCTTTTATCTTTTATGAATGAACAGAGTTATTTGGAAATATTTTTAGGCTTTTCGACCTTTTATGGATGATCTTGAAGTGTTAGAGGTTAACGAAGAGCTTCGCCTGCTGTGGGCTACCTTCAAAACTTTAAGATATCACAAATGCCCTCGATTTTCAATTCCTCAAGAAAGCTCCGGTGTAATTCCACCCGAAATATGCAAAGATATATTATCTTACATTAAAGAAGAGGAAAAAGAAGTTAACTTGGAACCTTCATCTTCTGAAGACATTGAATGGCCCGAAGAAGAAAATACTACTGAAGAACAAGTAAAGAAAAGTTCTGAACAACTTCGAAGTTGGCAAAGAAGCTCCGAGTGACTTCAAACTTGGGCTGAACTTCAGCAGGGACAAAAAGGATTTCTGAGCTTCGAAAGGAGGGAAAAGAGTTAAACGTAAAGTTATTAAAACTCCCGGCTCCGGAACTAGTCATTCTAGCTTTAGTGGTAGTTTTAGGAATCGAAGAGGTCTTCGCTTCCTTCTCGGTATAGATACAGACCTTTCATGATGTAATGTAATCTGTTTGAATGATAAAGATTAAAGTTTCAAAATTGTCTCTCTACTCCTAACCCCTCTTTGGGTGTAAGCAACTTCGAAACTTGGTCGAACGTGGTTACGCGCAACAAAAATAACTTTAGTTAGGAGTACAATTTTGGAGACTGAGAGCCCCTTATCAACTTAGAGATTGACTAAAATCTCAAAAAATGTCTTCGACTCTATTAACTTGGAGTCTAAAAAATGGTAACTTAGTACCTTTTTGTTTGAATGTAGTCACTTTGGACTCTTTTTTCGGATACCTTAGCATCCAATACAATTGGTCGCTTTGGACTCTTTTTACATACGTTCTAAGCTATTAGCTCAAAATCTATTTTGTTTGGCCTCCTTCGGCTCTTTTTGCGAATGCTATCAAACCAGTGGTTCGGAATTCGCATAGTGGTCTCCTTGGACTCTTTTTACGGATGCTTTCAAGCCGGAGCATGGAATCCGTATCATTTGGTCTCCTTGGACTCTTTTTACGGATGCTTTCAAGCCGGTGGCTTGGAATCTATATTTCTGTGACTTTCCCACCTCGTCAGAAGCTTCGAACTAGTGGTTCGAAGTCCGCAAAATTTGTTCAAATGAATGACACTTCCCTCACAGCCAACTTCATTTCATCCGGTGCGTCCACTAGAGGTATGAAGTGTTTGAGAGGTAGGCATAGGCATTATCTGAACCATGAGCTTTATTTATTCAGAAGGTGTTTACAGATGATTACAAGGAGCCCCTATGCAAAATATCGCTTTAAGTGCTCCGCATGCCAGGCATGCTTTAATTCTTCACCTTCTAAATTAGCTAGTTTAAAAGAACCAGGGCGTCCTCAACATAGAATGACATATGGACCTTCCCACTTATTTCCTAATTTCCCTAGTGCTATGATGCTTCGCAAAACTAAGTGACCTGGTTTACGTTCATTAATCTTAACCTTCGGGTCATACCAAGTCTTTGTTTGCTGTTGATATTTCGACAAATTAGCCACAGCTCGAAGACTTGTTTCTTCTATTAAATCAAGAAAAGCTTGTCTTTCTCCTTCTATTTCAGGTTCGGTGGTGCGAAAAGATCCTCCTTTGAGCTCCGTCGGTGTCATAGCTTCATCTCCAAATAATAATCTGAAAGGAGTAAAACCTGTGGACCTTGTTTGAGTGGTCCGAATGGACCATAAAATCTTCGGGAGTTCTTCAGTCCACAGCCCCTTTGCTAACCCTACTATTCTTCGATTCAGCCCTGATAAAATATTACCATTAGCCCTTTCGACAGCTCCATTAGACTGAGGATGGCGCACAGCTGCAAAGCATATTTGTATGCCAAGATCTTCGCAAAACTTCCTGAAGGGCTCCACATCAAACCGTGTCCCATTGTCGACTATGAGCTGTCGAGGCACTCTGAATCTGCATATAATATTTTTCCAAAAGAACTTTTGTACATTATTCGAAATGATAGCTGTGAGGGGTTTTGCTTTGACCCACATGGAAAAATACTCAATTGCTACCACTGCAAATTTCACATTTCCTTTTGCTACTAGTAAGGGGCCAATGAGATCCATGCCCCATCTGGTCATGGGCCAAACTGGAGCAATGACTTGAAGAGTCGTTGGCAGACGATGACTTCATCTTCCCATCCATTGACAACCTTGGCAAGTGCAGACTAAGCTCTCCGCATCAGCCAATATTGTAGGCCAATAAAGCCCTTGGCGAAGTGTTTTTCCTACTAAAGCCCAGGGGGCCAGATGGCTACCACAAAGGCCTTCATGAATTTCTCAGAGTATCTCTTGACCTTCGGTTTGAGATATACATCGGAGTAGGGGGGAACATACTCCGGCCTTGTGGAGAATACCATTGAATACATGATAATTCCGAACTCTTTGCTTCAGCCTCGAAAGTTGTGGTCCTTCAAGCAAATTTGTTTCACCTTGCAATAACTCCATGATTGAGCTCCGCCAGTCAGTGCTTGGAATGCAAAGAACCTCCGTAGGAGGAATTTGTGGCTCCGATGGTGAAGTAAGTTCTTCGTAAAAAGCTCCTTCTGGAATGTCCATAGCTCCGGCTACAACTTTCGCTAAGGTATCAACTTGCACATTTTCAGCTCTTGGTATACTTCGAATGGAAATCCCTTTGAAAGCTGGTTCGATCTTACGGATCTCTTCCAAATATTTTGCAAGCTGTAGATGATGGACTTGAAAACTTTTATCAACGCGCCCTGCTACAATTTGAGAATCTGTTTTAATAACAACTCTTGTAGCACCCAAAGCATGCGCTTTTCGAAGTCCTAACAAAATTCCTTCATACTCCGCTATATTATTGGTGGACTGAAAGTTGAGCCTTGTGGAGTACATTGCTCTTTGCCCTGAAGGCAAAATTATTACTGCTCGATGCCTGCTCCAGACGCTTGAAAAGCTACGTCGTAGTATATGGTCAAAATTCCTTCATTTGATTTCTCAGGAGCCCATATTGCAGATGGAGCCCATTCTGCCACAAAATCTGCCACCACTTGCGACTTGATTGTTGTCCTGGCTACGAAGGAGATGCCGAAGGGTGCTAGCTCGATGGCCCATTTTCCAATTCTTCCCGTAGAATCTTTGCTTCGGAGCATATCTCCCAAAGGATACGAAGTTGGTACAATTACATTATGTGCTAAAAAATAATGTCGTAATTTCCTTGAAGTCATTATCAGAGCATAAGTGAACTTCTCAAGATTGGAATATCTTGTTTTTGCTCTAGATAAGGCTTCGGATACAAAATAGACTAGATTTTGTACCAACTTCCCATTGAAATCAACTTCTCTAACAAGGACTGCACTGACAGCAGAGCCAGTAGCTGCAAGGTAGAGGAGTAGGGTTTCATCTGCAATGGGTACAGTGAGTGTAGCGAGGTTACTCAGATAATTTTTAATGTCATCAAAACTCTTTTGACACTCCGGTGTCCATGCAAAATCTTCGGACCCTTTCAATGCTTTGAAAATAGGCAGGCTTCGTTCTGCAAACCTTGCTAGAAACTGCTAAGTGCTGCTAGACGGCTAGTCAGCTTTTGTACATGCTTTAAATTTTCCGGTGGAGCCATCCTTTGCAATGCAGTTATTTGAGTAGGGCTAGCTTCAATCCCTCTACTCGAAAGTAGATACCCTAGCAACTTCCCAGCCTGAGCCCCGAAGATACATTTTTCGGGGTTGAGACGGACTCCACATGCCCGAAGGCTCTAAAATGTTTCTGTTAAGTCTAGGCTATGTTGGTGCTTTAAAGCACTCTTTATTACAATATCATCTATATAGGCTTCTATGTTGCGGCCTATTTGATGACCTACACTACTACAAAGCGATATTGTAGCGGCGGACAAAACCAACCTGTAGTGGCGGGCATCCAGTCCGCCACTGCTCTAACGTCACTGCTATCAATTGTTAGAAGTGGCGGTCAGCGCGCCCACCACCGCTGTGTCAACAGCAGTGGCGGGCAGATGAGGTCAGCGCGCCCGCCACTGCTGTTGACATAGCAGTAACGGGCGCGCTGACCTCATCTGCCCGCCACTGCTGTGTATAACCCATAACACAGAATGTTGTGATCCATAATTCATAGTCCCACAAACCAAAACACATAAATTATATGCTTCACACAGCCATCCACATACACAGCAGCAAAACATCCACATATCCAAATACACATCCAAAACAGCAACACATCAACACAACAACCATCCATCTCATCAATTTACAAATTTACAAAGTTTACATTATATGCTTCACATAGCCATCTACATACACAACAACAACAACAACACATCTCATCAAATTACAAATTTACATTTCATCACACATCAAGTCTAAAAAGTTTACATCTATCAAAATTTCAAAATTAACCATTGTTTCACAAATACATGCTCATGCGATTTATGTTTTCTTGGAAGGCCAACTCATATCTTGCGCATCTATTGATAACAAATTCTTATTGATTTGTTATGCTTTGCCTTTTCATTCTTCCGGCCCAGTCATACAGAGTTGGATGCTTGGCCACTTCACTCTCAAGATCGAACAATGCTCCAAGCTCATGAAGAATCTCATGCATCGTGAAGCGGCACATCCTTGATACGGTTTCGTACATTTGTGATTCTGAGAGTTGGCTCTTCTGGGCAACAGGTTGATTGACCTGACGCCTACATACGTAACATATAAGTACATACGCTGCAAGTTATATTAGATTAACACACAAGAAATCAACTTACTTCTTTAGTATCCTCAGATACTGTCCGCCCAAACTTTCCTAAGTTATTGCTCATGAAATCACAAGTATAATAGCCGCAATGCACGGAACCAAGAGATTGTTTGCGACACTTCAAAATAGACAAAGCTAGAACAATATATAGTTTGGCTTTATCAATTGAATTAAGAAATTTAAAAATATAATATTACTAGATAGTTAGTTCTGATAAGCATATCTTTCGGCCTCTGTGGATCATGTGGGCCACCTAACTTTTCCACGTAGTATTTGTATGCACTCTGAATAACATTTAATATATCTTAATATTTTTTTTGGGTTTGTCGAGCGAGTCGAGCACATAAACCCTTGAGCTCTTTGGGTATATCAGAAGTGCAATCCAATAATCACTATCGAAAGAAGTAATATATGATTATGTTAGTTTCATAATCGATAAAACGTGATTAAGTGGATATAGTGGTTATACTTATTTAAAGTTATATGCCCCACTTATCATTTCTCTGTCCTTCCATTGATCCATGCACCGTGCAATAGACAACACGACACAACTCCTTTTCTTCTTCTTAGGTGCGTCTTCGTCTTTATTGAACATCTTTCTTTGAAATTTTTCTTACCCACAGTCCAGTACTTGCTATCGTTCTGGTTTAGTGTCGGGTTCAGCGCACTTTGGCTTATGAATGATGGGTTCAAGTACCCATACATATTAGACTCGTCACAAATTGAATTACAACTGCATATGTTATGAAACAATAGTCAATATAAGACATTATTTATTTTTGCTTTGTTTTGACAAATCATAAAGTACTTACATGCACCAGAGCATCATGCTTGTGATGTCAGTTCGCTGCAGATGACACATCCGATGAAAGTCGTCAAAAAATAGTGCAAGCTTAAACTCTGGGCAGATGAATATTTCTTGTGGAACCTTCAGTTCTATTTGTGTAACTCCTAACGAAGACGCATCGAGGTACCAGTCATGACATATTTTCATCATCCAAGGCATACTCTTAAGTACTCCTTGGGGTAATAACGGTTTGTCTGGTTCGTATTCGATATAATCCTCGTATCCGTAGGTCCATTTATCAACAGAAAGTGAGCCCGCATGCTTTTGTACTGGAGCCTTTATGGGAGCCGCTTCGGGCGTAGAACGTGTTTGCCCCATAGTAGTAAAAAATTATGCATCTCAAATTTCGGCGCAGAACACTGCCCAGCTTGAACAGTTATCTTGTGGATTGCTGGCTTTGGGCATGCATCTTGTTTTTCAGGCTCGGCAACTAGCACTAGCACTTTTGTTATGGGCTTGGCCACTGGCACTTGAGGCTCAGCCGGAACTGGCACTTGAGGCTCAGCCAGAATTGGGACTGACATTTGATCTGGCTCTGGCACATTTGTGTTGGGCTCATCAGTGGGCTCAAGCACTGGCACTGGCTTTGTGACTTGAGGATCAGAAGTCACTTTCGATTCTATCACTTCTGCCACTTTATCGGGCACTAGCTCTTCCTCTGCCTCTTCCTCTATCTCACGCTCATCAACAGGTGATAAAGATCCTATATTTTGCACATCCTGAGATGAAAGATATGTGGGGGATTGTGATGAGACAATAGGCGATTTACTCTGAGAACTTGTCTGCAGTAATTTGATATCTCGGCTCGCCCATAGGACAAAGTTATTCAGAGCATCTCCGATTGTCTCAATCCCCTCATCAGGCATTGGAAGATCCAAGGGGTCATTAATAAATCTGTCGTTGGTGATCTCATTGACCTGAACCTTGGTATAGTCAGCAGGAATAGGCTGATTGTGAAATAAATCCCCAGGCATAGCAATGCCTCGTGCAGCCTCTTGGGAATGCCCTTTGCGCCCGTATCGGTACATGCAGACTGCATGGTGTGTCCTCCTTAATATAATTTACATGAAATTTGTCTTGTACTGAGCCAACACTGCTTGGTACGTCGAGTCGTACCTCTGTCACAATTATTTGTCCCGCTGCAGCCTGCATTATGTTTGGATTCTCGTTAATAAATTCAAAAAAGTGTCGCTCCCACTCTGCACGGCGCTCTGCGGTGTCGTCTGTGCGTGCTTGACGCTTCTTGTATGTGGCACCCTCCTGTTTCTTGAAAGTATTTTTCCAGGGTGCTATAGAAGAGACACCTCGGGTGCGCCCTCGATGTTCCTTATTTCCGAGAGCAGATGTAAGCTGGTCATTATATCCCTCGGGCTTGAACTTTCCAGTCTTCTCCAACTCAGCGATTTCTTGTGCTTTCTGGAATACTTCACTAGTCCGTGAGTCGGAGAGCATATATTGGCCCTCGGGTGTTTTTTTAGCTCGACCTAGGAGCCATCTCTTAGTGCGCTGATCAGCACCTAAAAACTATTCAGGTAACCCAGCCGCACGGTCCTCCTCCTCCTTTCTACTCCACTCATCCTCCTTGGCCTTATATCCACCTAGCCCAAGTTTATGTGGGAACTTATTCTTCTTATTAAGTTCTTTGAACATGATGCTCTCTTGTTTGGCTTCTTCCGAGCAATGCTGCATTTTGAATTCGTTCCATTCATTTGGCGTTATAAAGCCGTAGTCGTTGAGCGGCGACTCATCTTTCTGAAGGTATTGTGTGTTCAGTTTAGTCCTAAATGTACGGAGAGCCTTCCCGATAGTCTTCAATGTGGCAGCTTTAGCATCCTCTAAGCGGTCTTCCGGGAATTTATAATGCGCTTTTATATGCTGCCACAATTCGTTCTTTGTAGCTTCAGGGACAGTCTTCCAATTTTTCCAAATTATCATACATCGCTCCCTAGCGAGACATCCACAGTCGTTATGCCACTTCGTTGTGATTTCTTTTGGCTTGTTTGGAGCCCCATCAACATGCACTTCTTCAACCTCATAGATAGCTGTATGCAGCTTGTTCTTCTCCCGTTTCCCTCTCCTCTTCGCATTTGCAGAGGATGTTGTGGCAGCGGGCTCAACATCTGTTCGCTCATCTGACTCAATAGCTGGAACAATAGTTGTTCTTTTCTCGACTTGGAATAATCGATGCTTGCTTCCTCGCTTTGGACGATCCTACGATGATAGACAATGTGAGCTTCAGGAATGTAATCCTCAGTTAGAAGCTGCTCTGACTTGTTACTAACGTAATAATTACCTCTGCTTGAGCTGCAGGAATGTAATCCTCATCGGCATCTTCTCTCGTTCTCTTCTTTCTAGGCTCCATTGGATGTTCATTCTCTGGAGAGTGATACGAAGATTCACTATCTGAGGATCCTTCAGATGAACCCTCTTTATTTGTTTTTGCGGGAGACTCGTAGATGAGCTCCTCGATGGAACATCCTTCTTCCGCCATAGATAAACTATTCATAGTTAAGAGGCTAATGTATCAGAATTTTGGTTATGCAAAAAAAGTTTGCTGTCATATTTTCATAGTTAAGAGGCTATTACTTCCTGAAGCCACTATACTAATCCTAAAGTTAGGATATTGTGTTGTTCTCTCTCTCTAGTGTTGTTGAGGCTTCAGCATATTTTGTGTTGTTTTTCAGAATGTTCATGGCTGCCATGGAACCATGTGCACATCCATTCCCTGTCAGCAACACGAGAAAGAAGAAGCTGTTGACGGGAATGGATGTGTCTCATGGCTTGATGACATACATGAGATAACTCAATAACAATTTGCATCATAGGCCTCTAAAAGGAATTGCAGAATCTAATGTTGGCCTTCAGCCGGATGAACTTGAGGATTAGTATAGTAGCCTTAGAAGTAATAACAGTAGTAAACTGATCACAGTGTTGTTGAGGCCTCACCGTATTTTGTGTTGTTTTTCAAAATGTTCATGGCTGCCATGGAACCGTGTGCACATCCATTCCCTGTCAGCAACATGAGAAAGAAGAAGCTGTTGATGGGAATGGACGTGTCACACGGCGTGATGACATACATGAGATAACTAAATAACAATTTGCATCATAGGCCTCTAAAAGGAATTGCAGAATCTAATGTTGGCCTTCAGCCGGATGAACTTGAGGATTAGTATAGTAGCCTTAAAAGTAATAACAGTAGTAAACTGATCACAATGTTGTTGAGGCCTCAGCATATTTTGTGTTGTTTTTCAAATATGTTCATGGCTGCCATGGAACCGTGAGCACATCCATTCCCTGTCAGCAACACGAGAAAGAAGAAGTTGTTGACAGGAATGGATGTGTCAGCACGACTTGATGACGTACATGAGATAACTCAATTACTATTTGCATCATAGGCCTATAAAAGTTGTTCTAAAAAAGTGGTAATGTGGTATGCAATATTTCTCATGGCATAACTTAGATATAGAAGACTTCACCCAAAATTAGACTAATATATATTGGGTGAATGGTACATTTCCATTAATCAATGCCAAAATAGGTGTAACAAAGTAGTATACAGTGGTTCTACAAATGATAACTATCCACAAATGTAAGAGCATCTCCATTGTATATAAATTGATTAAATATAGCTCCATTTGAATAGCAATTCACATTTAGAAAGTACAATGGAGATGCTCTAAGGACAATAAACCCTAGAAACCCAACTTAGCTTGTGTTGGCCTACCTCTCTCAAGAATAAACTCAAGAACATAAGAACACTCAAGAATTAGAGGTGGGGTTAATAGGCGCCTCGACAAAATTCTTTCGAATTAGATGGCCCTTTCAAAACACCCAACGCTCCTCCAAACTTAATCACAGATTTAGCTCCAATGAGTCAAATTAAAGACTATATCACAAACTTAGATATATAAGACTTCACCCAAAATCAATGCCAAAATCGATGCCACTTCACAGTACCAAAATCAATTCCCAAAAAAGTGGTAATGTGGTATGACATACATGAGATAACTCAATGCCAAAATCAGTGTTAATCACATAGAGAACCACTTCATAGTGGATGAATGGTGCAATCAGGAATCATTTTCAGCTTTTTGACCATATTCAGAATAAACTGCAAAATTTACCAACTACAACAGTTTATATTAATATGATTGAAGATGGGCTAACACACATATAAGTTCAGGAAGAACATAGTTAGGACAATCCTCTTTTCAAGGTCAAAAACTCACAACACAATCAAACAAACTTTCAACACACTTAAATCACACTTAAGTAAATCTGGAGACTAAAAGCAGTAGGTAAATCTAGAGACTGAAAGCAGTAAGTAAATCTATCAAACTAGTACAAAGTTTAGCAACCTGAACGGGGACGGCGACGTGCGCTCGGGATGGGGATGGCGGTGACGACTCCAAGACGGCAGCGCGGGGTCCGGGGACAGCGACGTGGGCTCTGGTGACAGGCGGAGTTCGGGGCAACGGCGGCGACGGGTTCCGAGGGTGGCGGTGCAGGCTCTGGGATGGGGATGGCGGCGTGCGTCAGGGACGGGTTCTGATGGTGGCAGCAGCGGGCTCCCGGATAGGGATGGCGGTGTGCGACGGCTCCGAGGCGGCGGCGAGGGGTCCGGGTACACCGACGCGGGCTCCGGTGATGGGCTTTGAGGATGAATGCGATGGCTCCGAGGTGGTGGCGAGGGGTCTGGGGACACCAACGGCTCTTTGACGGTGGTGACGAGCTTCGGGGACGACAACGACAATGGCGGCATGGGCTCTGGGAGCGGCAGCAACTGGCGAGAGAAGATTAGGGCTTAGTGTTTTCAGACGGCGGGAGCGAAAAATTTATATAGGCGGATTAGCAGTGGCGGGCATGCTGATGTCATCCTGCCCGCCACTGATATTTTCTCTTAGTAGTGGTGGGCGATGACATCACCAGCCCACCACTACTAATCTGCCTGCCGCTGGTGCTCGACTGCCACTACTAAAAGGAATAGCAGTGGCGGGCTGGTGACGTCAGCATGCCCGCCACTGATTACACCCGACCACCACTACTATGAGAGGTGGGGGTTATCTAATATACGTTGCTACACATGTCGAGAAACACTTTGTAGCACAGTGGTGCGGGGTTTGCTTTGGTGCCATGCGGTTCGAGGTTCGAACCTTGCTGCCGGCAGGCGGTTTGAGGTTCGAACCTTGCTGCTAGCATCCAAACATTTTTTTATTTCTATTCTAATTTTCATGACTTTTTTATTGATGTTTAAATTCTAGTTTGAACTTGATTTTTTTAACAATAAAAATACATCATAACTTATCAAATTTAAAAAATTGGTATTTTTCTGCCTCACTTTACTTTTTTTATTTCATTAAGAAACCTGAGATTCTCCGGGGATGCATTAGGGTTTAGAGATGAAATGACTGAGGTTTGAAAACAAAATCTATAGTTTATTCTTCCTTTGAAATTGAAACTTTTGTACAATAAAAATACAACACCAATATTCTAATTGCAAAAATTGGTATTTTTCTCCCTCAGTTTACTGTTTTTAGTTCATTAAGTGTGTTTTTATGATCAAAGTCAAAATAAGTTCAATTTGAACTACAAGACATGAAATAATTCACCAAAATTTATAGAAAAACCATATTCATGTTTTTGACTCTATAATTAGTTATTATCCAGTAAATTTAAAACCATCATAAAAAATGTAGGTTTCCACAACACTCAATCGACAACTTGTATTTTTATATTTTTTAATCCTCAAAAAATAAAATAAAGTCTAAAAAATATGAGACTTGTCATGTTGTTATGATATGATCGATCCATAGATGTTGTCATAAAAAATAAAATTGTATCGAGAAAATAATCATGTAGGGCGTTAAGAAACCTAAGATTCTCCGGTGATGAATTAGGGTTTAGAGATAAAATGACTTAGGTTTGAAAGCAAAACATATAGTTGATTCTTCCTTTGAACTTGAAACTTTTTGTACAATAAAAATACAACACCAATATTCTAATTGCAAAAATTAGTATTTTTCATTAACAGAAATTGGTATTTAAATGCAAAAAAGTCCACGTAGAGGTAGGGATTATCTAGCATACACTGCACACATTGCCGAGAAATACTTTGTAGCGCAGTGGTGCGGGGGGTGCTTTGGTGCCATGTGGTTTGAGGTTCGAACCTTGCTGCCGACAGGCGGTTTGAGGTTCGAACCTTGCTGCTGGCGCCAAATCAACATTTTTTTTTTTTGTACTTTTTTAAATTTTCAGCACTTTTTTATTGATGTTTAAATCCTCGTTGAACTTGAATTTTTTTTAACAATAAAAATACATCATAACTTATCAAATTTAAAAAGTTGGTATTTTTCTGCCTCAGTGTACGTCACTTGACTTAGTGGTGATGGGCCGATGACATCATGCGACCGCCACTACTAAAAGGATTAGCAGTGGCGGGTTGGTGACGTCAGCATGCCCGCCACTACTAATATGGGTAGTAGGGATTATCTAGCATACGCTGACTACAATGTCGAGAAACACTTGGTAGCGCAGTGGTGCGGGGGCTCACTTGGGGCCATGCGGTTTGAGGTTCGAACCTTGCTGCCGTCATGCGGTTTGAGGTTTGAACCTTGCTGCTGGCTTCCAAACATTTTTTTTCATTTCTGTTCTAATTCTCAGCACGTTTTTTATTGATGTTTGAATCCTCATTTGAACTTCATTTTTTTAACAATAAAAATACATCATAACTTATATTTTTTAAAAAATGGCATTTTCTACCTTTGTTTACGTTAGCATGTATTAAAAAAATTGGTATTTTTATTTCTCAATTTACTCTTTTTTATTTCACTAAGTGTGTTTTTATGATCAAAGTCAAAATAAGTTAAATTTGAACTACAAGACATGAAATAATTAACCAAAATTTATAGAAAAACCATATTAATGTTTTTGACTCTATTATTAGTTATTATCCAATAAATTTAAAACCATCATAAAAAATGTAGGTTGCCAAAACACTCGATCGACAACATGTATATTTATAGTTTTTTAATCATCAAAAAATCAAATAAAGTCTAAAAAAGACAAGACTTATCATGTTGTTACGATATGATCGAGACTTTGTATCGCGGTGGTGCGGGGGCTCGCTTGACACATCATGTTTATTTGAAAGCAAGTAAACAAACACAAGTCCAGGCTGGGGAAACCAGCTTACACATCGAAACACACTACTGGTCAAACCCAAAAGAACATATGGTTTGGAGCTTCTTCTTCTTCCTCGGCACAAACCCAACCTATTTCTGGTTAAACAGATTAAAGGCCTCAACTTGCCTATCCTCAACCACCTCGGCATCATCAGGCAGTCTGAACTGCTCTCCATGTTCCTGAACAATAAAATACACGCGGCGGCGATAGTGAGAACAACTTATCAATGATTGAATTGGATGTTAAAAATATAAAATTTGCATAAAAAGAGGATCTTGCCTCCTTCCTCCTCTTGCTGCCGCATTGCTCTACATGCTTCCCTTTTCCACCGCTAGCCTCGGCATGTTTCCCTCTACCACCGGTTGTCTCATCATTCTTCCATCTGCCAACACTTACCCTATCTAGTTGCGGCGATCGCGAGTCGTCCTCCGAGTAGGAGTCCATTATAAGAATCACTTTCTTCGCCAAACAACTGCAAACTATACCATGTACCTTATGTTTACCGCATTTGCAAACCTCACACACGCCACTTGATGTAGAGTCTGAGGATCCACTATTTGATTCAATCTTAGGAGGAGCCATCGTGAACCGGCAAGGAGGGCGCTGTCGTCGAGGTTGGGGGTCGGGAATGGCTAGTGGGAAATTAGTGGGCAACATATATACTTTGGTTAATGAATGTTTGATTCCTCTTACTGCGATGGCGAGGAATAGCCCAAGCTTAACATGACAGTCATGAGTGTTGTAGCCGCTCATCCTCAAATCTTCTATGGAGACAATATTTTTTATATTCGTTGAGAATCCTGTTGGAACTCTAATTCCATGTAGACACCTGCAGATTGATCTTTTCTCGTCAATTGTGAGGTTATAGCTAGCAGCCAGAAGGAAAATTTTTCTATTGGCCCTTTCCTGTGGGTGAAGCTCGGGTCTAATTCCGAGAGTTTGAAGGTCCCTTCGTACATTGAGTCCATCTTTTGATTTGCCCGGTATGTCTAACAAAATACCGATGGTGCTTTCGAAGACATTCTTCTCAACGTGCATTGTATCGATAGCATGACCAATCTCCAACTCCTTCCAATAGGGCAAATATCTAAAGAAGATTGACTTCTTTTTAAATGGAGCATCCTTTGAATTTTTTTCAGATTTCTTCCTCTTCTTTCCGAAAACAACTTTGATATTCTTTACCATTTCGAATAGAAATTTGCCATCTCGATGTCGTGGAGGTTGTCCAAGCTCGACTGTACCGTCGAAATGGTTCCTATTTCTTCGATATTCGTGGTTTTTTGGTAAAAATCTGTGGTGTCGCATATATATCGTCTTAACGAATGATGGAAGATGCATAGATTTTGTCTAGTCCACACACACTACACATGTTGTCTTTCCTTTAACCTGTCCTGTTAGGGACATGCGTCCTGGGTTGTCAGCTATGGTGCAAAAGATTATGGCTCTTAGATTGAAGTGCTCTTTCTTGTGCTCATCCCACACACAGACACCATGTTCCCATAGACGTTTCATATCCTCCATCAAAGGTTCTAGAAAGATATCAATGTCATTGCCAGGTTGTTTTGGACCAGAAATTAGAGTAGTGAGCATAAGGTATTTTCTTTTATGGCACAACCATGATGGAATGTTGAACAAGCATAGAAAGACCAACCACATACTATGTGGGTTCCTTATCTCACCGAAGGGATTCATTCTATCCGTGCTAAGTCCCATCCTGATATTTCTAGGATCGTCCAAGAAATCTGGATGGGCCAGGTCAAATGATTTCCACTGCCTAGCATCCGCAGGGTGTCGAAGTTTTCCGTCCTTCTTTCGCCCAGTGAAATGCCAGATTAATAGTTCAGCATCTATAGGATTAGAGAACATATGTTTCAAGCGATCAATCACCGGTAGGTACCACATTACTAAGGCTGGAACTTTCCTCTCCGTCTTTTTTCCAAGATGGTCTTCAATAACATTTTTATTCCTCTTCTGCAACCTCTTATTATTCTTCTTCTTGTGGTCATTGTAGTCCTCCACACAGTCATTTGGATGTTTGTATAGACTTGCGTTGCACTGCGGACATCTCTCTAACAATCCATACTCTTTTCGATATAGGATACAGTGGTTCGGGCATGCATGAATCTTCTGAACACCCAAAGTCAACAGACAAATCATCTTCTTTGCTTGGTACGTATCAGATGGTAGACCATTGGGTTTTGGCAAAATCTTTTTTAGGAGTTGTAAAAGATCTAAAAAACTAGTGTCAGACCATCCATTGCTGGCCTTCAGTTTCATAAGCTCAAGAATTGTGTACAACACAGTATACTTCTTATCGCATCCGTGGCGTTCCTCGTAAAGAAGGTTTTTTGATGCTTTGTCAAGTGCTTCAAAGTTATCGTATCCTTTGGTTGTAGTTCTCTGCAACAACACCTCAGGCGCAACATTTCGCATCAGTTCCTCCACATCAAAGGCGTCATCATCATCATGTTGATCAACATCATCATGTGTTATGTCGGATGTATGATCACCACCTCTTCTATGTTGATGAGCATCTTGTGGCACATCAGAATCTTCAGGAGGATTTTGGCCCATCTCACCGTGTTTCGTCCATATATAATAGTTCTTCACGAAACCATTTTTCAACAAGTGAAATCGTATGGTTTCACGATATGAACACGGATACATCGCTTCTTTTTAATAAACTTTACAAGGACAATATATTGCCTCTTCACTCTAACGGGAAGCATATTGTGCGGCAGCTTCAGTAAATTCAGTTACTCTGTTAAAATATGCCACCACATCTCCGTCGTTGGACGAGTACATCCAGGACCTATGCTCCATCTAAAACATATATTATTTGAAAAAATATTAATAAATTCATTATTGTTAATTTTAGTAATTTACAAATTGAAAATATATTGATTTATTATCGCTCATAACAACATTAATTAAAAATGCTTTAATTCAAACTATTTATTAAGTAGAAAAAAATTATTAAATAAATTAACTATATTGGTTTCTCTCTATCCAAACAACATAACTCTAGATCTATAATCATAAATCAAATTAAAAAAGAGATTAAAATGACGTAAATCAATATACAAGTGATGAATAATTGTGAGGAGGGTCATATTTGTTCATTTGGGAGAAGGAAACACTGTACATGGAAGATTATTTGAAAATTTCTATTCACAAACCCTAAATTAGTAAAACGCTAATAACTCATTGTATACATGATTAAATACAAAATAAATGTGAGATTCAGCATGGATTTACCTCCTAGAATGAAATCCTTCAAAAGAAACGAAAACAAAGCCTCCCCCCTCTTTATCTAGATTTTTGTCGCCATTGTACGGACAAAATTAAATGCGAACTCTGGTAGAGCTCGGGGAGGAAGAAGCTGCGCATTTATAGCTAGAATAGTAGTGGCGGTCGCAAGTGATGTCATCAATACTTTAGTGGCGGCCATCTTAGCAGCGGCGGGCAGCACCATCGCCCGCCACTGCTATTGGTAAAATAGTAGCGGTCCGGGATGATGTGAGCACCGACCGCCACTACTTTACCAATAATAGTGGCGGGCGCTGGTGCTGCCGTTAGCACCAGAAACTGTAGTGGCGGGCATCTAATGGCCCGCCACTACAGTGGTTTTGCCCAATGCCACTACAGTGACGGATTGTAGTAGTGCTAGAGCTTTAGAAATTAACCTTGAAAAAGTTGTTCCGGCATTTCTTAAGCCAAAAGGCATTCTTACATAGCAGGAGACTCCCGAAGGAGTTACAAAGCTTGTTTTGATTTCATCTTCATGCTTTAACCAAATTTGATGATAGCCAGGATACACGTCGAGGAAGCTTAATAACTCCGAACCAGTAGTGGAATCAACTAATTGATCAATTCGGGGCATGGGATAGGGGTCACGTGGGCATGCTTTATT
The DNA here is from genome assembly GCA_019279435.1 of Zizania palustris. NCBI lineage: Eukaryota > Viridiplantae > Streptophyta > Magnoliopsida > Poales > Poaceae > Zizania > Zizania palustris. Next base: position 41,340,288 of record JAAALK010000284.1, read on the forward strand.
CAAAGATGTAAAATCAAAACACATGTGCCACTTCCCGGAGGATTTTTTCCTGACGAAGACTGGGTTAGCTAACCACTTCGTATGAGCTACTTCTTTGATAATCCCAGCCTTCAGTAACTTCTCCACTTCTACCTTAGCAAGGATTGCCCTTTCTACTAATAACTTTTGAAGCCCATATCGAATAGGCCGAACCCTCGGGTTTACAAGCAAGCTATGCTCAATGATATCTTGACTGACTCCCGAATGTCTTCATCAGACCAAGTAAAGACATCCAAATTTTCTTCGACTACACGAAAAAGCCATTTCTAGAGGCAATTCTTTGCCGAACTGAAAAGAATAATCTTTGCCATCTTTTACAATAATCTTCGTTACAAATTCTCCATCGGGGCTGGGTCTTGGGAAGGATTTTTTCGAAGATTCACTTGAAGTAGAGATATCCTCCGAATTGCCTTGTACATTATTCACTTGCCTCGGGTCGAGAGGGGACCATGACCATATTCTGCCCTTCGCGCAGTGGCTTGATCACCGAAGACAGTGAGTACTCCCACTTGCGTGGGCATCTTCATACATAAATAGTTATGATGCGCCATAGCTCCGAACTAATTTAACATGCCCCTTCCGAAGATAAAATTATATGCATAAGGGGCATCTACAACATCGAAGATTATTTCCTCCGTCCTTGCCAGGAGCCCCTCTCCAAAAGCAACCTCTAGACCTATCTTGCCGAGGGCATCAAGAGGAGGTCCTACGAAGCCTTGGAGGGGACGAGCTATGGGGAGGAGATGTTTCCTGGAGATATAGAGATGATCGAAGGCTTGAACGAAGATGATATCTGCTGAACTCCCTCTAGTCGACTAGCACTATCTGGACTTTAGTCCCTGCTATATCGGTAGTAATGACAAGGGGATCTGCATGTGGGAACTTTATGCCTACCGCATCATCTGCGGAGAAAGATATTGGCACATGGGACCACTCATCCATGGTAGCTGCAGACGAAGAAGTTCCAATATGGCCTACTTCTCGGACATATTCTCTTTGCTGTCTCTTCGACATATTCTCAATTACAACGTGCACAGGCTCCAAACGTTCCTCAGAAGGGACTCGATCAGTAGTGCCTCGACCAGAGGTCCTTTCAAGGTACTCACCTCTTAAAACGAGTATAGACTTTCACGCACCAGTAGCATGACTCCAATTTTCACTATGAGTGCAATAGAAGAACGCCTGGCCTTTGCCAGCCGGCTTCCCTGGCGGCCTCCAGCCACTGGTCTTGCTTCCTGAAGCTTGTGGATTTCTAGGGGAAAATTTCTGTGTAGAAGGAGCAATGTTCAAGACTTCGGAACAAGGATGCTTTTGCCCCCGACGCCTGTCATGCTGGATATCGAAGTTGGGCCCCTGCGAAGGTGTTGAAGTCTTCACCTCAAGCTTGAATTCTAGCAAGATTGGCGGAGTTGAAGCTATTCTTTGAGCCATCCTTCTTCTGACCTAGCATACTCTTCAAAATAGGCCATCAGCTGCGCTACAGAAGATATCTTCTTCCGATGAAGTTTATCAAGGAGGCCTGCATGAGGGACACCCTCTCGGGCTGCATCAACAATGGACGATGCAGACAACCCCCGTATCTACGACTTCGTATGAGCGAAGCGCTTGAAAAATTATCTTAAAGTTTCTCCAGGTAGCTACTTCACCTGGAAAAGACTTCCCGTAGACATAGGGGGTACGAAGGTACCCTAAAAGTTACTTATAAACTTCTTCCTTAGCTGCTCCCAAGTTCTAATTGATCCTGACTTCAAGGACCAGAAAAATGCGAAGCAACCCCTTCAAGAGCAAGGGGGAAAAACTTGGCCATGGTGTCTTGGACTCCTCCACTAGGCCTGAATTGCCAAAGCATACGAACGGGAGAACTCCTCTGAATCCTATTCTTTGGAGTACTTACAGAGCTTCGAAGTTTTAAACTTAGGGTCGAAGCGCACTTTCTGTAAATCGGGATGCAGCGGAGACTCGCTATCGAAGGAAGCGTTCTCTGGGGCTTCAGGACAAAGAAGAGAGTCATCGTCTTGAGGAACTTCGGGAATGATAGGGGTGACCTGAGTATGAAGCCTATCTATGGCCTCTTGCCTCCACCTTGCCACTTCAGCTTGGAGACTGGCCATCTCGGTCGCCATGTCACCAAGACTGTCTTCATTTCTTTCGGAAAGATCTTCCGGGTCTTGAGAACTGTACATGTCAGTTCGGAGCATAGTCGGAGTTGGAGGAGGGACTCCGTCTGGTCGATGAAGAGAAATCCCTTTGGGGGTATGAGGTGGAGGAACTACTGAAGGTCCTCTGACATCGACTGTATTCGAAGATCTTGCTCCGGAGGTCCGAGGGGACCTCCGAGTAGGACTACCACCTGAACTCCGCTTAGGAGGCATGGTTCTAAGAACGTGGTAGAGAACAAAGTTTTTTGGACTAGGTTCCCCACTGATGGCGCCAACTGTTGGCGTAAAAGATTACGCTAACAGGTTTTCGGAGATTAAGAACTAACAAACGAAGTGTTTGTGAAGCGGACTATTTCAAGCCTCCAAATTGTATAATAGCTCGAAGTAGTTCGAAGTTGTGTATTGAATAACTCAGTATTCGATACCTATTACATGGTAAGAAGGGGGGTATTTATAGGTAAAAATCTTAAGGAAAATACCTTTTTACCCCTCAATTACAACCGACATAGTGGAAACTATTCGGTACCCCTAATAGGGTAAAAATGGTAAAAGACTAATCTATTAAGAAAGAAGATAAGTCTTCTATCCTCACTGGCAGATAAGCTCTCTGAATATTTAACCTTCGAAGTTATACTCCGAATAGAAGCATGCATGGATTCTTCGAGCTTGATCATATACTAGACCGAAGTTAACTCTGGAGCTTCGGTTTAGTAAATTGGCTTAGTCTTTTAACTGTAGAGACCCTGAGGATGAAGTATTTTCCCCCAGCACTCGGTATCCACTGAATACTCTAGCTCGTCATATCTTGCGGCGCTGCTAATGGAGGTATGGCCATCATCATCACGTTGTTCCCTCTCTCCGAGCCCAGCTTGGTCCATCCTCTCGCGCATTGATTGCTACAAGAGAGGTTTTAATAGCCCCGGCTGTTCTCTCCAATGTGGTCAGCTGGATGTTGGCAAGAATCTGCGCCGCCTCTAATTGACCAATGCGCTCATTGGTGACTTGAACATCCTCGTTGAGGGCTTATGTGTGCAACCTTAGTTGGTGTTCGAAATGCTGAATGATGCCCCTTGTACGTGATGAATGTGGAAGTGTCTCACTCGCATCAGCTGACATTGGTTAGTACAAAAGAAGTACAAAACCAAGCAGATTAAACCTAGTAGTTGCTAGGAGATTGTAGGACATAGACACTTTCTCACTACCAAGAAATCAAGCTCTTGCAAGTTCTTAACACACAATGCAGGAGGCACGGGCAAACAGCAAGAACAACAACAAACGGTGACTGCCAGCACAACCGGGTGGTGTTGTAGATAATTTTATGGAGCTGTAGGTGGCTCCTAAAACAATTGCACAAAGGAACAACTAGTACCACGTTAGTAACAACAAGTTGAATAAACGCTCCGCGATGGTACTGTGCTGGTCCTAGTCCAAACCGTGATAGAGACGTGAGCCGTCACCCAAACGTAATCACCAAAATGCTCAAAACAGCAAGCTGAATTTCGAAACTTTGAAGCAAAGGTCACACAAAATGTCTTTCCTTTTTTGTACTTGGAATCTTAATATAGAAAATTGAATTAGTGCGTCTTTTTTCATTTGGCCTGTGCCTTGTTTCTTGCTGATATGTGCGTCTTTTGTTTTGCACTTGCCTTTTTCTCTCTTTGCAACTTCAGCTAGAGAATGAAAATGGAGATAGAACAAGGTGCACAAACTCAAAACTCTAGCGGTAAAAACTTAGGACCAGCAACTTGACACAAAGAAGTAATCGTGAATTCAACAAGCTGAGAGCAAAGTAGAAAAGCAAAGGCACAAAATGTTTTTGGGATTTTCAGATCGAAACTTATCTTTATTCAAAAGTGGACTATAGGAAAACAAAGAACAAAGGAGAAGGAGATCTCTCACCGATCAACCTAAAATCTGATACCACTTAATGGACCCAACGGGTACGGGGGAGCCTGATCATTTGATGAGAGATGGAGGATGTGGTGAATTTGGTGGAGGTCGACGTTGGCTGCCAGACTACCACAACCAAGATGGTGTGGCGCCTTGAGCGATAGGTACACCGTCTCCTGATAACTACGATTTGGGGGTGAAGATCGAGGTTGTGCTACCCGACTACAACAACCAGAAGGATGTTGTGTCTTAGCGATAGTTACACCGACTCCGGTTGTTGCTGCTCTTGCCATGCCAAGAACAGCCTTGAACCTGCAAGCAATCGAAGAACAAGCAAGAACAAGATGACAAGCAAACACTCATAGATATGATAGAAGTTGGAGTTTTGATTAGAGTAATTGGGCGGTCTAGCCGACACGCGCTTTTACAAGGAAGTAGCAGTAGCTAACTTACATCAAACAAAACCCGAGTTCTTTTTGTGGCTACTACTTGCTTAAAAGGAAAACTAGAAACTTAGGATGGATTCATGAGTGTTCTTCGGTAGTTTATGGATGTTTCGTCTGTTCTCTGCCTATTGATTCTTGATCCATTAGAAAGTAGACGAAGAGACCTTTCCAACAAGTACTTATTTTCTTTAAACAACCTTGGGAGTTGAAAGATATACTCCATTTAATCTTGGATTTCTGCAGTTACAAGAGTCCCTTCGGGAGTACGGATATTTATTGCATTGTTGCCTTCTCCACTCCTAGCTGGTTCAATTCCTAAGCACTTAAGGATAATAAAGTCATCACAAGGCTTTAATAGTACCCCATTGGAAAAATAATTAACTTGAACAACTAGGAACGAGTTGACCAGATAATTAAGTTCACGTGCACGGGCGCGTGTCATTGGTCCTTGCTTAGGTGTAGGTGGTGAAGGGGCTGATGTTGTGGTTGTATCAATGGTAGAGATGTCCTCATCACCGGGAGTGGACCGTAGCATCATCGAGCACTACCTCTTGGTGAACCCGAAGGTGCGCCCAGTCTGCCAGGGGCTTCGCAAGTTGTCCGCGGAGAGAGATGACTCACCAAGGCAGAAGTCGAGAGGCTGCTCCAGGCTGGAGTCATCAGGGAGATTAGCCACATAGAATGGCTATCGAACCCCGTCTTTGTTAAAAATAAAAATCCTCGCAAATGGTGCATTTGTATCGATTTCACCTCCTTAAATAAAGCTTGCCCTCGTGACCCATACCCCATGCTTCGCATTGACCAGCTGCTCAACTCCACGGCTAGCTTGGAGCTTCTCAATTTTTTGGATGCATACTCCGGATATCATCAGATATGGTTGAAGCAATAAGACCAGGCCAAGACTAGCTTTGGTACTCCCTCTGAAGTGTTATGCTATGTAAGAATGCCCTTCGGCCTAAGAAATGATGGGGCCACCTTCTCTAGGCTAATCCCAAAGGCTCTAGGCCATCAAATATGCCGTAACATTGAGGCATACATGGATGATATTATAATCAAGAGTGTGCATAAGCATCAGCATAGCCTAGACATAGCAGAAACGTTCGGTAGCCTCCGAGCTTGCGGGATCCACTTGAACCTGCACAAATGCGTCTTCGGGGCCCGTGCCAACAAATTGCTAGGGTACCTGGTCTCGAACCGGGGCATCGAAGCCAGCCTAACCTAGATTAGCACATTGCAGAACATGGCTCCTCTCGAGAATCTGAAGTACGCCCAGAAATTGGCTGGGCGCCTCGCCACGCTCAGGCGTTTCCTTCGCCAGATCGACCGAGCGAATCGTGCCCATCTTCAAGGCGCTAAGAGGATCAAAAGACTTCGCTTGGACCCCCGAGTGCCATTGATGCTTTGGCGAGATCAAAGAATACCTCTCCAATCTAGCTACAATCACCACCCTGTCAGGTACTACCTAATAGAGATTAGCAAGTGATTAGTATATGATTAGTGGGAAACTAGAGAATTAAGTTTAGTATTAGTAGGCTACTTGAGAGCCAAGTCAGCTTGGTTATATAAAAGGAACATCTCACATTGTATCACACAGACAAGAAAAATAGAAAGAACTAGCCGGCTGCTCGATAGGGGGCTTGCTGTGCGAGATTATCCTTTGTTTTCCTGTTCTTATGTGTTCTACTGTGATCGCGTGTGTTGATTTTGAGTAGGTCGCTGACACACCCCTCGCAGCGGCGAGGCCCTCTTCATCTACCTCGCCACCACGGGCTTCACAACAAGCACCAGTATTGGTTCAAGAAGAAGAAATTGGCAGGAATATGATCCAGCGACCAATTTACTTTGTCTCCGAAGCCCTCTCATGAGCAAAGACAAGGTACACCGAACTCGAGTAGGTGGCCTACGCCCTCGTAATGGCTTCCCGCAAGCTACGTCACTACTTCCTGCCCACGGTATGAACGTCCCCACTTCGTATCCCCTCGCCGACATGTTCAGGAATTGGGACGCTACCGGAAGGATAGGGAAATTGGCAGTGGAGCTCGCCCCCTTTGATATCAGTTTCATCACCAGACCCACCATCAAGTCATAGGTCCTCAGCCGACTTTGTCGTGGAGTGGACCCTGTCGACAAGCAGAACTCTGGGTGAAGCAGGCGAAGGGGTATGGACGATCTTCCCTGATGAAGCGTATCAGGCCTTTGGAGCAGGCACCGGAGCGGTCAACCTCTCCCCTTTGGGACAAAAAGCATTGTACTCTGTAAGGCTAAATTTTAAAGCAACAAACAATATAGCTAAGTACGAGGGTGTGTTGTTGGGCCTTCGGAAGGCCTGCACACTAGGCGCTGCACGGGTAATTGTAAAAATAGATTCCCACGTTGTAGCAAGGCATGTGGACAAGAGTTTCTAAGTTTGGCACCCAGACCTCGTCGCTTACCTAGAAGCTGTCCGAATGATCGAAGTAGCATTCAAAGGGATCTCCATCTGAAGCATCCCGAGGGCTAACAACTAGCAAGCAGATGCCCTCGCCAAAGCAGCTGCCGCAGGCCAGGACATGACCCTAGGGGCTTTCTTCGAGGACCTATCCAGACACTCGATGTCGCCCCCGGAAGCCACCTCAGTCCTGCCCCTAGAAGGCACCTTGGTGTCACCTCTAGAGCCCACCCATATCCTTTGCACCACAACCGAAGACTGGTGAGATCTGATCCTAAAGTTGCTGTGGGGCGACAATGATCTCCCGTCAGGCCTCGAGCTCTCATGATTCCGGCATAGGGCATGACGGTACCGTGTCATCAATGGAGCATTGTACAAGTCTAGCATGTGCTCGCCACTGCTCCAGTGTATCTCCTGCCCCGAAGGATAGCAAATGCTTGCGGGACATCCACGAAGGCCTATGTACTCTGCGCTAGGGTCTATACTGGCCTGCCATCATGACTGATGTCGAAGATATCATGCGCACCTGCCAAGGATGTCAGTGGATGGGAAGACGAAGCCACCAACCCCCCACCCCATTGCAGGTCATTACCCCCGTCTGGCCTCTATCTCGATGGGGGATGGATCTCATAGGCCCGTTCCCAAGAGCTAAGGACAACATCAGGTTCGCCGTTGTTGCCATCAAATATTTCTCCAAATGGGTCAAAGCCGAACCATTGACCGTCATCACCTCGAAGAATGTTCAAAGATTCTTTTGGCAAAACGTCATCTACCGGTTCGTAGTACCCAAGCAACTCACGCTCGACATCGGCACCCAGTTTGATGCTAAAGCCTTCAAGACATTTTGCGAAGAACTAGGAGTACAGATATGCTTCGCCGCCATCCGGCACCCGCAGTCCAACGGAGCCATCGAGAGAGCCAACGAGAATATACTCTCTAGTCTCAACCGACGAATCATGGGCCTCACCAACCCTTTATCGAAGTGGATGCACTAAGGTATAAGGCATTTCTCGGGTTGAGAGCGAAGCATTCTACCCAAGGATTCCGAGCCCCGGCTCGAAGCATCCTGACTAAGGATTCCGAGCCAGCCCCCGTTCGAAGCATCCTAACTAAAGATTCTGGGTCCCAGCTCGAAGCATCCTAACTAAGGATTCTTAGCCCCGCCTCGAAGCATCCTAACTAAGGATTGCGGGCCCTGGCTCGAATCATCCTAACTAAGGATTCCAAGCCCCGGCTCGAAGCATCCTGACTAAGGATTCCTGAGCCCGGCTCAAAGCATCCTAACTAAGGATTCCAAGCCAGCCCCGGCTCAAAGCATCCTAACTAAAGATTTCGAGCCCTGGCTCGAAGCATCCTAACTAAGGATTCTGAGCCCCGCCTCGAAGCACACTAACTAAGGATTCCGAGCTCTGGCTCGAATCATCCTAACTAAGGATTCCAAGCCCCAGCTCGATGCATCCTAACTAAGGATTCCGAGCCCCGGACTCGAAGCATCCTAACTATGGATTCCGAGCTCCGCTCAAAGCATCCTAACTAAGGATTCCGAGCCCTAGCTCAAAGCATCCTATCTAAGGATTCCGAGCCCTTGCTTGAAGCATCCTACCTAAGGATTCCGAGCCTCGGCTCAAAGCATCCTACCTAGGGATTCCGAGCCCTGGCTTGAAGCATCCAACCCAAGGAAACCGGGCAGACAGATCACGGCGTCCGTACCTAGGCATCCACGCTGGCTATTCTAAACAATCGCATTAGACCTTACCATGTCTTTAGCCTCCACTCCGAATATTGACAGCAAAAGTTGCACGAAGCTGTCAAGCCGCCTACCCGCAAGGGGGCAGGAGGAGTAAGTTTGAAGTGACTAAAATTTCTCAAATAACGGTAATAAGCACCGAAAATAAAGTGAATATCTCGGTTTTATTAAAGTGAAATAAGTTTCAATTACAACACGAAGCGAGATTCAGGATCCTAGGAGAAATCAGTATCTAAGCCGAGAAGGAACAAGAAGCCTTTCCGGTCCTACAGGATGGCCCAATCCTGAGAACCCTCTCCGGCTTGCGCCCTTGAAGCCCTAGGGACCACGAGAGCTATTCTTGCAGAACGCTTCTTCTCTGCCTTCTTCAAACCTCTCCAAGTCCTTTGTTCTTCCTAAAGTTGCGCCCAAGTGCGCAGAGGTTGACCTGTAGGCTCCGACTCATCGGGACCCAACTCCACGCCAGACCAATCCACACACTCTGGCTACAATGACGAAGCCCGCACCTCTCTCTCTCTTCTTTTATAAAAGCAAACACTCCGTGCAAAACTTCAGAAATAACACGCCCATGGTCGTCCTGAGGTACAACAAAACGAGTGTGTCGGCTAGTCCTAAGTGCTTAGAAAATAGCCCATTGATGTCGAAGAGCCTCAATTTCATCAAGTACCTCAACCTCGAAGTCCGAGGCATCGGCTGAACCCTAAATAATTTCCAAGGAATAAACAAGCCCTTTTATTTATAAAGTCATGAAACCTTGCTTACAATACTTTCTTTACAGAAAGAGGCCCAAAGGATACTACACCATCAGGCCTAAAGGGGGAGCGGCTAAAGCAGGATACGAAGAGGGCCGTGGTAGGGTCGAGCGGTGGGCTTCATCCATCTAGGCCTTCACCGTGGTTGGGACTTTGGCTTTCCAAGGCACATGGAAGGTTTTCTAGGCCTTCGCCACTGACGGAGTCGGGGAGAGGAGACGGTCCCCCGGAAGATGACCGGGGCCACCCCCAACGCTGTCGGCAGACCGCCCCCGACGACTTCAAGGTGGTGGAGGACGCTAAGGGTGGCCACTCGCCCCAAGACCTCCCCGTACCTAGCCGCAGTGGCATCCATCTATGGACAGCGGCCTGGATAAGCTTCAACTGGCGGTATAGTGGCTCGTGGGTGGCATCAAAAGTCACGCAGGACATCCCGAAGCGCTCCAAGATGCACCGGAGAGCTCCTACGACATCGGTCATCGCCCTTTCACCTTGCACCAATGTAACGCCCCGATTTAATAAAACCGGGAATTTATTGAAATTCCATAGAAAATGAATAAACACAAGACGTTCATCACACGACCGCGTACAATACACCAATCAATCATGGTTCATAGACCATATTATTACAAAAGAGTTAAATAAAAGAGAAACTAATAAAATAAATCATCTAGATGAACGCCATCTTCCAGTCTCGTGCCTTGACTAGGGTCGCTACTCCAGACCATCACCCTCTTCGTAGTAGACTGCCTCTGGTGGTGTAAGTCAATGGGGGCGAGTATAATCGTACTCAGTAAGCCAACGAATGCAATTATAATGCAAGGTAATAACAAGGAAGGTAGTGGCTTACTTTTGCGGAAAAGCATATTTGTAAAGCAATTAATGTAATCAAGTTATTATTGCATAAAACAAACATGAGTTCATGCATCATCTTCTAACTCAAGGGGTACAGTCAGCCCACCCTCGCTCAACAGTCCTTACATGTCATGAATAACACAACCATTCATTCACAAGTAAACTAACTGCGAGAAGTCACACAACCCGCCCTTGGCCGTGGGCTCGACTTTTCGAAAAGATTAAAAACTCTGATCAAAGGTGGACTACTGTACCCACAAGGCACTAATTTCCCGCACACCGCAGTGTGTTAAATGACTCCTATCACGAGAAGCTCGTGCCAAAACCTTCAGCATGGAAAACACCAATTCGATAACACCCTCTTATAGGTTTCATATGGTTTCCCAATCACTTCGGGCCACACCATTCCCCCTTGAGCCACATAGGTACAAGTCACCCACAGGTTGCCCCTTGCCCCCTCCACTATGGTGTTCCAAGTTGGTACGATCCATACCTCCAGTTAGGACTTACCCACTAGACTTGTGGTTAGTACGAAAGTGCTTTGTAACAGATCCCGCAGACCGGTCCTTATAGTGCCCCTGGTGTGACCAACCAATTCCCGAGCTTGCACCCGAAACCAACCATACTTATAACATAGCCAACTCCAACAGAAACCAGAGATGAGAATAACGGGGAAATTCATATAGTAGAATCCAACTATCTACGACTCATTCTTTTTATCCTATAGTAGTTGTGTCGGTACATTGGACACTAGCTAATATAATATTATAGAGTGACGAGGAGTGTAGGCTCAATAAGCATGGCTTAGGGATTACACACAAGGACGAGGATCTACTAAATATAATGTGTAGGGCTTTGAGATTAGACTAATGCAATATTATCCTATGAGTTATAGCGATAATTTATTAAAACATGGGCTCAATTATGATCAAAATGGGGTTGTGACTTGCCTTGATCCGCAAACGGTGAAGGTGGAATCTTTTGGAAAGACTCCAGATATTCGGCGGCGTCGTAGTCTTCTCGATACAGAAAAGTAAATACGACATTCAATAAACAATCCAAAAATCAACCATACAAGCATACATGTTTTTTTGGATTAAATAAAGGAGATAGAGTCTTAAATTCTATGAAATTATTACTTAAATATTTAAGATTAATTTTTAAAGAGGTTTCTATTTACCCTAAGTATTTACCATAAGGGGTTTTTATTTTCCCTAAGTATTTACCCTAAGGGGTTTTTATTTTCCCAATTAAAAGTGAATTAAAATGTACAAAATAACCCTACTATGTTGATTGTATTAAAATAGTGAAAATAAGTTATTATGTCTTCTGAATTTAATATATAAATTTTTAAGGGGTCTTCTGAATTATTTTAATGAAATATGAATTTAGCCCTAAAGGGGTTTTTACTTTATTATTTATTATGAAAAAAATGTGTCAAATAAACATATTGTTTTTATTGCATCAAAGTGTAGAGAATAAAGAGACAAATTTTACAAAATTTGAATGGTGAAATTTGTAGTTAAATTGAGCAGGTTATGAATTTTCAAAGTTTAAAGTATTTTTCTGAATTTTATTTAAACAGAAAAATGTTCCTGGTCCACAGTAGACCGAGCCCACCATGCGCGGGTTACTGTTCCCGTGGACCTGATCGCTGCGAGCCATCCAATCTAGATCCAAAGGCTGGATGTGGGGTGGGAGGTTTTAAATGAATCTGGACGGCCAAATCACTCCATACCCCCCGCCGAAACTGGCGGCTAAGATTAAATCACCAAGTGATTTAATCTCGTCCGTTTAGTTCGGATCGGACGATTGAGGCGCCTTCCAGCATGCGCGTGACATGGGGGAAGCGAGGGCTTTGTCCCTGACTCCAGCGATGTGGCGGCGCGCGACCATCGATGCCGGCGATGGCCTAAGGCCCTAGGCGTTGGTGAAAATGGATAGAGGGGAGGGAGTGGAGTACGGTGGTACCGGCGAAGGCGGAGAACGTCCACCGGTGGTGATCGGCGACGAGAAGGGGGCGATGGAGGTCCTCGGGTCCAATGGTGGCGTGGCGCTCTAGCGGCAATCTGGCCCAACAAAGTCGAGGCTGACGACGGGTAGGCTATGACGGTCTCGATGGTGGCGACGGCAAGGGCGGCGGCGGTCGGTGGCGGCGACGAGCGGTGACTAGAGCCGAAGCAGAGGAAAGAGGTTCTGTTGGTGTCGCAAGGCATCGGTTGAGAGCACAAAAGGGCTAAAATGAGGCGGGTGGAGTGCGGTGAGTGTAGATGTCCTTTATAGGGGGTCGCCGGAGGAGGAAAGGAAAGTCGAGAGAAGGAAACCGAGGAGGATTTTTCAAGATTTTCCGGTGAGCCTTCCATCCACGTGAAAAGCTTCCAATTAGCCGAATCCGCATGGCTAAGGGGGGGAAAGAGATCACCGGCGAGAGGGGAAAGGGATCCTAGCTCCAGTTGGGTGATTAGCGGCGGCCGGCAGCTAAAATCAGAAAGGGGGTGCCAGAAATGGAAGGGGGGGTCCCCTTCCAACGAAGAAGTAGGATCCGATAGGTGACACCCACCTGTCGGCGAGCGAACGCGAAGGGGGTAAGACACAGACACGCGGGCCAGGCTTGGCAGCGACCGAGCGAGGGGAGCGGGGGCTGACCAGTGGGCCTAAAGAGGGTGTGGTGCACCGAAGAGAGAGGCTGGGGGCGCCGACCAGCGGGCCCGTGGTGTCTGCGATAGGGACGCGTGGGACGGAGGCTGATGGGTGGGCCGACGGACCGCGGTGAGAGAGAGAAGAGGGCGGGGCACGCCGATAGGGTGGCCCCAAAAGGCAGCAAGAGCGGGACTAGAATGGCCCGGGTTTGGGGAGGATTCGGGGTTGCGGCCCAATAGGATTAAAAATGCCTTTTCGATTTAAAACAATTCTAGATAATGTTTTATTTGTTTAGGGCTTGAAGTACTATTTCTAAAATTTTGTAAAAATTCTCAAAAATATTTCTTAGCATCTAGATGCCATCATAAATGTTTCAACTTAAAATTTGAAATATTTCTCCATGTTTTGTTTTAATTGGGTTCTTTCACCCTTTTCTTTAATTAAATAATGCCTTTTATTTCAGAAAATTTAATTCCCTCATTTTTATTTTATTTTTAATTCTGGGGTGTTACAATCATATTCCCCTTACAAAGAATCTTGTCTTCCAGATTTGAAACGAACCTCGGGAAAACTAAGGGACGGAGTTCTACTAGTGATTAGGGGAAGGTGTTGCTTCAGAAACAGGCAAAGTGTTCTCCAGAATTGGGTTGGTTGGGGTTACGTTGAACAAGACTTCTGATGTACCTTGGACCTCTTGAGTGGAGATGTGATGAACTTGGGTACGTCCCATCGGGCTTGGAATGGAGGATGACGCCTACTTGGGGTAGGGGTACATTTTGGAGAAGTGACGCTCTTGGCGACAGTTGAAGAATATAATTGGGTTACCGTTCCTATCCCTCTTGTATCCGGTAGCTTGCACTGGAGCTCTTCCGGTTGGCGGTGCTTGGGGTGGGATGCCTGAGCTTGGTCCTCCAAGGGTGGTTCGTGGCTCGACAGGGGTTGGGGCTTGATGTGGTATCACTGAGCGTGGCTTATGCACCATTCCTTGCTGCTGGCGGTAGGCGATCATTCTTCGCTTCTTCATGTCCACCTTGTTTTGTTCGGTTTCCTGAATGATAGCTTTGTTCACCAATTTCTGAAAATTGGCGAAGTCCCCGGAGACCAACCGAAGGGAGAGCTCGTTCTTCAGTCCCCGAAGAAACATGGATTGGCGGACTACGTCCGTGCGCACTTCCTTCGGTGCATATCGGGCCAACCGGTTGAATTCGTGAAGGTACACCGTAACGGTCCTGCTTCCTTGATGCAGGTCCCAGAATTCCTGCTACTTCTGGGCTACCACACCATTTGGGACATGGGCGGCGCAGAAAGCAGCGGAGAACTCAGCCCATGAAATTTCATGGCCTTCGGACTGAGTCTCGCCGAAATCGTCCCACCACTCCGCGGTGGGTCCTTAGAGCTGGTGAGCGGCAAATGCCACTCGCTCCTGCTCAGAATAGGGAAGAAGGTCCAATTTCTTGCTGATGGTCCTAAGCCAATCTCCTGCCTCCATCGGATTGGTGGTACTGGAGAATATGCGTGGCCGGACACGCAGAAACTCTGAGAGTTGAGAGACTGGTGCCGGTGCATGGACGGTGGGGTGGAGGGGAGGATCGGTTTGCTATTGTTGGAGACGGAACAACTGCACCCGCTGCTCTTGCATTTGGCTTTGTTGTTGCTGCATCTAGGTAAGCAGCGTGGCGATCATCTAGTTTTGGTTTGCCATCATCTCAGCTAGTGTGGGATGATTGGCAACAGGGGTCTGCCGTTGGCCAGTTTCTCCCCACTAAGGCAAGTTGCCCGAATCGCTTCCGTCACGCGGGGCATCAGATCCTTGGTTATTGACCATCCTGAAGTTGAAGGGTTCAAAAAGAAGGTGCCAATATTTAAGGGGAATTGTTACTGATTTTATTTCCCAAAATGAATGTTTTGACCTAGATGCTTACATATTTTATTTTAAATCTATTATTAAATTTTACACTCATGCCTTATATTTTGACATGAGCGGCACTATAAACAAAACAATCAAATAGAAACAAACAACCGTAAACTATGTCTAAGGCAGCTTGGGGGAGGACTCGATCACTGGCTCGGCGGAGAGGGTCGGTGCAGGGGTGGTGGAGCTGGAGGGCCTGGCTGGAGGGGCACTGTGGGAGATCCTCTTGGGCCTGGCCGAAGGGGTCCTAAGGGTCTTCCGCTTGCACGGCAGAAGGGGAGAGACCTCCTTGAGATCCTTCTGGATCACCTCGATCTGACGGCGTAGCGGTGAGGTGGCGGCGACGCCCTAGCATAGAAGCTCATTCTGGCGCCTCAACTCCTCCACCTCGGCGATCAAGTGGCGGCTCTGCTGAACCTGGCGATGGAGATCGGCGTTCTCATGGCTCAAGCTCTCCGATGAGTGGCGGTAGAAGTCGATGGTGTCGTGTTGGCTATCTGCATCGAGGACGACCTTCGTGTGAAGATTGTTCATGGCTTCCAAGAGTCGCATGGTGCGGGCGATGGTGGAGTTGCGTAGGGAGAATGTGTTGACGTAGATGTTGCAATGACTCGTCGGTGTGCGCATGGGCATGAAGCGGTAGGCGGTGTCGAGAAGCTAGCCATCGTAGACCAACCGCAGCTCGGAGAGGGCCTGGAGAGCGGCCCGCTGGCTGGCCACCACGAAGGAACGTCCTCCGACTCCATGGGTGTAGAATGCGGGCTGCGTGGTGGAGGGACAGATGACGACTGTGACCTCGCAGTAGCTCTCATTCACATCGGGAAAGATCCCATGGAACACGAGCTCGTGCTCGAATCCAAGGAAGTCGACGAGTATGCGAAGCTCCTGGACCAATCTAGCCTCATTGCGGAGAGTCCCACTCATGGTATGAACCGACATCTACAAAAGAGAGAATTTTTTTAAAATTCTGGAAGATGAGGTAGTAAGTAGTTTGTAAGAAAATACGGTTAATATAAGTCCTAGGGTCAGGTCTGTTTGGCTTCCTACAGTCAAGTCGGCTCTGATACCATCTTGTAACTCCCCGATTTAATAAAATCGGGAATTTATTGAAATTCCATAGAAAATGAATAAACACAAGACGTTCATCACACGACTGCGTACAATACGCCAATCAATCATTGTTCGTACACCATATTATTACAAAAGAGTTAAATAAAAGAGAAACTAATAAAATAAATCCGCTAGATGAACGCCTTCTTCTAGTATCATGCCTTGACTGGGTCGCTACTCCAGACAGTCACCCTCCTCGTAGTAGACTGCCTCTGGTGGTGTAAGTCAACGGGGGTGAGTACAATCGTACTCAGTAAGCCACTCAATGCAATTATAATGCAAGGTAATAACAAGGAAGGTAGTGGCTTACTTTTGCGGAAAAGCATATTTGTAAAGCAATTAATGTAATCAAGTTATTATTGCAGAAAATAAACATGAGTTCATGCATCATCTTCTAACTCAAGGGGTACAGTCAGCCACCCTCGCTCAACAGTCCTTACATGCCATGAATAACACAACCATTCATTCACAAGTAAACTAACAGTGAGAAGTCACACAACCCGCCCTTGACCGTGGGCTCGGCTTTTCGAAAAGATTAAAAACTCTGATCAAAGGTGTACTACTGTACCCACAAGGCACTAATTTCCCGCACACCGCAGTGTGTTAAATGACTCCTATCACGAGAAGCTCGTGCCAAAACCTTCAGCATGGAACACACCAATTCGATAACACCCTCTTATAGGTTTCATATGGTTTCCCAATCACTTCGGGCCACACCATACCCCCCTTGAGCCACGTCGGTACAAGTCACCCACAGGTTGCCCCTTGCCCCCTCCACTATGGTGTTCCAAGTTGGTACGATCCATACCTCCAGTTAGGACTTACCCACTAGACTTGTGGTTAGTACGAAAGTGCTTTGTAACAGATCCTGTAGACCGGTCCTTATAGTGCCCCTGGTGTGACCAACCAATTCCCGAGCTTGCACCCGAAACCAACCATACTTATAACATAGCCAACTCCAACAGAAACCAGAGATGAGAATAACGGGGAAATTCATATAGTAGAATCCAACTATCTACGACTCATTCTTTTTATCCTATAGTAGTTGTGTCGGTACATTGGACACTAGCTAATATAATATTATAGAGTGACGAGGAGTGTAGGCTCAATAAGCATGGCTTGGGATTACACACAAGGACGAGGATCTACTAAATATAATGTGTAGGGCTTTGAGATTAGACTAATGCAATATTATCCTATGAGTTATAGTGATAATTTATTAAAACATGGGCTCAATTATGATCAAAATGGGGGTTGTGACTTGCCTTGATCCGCAAACAGTGAAGGTGGAATCTTTTGGAAAGACTCCGGATATTCGGTGGCGTCGTAGTCTTCTCGATATGGAAAAGTAAATACGACATTCAATAAACAATCCAAAAATCAACCATACAAGCATACATTTTTTTGGATTAAATAAAGGAGATAGATTCTTAAATTCTATGAAATTATAACTTAAATATTTAAGATTAATTTTTAAAGAGGTTTCTGAATCTTATAAATTGAACTAAGTATTTACCCTAAGGGGTTTTTATTTTCCCAATTAAAAGTGAATTAAAATGTACAAAATAACCCTACTATGTTTATTGTATTAAAATAGTGAAAATAAGTTATTATGTCTTCTGAATTAATATATAAATTATTAAGGGTCTTCTTAATTATTTTAATGAAATATGAATTTATCGATCCCTAAAGGGGTTTTTACTTTATTATTTATTAAGAATAAAATGTGTAAAATAAACATATTGTTTTTATTGCATCAAAGTGTAGAGAATAAAGAGACAAATTTTACAAAATTTGAATGGTGAAATTTGTAGTTAAATTGAGCATGTATGAATTTTCAAAGTTTAAAGTATTTTTCTGAATTTTATTTAAACAGAAAAACGTTCCTGGTCCACAGTAGACCGAGCCCACCATGTTACTGTTCCCGGACCTGCCCCATCCAATCTAGATCCGAAGGCTGGCGGCAGGGCGGGAGGTTTTAAATGAATCTGGATGGACCAGATCACTCCATACCCCCGCCGAAACTGGCGGCTAAGATTAAATCACCGAGTGATTTAATCTCATCCATTTAGTCCGGATCGGACGATCGAGGCGCCTTCCAGCATGCGCGTGGCACGGGGGAAGCCGAGGGCTTTGTCCCCGACTCCAGCGACATGGCAGTGCGCGACCACCGATGGTGGCGATGGCCTAAGGCCCTAGGCGTCGGTGAAAATGGATAGATGGGAGGGAGTGGAGTACGGTGGTACCGGCGAAGGCGGCGAACGTCGACCGGTGGTGATCGGCGACGAGAAGGGGGCGATGGAGGTCCTCGGGTCCAACGGTGGTGTGGCGCTCCGGCGGTGAGCCGGCCCAACGAAGTCGAGGCCGATGACGGGTAGGCGATGGCGGTCTCGGTGGTGGCAACGGCGAGGGTGGCGGCGGTCGGTGGTGGCGAGCGGTGACCGTAGCCGAAGCAGAGGAAAGAGGTTCTTTTGGCGTCCCAAGGCATCGGTCGAGAGCGCAAAAGGGCTGAAATGAGGCGGGTGGAGTGCAGCGAGTGTAGAAGTCCTTTATAGGGGGTCGACGGCGGAGGAAAGGAAAGTCGAGAGACGGAAACCGAGGAGGATTTTCCAAGATTTTCCGGCGAGCCTTCCATCCACGCGAAAAGGTTCCAATTAGCCGAATCTGCGTGGCTAAGGGGGGAAAGAGATCACCGGTGAGAGAGGAAAGGGATCCTGGCTCTAGTCGGATGATGTGCGGCGGCTGGTGGATAAAATCAGAAAGGGGGCATCGTAAATGGAAGGGGGGATCCCCTTTGAACGAAGAAGAGGGATCTGACAGGTGGCCCCCACTTGTCGGTGAGCAAACGCGAAGGGGGTAAGACACAGACACGCGGGTCAGGCTTTTCAGTGGGCCTAAAGCGGGTGCGGTGCGCGGAAGAGAGAGGCTGGGGGCGCCGACCAGCGGGCCCGGGGTGTCTTCGATAGGGACGCGCGCGGCGGAGGATGATGGGTGGGCCGATGGACCACGGTGTGAGAGAGAAGAGGGCGAGGCACGCCGACAAGGCGACCCCACAAGGCAGCGAGAGCGGGACTGGACTAGGACGGGTTTGGGGAGGATTCGGGGTTGCGGCCCAATAGGATTAAAAATGCCTTTTCGATTTAAAATAATTCTAGATAATGTTTTATTTGTTTAGGGCTTGAAGTACTATTGCTAAAATTTTGTAAAAATTCTCAAAAATATTTCATAGCCTCTAGATTCCATCATAAATGTTTCAGCTTAAAATTTGAAATATTTCTCCCTATTTTTTAATTGGGTTCTTTCAACCCTTTTCTTTAATTAAATAATGCCTTTTATATAAGAAAATTTAATTCCCTCATTTTTATTTTATTTTTAATTCCAGGGTGTTACAGCCAAGGACTCTTTCATCCTCTCGTTCAAAGCTAGTAGGTCTTCGATTGTCCGGACCAACTTGACCCTCTATATTTTGAGGGCTTCGGTGTCGGCTGCCTGTGAGCGAAGCTCTTCGATCTTGGCCACCTGGGCCCAGAGTGCATCGACTTCAGTTGCCCGAGTCCGAAGTTCTTGGATCTCGGCCAGCTTAGCCCAAAGTTCATCAGCTTCGGCATCCTGAGTCTAGAGCTCCCCGATCTTGGTGACCTATGTTCGGAGGCCGACGACTTTGTCTTCTACCATCCAAAGTCTTTCGGCTTCGGCAGCCTGTTCTAGGAGCTTCGTCGCCTCAGTGCCCAAGGCCTCCCGTTAGGCCTTGAGCTCCCGCGTTTCTTCCTCGGCCGCCTCGGCACGCTCGTGGAGCCTCATGACCTCGTGGTCGTGGTGGCTTTGCTCCATAAAGAGGGACACCAGCGACCCCTTGGCCAAGAGGATGAGCTATCCACAAAGTAAGCAGGAGGGTTAGGCAAGGAAAAAAGAAGAGGAGCATGCCCGAAAATGCCCGAGAGTGCATACCTGACTTGCCATGCTCTCGATGGCAAGGTTCAGGATGGCCCCATCCGACCGACCGATCTTCGACACCGGGTTGGTGTACCTCAGACCTAGGTAAGCCTAGTGTAGAGGCTATATCCGCGCCGCGAGCTCTAACTCGGGCCCCACGAATGGCACCACGAGGGGGATGCCCACGTGCGCATGGCCGGTCTCTCCCCCGGAGGGACCTCAGAGCACAGAGTGGCCTCCCTTCGAGCTCTCCTACCTCCTCATCAGATGCAAATACCTCCACTACCTCGATAGCAGCCCCCGACATCGCCTCGGTGCCCTCTCGAGGGGGCAGGGGCGAAGGAGTGGAGCACCTGTTGTAGGACCAAAAGTAGCGACTAGAGGGGGGTGAATGGGCGCCTAAAAATTCTTTCAAATCAATGGCCTGATCCCAACACCCAATGCACCTCAACAGACTAATCAAAGAAAGGTGAACAGATCAACAGAGCCTCAAAGGATCTAGCCTAATAACAACCGGTATCATAATCGAAAACACACCAACACAGTGCTAATACGTAGATTAGCAAAGCATTCAAAATATGGCAGATCAAACTTCATAGAAATAAATCATCACAGCAATTGATCTAAGTGCACGTAAAACGAGATGAGAAGTTACTCTTCAAAATTTGTCTCCTGTTCGGTACTTGACGAAGCCTGTGCGAAGCGAAGCCTATAGTTGTCGAAGCCTGTCATGATCGTGTCGAAGCCTGCTTCGAAGTATGCAGTGTTGAAGCATGTAGTGTCGAAGCAATACAGAAGAGAGTTCGAAGACTAGTGCAAAGCTATGAAGCAGCGAAGCACGTAGTGGTCGAAGCCTACTCCGAAAATGCCAGCACCGAAGCTAAAGAGAAAACACAGACTCCGAACAACCTTCGAAATCTTTGAAGCCTGTTGAGCTAAAGACACCGAAGTAGCACACTTCGAAACAAGTCAACACTTCGAACGACTCAGCAAAGTAGGGACTTCAAACCGTACAACACTCACTGTCTGAAACATCTAAGCCAGCAAAATTCGAAGCCTACAACACGTAGCTATGCAGCTACCTTCGCAGACGGCTTTGCACAAAACACCAACGAAGCCTGCAGACTACAAGGTCTAGCGATTGCAGTCACACACTTCGAATTCGAAGCCTGCAGGGAAAAATTAAGTCCGAACAAAAAGATGCTTCGCAAGAGATAGCACACGTGTGAGACTCTAGAGAAGGTAGTGCGAAGCTACACCATACCGAAGATACTTCGAAGGCTGTAAAGTCCGAGGCTGTATTGCCTTCGATGACAGGTCACACAGCTTCGCAAGCGCAAACACCAAAGAGATAAAACCGTTCGGCCTTCGCATGACAATGTATACAACTGCAAGGCCTACGCCTAGCGAAGTTCTGTCCTCTAGATAAGGAAAACTGCAAAGAGTGCGAGGCTTACTTCGAAAGACAACAGTGCACAGACATGCTTCGCACAGCGAATACTTTACTGATAGAAAGCATCTACAAACCGACCGAGCGATAGGCACAACCTATGTGCGAAAAAGCAAGGGCTAAAAAACTAGCATACTGCAGCTATAGGAGATAAGTACTACTTGTTGATCATCAAGGCACATCATCAATAAAAAATACAAGAATCGATGGATTCAACTCAGGCGTGCATCTCTGATGCTACAGGAAAACCAAAAACACAGTAAAGGCAGAAGACACGAACACCCAGTAGCAATAAATCAAGGCTATCGCATGCTAGAGAACAAATCACGCAAAATGATGCATAGTCATAGCAAAAGCGTCATAAATCCAGAAGAGTAAAAATGACCAACCAGATGCTAAACGTGTGTAAGCAGAACACGATGACGGCTCCCGAAGAACAGTGGCGGCACAAACAAGGAAACAGAGAGAGCTGACCCAAGGTATTGATTAGAAAAGTGATTTCAGTAAAAAGGGTAACCTAACCCTAGGGATTGGGGCCCTATTTATAGGCAGCCCAATAGCCTAGGAAAATTCCCTCAGACCCTTAGGGTTTTTTACAGATGCTCAAATAAAAGGAAAAGACCGAACTGCCCTTAGGATATTTTTACAGACTTGAGTGACTGATGTGGGCCTAAGGACAAAATAGAAAACTCCTATTTACAGATAACTTGTCCGATAGCGGAGTTTTCGTAGCGACTACGACTTCACTACAGGACGGTCCGATCCAAGATCAGCTGATTGTCAGTTTTGTGCCGAAACTGACAAAGCGTCCACCAACTTTGCATCAGGTACCCAGATTGGGCCGGACCGATTCCGCAGCTCTCTCAGCCCGACAATCACTCGCCGCCCGTGCACCTGAGTCAATCCTGGTCAACAGCCTAGTGGATCCTCTACTGCTCCTAGCCCATATACCCGGATTGGGCCAGCCTGACTTCATTGCCCCACTGCCCGACAGTCGGTCGCTGCCAATGCACCTGAGTCACACACGGCCCAGACACAGCAGGTCTTCTCTCTCTCTTCAGTCCTCTTTGACTATCGTTGACAATGACTCATCACATCTAGAGCCATGAGGTCGACGCTCTTCAGCATGGCTCCTCACCTATCCAAGGTACCTGCACATGGACGGCGCGTAAATAATGATGGGGAAAGTAAGACCAACAAGGTCAAAAGGGTCAAGCTTGAGTGGAGTCGCTTACCTTCGTGAGCCCCTTCTACCGAGGAGACCAAAGGGCGGACAACCACCGAGGACCAGACCTAGAAGAAGAACTCATCCAACGAGTTCACCGGGGATCCGCCCAGCATGGCGGTTAGTTCGGCCACGACATTGGCACTTCTTGTTGGACCGGAAACGGCGACCAGAGGGGGGGTGAATGGGAGATTTTAAAATTTCAAACTAAAAATAGCCTTCTGTTTTAATTCTGTCTTTTGCGGAACAGGCTTCGAACACACCCTTCGAAGTTCTGGTTCATAGGTATTTTACAGCTCCAAATACAGGCTTCACAAGGAGCAAAAGTTCGAAGCCAAGAAGACTTCGCTCCACCCACAACCCCAAAAAATCAGCTCTGCTAAGTCAGTGTAGACTCCGCACACAGGGTGCTGCGAGCAGGCTTCGCACTTCACCCTTCGCAAGAGTGGACTTCCCTCTGAAGGCTTCGATCAACTCTGCTAAGGCAGTGCAGGCTCCGCACACAAGGTGCCTTCGAGCAGGCTTCACACTACACCCTTCGCAAGAGCGGACTTCCCTCTTAGGACTTCGACCAAATACTCAGCGACAACAACTGGTGCTAGGCTTCGTACTTCGAAGGTCTAAATGCACACTGAATATACTTCGCCAAGGACTTCGACAAGGGAAGAAAAACGGGCTTCGATCTAAGCTAAGGACAGTGCTTCACTAGTAATTAGAGAGGTCTTGCCCCCAGTTTACACAAAGCAAACAAACACTGAAAAGCACACACTTCACTCGAACGGGCTTCTCACACTCTTCTCCAGAAAAGATTCAGTGCACAAACTCAACTCAAAAGAAGTGAGACACGGAGAGATCAAAGCATGCAGTGAAGTACGCATACAAGTTCAAGTAGTAAATGAAAACAAAATCAAAGCTTCATTACTTGAACAGGGAACACAAAATGAACTCACGGACTGAATACAGAGAGTGGCGGCTAGCACAAGAGCTCAAAAATGACTGCTCAAAGTGTTTATGTGACCTAGCCAGCCTCCACTATTTATAGGCACTATTTAGCCCTGTGAATAGACTACTTTACCCCTAGGGTTTACACTGTTTGTGTCTCATCAGAATAGGGGGTACAACTGGTAGTCTACTTTATTTGGAGGCTTCTTTTGTCAGCTTTGCAAAGGGGACAACACTAGCTTTTGCAGAGCAAACGCTGTCAGCCTTTGCAGTTTTGGACCCATCTGAAGCCCCCCTTCGCATGCGAGGGGTGCGGTAGCTTTGGTGAGAAGCCTTGAGCCTAACGACCTTCTATTCACTGAAGTCAGCCTTCGATACAGTGACGGTTTTGAGCTGAAGACGTCAAAGCCCTTGGGCCTTCGCACCAACACCTTCGGAGTGGACCACCACGGCTTTGCAGCTTCTCCCAGCTCGAACTCCAGTCAGTCCGTGTACCGAAGCCATGCAAGGATGAAGTACCTCAAGTCAACCTCACTCCGGAGCCAGCCTCACTCCAGAGCCAGCTTCGCTCCGGAGAAGCCTGCTTCGCTCCGAAGCCTGCTTCACTCTGAAGAAGCTAGCTTCGCTCCGAAGCCTGCTTCACTCCGAAGCCTGCTTCACTCCGGAGAAGCCAGCTTCGCTCCGAAGCCTGCTTCACTCCGGAGAAGCCTGCTTCGCTCCGAAGCCTGCTTCACTCCGAAGAAGCCAGCTTCGCTCCGAAGCCTGCTTCACTTCGAAGCCCCACCTTCGGAGTACCAGCCTTCGAAGTCCCTCCTTCGTCCAAGGCCTCCGCATGAAGCATTCCATGAGCACTTCATCGTAGTGTCTCTCCACGAGCACACTCCTTGACGATCCTCACCCGGACCATGCCTTCGATGCACCTCGACTTCTAAGACCTTCGTCGAGTATACCTTCGAGTGTCTCCCTCCGGAGCACACTTCGAACACCTTGCCTCATTGATGAGGACTTGATCCACCATACTCCGAAGTCACTCCATTTAGAGTACCCTTCGAAGTGCCTCGCCTCTGAGGACTTCGCCTCGGGTACCTTCACCCGGAGCCAGGCTCCGCACTTACTGCCTTCTCCTTGCGCACCTCGACCGGAGATCCGACCTCAACCCCTTCGCAGCCTTCGTGACAGAGCTCCTTGCTCCCCTGGCATCAAGTCTCCCGCTTGACCCAGGTTCACCTGTTGCGAACTGTCCGTCGCCTCTGAAGTCCCCTGCGCACCACAGACAAACAGACAAGTGTATCTAGTACCCCGGAGACCTCTCCGAGTAAACAACCTCCGATACACACTCTGATGTACCGCCCAAAGTACCAAACCCTTCGGTACAACCCAGTCATCATGTACTATCGGACCCCTCCGACAGGCACACTCTGCTGCAACAGCTGCAGCAACCAGAGCCCACCAAACCCTTCGGTGAAACAACCTCCGAACCCCTTCGGAGGGACCCCTTCGAATCAGAGTGTAAAATCTGTCAATCACTCATCACATACTTCGAAACAAACCCTTGGTTTCTCACTTCTGACCACCTCCGTTAAGGATTGGCCAGACCCCCGAAGTCCAAGATGCCTCCTTCGGCAATCTTGCAAGAGTTAGCCGAAGCCCCCTCGACTGCCTCACCCGAAGGCATAACTATCCGCGGGGTGGCGTGCACCCCCGTGGCTTCTCCCTCCGCATCCACTCCCATGGGAGCGTAGACGACACTTCGCCGGCCATAGCGTTGATGGCATCATCACCACTCGTGAGGGGATTCTATACGGGGGCATTGATGCCTTGCACAGAGGCCTCTGGGTCAACTACCAATCCCCCGCTCAGAGTCCCCTCTTTCGAGTCTTGGTAGGAAGAAGAGCAAGGGGAGAGGTGCTTAAGCTTGTTCGAAGTCTTCTTCAAAGGGCGCTTCGAGAGTCTGGTTGGGCCGGAGTCCACCTTCCTCTTCTTCAGAGCTAGGTCCGGGAGGACAATGCTCGGGAGTTGTAAAGGCTTGATTTGCAGAGCGCTCCACATTTGGTTAAACCGCTCCCAAGATCCCATGAGCTCCATCCTCTGCTTCTTCTACGCCGGAGTGGGAGCCCCGAAGATTTTTTTGACAATCCGGACCACCTACTCCGAAGTTTCAACCACACGTAACCCTGCAAAATCTAGAGGTATGCTTAGTATTATGACTAACCGCATAGGGTACGACCTATACATTGGAGGACGTCTCCGAAGGCGGCCCATCCTTGGTGCTTTGGAGGGCGAGGGGCCATGTCTCCTTCAAAGGCGGGATCTCCAGGGCGATGAACTCCTTGGTCAGGTCCCGCATGCTCATCCACCGGGTCACTATCTATAGGAGCCGGATGCGAGCGGAGACCGAGCCGGCGTCAACTTCGATGTCTACCTCCTTTCGGTAGGAAAATTGGCACGGGGCCCTACCAGCCTAGAGTTTGACCCTACTACCACATAGAACCAGCGGTGGATCAACTCAATGTACCATCTCTCACTGATGGCCTTCACTGGGAAGAAGCCAGCATACTCCTTTTGGAGCTGGAAGTTGACGCTCCGATATGCTACGATTAGATCGTCCTTCTTCTTCGGTTGGTAGTAGGCTTCAGCCCTCCCCTCGCAGCCCTTGGCCCTCATGGACCATTTGAAGATGGACAAGCGGGCGATGACGATCGGAGATAACTGCGGCAACTCTAGGTGGAATGCATGGAGGACCCCACTAGGAGCCCCAAAGCGGGGAATCTGAGTCCGACATCAAAAAAGGCTTCGAATACGACTACCTCTCCCTCGCACAATTCCGAAGTAGTCTCCACCCCTGGTAGCCTGGCCTCCACACTAGGACCGAGGTGGTTCTGGACCGCACTCATCATCGACCCTTCCGTGCAGGCCGTCCACTCTAGCACTAGTGTCTGCTATGTGAACCTCTTGAGGCGGGCCAGAGGTCCTGGGAACCGCGAGACTTCGTGGAACCCAGGGCTACCATAGCAGTTGCCATGGCTGCTGCTTGTTGTTGAAGGAAGTGGGAGTCGATGGAGAGAGCAGCACTCTTCTTCTTCGTCATCGCTTTTAGGAGCAAGACTGTCAGAGAAAGAGGAGGTGTGCGAGTGGGATCAAGTGCATCGCACGAGCAGGAAATTGCCAACAAGGTTTGAAGAGCGTTTGAAAGCATGGCTTGTGGCTGGAGAACGACTGTTTATATAAAGCCTAGGGTTCCGCGATGCATTGATTCCCTCGTCAGTTCGTATTACCCTAAGGTCGACACGTGGGCCGCATTGGGGTTGCACGAGGAGATATCCTAGGGGTCTGGGCCCTGAGGAGGGAGCTCGTGTGTCGAGCCATCCACCCACTTGCTCCTGGTGGTCTAGATCATTTACCGCTTGGCATCCCCAAGAAATATCAGTGGTTAGTTCGTTTCTAAGAGTTTTTTGTCATGGGATTATCTCTGGCGCACCCTCCCCTTCTAATTTGCAGGTCAGTCGAATGGGCAGATGCGAGGGGCTACTATTGGGGAAATAATCCCGGCAGAAGTCCAGGCGAGATTAATAGTCGCCATGGGTGTTATAGCCTATGGCCGCGTAGGCTTGAAGAGCAGCGAGGCGACCGGCGAAGACACACCAGGTCAGCTTCAGAGTAGTAGGCAGGCTCGACGAGGGCTTTAGCCCTTGGGCCAAGCCAAGGTCCGGTGTGGAGTCCACCCTAGGATGGAAACCTTCGGCATATAGCCCCTCGACTCCCCATCCAAGGGTCCAAAGCGGGGCCTTCGAAGGTCGGGGGCCTTCAGAAAATGACCTCGAAGACAACCGCGGCACGACCCCGAGTGTGGTCCATAGGATTTCGGTCAAAGAGGAACGCCAGCCATTAAAGTAGGAGCATGATAGTTGTGACGTCAAGTAGTCCCTGTGGAGCATGACGGGCGAGTTGGTAGCGGTATAGTTAGGGTTAGCTATACAAAAAGACTGCACGTGTGAGCCATCACGCCTACCAATTGTAGCCGTGTTGTTGAATGACCAACAGAGTTTGTATGACCATATCCCTACCAATTAGGAGTATGGGGGATGTAAGACATATGTAAGACTAAGGGGCACAAAGGGTATTGGCTCAGTTAGGAGCTCCACTATAAATAGCCTCTCCCTGTATTGTACAGGGAAATCGAGCTTAAGATCCAAGAATACAGCCATTGAGCAAAGCTTTCCACCTCAACCTAGTTTCCTCAAACCTGTCGGTGTAATCTTTTACGCCAACAGGGGGAAAGGATTCGAAGGTGGAGTCCCAGTCAGAGTAAAGCATGAGGGAAAATTTAAAAGGGATTCAGGAAGTTTGAGCGTTGATAAAATCTTTAGGATCAAGGTCACCCTAGGGACCTAAGAAGAAACAAGAAGGGGGAATGACCATTGGGATCAAAATTTGGTTCCGCAAGTTCTACAAGAAAGAAATCAAGAAGAAACAATAAGAAAAAAGGGGATGTAGTGAAGAAAAATAGTGGATGAACCAAGGAAAGGATGAAAAACAACAGTAAGAAGAGCACCAAAAGCTTACCTCGGGAATCATATCATGGGTCGCCACTTCTAGATCACTGGAGTCTGCGACTAACAAAGAAGGTAGTGGGCGTGATAGTTCACAAGCAGTGATTGGGAGCAGAAGATGATGAACTAAGGAAGGAAGAAGTGCGGTGAGTAGAGGGTGTAAAAGGGAGAAGAAAGCACCCGGTGGATACTTATAGAATGAAAAGGCAAACCACCGGCAATCGGGTCAAGCCGATCCCGACGGATTTGGTAAGACCACCTCCAACGTTTGGCAAAAGGTAATCATGAGTACGGTTCTCAAAATACCATAATGTTTTGTAGGTCTAGGATCGGGGGAAGAGAATCTTTGGCCTAAAGATACCAGTACAGGCCTGTGTGGAATGAAACCTCGTCTGACATAGCGTAATCCATCACAATCATCCATTATCGAAGAAGGAAAATACGGAAAGAAGATTATGAAGTGGAGCCGATTCTCTGCGTATTGTGTAAAAGTACTGAAAGTGAAGGGTTTCGGCTACTAGTAGTAAATTTGAGAATACATTAAAGAGAAAACTTTGAAACGACGTGATGGCATATGGGTGATGATGACCAATAATTTTGAAGCATCGGTTACCCCTTAATGTTTCAAAACTAGGGGCATGTGTTCACGCCAAGATTTGGTAAAACCTCATGCCCACAAAAGATGCCACGTGGTCAACAGAAGTCAAAGAGGTCCGGTCAAAGATGGTCAAAGAAGCCCTTCCATGTTGTTACAATGTGACCGTGAGGACACAACTCTGTCAAAAAAACTCTTCGGCGCATCACCGCCCTTGGCTTCTAAAGGTTAATCCCTACATGATTCGGCACTCTGAGTTAGGCTGCATCGTTCCGATCTCCTACGAAGAGGTGAGTCCCGCCACCCACGATGATCATATTGACTAGGTCAGTGTCCTCATGGCTGCATCAAGTCATTCTCTTGAGGCATTGGCTAAAACCCTACGATCGCTGGTTTATCTCGGTGTATTGGCTAGGTCTAAAGCTACATCAAATTGATCTCTTAGATTGATGTGATCTGGGTGTGGTAGTTTGAGGCTTCATCGGTTAAGTTTGACATCTCTTTCTATTGTATCTTCTTCATGTTGTATAATGTTCATCTAAATAAAGAGTGCTTGATACTTTGAAGTATTATTAAGTTCATCGTGACTAGCTATTGTCTTTGTTAAGTCCAATCTTGTTATTGTGATGATTTTGATGATACAAACATGTTATCTGGCATGTTTTATTTATTTCTATCGGAGTACAAGTCGATCGGTTATCTTCAATTCAACATCATATCTTATCCACTATCGGGGAATGCTCATCGGCCCATATGCATGAACTGCCTATCTCATCGTCCGATGGTGCATTCATCCCGATCGCTCTGCCTTGGTCATCGTCCTTGTGGTCGATCGACGTTATATGCTCACGATTGTTCTATCCTCATCGCAGTCATCGGCTTGGCAGCTGATCAGCTTTGCTACTAATGATATTTTCTCTATTTCCTTATCAATTGTAGGGTCAAATTGATTGACATGCTTTGAACCCTTTTTCTAAGATTGTAGGACCTACACTAGAGTTAATCATATCTCATAGGCCACGTGTGTGTCAAAGTGTGACAAAAAAGACACCAACATTAGCCCTCTACATCTAGGGAAGAGGAGATCGACAGTCCTGATGGCAGCGATGATGATGAGGAGGAGGATGAAAGTGACTCCGAGTAATTCCTCCAACTCTTTCTCTCATTTGGTGTCTTTGATGTCAAAGGTGGAGAAAGTATCATAGAAGTCATTTAGTATGATTTAGTCTATCTATTAGCTATCCATTCTTTGTCATCTATGTCATGAACTTTTTTGTCTGTAATGATGTTTAACTTCTATTTGATGAATTCCTAGGATGTGTTTAACCATTATGGATGATTTAAATGCTTAATGTTTAATCATCTTCATTATCAATTTTTGATAATTGTCATGTATAGCATAATAGTGATGTATTGTGAAACTTTTGCAATGTGTATTTTGAGATGCCCTAAATGTTATATTTGTCATTTTTGAACTATTGCATACAATTAGGGGGGGCTAAATTATTCAGATTTTCATCTCTTATCCATTTCAAATTACTTTTTTGATCATGTTGTCATCAATCACCAAAAAGGGGAGATTGAAAGTGCATCAAGGTGCATCTAGGCCCCTAATTAATTTTGGTGTATTAATGACAATATTGATCAAAAGATACTAATCATGTAGATAAGATATATGCGGAGATTTCACAAGAAAAGAGATAGCCGCTGAAACAAATTGGAGAAAAGCTCCATTTAGTCCAAACTAGTCTCAAAGATTAAAATTATTGATTTACTTTTTATCTTGGGTCTAGGATCGCCATACTATTAAGAGGGATGTGTTGGGTTGTGTTCCAAAACTTTTTCCTCAAATAAAAACATTTCTTGAAAGTTTTTTGATCAACTTAAACTTAATTTTGGAATTTTTCAATGCAATAGAAACTTCCGATTTGAGCTCTCGGCCATAAATTAATTTTCAGTCGGAACTTCTGATTTTTCATCAGAACTTCCGAATTGAGCTCTTGGTTTGGATCTGTGTCAGAACATCCGATTTGAACTCTCGGTCTTGAATTAATTTTTTGTCAGAACTTCTGTTTTTGCGTCGAAACTTCCGATTTGAGCTCTTGGTCTTAAATTCATTTTTTGTTGGAACTTCCGTTTTTGCGTTGGAACTTTCGATTTTAGTCTCGGTCTAGAATTAATTTTTTTCCAGGACTTCTGATTTTACATAAGAACTTCCAATGACCTTAGCAAAAAAATGTTCAAATGGTTATTTTTGAGTGCGGGGTATAAATACCCCCTTAGTCATTTTGAACAGTGACCCTGGCTATCCAACTCTCTCTCTTTCAAACCCTAACCCTATCGCTCAAACCATATAACTCTCTCTTGCATTCAAGCTCGAATCTATAGTGAATCTTTGCAATTAGCCTTGAGAGTTCCATTGAAATCTTCTTGAGTTTTTGTTGCAGTATTTTTTAATAAGATTCTTTTGCTATGGTTTTGTTGCTTTAATTGCAAATCTATGAGCACAAATATTTGACGTGGCAAAATATTTTAAACGCATTTATTACTCTTGGAGGTTCTACCGCCTAAATGACTAGGAGTCACCCTAGAGCAACCAAGAGATTGTGGTTGCTTGGAGAAGTTTGTAAAAGTTCTACCTTTGCTTTAACAAGGTACCTAAGAGAAAATACAAGTTTAGCATCAGCTAAGACTTGGTGAGGAAAAGGGTTGAAAGAGACTCGGCCTACCAAAGTCGCTCAACGGAGACATAGGATCGGTGGATCCGAACTCCGATAAATATATCACTTGTCTCTTGAGTTCTTGTGTTCTTTGTGATCTTAGGGTTCTTGCTAGGTCACACCTTATTTTTACCCGATCTACTTATTGTCCTAGTTTTAGAGCATATCGTAGTGTAAAAGTTGTTCCTGTCATCTTTGCGCACATTTCTATTCATGAGTAGTTAGCAGTTTTAGAGCATATCGTAGTGTAAAAGTTGTTCCTGTCATCTTTGCGCACATTTCTATTCATGAGTAGTTAGCACGTGCTAAAGAAACGATGAAATAAAAAACAATAATCATTTTGAACTTAAAGTGGGCATTATTGAGATAAATAAAAACATGTATTTATTATCCCATCCACTAGTAAACATATGTCGCCTTACCTCACTTGAAGCAAGTCAACGAGGCTTTCTTAATAATAAGCAACGATGAAGATGAACTCGAAAATTGATTAGTTGAGATTCTAATTTATCTTTGTTCAAGTCAGAATATATCTTACTTAGCATCGTATCTGTAGAGCTAAGAATGAAGAAATCATACTTCATGCATCTGAGGTACCTATCATACATCCTTGTAGAATCACACAAAGTATAAATAGGACATAAAACATTGAAAAGGCTCATACACTCAGGGACATCAGTTCTTGTTGGCACAACAATTTGTTGTATTTGTGTTGATGCCAAGATTTGGTAAAGCCCAGGCCCATTAAAGATGTCGTACGGTCAACAAAAGTCAAGAAGAGTCCGGTCAAAGATGGTCAATGAAGTTTGTCCATGTTGTTATGATATGATCGGATGCATAGGAGCCAATAGAGATAAAGATGAAAGGAAGATCAAGATAAATCCATAATTGGTTAAGATAGAGTGCTTGGACGGCAAGTCTCCGAACTATAAAAATGTGCCCATAGTTAGCTTATAAAACACATCTCTATCAAACAACTACTCGGCACATCGCCACCCTTGGTTTCCAAGGTTTATCCTGGCGGGGTTCGGCACTCAGAGCTGAGCTGCATTGTTTCGATCTCTAGCAAAGAGGTGAGTCCCTCCACCCCCGACGACTGTATTGACTAGGCCAGTATCCTCACGGATACATCAGTTTGATCTCTTGAGGTGAATATCAAAATAGTACAATCGTCGATTCTCGGTGTATCGGTTAGGTCTAAGGCTATATTAGATTGATCTCTTAGATTGATGTGATCTAGGTGTGATAGTCTAAGGCTTCATCGGTTAAGTCCGACATCTCTTGCTATTGTATCTTTTTCATGTTGTATACCGTTCATCTAAATAAATCATGCCTAATACTTTGATATTTAATTAAGATCATCGTGATTAGCTACTATCTTGGTTTGGTGTAATCTAGTTGTTGCGATGATTTTCATGATATAGACATGTTATCTGGCACATTTTAATTATTTATGTCAAAGTACTAGCTGAAGGGTTGTCTTCAATTCAATACCACATCTTATGCGCCATCAGAAAACTACTCTTCGGCCTATGTGGTAAAATTCTCCATGTTATCGGCTGACGGCATGCTCGCCCGATCACTTATCTCTGGTCATCGGCCTTATGGCCGATCCACATGATATTCCATGAATATCCTATCCCCATCGCGGCCATTGCCTCGATAGCCGATAGGCTATGCTATTGATCATATTTTCTTGTTTTCTTATCAGTTGCAGGGTCAAACTGATTAGCATGCCTTGAACCCTTTTTCTAAGAACACAGGACCTGCACTAGAGTTAAGTAGATCTCCCAGGCCACGCATGTGTTAAAGTGTGACCAAAAAATGCACCAACACGCTTTTTGGCAGGCCCCATGGGACCATACTATAGCAATCTAGCCATGGCAGGTGAACTCAACAACGACAACATCATTCTGATCACCATGGAGATTCTGATTGAGGAACAGAGGGCGGAGGTACAAAGAAACGTTCACGCTTTCTAGGAGTTGTACAAGCAAGCCTACAGGATAACTCGGGCGGGTCCCAAATTAAGGGATCTGTTGCCAAGACTAGCAACGGCCATGGAGACCAGTCAGCTGATAGAGAGTCCTCATGTCGGTTTCTAGGAGATCATCGACAACGTGCTTCACCATGCGCTCATCAATCAATCCGAAACACTGGTCAACACCCTACATGGGTCGATCAAGAAGACCATTGATGGCACTATAGCTCACGAACCACCACAATGTCCGACGTATCTCCTCGATACTCAGAGCAGACTGCTAAAGAATCTGCATCACACTCAGTCGGCTCCACAGCCACAAGGGCGAATGAGGCTAGTGTAGTTGACCTTTCGATCGACCATGAAGGAAATAGGGCAACCCAACAATCGTCCCCCACTCGAGTCTTGCCATCGAGTTCACCGTAAAACCTCGAAAGAGGTGCGTCGGCACCGTTCTCAGTGGCCTCCCCCAGACCGATGGGACAGGAGGGCCCACAGGTCACATATGGTATCGCAAGGAATGTGCTGCTAAACATCGTGCCGCCTAGGGGGCACCCAATGGTATCCCTCAAGGGTACCATAGGACTATGAACTTTGGAGCGCAGCCTTATGGTGATGAGGGGCAACATAGATACAACGCTACCCAGTTAGGGCAATACCTAGTAGGCCCCAATGCCTAGGCATTACCCAACCCCGGGACGACAAGATGACTGGGTGAATCAGATCATGGAGGTTATCAAAGATCAGTTTGGGCTAAAGCCCAAAGAATAGACGTATATGTATTGGCGGTCTTACCTAGAATGGTTCAACCGAGTACTTCTACCTAGCTAATACAAGATACTCGACTTCACCAAGTTATCGGGAAGAGACTCGGCCTACACGATCGAGCACATCAGTTGTTTTCTCGCCCAGTGCGGGGAGGCATCGGCTGACGAAGCGCTAAATGTCTGGTTTTTCCCACATTCGCTATCAGGATCGGCCTTCAATTCGCGTGGTTCACTTCACTGTCGGCGGTATTCAAGAAATGAAGCTCGCTGATTTGACAACCGTAAGGCAAATAATGTATGAGTCAGTGCAATATTATATCTAGAGGTTACGAGACGTATAGAGCAGATGCTATAGTTTAAGCCTCAGTGATACGTAGTTGGTGGAGTTGGTGTTTCAGGGACTCCTGAACCCGATTAAGGAGAGATTTTCATCACACGAGTTTGAGAGCCTCTCCCAACTGGTGCAAAGGGTATCGACACATGAGAGTGATTCTAAGAAGCCAAAAGAGACAGGTATGAGAAAAAGGTGGCATACACTTAGGTATACCGTTCGGACTCCGACGAGAGCAGCAACTCAGATGTAGAAGTTGGTATGGCCGAATGGTCCAAGAACAAGAAGAAAGTTGCATGACCGTAGGTGAAACCGGCCGAGAAAGAGGAAAAGTAAGCTTCGACATCAACAAGGCCGATAAAATATTCAATCTATTGCTCAATTAGAAGCAAATCCAATTGTCACCCGGTCATGTGATACCTCCTGCCGAAGAACTGAAGAAAAGAAAATAATGTAAATGGCACAATTCCCCATCGCATCATACTAATGAGTACAAGGTGTTCTGGCATCAAGTTCTATGATGGAAAGAAGCCGATAAATATCAACGGTCATCCATTTTTAGTCAACATGGTGCATGCATACCATACTGACAATCGCCGCACAGATAAAAGCAGGTGAGCCAGCAGCAATGTCGCTTATTCGGACCACATTAGGAAATATCAAAGGAAGTAAAAGGAG
Source organism: Zizania palustris (assembly GCA_019279435.1). Lineage (NCBI taxonomy): Eukaryota > Viridiplantae > Streptophyta > Magnoliopsida > Poales > Poaceae > Zizania > Zizania palustris. The sequence goes on from JAAALK010000284.1 coordinate 41,375,438, forward strand.
AGGATGGGAAGCGAAGATAACCACGGCTACTCACTTTTAAATCCTTATTGCAATTGTGAGTTCTTTAGGCTTTGCTGGAAGGGTTGCATCTGCCATCAATGGATGACTGCTCGGGATGCGGCACCAAGAATACGACACAAGGCAATCATCGGCCATATAACATCAAGACAAGGCCGCACGATTGAGAAGCCGTTTAACAAATATTGTCTCCACCAAGGATATCATCACTTGAAAGGCCCGACCCCATAAACTCTAAAGAAATCGGTCAGCCGACCGATGGCAGTATCGCACTAGAGAAGCTGCGATGGTGCCCTAGTGGTATTTTCACGAGAAGTCAGAAGAGAAGGGTCCAATGTATGCGGCAAAGAGAATTGAAGACACAGAGGTGCGACAAAGATGTTGATCGGCAAGGCAAAATCAAGAGCGAATGGTGACCGAAAGATAAGGCCGATCACGATGAAGAGAAGGAGGTTGGGGTAAACATGGTTTTCTTCCTCCCTGCAGAGTATCGGGCCATCTCAAAAGTTGGTGCAGAGCAGGTCGATACGATGGCTCAATTAGAGTTGGCTCAACAGCCAGCAATTTTTGATAAGTCGGAAGACCTGGAGCATCGGCGCCTAAGACATCTCTATATCAAAGGATTGGTTAATGGGAAGCCGATGTCCAAGATGATGATAGACGGAGGGGCGGATGTCAACTTGATGCCTTATGCCACCTTCCGTAAGCTTGGAAAAGTGATGGAGGACCTCATCAAAACTAACATGGTATTGAGATACTTCGGTGGCAACTCGTCAGACACGATGGGAGTATTGAATGTAGAATCGACGGTTCGGAACAAGATGATGTTGACTACGTTTTTCGTTATAGAAGGAAAAGGATCTTACAGCCTATTGTTGGGGCGTGATTGGATACACATGAATTGTTGTGTCCCGTCAATGATTCATCAGAACCTCATACAATGGGTCGGCGATCAAGTGGAAATAATTCCCGCTGATAGATCGGTTAATATAGTTGCAGCCGATTTATTAATGTGGGAAATAGAGGAGTCGTATGTCTGTCAGAAAAGGCTTGGGATGACAATTTTCTTGAAGTATCAGACAATGGTATCAACCCAATCAGCGAGGAGCTACCCAAGCTCGTGCTATAAAGATGATGTCAAAGAACGAAGGCTAGACACGGTCAAAACTTTGCCGCAACCGATGAACTACAAAAGTACAAACATCGGACACTAGTGACAGACCGACGCTGACTTTCGTAACTACCCAAATTACTAATAAGACGAACGGATAGAAGACAGCTACATCGGGTGTGTGGGGATAGGCCAAACAAGAAACATTTGAGGAAATATTTTTCGATCATTCGGACGGAGCATAAAAGTCTACACACATAAGAGTCGATGTCAATAACATCGCCTTGAGATGGCCGATGTAAAAGCATCGCTCTTAGGGAAATCAAAAGAGGACAAATAGGAGATACTTAAGGAACATTGTTGATCGAAGCATGGAAAATCTACGCGTGAGTCAGCCAATACCGACGGTATCGCCTTGAGATGGATGATGCGGAAACATCGCCCTTAGAAGCAAAACACAAACAAACTCAACATAAATTAAAAGACGATATATTACAAGAGGGATAACAGTTTCATTACAAAGACCGATGATTTTACATACCGTCAAAGGAGGGCTTGGCGAATGGCTTCAGTCGACGGTAGCCAAATCGCATCAACACTCTGAAGAATAGCCCGGTCCTCGGCATCCGAACCAGGAATGTCTTGGATAAGGTGATGGTGACGTTGTGTGTGATGAATGACATTAGTAAGTCGGTGTTTCTAGGTTTCAACACTAGCCAGAAGGGAAGAGAGGACACTCTCTTTCTCGGTAATCTCCAACTGGACTCTATCCAGCTTCGACACCAAATTGGCCTCAACCACCAGCAACCGGTCAAGTTCCCACAATGCGGCCAATGAATCGCCCTCAAGGCAATCTAAGAGGGCACCTTCGGTCTTCACCATTGCTCTATCAGTCTTTATTGCCTCCAACAGCGACGGCCGGCTAGCTCGATCGGCTATCTTTTATAGGGCCCGCAGGCATAAGAGCATCGACCAACTCTGGTGTAAGGGAAGTCAAGATATCATAAAAATGGGTCCTTATCAGACTCGAGTCATTGACCAATACCTCGACCGAATATACAAGCCGACACAGCAAATCCATAAAGATTTCCATCAATTCCAAAGTTAGTGGAGCAGTAGCCGATGGAGCAATACTAGCAGCCTCATCGACATCTAGATACGGGCTTACATCGAAGGAGAACTGACGGGTGAAATAATAAGAAAACAAAAGAAGGTTAGATAAAAAGAGAGAGAAGCATGTCAGTGTCAAAATAAGGGGACTCACATCCGGTGAACAGATTGGAATGGCTCACGGCGGGAGATCGGTAGCAATGGGAGCCAAGTAAAAACCCTCCATCATAATGACCCTAGGATAAGGTGGGCGTCCCTCATATGGATTATTCTACTCAAGCATAAGGTGGGCAGTATTATACACGTCGAAGACAGTAAAAGAGAGACAAAGGGTGAACAAGTAAAAATACCTAGCGAACAGCATCATCACCAGAAGCCAATGCCTTGGAGCAGTAACAACACCATTCGGTACAGTATTCCCAGCAGCATCGGCACCGTCAGGTGTGGCCCCGGCAATAGCCACACTCGTGGCAACAACCAATGAACTGGGCCAGTTGTGGTAGCCCCAAGCATATCAACAAATGTTGCAGCAACTTCAGCATCCTTCGCTGATCGAGAATTGGTGGGATCATCCTGCATATGATCAAACGCCGTGTAGAGCGAGTCGACATCAATAAAGTAGGGTGGGGGTTGCAAAATAAAGAACGATGTCCAATATCATGTTACAAAAATAACAAATGCTGGTACCAAAGATAAGGATAAACCTGGATGGAAGATGGTGTTTCGACCACCGACAAGGGATGAATGGCTGGGCTGGCATAGTCAAAGAGACGTACGGTGCCAAAGGAACCATGTTCATCTTACTAGCACGAGCCCTGGTAGATCGGCATACGGTCGATGTCGGTGCTTGACATTTGCGCATCGAACCCTTGGAATGTCTCCCACTTACCCAGGCCATTGGAGTAGGGGCACCGGTTCCCAAATTCGTGATGGCCAATACTGGTCCATATTGTATCGACCGACTGTTGGAACTAACTGAAGGCACGTCAACATCATCTTCCTATGGGAAACAAAGTTAAGAATACGAGAAGGGTATAATAAAAGCTAATGAAGGATTCAAAATACCCACCTCGGGCGCTACATCATTTTCGCATTGGTAAAGCCACCGCCGATAGAGCATCGAAGGATGGTTGAAGATGTGCTATTTCAACTCATCCCACCATTGATAGAAGACAGTCAAAGATGTCTGGCAGGGAGTCCAAGAGGCAAAATCACCAGCAAGGATCTCGTCTATCATATGAAGGAGGCGATCCCACTCTAGGTTCTTCTTGACCTCCCAACGAGACTGGATCCGATCAACGAAAAACAAATGGGGAGGAAGTTGACTGAAGCCCAGCTGTCGAGTAAAGACCGATGGATGATAGAACTCGTAAGAGCCTTTTCAAAGAGGGTCATTGGTGAAATTGACGGGCAGAAGACACGGGAGGATCGTGGCCATAAAAATACGAAGGGACTCTTCGTCCCGAAACACCTCGGGGCGGATTAGCTAATGAGGGCACTCGTATTCAGAATAGTGTTTGAATGGATACCAGAGGGTCTGATCAGAAAACCCAAGGTACAAACCCTTGAATCAAGTGGCCAAAGAAGTAGAAGAGAATGGAAAAGCAGAACGACCTGTTGTCATCTCGCTTAAGGAAGAACAACGGTGATAGACGAGAGTAGCCGATTCTAGAACGATGGTAGGAAAATGCATGCGAGTAAGATGAGGTCCTCCCATCACATCGTCCATGTACTCAATAAGCCAGAGCTGGATAAACCACCACCGGCCATTAAGATGACCGATGCGGTCACCGGCCAAGAGTTTGGCCAATGTGAGATGAAGAAGATGGTAAGCGGATCCAAGGAGGTAACGACCAAGGGGAACCCTTAAACGAGCAGTAAGATGTTCGGCCATAAATTGGAACTGGAAAGTTGGACCCAAGGCCGATACACAAAAGTTGAACCTTTCCAACCACAAGGTAAGAAAGGCTATGTGTTCACGAACATCCATTGGGTCAGTCTTTTTGTTATGCCTGGCAACATATCAGTCCCAACTATCAAGGGACTTGGTGCTGAGATGATGTCTTAGTTTGGAATGGAAAAAAAAGAGGGGTCGACCGATGAGTTTGTGTCAAGGAAGGTCAGGAAAACAATGTCAAGCAAGGAAGGACTCATCGAACCATGACCAAAGACAAAAGCATTTAAGTCATCAGACCAAAAACAACAACCGGTGGCCTGTATCGGCTCATTTTGGTATGGTTCAGCAAGGGAAAGACTAATACAATGGCTGATGTCATTTTCCTCCCAATCAGCATGGTAGGCGGGTGATACCATGATGTACCAATCACGCCAGTCGGGAAGAGGAGGAAAGTATTCAAAACTGGATTGCCAGACTAAAGAAAGCACAGAAGATAATTTGAAAGGGATTCGACATGATTCAGCATTAATAAAGTCCATAGGGTCGGTATTACCCATAGGACCCAAAAAGAAACAAGATGGATGAATGCCAATGGGGATCAGAACTTGGGTCTCAGATTCTACAAAAATAAAGGAAAGCAAAAGAGAAAAAGGAACAATAAGTAAAGGTAGCATACGAACCATGAAGAACCGAATAAGAGGATGCCAAAGAGTTTACCTCAGAGACAACGTTGACCATGGCCATCGCTGGTGATGCCAAAAGCACGGGATCAACCAAGAGGAAGGAAACGGTGAGCGATGGTAGTCACAAGGCAATCATGGCGAACTCAGGGGGCAAAAACAAAAGCAGTGCATAGAAAGCTTGAAGAAAAATGGCGGAGTGATCGAGGTTCTTATAAAGCAAGGGGAAAACTCCTCGGTGGTCAGGTCAAGCCAATTCCATCAGATTCGGTGAGGCCACTTGCAACGTTCAGAAAAAGGTAATCACAAGAATGGTTTTTCTATGTGCCAAGATCTTTGCAGGCCCAAGATTATAGGAACTGAATCTTCGGCTTAAAGAGCACCAATATCAAAACTGTGTGGGATGAAGCCTGTTCCGTCATCGCCATGAATGGACATAGATACATCAGACCAAGAAACACCCAACGTAGTTATGAATGGCTGAAGATGAAGAAGTGGGAAGATGAGAGAAAATTATTAAGCCAGGATCCTAGGAGAAGTCATAAAGGTACTAGAAGATAAAGGGTTTTGGTTGGCAATTAAAGTAAAAATTTCGTGCGGATAGACGTTTGAGAAGACGTGACAACAAGGATAATGACGGTTGTTAATTTCGAGGCATCATCAGCCACTTAATGCTCCAAAACTAGGGGGCATGTGTTAACACCAAGATTTGGTAAAACCCATGCCCACTAAAGATGTCGTAGAGTCATCAAAAGTCAAGAAGAGTCCGATCAAAGATGGTCAATGAAGATTATCCATGTTGTTACAATATGACTGGATGTAGAGGAGCCGATGGAGATAAAGATGAAAGGAAGATAAGGATACATCCATAATTGATTAAGATAGAGTGCTTGGATGGTAAGTCTCTGGACTTTAAATATGTACCCCTATTTAGCTTAGAAACACACATCTCTGTCAAAGAACTACTCGGCACATTGCCACCCTTGGTTCCCAAGGTTTATCCTTGCAGAATTTGGCACGCGGAGCTGGGCTGCATCGTTTCGATTTCCAGTGAAGAGGTGAGTGCTTGTCACCGTTGTGTCAACGGCAATGACGGGCGTGCTGACGTCATCTGCCCGCCACTTCTGTTAGCCATAGCAGTTGCGGGCAGATGACATCAGCGCACCCACCACCACTGTGTCACTGGCTGCCCGCCACTGCTATGGCTAACAGTAGTGGCGGGTGGATGATGTCAGCGTGCCTGCCACTACTGTGTTTTCTCCATTACACAGAATGTTATAAATCTTAATTCACACAGTCCCACAAACAAAAACACAGAAATATACAGCTTCACACAGCCATCCACACCAACAACAGCAAAACAACCACATAAATTATATGCTCCCACAGCCATCCACAACAGCAACACAACATTAACACAACAACAACCCATCTCATCAATTTACAAATTTACAAAGTTTACATTTCATCACACATCAAGTTTACAAAGTTTACATCTATCAAAACTTCAAAATTAACAATTGTTCACAAATACATGACCATGTTGTTTAATGTTTCTTCTCGAAAGGCCAACTCTGATCTTACGCATCTTCTTTTTGCTTTTGAGCTTCAAAATTCTTGGAAATTTGTTGTTCAAGCCTTTTAGGTCTTCCATCCCAACGTCTCAGAGTTGGATTCTTGGCCACTTCACCATCGGGATCGAAGAGTATTCCATGCTCATGAATAATTACATGTATTGTGAAGCGGCACATCCTTGATATGATTCCATACATTTTTACATTAGAGAGTTGGCTCTTCCCGGCAACGGTTGATGGACCTGACGTCTGCATACGTAACATATAAGTACATATGTTGCAGGTTATATTAGATTAACACACAATAAATCAACTTACTTATTTAGTATCCTTAGATACTGTCTGTGCATACTTTCCTAAGTCATTGCTCATGAAATTACAAGTGTAATACCCGCAATGTACCGAACCAGGAAGTTGTTTGTGACACTTCAAAATAGACAAAGTTAGAACGATATATAGTTTGGCTTTATTATTTGAATTAAGAAATTTCAAAATATAATCTTACCAGATAGTTGGTTCTGATATGCATTTCTTTCGGCCTTTGTGGATCATGTGGGCCATGTAACTTTTCCACGTAATATTTATATGCACTCTGAAGAACATTTATTATATCTTGATATTCTTTTTTCGGTTTGTCGAGAGAGTCGAGCACCCAAACCCTAGAGTTCTTCGGGTATATTAGAAGTGCAATCCAATGATCACTATCAAAAGAAGTAATATGTGATTATGTTAGTTTCATAATCGATAAAATGTGATTAAGTGGATATAGTGGGTATACTTACTTAAAGTTATATGCCCCGCTTATCATTTCTTTGTCCCTCCATTGAAACATGCACCGTGCAATATACAACGTGGCACAATTCCTTTTATTCTTCTTAAGTGCGTCTTGGTCTTTATTGAAAATCTTCCTTCGAAACTTTTTCCGACCCACACTCTAGTACTTTGCATCATTCTGGATTAGTACTGGGTTCAGTGTACTTTGACTTATTAATGTTGGGTTCAAATACCCATATCATTTAGACTCATCAGAACATGAATTCAAACTGCATATGTTATGAAACACTAGTCAATATAAGAGATGATTGATTTTTGCTTTGTATTAACAATGTAAAAACTACTTACAGGCACCAGAGTATCATGCTTGTGATGTCGGTTCGCTTCAAGACAGAACATCCGGTGGAAGTCATCGTAAAATAGTACAAGATTAAACTCTAGGCAGTTGAATTTTGAAACCTTCACTTCTATCTGCATAACTCCTAATGAAGACACTTCAATATACCAATCATGAAATGATTTCAACTCCTAATCCATACTCTTAAGTACTCGTTGGGTAAGAATGGTTTTCCTAGTTCATACTCAATAAAATCATCATCTCTGTAGGTCCATTGATCCACAGAAAGTGAGCCATGTTTTTGTACTGAAGCCTTTAAGTGAGCCTCTACGGGCATAGAACGTGTTTTCCCCACAGTACTAAAGAATTTGATCATTCAGGACATTGGCTCAGAACACTGCCCAACTTGAACAATTGTCTTGTGGATTGTGGGCTTTGGGCATACCTTTGATTCTCGGGCTCGAGCTCGGCCGCTTGAACTGACTCTTTCAATTGATCAGGCTCATCCACTAGCTATGTCACTTCATGCTCGGCAGTTGGAACTGACTCTTTGACTTGATCAGGCTCGACTGCTGGAACTGACTCTTCCACTTGATAAGGCTAGGCCACTTTAGGATCTTTCACGTCCTTCGGCACGTGTTGTTGAGCCATTTGTGGATCTGCCACTTTTCCAGGCAAGTATTCCTCGAGTTCTTGAGCCATTTGACGATCTGCCACTTTATCGGGCACTGGCTCCTTCTCTGCCTCTTCCTCCATCTCACACTCAACAACAGGTGATAAATATCCTATATTTTGCATATCATGAGATGAAGGATATGTGGGGGATTGCGACGAGAAAATAGGTGATCTACTCTGAGAACTTGTCGGAGACTGCCTCTCGAGTAATTTGATATCTTGGTTGGCCCATAAGACAAAGTTATTCAGTGCATCTACGATTGTCTCAATCCCCTCATCAGGCATTGGAAGATCAAAGGGGTCACTGATAATCTCATTGACCTGAACCTTGGTATACTCTACAGGAATAGGCTGATTCTGAAATAAATCCCCAGGCATAGCAATGCCTCGTTCAGCCTCTTGGGAATGCCCTTTGCACCCAATCGGTACATGCAGATTGCATGGTGTGTCCTATTTGATATAATTTATAGGAAATTTTCTTGTAATGATCCAACACTGCTTGGTACATCAATTCATACATCTGGCACAACTATTTGTCCCGCTGCAGCCTGCATGATGTTTGGGTTCTCACTAATAAATTGAAAGAAGTGTCTCTCCCACTCTGCACGGCACTCTGTCGCGTCGTTTGTGCGTGCTTGACACTTCTTGTATGTGGCACCATCCTGCTTCTTGAAAGTATTCTTCCAGGGTCCTATAGAAGAGACACCTCGGGTGTGCCCTCGATGTTCCTCGTTTCCGAGAGTAGATATAAGTTGGTCATTACATCCCTCGGGTTTGAACTTTTTAGTCTTCTCCAACTCAGCAATTTCCTTCACTTTTTGAAATACTTCACTAGTCTGTGAGTCGGAGAGGATATATTGGCCATCGGGTGTTTTTTTAGCTCGATCTAGGAGTCATCTCTTAGTGCACTGATCAGCACCTAAAAATTGTTCAGGTAACCCAGCCGCACGTTCCTCCTCCTCCTTTCTACTACACTCATCCTCCTTGGCCTTATATCCACCTAGGCCAAGTTTATGTGGTAACTTATTCTTATTATTAAGTTCTTTGAACAAGATGCTCTCTTGTTTGGCTTCTTCCGTGCAATGCTGCATTTTGAATTCGCTCCATTCATTTGACGTGATAAAGCCGTAGTCGTTGAGCGACGACTCTCCTTTATGAAGGTATTGTGTGTTCAATTTAGTGCTAAATGTACGAAGAGATTTCCCGATATTCTTCAATGTGGCAGCTTTAGCGTCTTCTAAGTGATCTTCCGGGGATTTATAATGCGCTTTTATATGCTGCCACAATTCGTTCACTATAGCTTCAGGGACACTCTTCCAGTTTTTCCAAACTATCTTACATCGCTCCATGGTGAGACATCCATAGTTGTTGCGCCACTTAGCTGTGATTTCTTTAGGCTTCTTTTGAGCCCCATCAACATACACTTCTTCAACCTCAAGTGGCAGTGGGTCAACAGCTGTTGGCTCAGATGACTCAACAGCTGGGACAATAGTTGTTCTTTCTTCGACACAGAATTATTGACGCTTGCTTCCTCTCTTTGGACGATCCTACGACGATAGACAATGTGAGCATCAGGAATGTAATCCTCAGTTAGAAGTTGATCTGACTTGTTACTAACGCAATAATTACCTCCACTTGAGCTTTAGGAATGTAATCCTCATCGGCGTCATCTCTCGTTATATTCTTCCTAGGCTCCACTAGATGTTCATTCTCCGGAGAGTGGTATGAAGATTCGATATCGGAGGATCCTTCAGATGAACTATCTTTATTTGTTTTTGCAGGAGACTCATAGATTAGCTCCTCGACGGAACATCCTTCTTCCGCCATAGATGAACTATTAATAGTTAAGAGGCTAATGTATCAGAATTTTGGTTATGCAAAAAAGGTCTACTGTCATATTTTCTTGTACGAAACAATGCACATGTCGGTTGCACTTGAGGATTTGTATAGTAGCTTTACAAGTAATAGTAGTAGTAAACTGATCAACAGTGTGAAAGGTAGGAAATGAATGAAAACTTTTCTTAGCTACAGCTCTCCTGTTGGTTGTGTTATGTATGATTTAGACTGGGTAGTGGCCTCATGCATCAGTAGTCAGCTATTACTTTTAAAGCTACTATACTAATCCTCAAGTATAGTGCTTGTGTTATGTATGCATCATATAACAACTAGATAGTTTACTATTAGTTGTTCTCTCTCTCTAGTATTGTTGTGTTACATTAGATTCTGCACAAAGTTGTTGAGGCATCAACATATTTTGTGTTGTTTTTCAAATATGTTCATGGCTGCCATGGAACCCATGGTCACATCCATTCCCTGCCAGCAACACGAGAAAGAAGAAGTTGTTGAAGCAGGGAATGAATGTGTCCCACGGATTTGATGATATACATGAGATAACTCATTAACAATTTGCATCATAGGCCTCTAAAAGGAATTGCAAAATAGGAAAAAAAGCATAGAATTGCAGTAGAGAAAAACGACCTATCCGTTAGTTTTGAATTTAGGTTTCGAGAACGGGAGCGCAAAAGTCATCAGTTTCGGAGAACGGGAGTTTTGAATTTAGGTTTCGTTTGAAAGAAATAGTAATAATTGATAGTAGCAGGCATCAATCTTGGAATCATGTTAGTTTTTTTTAGTTCGGTGTCATCACATGATTTCAGGGCATACCATTTTGTCCATTTCAATCTCAGGTGACAATTATTTACTTTATTTTATACCTCTCATTTAAATTTGAATCTTCATACAGAAGTTTCAGTTTAGTTGTATTGACTCGGTTTTCACATTGCAATAGAAAAAATGACAGGGGAACTAATCTGCTTAAGATGCTTATGTTGTAGTATTGCTCATGTCATAAATAGTTGTTGCTTTGCAATTCACTATTCATGTGGTAATTTGGAGTTGACAGCAATAATAAGCTATTAAAAACAAAAAACACACAAATATATGGATACAGAGTAGCAGGCAACAACTATTCATATATTCACAAGTTCATATATCTTCCAAGTTAATTAAACAGACATGCATCGTAGTAATTGTGTTTTCATACAGTTCTAAATTTCTAATGCATGTTTTTACATGGCCGGCAAATAAACTGAAGCGATCATGCTTAGTAAATTTAACAAGCATCCACCACCACATCAGAGAAGGGGAACATACCAAACCCTAAGTGGTGAACACTATGGGCTCTAGGGCGGTGACAGGCTCGGGGGCAGCGGCGGGCTCCAAGATGGTGGCGATGGGCTCTAGGGCTGCGACGGACTCAGGGATGGCGATGGGATCAGGGACGGCGATGGGCTCAAGGACGGCGATCGGCTTCAGGGGCGGTGATGGGCTCCAAGATGGTGGTTGCATGCTCTGGGGGCGGTGATGTGCTTCGGGGGTGGTGACGACGGGCGGCGACGGGCTTTGGGGGCGGTGATGGGCTCCAAAACGGTGGTCGCGTGCTCCGGGGGCGGCGATGGGCTTTAGGCGTGGCTACGGGCTTCGCGGGCGGTGACAACAGGCTCCGGGGGTGGCGGTGACGTGCTCCGGGACGGCGGCGGCGGGCGGAGTTCGGCGGCGCGGGAGTTTAGTTTCCAAATGAAACTAGGTTTTCGGATTGTGAGAGTGAAAACTTTTATATAGGTGTATTAGTAGTGGCGGGCATGTTGACATCATCCTACCCGCCACTGCTATTTCTCCTAGTAGTGGCGGGCGGTGACGTCACTAGCCCGCCACTACTAATTCACTCACCGCTGGTGCTGGACTTAGTAGTGGCGGGCCGCTGACGTCACCTGACCGCCACTACTAAAAGGAATAGCAGTGGCGGGCTGGTGACGTCAGCATGCCTGCCACTGATTACACCCGACCGCCACTAATAATACCGGTAGGGATTATATATCTAGCATACACTGATTTCATTTTCGAGAATGACTTTGTAGCGCAGTGGTGCGGGGGGCTCGCTTGGGGCCATGTGGTTCGAGGTTCGAACCTTGCTACCGGTAGGTGGTTTGAGGTTTGAACCTTGCTGTTGGCCCCAAACAATACAAAATTTAAGCACTTTTTTATTGAAGTTTAAATCTTCGTCTAAACTTGAAATTTTTAACAATAAAATACATCATAGCTTATCAAATTTAAAAAATTGGTATTTTTCTGCCTCAGTTTACTGTTTTTTATTTCATTAAGTGTGTTTCTATATATGATCAAAGTCAAAATAAGTTAAATTTGAACTAATTAACCACATTCATGTCACATGAAATAATTAACCAATATTTATAGAAAAACCATATTCATGTTTTTGACTCTAAACATAAATGATCTACCTTGCACTAATTTTTCATCGCCATCGGCGCGTAGATAAGGAATCACACTACCAAATGACAATTTTGCTTCAAGCACATTGATCCTTGATATGTCAACGAAACACGACACCTCATCAAACTGATTGTATTCTTCTTCGTCTTCGACTCCATCAACTCCAACAATTCTTTGTTTTCCTGGAGCAACGATGTATTTCTTCTCGTCTTTAGAATCAATTATGTAAAATATTGTTCCACGGATGAGCGAGTATCCAAGGGTCATCTTTATAACCCACCTTATTAAGGTCAACTACCGTAAACCTGTAATCATCCACCTCCACACCTTCTAGATGTCTGACCCACTAGCACTTAAATACGGGGATTTCTATAGAGTTCCTATAGTTAAGTTCTTATATTTCTTCGATGTATCCATAGTAAGCATTCTTTTGTCCAATGTTGTCTTCTGCATCTGCTCTAACACCACTATTTTGGCGCTGACTCTTTTGATCCTTTGCTTTGGTATGGAATGTGAAACCATTGATGTCATACGTTTGCCATGTTTTAACCATGCTCAATGGACCGTAAGACAATTTATTTATCATCATCTCTTCGTTAGTTTCTCCAATCGAAAGGGTTAGATCCCTCAGCCATGATGTGAAATGAATTTTGTGCTCTTTCATAATCCATTGTTCATCACGATCTTCATTCTTTCACGAAGCTCTTGCAGGTGTTGTTCAACATATGGTTCCATAATCGCCAACTGATGCATTATACTATAATGTGATTCTCTTATTGTTTGGTAGCTATTGTCTCGTATGATTTTCCTGCCTTTAGTTCCTTAACCGGTGAGTCTTCCATGGTGTCAGGACAAGGGTACTCCTATTGGTTTTCCATCTCTTATGTAATATGCATAGCACTCAATGACTTCCTCTATCGTGTAGCCCTCTATCATGGAACCCTCTGGATAAGCACGATTTCATACGTAACCCTTGAATATAACCATTAGACGCTCGTAGGCATACATATTGTGCAGGTACGTTGGACCGTCGAAATGGTTCCTATTTCTTCAATATTTGTGGTTTCTTGGTAAAAATTTGCGGTGTCGCATATATATCGTCTTAACAAATTATGGAAGATGCACAGATTCTGTCTGGTCCACACACAATACACATGTTGTCTTTCCTTTAACCTGTCCTGTTAGGGACATATGGCCTGGGTTGTCAGCTATGGTGCAAAAGATCATGGCTCTTAGATTGAAGTGCTCTTTCTTGTGCTCATCCCACACACAGACACCATGTTCCCATAGACGTTTCATATCCTCCATCAAAGGTTCTAGAAAGATATCAATGTCATTGCCAGGTTGTTTAGGACCGGAAATTAGAGTAGTGAGCATAAGGTACTTTCTTTTATGGCACAACCATGATGGAATGTTGAACAAGCACAGAAAGACCGGCCACATACTCTGTGGGTTCCTCATATCACCTAAGGGATTCATTCCATCCGTGCTGAGTCCCATCCTGATATTTCTGGGATCCTCTGAGAAATCTGGATGGGCTAGGTCAAATGATTTCCACTGCCTAGCATCCGCAGGGTGCCTAAGATTTTCGTCCTTCTTTCGCCCGGCGAAATGCCAGATTAAAAGTTCAGCATCTCTGGGATTAGAGAACATATGTTTCAAGCTATCAATCACCGGTAGGTACCACATTACTAAGGCTAGAACTTTCCTCTCTGTCTTATATCCGTGCTGGTCTGCAATAACATTTTTCTTCCTATTCTTCAACCTCTTATTCTTCTTTCGGTGGTCATTGTAGTCCTCCACACAGTCATTTACACGTTTGAATTGACTTGCGTTGCACTGCGGACAGCTCTCTAACAATTCATACTCTTTTCGACATAGGATACAGTGGTTTGGGCATGCATGAATCTTCTGAACGCCCAAAGTCAACGGATAAATCATCTTCTTTGCTTGGTACGTATCAGATGGCAGACCATTGGATATTAGCAAAACCTTTTTTAGGAGCAGTAAAAGATCTGTAAAACTAGTGTCGGACCATCCATTGCTGACCTTCAGTTTCATAAGCTCAAGAGTTGTGCACAACATAGTATACTGATTATCGCAAACATGGTGTTCCTCGTAAAGAAGGTTTTTCGATGCTTTGTCAAGTGCTTCAAAGTTATCATAGCCTTTCGTTGTAGTTCTCTACAATAGCACCTTAGGCGCAAAATTTCGCATCAGTTCCTCCACATCAAAGGCATCATCATCATGTTGATCACTATGTTGATGAGCATCTTGCGGCACATTAGAATCATCAGGAGGGTTTTGACCCATCTCACCGTGTTTCGTCCATATATAGTAGTTCATCACGAAACCATTTTTCAACAAGTGAAATCATATGGTTTCACGATCTGAACATGGATACATTGCTTTGTTTTTACAAACTTTACAAGGACAATATATTGCCGCTTCACTCTGAATATTGTGCGGCAGCTTCAGTAAATTCAGTTACTCTATTAAAATATGTCACCACATCTCCGTCGTCGGACGATTCATTATTTTTAATTTTAGTAATTTACAAATTTAAAATATATTGATTTATCTCTCATAACAACATTAATTAAAAATGCTTTAATTCAAACTACGTATTAAGTAGAAAAAATTATTAAATAAATTAACTACATTGGTTTCTCTCTCCAAAAAACATAACTCTAGATCTATAATCATAAATCAAATTAAAAAAGTGATTAAAACAACGTAAAAATGTATACAAGTGATGAATAATTGTGAGGAGGGTCATATTTCTTCATTTGGGAGAAAGAAACACTATAAATGGAAGAATATTTGAAAATTTCTATTCACAAATCCTAAATTAGTAAAACACTAATAACTCATTATATAAATGATTAAATAGAAAATAAATGTGATATTCGGCATGGATTTACCTCATAGAAAGAAATCCTTCAAAAGAAACGAAAACAAAGCCTCCCCCTCTTTTTCTAGATTTTTGTCACCATTGTACACACCAAAATGCGAACTCCGGTAGCCTTGAGCTCGGGGAGGAAGAAACTGTGTATTTATAGTCAGAATAGTAGTGGCGGTCGCAAGTGATGTCATCAAATCATTAGTGGCGGACAGCGTAGCAGTGGTGGGCAGTTTTCTGTCCACCACAACTAGTGACAATAGTAGTGGCGGTGGATGCTGACGTCATCAGTGACCGCCACTAGTAGTGGTGGTCGCTGGTGCGGCAGCGCTTGGAACCACTGCAGTGGCGGGCCTCTAATAGCCTATCACTACAGTGTTTTTGCCCAACGCCACTATAGTGGCGGTTTGTAGTAGTGCTTTGATATATTTATTATTAAGATCATCGTGATTATCTACAGTCTTGGTTAGGTTTTATCTAGTTATTGTGATTATTTTCATGATATAGACATCTTATCTGGCATATTTTATTTATTTCTGTCAGAGTACAAGCAGACAAGTTATCTCAATTCAATGCCACATCTTATGTGCCATCAGAAAAGAACTCACCGACCTATCTGGTAAAACTATCCATCTTATCGGTCGATGGCATGCTCGCTTGATCGCTTTACTTCTGGTCATCGTCTGTATGGCCGATCAACATGATACTCCACGAATATCCTATCCCCATCACAACCTTTGGCTCAATAGCCGATAGGCTATGCTATTGATCATATTTTCTAGTTTCCTTATTGACGCGCACGGGATGCATTATCTTCTATCAGAGGGGGTAAACTCGATTGGTGGAGGACTCGACGTTGATGATCCGGCTTTTGATCAACACTAATCTGAACCCTGCAATCGCTACACCACGACTCCATTGGTTATCAACCACGCATGAACGGGATTGACCTCACCAAGAAGGCTTATCCCTGCGTGCGAATCGAGAACACAAGCAAGAACATGGAAACACAATCTCGCAAACAAATGAAAGTTTGATTTCTCAAGCTGGTTCCACAATCTAACGAACGTCAGAGTTAAATCTGCAAGGCAGTTCGAAACTAAGCTAAACTCAACCCAAATTTATGATGGATACAGAGTATTAATACCTAGGGTTTGTGGAAACTCTTCCTTAATGTTGGGCTTAAGGCCCCAAATGGATATAAGGCACAAAGTGGACCAAACGGTGACGCAACACCTGATGACTTTTTCGAATGACACGGAAACTTTCGTGACAAATCAAGACTTGGCACTAGATCCATTGGAAATATATCTTCATATCTTTCCAAAGCCTTAAAGAACACCTCAATCCGCCTTGGTACGAGAAAGTTATGCCCATTTTAATGATGGGTGCTCTGCTGAATCCGAACTAAAATCAGAGTTTGAAGTGGAATCCGAATTGGATTATTGTGACGCCTCTCCCTCTTGTGTTTGGTTTAGAAGTTCTTCTCCCATGTTTCTCAGAGTCAAAATATCACCAATAAGTAGCATCTCATCCATATCCATATCATTATGTAAAATATGAAACGAACACATCTCATAATTAAGCTTCTGGGCACGGGACCGAGTGATTGGTCTAGGAATGATAGAGTGTTGGATGTTTTTATCATTGTCATCGATGTCCTTATCATCCTCCCCTTCTTGAATTGGAGTCATCCTCGACTCAAACTCATCTTCTTCTCCCAAATATGGCTTCAAATCTAAAATGTTAAATGTGGGGCTAACCCCAAAATCTATAAGCAACTCAAGCTAGTATGCATTCCTTGGTATGCAAAAGATCAATGGGGGCACAGGGATTAAAGCCATACACAATCTAGAAAGGACAAACCTTGGTAGTAGAATATACCGCTTGATTATATGCAAACTCCACATGGGGTAAACATTCTTCCCACATCTTCAAATTCTTCTTAAAAATAGCCCACAACAAGGTAGATAACATATGATTAACTACCTCGGTTTGCCCATCTGTTTGAGGGTGGCTTGTGGTGGATAATAGCAGCTTGGTTCCCAACTTGCACCATAAACTTCTCCAAAAGTGGCTCAAGAACATCAAATTGCGATCAGAGACAATGGTGGTGGGTACTCCATGTAGGTGAATGGTATCCCTGAAAAATAAATCAGCAATGTTTGTAGCATCATCGCTCTAATGACAAGATATAAAATTTGCTATTTTTGAGAATCGATTGACCACCACAAATATACTATACCTCCCCCTCTTTGTTCTAGGTAATCCTAAGACAAAGTCCATTGATATATGCTGCCAAGGGATGTTAGGAACAGGAAGGGGCATATAAAGTCCAAAGGGATTCAAGCATGACTTAGATTTGTTACGTGTAGTGCAGCATGAGACATAACGCACAATATCCCACCGCATCCTTGGCCAAAAGAAGTGTGCGGACAACACATCCTCATTTTTCTTCACTCCAAAATATCCCATTAGTCCTCCCATGTGAGCTTCCTATAAAAACAAAAGATGAATGGAGCTAACTGGGACGCATAGCTTGTTAGCACGATATAACAAACCATCATTCAGCACATATTTATTCCAAGCTCAGCAATCTCTATAATTTTCAAAAGCATCCTTGAAGTCCATATTAGTAGCATATAACTCTTTTATTGTTTTTAGACCAAATATCTTATGATCAAGCTAAGATAACATAGTAAAATGCCTGGATAAAGCATCTGCAATGATATTGTATTTACCATGTTTATGTTTAATGATGTATGGAAATGACTCTATGAACTCAACCCATTTTGCATGTCTCTTATTTAGTTTTGCCTGGTTTCTAATATGTTTAAAGGATTCATGATTAGAATGAATGACAAACTCTTTAGGCCCAAAGGTAATGTTGCCAAGTCTCTAACACCCTGAACTAAAGCACACAACTCCTTATCATAAGTAGAGTAATTCAGATTAGGTCCATGCAATTTTCACTAAACTAAGCAACGGGTTTACCTTCTTGTATGAGAACTCCTCTTATCCCAATCCCACTAGCATCAAATTTTTCAAGCTTAAATGTCTTACCAAAGTCAGGAAGTTGGAGTAGAGGGGCATGGGTAAGTTTCTCCTTAAGCGTGTTAAAACATGTTCTTGTGCTGGACCCCATATGAATGAAGCTCCCTTCTTTGTCAACTCATTTAGTGGAGCAGCAATGGTGCTAAAATTCTTCACAAACCGTCGATAAAAATGATAAAGTCCATGAAAACTTCACACTTGCGTGACGGTTTGAGGTGTTGGCCAGCTCTTGATGGCTTCAATTTTTGGTTCATTTAACTCAATACCCTGTGGAGTAAAAACATAGCCAAGAAAAGAGACTCAGTCCATGCAAAAAGTACACTTTTCAAGATTACCGAACAAGTGTGCATCTCTCAAAGCATTAAAAACAGCACAGAAATGATTCAAATGTTCATCAATAGACCTGCTATATATCAAGATATCATCAAAGTAAACCACCACAAATTTTCTAATAAATAGTCTCAATACTTCATTCATTAAACGCATGAGGTTAGTGACAGCGGGAGGCAAAGAAGTGGAAGAATCCTCAAATGAAAATAAAACTTCTTTGCATATAAATGCATAACAAGGAGAATAAAACTCATTAACATTAACCAAATCAGATTTAGTACCAAGCTTAACACCCCCTTCAATTTAATTCCGTCCGACTTAGAGCTATTATCTTTCATATCATTCTTAGATGGGAAGATAGTGTTAGCTACTTGCTAATTTTTAGATTGTGGTGAAATCTCCTTTCTATTCTCAATACTCTCTTTCTAACATTGCATAATTTCAGTGGGAGTCATAGGAAGCAAAGTAATTTTCTTTCCCTTGTGCATTAGTGTATATTTATTACTCCTACCATGATGTGTGGCATCCGTATCAAATTCCCATGCCCGACCCAATAAAAGTGAACATGTTCGCATGGGTACAACATCAAAATCAGCAAAGTCATGGTACGTACCAATGAAAAAGTGCACTCTCGCAGAGTGTGTTACCTTGACCTTACCACTATGGTTGAACCACTGAAAATAGTATAGATGAGGATGTGGACGTGTGGTCAATACAAGCTTATTAACCAGATCTAAGCTCACCAAATTGTTGTTGCTCCCTCTGTCAATTATGACATGAACACGACGATCATTGACAATGAGGAACATTTCAAATAAGTCATGTCGCTATAGAGTGTCCATTTGCTCCACTTGAGTGTTTAAAACATGTTGTACAATCAATGCTTGATACTTCTTTGTTACGGCAGTACCTAAAATCTCCTCATCGTTACTTTCAGTCTCCTCATCATCACCTGCATTGTTAGTATCACCATCTTCAGTATCACTAGCACTAACATACCCACCATCCTCAGTAGCAATGAACGTCCATCTCTGGCTTGGGTAATCTCTCATGAAATGGCCCTTCCCTTTGCAATTGTGGCAAATGACTCCACTGATTTGCCTTGTAGAAGCAACCGATGAAGAACTATTTGCTGGTAGAGTTGTTTTACTCTTCACCTCTAGTGCTAGTGATGATGAAGGTGCTGCTGAACGCGCCCTAGAAATGAAGGGGGCCGCGGACCATGCAGGAGGAGCTAGTGTTGATTTTCCTGTTGCAGACGTCGATCTTGTGTTAATGAAGTTGCTCTTCGACTTTGGTTGTCGTCCCTACAATTCTCTTTCTACCTTCATAGAAAGGTGAAACAATCTATTGAGAGAATTATATTCCTTATAATCAACTATGTCCTGTATTTCTCTTTTTAACCCACCAAAAAATCTATCCATTTTACCCTCCTCATCCTCAACTACCTCACAACGCAACATTCATGTTTGCAGTTCTTGGTAGTAATCCTCTATAGATTTATTTTCCTAGTTTAAATGCTGTAATTTTTGATGCAAATCATGTTTATAAGTAGTGGGGACAAATCTACCACGCATAGCTCTCTTTAGCCCATACCATGTGTCAGGTACTAAGCCTATATTTGATAGCTCATTCCACCAAATAATAGCAAAATCGGTAAACTCACTAGTGGCTTGTTTAACTCTATGAATTTATGGAACAAGATGAGAGTTAAATTTTTGTTCTACTGTCATATCCCAATTTAGATATGTCTCAGCATCATAAGAGCCAGAAAAAGGTGGTTTGCTAAACTTAACCTTAGCAAATGAATTATCAACATGAGGGTTGTTTTCATTATGACCTCCCATACCTTGACGACATGGATTTCATGGATGGGGAGGAGGTTCTCGAGCAAGGGGTTGGACATACTCATCTTGATTTATGCCATATGCCTCGAGATCAACAGCTCTATCATTCGGTGGTGGTGGCTATTTCTCTAGGTTCTCCATCCTAGTGAAGAGGGTGGCAAAAGTTATTGCAATTTTAGCGAAGCAAGGTCAAATTGACTCCGAACTGACTCCGACTAGGGTTTAGTGTTGGATTCAGATATCCTGGGACTAAGAAAGATTATGGCTTTGACTATCGACTAATAACACAACTCTAAACCAGCCACCCGACATCGACTATGGATCAAAACTCAGCAATACGACATCGTGATGAAATTGCAAAGACTCAAAACACTAGGACGATGAGGATAATTTGCCCTAGATGTTTATGACTTTCTTTTTTGTGGTTTTTTCTGGAGTTCTAGGATAAGGCGGAGAACAATCTAAGGGATACAGTTATACCTGATGGGAAACATGGGCTCTGATACCACTTGATGCACACGGGACAACCGATCTTCCCTCAGAGGGGGTAAACCTGATTGGTGGAGGACTCGACGTTGATAATCCTGCTTCCGATCAGCACTGATCCGAACCCTGCAATTGCTACACCACGACTCCATTGGTTATCAACCAAAAACGAATTCGATTGACCTCGCCAAGAAGGCTTATCCCTACATGAGAATCGAGAACACAAGCAAGAACACGGAAACACAATCTCGCAAATAGATGAAAGATCGATTTCTCAAGCGGGGTTCCACAATCTGACGAACGTCAGAGTTCAATCTGCAAGGTAGTTCGAAACTAAGCAAAAGCCAACCCTAATTTATGACATGTACAAAGTATTAATACCTAGGGTTTGTGGAAAGTCTTCCTTAATGTTGGGCTTATGGCCCGAAACGGATACAAGGCCCAAAGTGGCCCAAAACGGTGACATATCACCTGATGACTTGTTTGGACAACACAGAACGTTTCGTGATGAATCAAGACTTGGCACTAGATCCATTGGAAATATATATTCGTTATCTTTCCAACGCCTTAAAGAACGCCTCAATATGCCTCCGTACGAGAAAGTTATGCCCGTTTTAATGAAGGGTGCTCTGCTGAATCCGAACCGAAATCAGAGTTTGAAGTGGAATCTGAATTGAATTGTTGCGATGCCTCTCCCTCTTTTGTTTGGTCCAGAAGTGGTTCTCCCATGTTCTTCAGAGTCAACATATCACCCATAAGTAGCATCCCATCCATATCCATATCATTATGTAAAGTAAGAAACGAACGCACCTCATAATTAAGCTTCCGGGCACGAGAGCGAGTGATTGGTCTAGGAATGATAGTGTTGGATGTCTTTATCATTGTCATCGATGCCTCATCACATATCAGTTGCTGGGTCAAACTGATTGGCATGTCTTGAACCCTTTTTCTAAGAATGTAGGACCTATACTGGAGTTAAGCAAATCTCTTAGGCCACACGTGTGTCAAAGTGTGACCAAAACATGCACCAACAATTTGCCATTGAACCACTTTATCATTCCAATCAAGGTTTTCTTCAAGAAACCTTTCTAAAGCCAAAATATTTAATAGAATTCCATTAACCATGTCAAGTTGGTCAACACCAAACATTACATATCACATCGACAAGGAAAAGTACAGTGGTAAGACAATAAAAAGATCAATTACAGAATCAAGAAAAGAAAATATAGATAGCCCTAAATAGAATGACTCAACATAGAATAACAAGTAACAACTAACAAATAAAAACTTGTGAAGATGCTCTTAGAGCTTGATAGAAATCATGTACTCCACCACACCAATTGTGCTTCCTACATCATGAACTACTGAATGGGCACACTATTTGTTAAAGAGTTCAAAACAATCGGTAAAACAAATCGAATGACGATATCATTCACATCATGCTACATTCAGTGTAAGAAAGACATGTTGCACTACTCCAAGGACTACTCAAATATAAGAATATGACAGGGAACACTAATGCATATCTAGGGTATGACAGTTAAGAGTAAATGTTCCAATTTACAAATTATCAAGAATAACATATAAATATTGCACATATACGAAATTAGGAATCACCATAAAGAATGATATCAAGACAACAACTTCGTACAAGAAAAACAACATAAGGATGCAACAAAGCACCAGGATTCACCAACAACAGCACAAGGACCCCTCCGAGACCCTCTGCCGGTAGACCCGAGCCGCCGCTCCCCTCCGCTGACCCCTCCGAGAGCTTCCACTGGTAGCCTGGTGAGGCGCCATGCTGAAGAGCGTGGGCCTCATGCCTTCAGATGTGATGAGTCATTGTCAACGGTAGTCAAAGAGGACTGGAAAAAGAAAGAAGATCTATTGCCTTTGGGTCGCGTGTGACTTAGGTACACGGGCAGTGAGCGATTGTCGGGCAGAGGGGCCACGAAGTCGGGCTGGCCCAATCCGGGTACATGGGCTAGGAGCAGCAGAGGATCCACTGGGCTGTTGACCAGGATTGGCTCAGGTACACGGGCGGCGAGTGATTGCCGGGCTAAGAGAGCTACGGAATCGGGCTGGCCCAATCCGGGTACCTGGTGCAAAGTCGGTGGAGGCTTTGTCAGTTTCGGCGCAAAACTGACGACCGCTGATCTTGTATCGGACTGTCCAGAAGAGAAGTCGTAGTCGCTACGAAAGCTTAGCTTCCGGATAAGTCATCTGTAAATAGGAGTTTACTATTTTGTCCTTAGGCCCACAGTCAGTCAGTCGAGTCTGTAAAAATATCCTAAGGGCAGTTTGGTCTTTTTCTTTTATTTTTAGCGTCTGTAAAAAACCCTAAGGGACTGGTGGAATATTCCTAGCTATTGGGATGCCTATAAATAGGGCCCCAATCCCTAGGGTTAGGTTACCTTTTAATGAAATCACTTTTCTAATCTATTGGGTCATTTTTTCCTTCTCCTGCTCCTGTTCATGCGCGCCGCCAGGTTTCTTTCTTGCTCATCGTGAGTTCCTCTTGTTCATCAAGATTCTGCAAGATTTTATTCCTGTCTTTCAATGTGCAGTGTTTCTTGTGGCTTTGCAGCTTCGTGTTGCGTGCGTTGTTTTTATTCCTGAGCGAATGGCTTCTCTGGTTGCTTCTGTGCTGAGGCCTGAGAGTACTAGTTCTTGCGGTTTGTAGCAAGTAGTACTATTTTCCTGTAGCTACAGTGTGCTAGTTCTCTAGCCTTGTTTTTCCTGACATGGCGAAGCCTCCTATTTTGTCTCTTGTTGTTTCTGGCGAAGCCTCCTATTTTGTTTCGAAGTCCTTCAGCTCTGTGAAGCAGGCTTCGACCAGACTTCGAAGTGTGCTCTGGTTTTGTTTTGACATACTTCAGCAGCTCTTGCGAAGCATATTTGACAGGTTTCGAAGTTAGCTTCGAAGCATGTCTCTCTGGAGCCTTTAAGTGAGCCATGTTTTTGTACTGGAGCCTTTAAGTGAGCCTCTACGGGCATAGAACGTGTTTTCCCCACAGTACTAAAGAATTTGATCATTCAAGACATTGGCTCGGAACACTGCCCAACTTGAACAATTGTCTTGTGGATTGTGGGCTTTGGGCACACCTCTTGATTCTCGGGCTCGAGCTCGGCCGCTTGAACTGACTCTTTCAATTGATCAGGCTCATCCACTAGCTCTGTCACTTGAGGCTCGGCCGTTGGAACTGACTCTTTGACTTGATCAGGCTCGACTGCTGGAACTGACTCTTCCACTTGATAAGGCTAGGCCACTTTAGGATCTTTCACTTCCTCCGGCACGTGTTGTTGAGCCATTTGTGGATCTGCCACTTTTCGAGCAAGTATTCCTCGAGTTCTTGAGCCATTTGACGATCTGCCACTTTATCGGGCATTGGCTCCTTCTCTGCCTCTTCCTCCATCTCACACTCAACAACAGGTGATAAATATCCTATATTTTGCATATCATGAGATGAAGGATATGTGGGGGATTGCGACGAGAAATAGGTGATCTACTCTGAGAACTTGTCGAAGACTGCCTCTCGAGTAATTTGATATCTTGGTTGGCCCATAAGACAAAGTTATTCAGTGCATCTACGATTGTCTCAATCCCCTCATCAGACATTGGAAGATCAAAGGGGTCATTGATAATCTCATTGACCTGAACCTTGGTATACTCTACAGGAATAGGCTGATTGTGAAATAAATCCCCAGGCATAGCAATGCCTCGTTCAGCCTCTTGGGAATGCCCTTTGCACCCAATCAGGTACATGCAGACTGCATGGTGTGTCCTCTTTGATATAATTTATAGGAAATTTTCTTGTAATGATCCAACACTGCTTGGTACATCAAGTCATACATCTGGCACAACTATTTGTCCCGCTGCAGCCTGCATGATGTTTGGGTTCTCACTAATAAATTAAAAGAAGTATCTCTCCCACTCTGCACGGCACTCTGTGGCGTTGTTTGTGCGTGCTTGACACTTCTTGTATGTGGCACCATCCTGGTTCTTGAAAGTATTCTTCCAGGGTGCTATAGAAGAGACACCTTGGGTGTGCTCTCGATGTTCCTCATTTCCGAGAGTAGATATAAGTTGGTCATTACATCCCTCGGGTTTGAACTTTCTAGTCTTCTCCAACTCAGCAATTTCCTTCGCTTTTTGAAATACTTCCCTAGTTTGTGAGTCGGAGAGGATATATTGGCCATCGGGTGTTTTTTTAGCTCGATCTAGGAGCCATCTCTTAGTGCACTGATCAGAACCTAAAAATTGTTCAGGTAACCCAGCCGCACGTTCCTCCTCCTCCTTTCTACTCCACTCATCCTCCTTGGCCTTATATCCACCTAGGCCATGTTTATGTGGTAACTTATTCTTATTATTAAGTTCTTTGAACAAGATGCTCTCTTGTTTGGCTTCTTCCGAGCAATGCTGCATTTTGAATTCATTCCATTCATTTGGCGTGATAAGCCGTAGTCGTTGAGCGACGACTCTCCTTTATGAAGGTATTGTGTGTTCAATTTAGTCCTAAATGTACGAAGATATTTCCTGATATTCTTCAATGTGGCAGCTTTAGCGTCTTCTAAGTGATCTTCCGGGGATTTATAATGCGCTTTTATATGCTGCCACAATTCGTTCATTGTAGCTTCAGGGACACTCTTCCAGTTTTTCCAAACTATCTTACATCGCTCCATGGTGAGACATCCATAGTTGTTGCGCCACTTAGCTGTGATTTCTTAAGGCTTCTTTTGAGCCCCATCAACATACACTTCTTCAACCTCAAGTGGCAGCGGGTCAACAGCTATTGGCTCAGATGACTCAACAGCTGGAACAATAGTTGTTCTTTCCTCGACACAGAATTATTGACGCTTGCTTCCTCTCTTTGGACGATCCTACGACGATAGACAATGTGAGCTTTAGGAATGTAATCCTCAGTTAGAAGTTGATCTGACTTGTTACTAACGCAATAATTACCTCCACTTGAGCTTTAGGAATGTAATCCTCATCGGCGTCATCTCTCGTTAGATTCTTCCTAGGCTCCACTAGATGTTCATTCTCCGGAGAGTGGTATGAAGATTCGATATCGGAGGATCCTTCAGATGAACTATCTTTATTTGTTTTTGCAGGAGACTCATAGATTAGCTCCTCGACGGAACATCCTTCTTCCACCATAGATGAACTATTCATAGTTAAGAGGCTAATGTATCAGAATTTTGGTTATGCAAAAAAGGTCTGCTGTCATATTTTCTTGTACGAAACAATGCACATGTCAGATGCACTTGAGGATTTGTATAGTAGCTTTACAAGTAATAGTAGTAGTAAACTGATCAACAGTGTCAAGGTAGGAAATGAATGAAAACTTTTCTTAGCTACAACTCTCTTGTTGGTTGTGTTATGTATGATTTAGACTGGGTAGTGGCCTCATGCATCAGTAGTCAGCTATTACTTTTAAAGCTACTATACTAATCCTCAAGTATAGTGCTTGTGTTATGTATGCATCATATAACAATTAGCTAGTTTACTATTAGTTGTACTCTCTCTCTAGTATTGTTGTGTTACATTAGATTCTGCACAAAGTTGTTGAGGCATCAACATATTTTGTGTTGTTTTTCAAATATGTTCATGGCTGCCATGGAACCCATGGTCACATCCATTCCCTGCCTGCAACACGAGAAAGAAGAAGTTGTTGAAGCAGGGAATGAATGTGTCCCACGGATTTGATGATATACATGAGATAACTCATTAACAATTTGCATCATAGGCCTCTAAAAGGAATTGCAAAATAGGAAAAAAGGCATAGAATTGCAGTAGAGAAAAAAAGACCTATCCGTAGTTTTGAATTTAGGTTTCGAGAACGGGAGCGCAAAAGTCATCAGTTTCGAGAACGGGACTTTTGAATTTAGGTTTCGTTTGAAAGAAATAGTAATAATTGATAGTAGCAGGCATCAATCTTGGAATCATGTTAGTTTTTTTTAGTTCGGTGTCATCACATGATTTCAGGGCATACCATTTTTTCCATTTCAATCTCATGTGACAATTATTTACTTTATTTTATACCTCTCATTTAAATTTGAATCTTCATACAGAAGTTTCAGTTTAGTTGTATTGACTCGGTTTTCACATTGCAATAGAAAAAATGACAGGGGAACTAATCTGCTTAAGATGCCTATGTTGTAGTATTGCTCATGTCATAAATAGTTGTTGCTTTGCAATTCACTATTCATGTGATAATTTGGAGTTGACAGCAATAATAAGCTATTAAAAACAAAAAACACACAAATAGATGGATACAGAGTAGCAGGCAACAACTATTCATATATTCACAAGTTCATATATCTTCCAACTTAATTAAACAGACATGCATCGTAGTAATTGTGTTTTCATACAGTTCTAAATTTCTAATGCATGTTTTGACATGGCCGGCAAATAAACTGAAGCGATCATGCTTAGTAAATTTAACAAGCATCCACCACCACATCAGAGAAGGGGAACATACCAAACCCTAAGCGGTGAACACTATGGGCTCTAGGGCGGTGACAGGCTCGGGGGCAGCGGTGGGCTCCAAGATGGTGGTGATGGGCTCTAGGGTTGCGACGGACTCAGGGATGGCGATGGGATCAGGGACGGTGATGGGCTCAGGGACGGCGATCGGCTTCGGGGGCGGTGATGGGCTCCAAGATGGTGGTTGCATGCTCTGGGGGCGGTGATGTGCTTCGGGGGTGGTGACGACGGGCTCCAGGACACCGACGGGCTCGGGGACAGCAATGGGCTTCGGGGGTGGTGATGGGCTCCAAGACGGTGGTCGCGTGCTCCGGGGTCGGCGACGGGCTTTAGGCGTGGCTACGGGCTTCGCGGGCGGTGACAACAGGCTCCGGGGGTGGCGGTGACGTGCTCCAGGACGGCGGTGGCGGGCGGAGTTCGGCGGCGCGGGAGTTTAGTTTCCAAATGAAACTAGGTTTTCGGATGGTGAGAGTGAAAACTTTTATATAGGTGTATTAGTAGTGGCGGGCATGCTGACATCATCCTACCCGCCACTGCTATTTCTCTTAGTAGTGGCGGGCGGTGACGTCACTAGCCCGCCACTACTAATTCGCCCACCGCTGGTGCTCGACTTAGTAGTGGCGGGCCACTGACGTCACCTGATCTCCACTACTAAAAGGAATAGCAGTAGGTGGGCTGGTGACGTCAGCATGCCTGCCACTGATTACACCCGACGGCCACTAATAATACCGGTAGGGATTATATATCTAGCTTACACTGATTTCATTTTCGAGAAAGACTTTGTAGCGCAGTGGTGCGGGGGGCTCGCTTGGGGCCATGTGGTTTGAGGTTCGAACCTTGCTGCCGGTAGGTGGTTTGAGGTTTGAACCTTGCTGTTGGCCCCAAACAATACAAAATTTAAGCACTTTTTTATTGAAGTTTAAATCTTCGTCTAAACTTGAAATTTTTAACAATAAAAATACATCATAGCTTATCAAATTTAAAAAATTGGTATTTTTCTGTCTCAGTTTACTGTTTTTTATTTCATTAAGTGTGTTTCTATATATGATCAAAGTCAAAATAAGTTAAATTTGAACTAATTAACCACATTCATGTCACATGAAATAATTAACCAATATTTATAGAAAAACCATATTCATGTTTTTGACTCTAAACATAAATGATCTACCTTGCACTAATTTTTCATCGCCATCGGCGCGTAGGTAAGGAATCACACTACCAAATGACAATTTTGCTTCAAGCACATTGATCCTTGATATGTCAACGAAACACGACACCTCATCAAACTGATTGTATTCTTCTTCGTCTTCGACTCCATCAACTCCAACAATTCTTTGTTTTCCTGGAGTAACGATGTATTTCTTCTCGTCTTTAGAATCAATTATGTAAAATATTGTTCCACGGATGAGCGAGTATCCAAGGGTCATCTTTATAACCCACCTTATTAAGGTCAACTACCGTAAACCTGTAATCATCCACCTCCACAC
Organism: Zizania palustris; assembly: GCA_019279435.1. Lineage (NCBI taxonomy): Eukaryota > Viridiplantae > Streptophyta > Magnoliopsida > Poales > Poaceae > Zizania > Zizania palustris. The sequence goes on from JAAALK010000284.1 coordinate 41,404,503, forward strand.
CTTCTAGATGTCTGACCCACTAGCACTTAAATACGGGGATTTCTATAGAGTTCCTATAGTTAAGTTCCTATATTTCTTCGATGTATCCATAGTAAGCATTCTTTTGTCCAATGTTGTCTTCTGCATCTGCTCTAACACCACTATTTTGGCGCTGACTCTTTTGATCCTTTGCTTTGGTATAGAATGTGAAACCATTGACGTCATACGTTTGCCATGTTTTAACCATGCTCAATGGACCGTAAGACAATTTATTTATCATCATCTCTTCGTCAGTTTCTCCAATCGAAAGGGTTAGATCCCTCAGCCATGATGTGAAATGAATTTTGTGCTCTTTCATAATCCATTGTTCATCACGATCTTCATTCTTTTCACGAAGCTCTTGTAGGTGTTGTTCAACATATGGTCCCATAATCGCCAACTGATGCATTATACTGTAATGTGATTCTCTTATTGTTTGGTAGCTATTGTCTCGTATGATTTTCCTACCTTTAGTTCCTTTACCGGTGAGTCTTCCATGGTGTCAGGACAAGGGTACTCCTATTGGTTTTCCATCTCTTATGTAATATGCATAGCACTCAATGACTTCCTCTATCGTGTTGCCCTCTATCATGGAACCCTCTGGATAAGCACGATTTCATACGTAACCCTTGAATATAACCATTAGACGCTCGTACGCATACATATTGTGCCGGTATGTTGACCGAGAACAACGATTTGGTCTGCTATATGTATTATATAGTTCTCCATAATATCAAAATATGATGGAGGAAAGCACATCTCATTTGATTCCTCTTACTGCGATGGCGAGGAATAGCCCAAGCATAACATGACAATCATGAGTGTTGTAGCCGCTCAACCTCAAATCTGCTACGGTGACAATATTCTTTATATCTACTGAGAATCTTGTTGGAACTCTGATTCCATGTAGACACCTGCATATTGATCTTTTCTCGTCAATTGTGAGGTTATAGCTAGCGGCCGGAAGGAAAAATTTTCCATTGGCCCTTTCCTGCGGGTGAAGCTTGGGTCTAATTCCGAGAGTTTGAAGGCCCCTTCGTACTTTGAGTCCATCTTTTGACTTGCTCGGTATGTCTAACAAAATACCGATGGTGCTTTCGAAGACATTCTTCTCAACGTGCATTGTATCGATAGCATGACCAATCTCCAACTCCTTCCAATAGGGAAAATATCTAAAGAAGATTGACTGCTTTTTAAATGGAGCATCCTTTGAAATTTTTTCAGATTTCTTCCTCTTCTTTCCGAAAATAACTTTGATATTCTTCACCATTTAAAATAGAAATTTGCAGTCTCGATGTCGTGGAGGCTATCCAAGATCGATTGTACCGTCGAAATGGTTCCTATTTCTTCAAAATTTGTGGTTTCTTGGTAAAAATCTGTGGTGTCGCATATATATCATCTTAACGAATTATGAAAGATGCACATATTCTGTCTGGTCCACACACACTACACATGTTGTCTTTCCTTTAACCTGTCCTGTTAGGGACATATGGCCTGGGTTGTCAGCTATGGTGCAAAATATCATGGCTCTTAGATTGAAGTGCTCTTTCTTGTGCTCATCCCACACACAGACACCATGTTCCCATAGACGTTTCATATCCTCCATCAAAGGTTCTAGAAAGATATCAATGTCATTGCCAGGTTGTTTAGGACCGGAAATTAGAGTAGTGAGCATAAGGTATTTTCTTTTATGGCACAACCATGATGGAATGTTGAACAAGCACAGAAAGACCGGCCACGTACTCTGTGGGTTCCTCATATCACCTAAGGGATTCATTCCATCCGTGCTAAGTCCCATCCTGATATTTCTGGGATCCTCTGAGAAATATGGATGGGCTAGGTCAAATGATTTCCACTGCCTAGCATCCGCAGGGTGCCTAAGATTTTCGTCCTTCTTTCGCCCGGCGAAATGCCAGATTAAAGTTCAGCATCTCTGGGATTATAGAACATATGTTTCAAGCTATCAATCACCGGTAGGTACCACATTACTAAGGCTAGAACTTTCCTCTCTGTCTTATATCCGTGCTGGTCTGCAATAACATTTTTCTTCCTCTTCTTCAACCTCTTATTCTTCTTTTGGTGGTCATTGTAGTCCTCCACACAGTCATTTACACGTTTGTATCGACTTGCGTTCACTGGGGACAGCTCTCCAACAATTCATACTCTTTTCGACATAGGATACAGTGGTTTGGGCATGCATGAATCTTCTGAACGCCCAAAGTCAACGGATAAATCATCTTCTTTGCTTGGTACGTATCAGATGGCAGACCATTGGATATTGGCAAAACCTTTTTTAGGAGCAGTAAAAGATCTGAAAAACTAGTGTCGGACCATCCATTGCTGACCTTCAGTTTCATAATCTCAAGAGTTGTGTACAACATAGTATACTGATTATCACAAACGTGGTGTTCCTCATAAAGAAGGTTTTTCGATGCTTTGTCAAGTCCTTCAAAGTTATCGTAGCCTTTCGTTGTAGTTCTCTGCAATAGCACCTTAGGCGCAACATTTTGCATCAGTTCCTCCACATCAAAGGCATCATCATCATGTTGATCACTATGTTGATGAGCATCTTGCGGCAGCTTCAGTAAATTCAGTTACTCTATTAAAATATGTCACCACATCTCCGTCGTCGGACGATTCATTATTTTTAATTTTAGTAATTTACAAATTTAAAATATATTGATTTATCTCTCATAACAACATTAATTAAAAATGCTTTAATTCAAACTATGTATTAAGTAGAAAAATTATTAAATAAATTAACTACATTGGTTTCTCTCTCCAAAAAACATAACTCTAGATCTATAATCATAAATCAAATTAAAAAAGTGATTAAAACGACGTAAAAATGTATACAAGTGATGAATAATTGTGAGGAGGGTCATATTTCTTCATTTGGGAGAAAGAAACACTATAAATGGAAGAATATTTGAAAATTTCTATTCACAAATCCTAAATTAGTAAAACACTAATAACTCATTATATAAATGATTAAATAGAAAATAAATGTGATATTCGGCATGGATTTACCTCATAGAAAGAAATCCTTCAAAAGAAACGAAAACAAAGCCTCCCCCTCTTTTTCTAGATTTTTGTCACCATTGTACACACCAAAATGCGAATTCCGATAGCCTCGAGCTCGGGGAGGAAGAAACTGTGTATTTATAGTCAGAATAGTAGTGGCGGTCGCAAGTGATGTCATCAAATCATTAGTGGCGGACAGCGTAGCAGTGGCGGGCAGTTTTCTGTCCACCACAACTAGTGACAATAGTAGTGGCGGTCGATGCTGACGTCATCAGTGACCGTGAGGAGCCATGCTGAATAGCGTGGGCCTCATGGCTCTAGAAGTGATGAGTCATTGTCAACGATAGTCAACAAGGACTGAAGAAGAAAAGAGATCTGCTGTTTCATGGGCCGCGTGTGACTCAGGTACACGGGCAGCGAGCGACTGTCGGGCAGAGGAGGCTGCGAAGTCGGGCTGGTCCAATCCGGGTGCATGGGCCAGAAGCAGTAGAAGACCCACTAAGCTGTTGACCAGGACTGACTCAGGTACACGGGCGGTGAGCGATTGCCGGGCTGAGAGAGCTGCGGGGTCGGGCCGGCCCAATCCGGGTACCTGGTGCAAAGCTGGTGGAGGCTTTGTCAGTTTCGGCGTAAAACTGACAACCGTTGATTCTGTATCCGACTGTCCAGAAGAATAGCTTCAGGATATGTCATCTGTTACTCTAGGCCCACAGTCAGTCAGTTGTGTCTGTAAAAATACCTAAGGGCAGTAGAGTCATTTTCTGTATTTTTGAGTCTGTAAAAACCCTAAGGGGCAGGTAGAATATTCCTAGTGTTGGGCTGCCTATAAATAGGACCCCAACCCCTAGGGTTTGGACTACCCTTTTGTGCTGAAATCAAATCCACCCTTTGGGTCATTTTGCTCCCTTCCTCTCTCTCTCCTGTGTGCGCCGCCAGGACCAGGTGCTCTCTGTTCTTGCTTTATTTTGGCTTGTATCCCTTGGATGCTTTAATGCGTTGGTTCCTGGTGTATTTATTGGCTGCATTGTGTTCGGTTTGGGGAGTTATTGCGTTGGATTCGGGCTGTGGTATTTATTCCTTGGGGAGAAGCTTCTTCGGTTGGATGTGTTCATCACGGTGGTAGTACTAGTTCTTGTTGTTGCAAGTAGTACTGCTTTACTGTAGCTACAGTGTTCGGCTGCAGCTTTTCACCTTCTATTCCCCAGCTTTTTGATCGAACCCGACAGTGTTTTTTACCTTTTTCTGGGTGTGTCCGGCGAAGCTCGGTTCAGTGCGAAGCCCCTCAACTCCGTGAGGCAGGGTCCGATCGAACCTCTCTAAAAGCTTCGCTCAGTCTTCTAACTTCGTTTATGTGTCTGAGTTGCTAGCTTCGGAGTTCTCCCTGTATGGACAGCATCGCATACTTCGAACTAGCATACTCCGAATCTATCTGTTCGAAGTGCACACTTCGTTAGGTTTCGAAGTTGGATTCGAAGTTTGTCTGTTCTGATAGACTTCGCTTAGATTGTCTTGTGGTGCGTCAGCCTTCGATTTTCCTTCCGAAGCTTTCTCTGTTCGAAGATAGAGTGTATGCTTCGAACTTGATTTTCTGTCACGTGACAGACTTCGCTTCTTTGTTCGAAGGTTGTCTGTTTGTGTGCGTTGTGTTCGAAGTTTTTCAGTTCGAAGGTTGTGCTTCGAAGCTCTCGGTTCGAAGTTGTGTTCGAAGTTGTGTCTTCGAAGTGCATACTTCGAAGCAGGCTCCGGCACTGTTTGACTTCGCTCCGAAGCTCTTGATTCGAATCTGTGTTCGCAGTCCTGTTCTCGAAGTTCACTTCGAACCAGGCTTCGACACTATTTTACTTCACTCCGAAGTACACTTCGCTTCTCAACACTTCGAACTAGACTAGTCACCGATACCCTCGGCACTTCGGACAGACTCCGACACCTACCTCCGAAGCAGACTTCGACGTGCGAAGGGGGCTTCGCCAAGACCCGAACAGGAGACAACTTTGGACAGTAACTTCTCTTTTCACTTTATACATACTTAGATCATTTCATTGAGAAGTATAGGCCTGTTACAACTTGTTTATCTACCTAGTTGCACCTCTTTAGTTTTACACTGTATATCATCAGTTGCTTCTAGGTTAGAAACCTTTAGACTTAGGCCTACTGTTTACTTTCTGCTGCATAGTATTTTTGAGGTGCGTTGGGTATTGGGAACAGGCCATAGATTCGAAAGAATTTTTAAGGCGCCATTCACCCCCCCCCTCTGGTCGCTACTTTCGGTCCTACAAGTGGTATCAGAGCAAGGTTAGGGTTTTTCTATACCTTAACCGGTTCTAAACCCCAGTAGTGACTATGACGTCTCCTGGCAAGGTCCCGTCCTTGGAGGCCTATGGCTACAATTATTGGAAGACTCGCATGCGAGCCTATCTCATGAGCCAGGGTTCGGACATATGGGACATTTGCGTTCACACCACATTTGTCATTCTGCCAGTTACTGAGCAAGGTACTGCTGGTATCATTGCTCAGCATCTGAGCAACAGTAAGGCTGTGAACATTTTATTTTCTGGTTTAGGTCCCACTGAATTTGAGCGAGTGAGTCATCTCTCCACTGCGAGAGAGATCTGGGCTACCCTCAAGGCACACCATGAGGGAACAGCACAGGTCAAGGCTCGGCTCTATCAGACCTACCGGCGTGAATATGAGAATTTCACTCAGAAGCCGGGTGAATCTGTTGAGGCTTTGTTTGGTCGCTTTCAGTCGATCATTAACAAGCTTCGGGACAACAAGGCTGAGGGTGCTCAGTTAGTCTCAGATCATGAGCAGGCGCTCAAGGTTCTTCATACCTTGGACCCAAAGATCTGGGAGATCAAGGTATCATCTATTGTTGAGAGTACTTCATACGATACCTTGACCATTTCTGAGCTATTCAGCAAGCTGAAGGCCACTGAGGTAGATATCCAGTTGAGATCAAATCTCACTGGCTCTGGATCAAAATCCCTGGCCCTTGCTACACCTTCTGTTGATCCCTCTGCTGTGAGTTGTGCTGGGTTCTCTTTGATGTCTATCACTGAGGACCAGCTTGAGTTGTTGGGAGATGATGATTTGTGTCTCTTTAACAACCGGGTGCGTCGTGTCTATGATAAAAGAATGTTCAAAAGACACGGCACAAAATCCGGATGCTTTGAATGTGGTGATCCAGGACACTTCATCGCCGACTGCCCCAAGCGCAATGGATACAAGAAGGGCACCGGCAACAGCTTCCACGACTCCGGCAAGCATGAGAGCCCCTCCTTCACCAAGGGCAAGCCGAAGACTCGATTCTTCAAGAAGGCCCTGAAGGACTACCGGCGAGGAGAACAAGAAGCGCGACAAGGCCTTCTTCGCCGAGATGGAGAAAAGCTACTCCAAGAAATCCACGTCCTCTTCCTCTTCATCGAGCTCTAGTGATGAGGAGATTACCATCAAGAAGGGGAAGGACAAGGATGATCCGGCGGGCCTTTGCTTCATGGCTTTCGGAGACAAGCCGAAGAGCCGCATACACCAGCGCCGAAGATCCCGCAAGAGCTTCTGCTCCATGGCTCTTGGGGATAGAGAAGAAAAGAGCTCCTCCGACGACTCGACGACGACGATAGCAAGGTATCGTCTTATGAGCGTGAAATTGTAGATTTACTTGAGAGTAATCGTCAGGAGTTGAAGTATCGGGAAAAAATGCTTAGGGGTGCTAAGAAGAGGATAGATGAGCTAGAGAGTGAGCTTGCCGTGGCCAACGGTAGAATAGAAAGTCTATCTTCTTCCCCTTGCTTGGGTGATAGCAGTGAGTGCCCGAAGTGTGAGGTGCTTCTGTGTGACCTGTCGACTTTGAAGTCCAGGTACACAGAGAGGGTTGAAGAGAGGGATGCTTTGGCCACTGAGCTTGAAAGCGCTCAGCTGGAGCTGAAAGATGCTCAAGCACTGTCATCGCACCCTGTGTTGATTGCCCATCTCATCTAGCTACCTTAGCTGAGCTGAAATCCAAGGGCAATGAACATTTGGGTGATTTAGAGAGGATGAGAGCTGAGCTTGCCCAGACTAGGCTAGAGCTTGAGACATTGTCAGTTCCACCCACTGTTTGTGAGAACTGCCTGTCTCTTAGAATGGAGTTAATTAAGCTAAAAGCCGGGAAGTCTGTCCAAGTAGAGAGTGAGTGTGAGACCTGCTTGTCTCAGGTGGAGGTTCTAGCTTCCTTGAGAGAGGAGCTAGCTGATTCTCAGAATGAGAACTTTTACCTCCGGTCTATCCTGAGTTGGATCAGTGCCAGAGAGCCACAGCTTGGCATGATGATCCAGCAGTTCAAGAGGAAGGATGGGTTTGGAGTAGGTTACACCTACACCAAGGCTGACTTTGAGAGTGCCCTCAGCCGGGCAGTGGAGTGGAGTAAAATGACTCCAGAGCAGAGGTATCCCAAGACTCACTCCACTGAGACCTCCCAGGCTTGTCAGCCCAAGGATGGAGTGATCCATGAACCATCTAAAGCTCCACCCAAGAAACCTATCTGGGTCCCAAAGCCCAAAAATCTCCACACTTCTCTTGATTCTCTTCCTGGACCCTCTCAGCCCAAGAAGACCACACCAAACACTACCAAGCCCAAGAACCCCAAGCCTCAACCACATCCCAAGAAGCCTACCTATCATTGTGAGTTTTGTCAGAGAGACGGGCATCTTGCGGAGTTTGCTTCAGGAGGGAAGCGGGTTGAGAGAGCAGAGAGGGCTCGTAGTGATCAGGTGCAGTTCTACCAGCAGGGTGGTAGACTGCGTGTTCCTCGGCGCGGGGAGAGGCTGGAGGCCAGGCCGCGTCGTGTAGGTGGTGGTAGAGGAGACGGCTTTCTTGCCCGTGCTCCAGTTGGTGGTGTTCGTTCCGGCAGAGCTCCAGACCGAGTTGGCTACGGTTCTGGACCTCGTGGCCGTAGGGTTAGGAAGAACCATGGACCGCGCTTTGAGCCGCGTTTTGGTCCAAACTCTTTTGATGGTTTTCGCTTTCCATCTTTTGAGCAGATGGCTCGACACTGGTTTAGCTCTTTTGCTAAACCTGGTGCCGGACCATTTGCTCCCACTTACAGACATTGATTGTGCAGGACCGGGGACTGGAGGATGTTTGGATCATGGACTCAGGATGCTCTCGCCACATGACGGGACATCGCAGATGGTTCTCCAGTCTCATTCCCCCGAGCTCCAAAGAGTACATTACCTTCGGGAACAGCGGTCAAGGGAAAGTAAGTGGCATAGGCTCAATCAGCATCTCAGACCACTTCTCTTTAAAGAATGTTGCTTTGGTTAAAAATCTGAACTTTAATTTAATATCTGTTTCGCAACTTCTTGAAGATGGTTTGGAAGTGCGTTTTAAGAAGGGCAATTCTTCTGTGATTGATTCTAGAGGGTCTTTGGTTTGTCAGATTTTACCCTTCGGTAAAGTTTTTCGAATTGACTTCTCTAGTTCTTTTGGCCCTTCTCGTTGTTTGATTGCTGGATCTTCTTCTGAGCTCTGGAAGTGGCATAGGAGGTTAGGTCACTTGAGTTTTGATCTGCTAGTCAGGTTAAGCTCTATGGACCTCATCCGAGGTTTGCCCAAGCTTAAGATGGAGAAGGATCTAGTTTGTCATCCCTGTCGTCATGGGAAAATGGTTGCCGCTTCTCACTCACCTGTGACTCAGGTGATGACTTCGTATCCAGGCGAGCTTTTACATTTGGACACTGTAGGTCCAGCTCGGGTACGCTCAGTCGGTGGGAAGTGGTATGCACTTGTGATTGTTGACGACTTTTCTCGTTTTTCGTGGGTTTTCTTTTTGGAGTCTAAGGATGAAACTTTTCAATTTGTCCATGACCTGATTTTGAAGCTGAAGAATGAGAACAATGGTCGGATGCGAGCAATTCGCTCCGACAATGGCTCTGAGTTCAAGAACTCTCAGTTCGTCAGCTTCTGTGGTGATCAGGGTCTGGACCATCAGTTTTCTTCTCCTTACACTCCCCCACAGAACGGCGTTGTGGAACGAAAGAACCGCACGCTAGTTGAGATGGCCAGGACGATGCTCGACGAGCACAGGACTCCTAGGCGTTTTTGGGCTGAAGCCATGAACACGGCTTGCTATCTTGCCAACCGCATTTTTCTTAGAGCTTACATTGGTAAGACATCATATGAATTGCGGTTTGGCAGACAGCCCAAGGTGACCCACTTGCGAGCGTTTGGCTGCAAGTGCTTTGTGCTCAAGAAGGGAGGGCATTTGGACAAGTTTGAGTCTCGTTGCTGGGATGGTGTTTTTCTTGGTTATGCATTGCATTCTCGAGGCTTCCGTGTTTGGAACCTCGAATCCCAGCTGCTTGTCGAGACGTGTGAGGTTTCTTTTGATGAGTCCTTGCCTTCTTTGACTCCTTCTTTTGAGCTTTCTGATGATGATGAGCTCGGAGAGTCCATCTTCGAGGAAGATGAGGATACTCCAGCTGCTGTTGAGGGCGGGCCTTCTGCATCCCCCGCAGAGCCCACACCCTCTGTGACTTCGACTGATGATGAAGGCGGACCTCTGATCACTTCTTCCACTTCGATCGAGCCCCTTCAGTCGAGTCCAGAGGTGCCAGCTGCTGACTCCGGTGAGGTGACTTCAGATCACCAGGGAACCCGAGCAGTTCAGCGTGACCACCCCTCAGAGCTCATCATTGGTGATTTGACTGAGAGGACTTTGCGTTCTTCTGCTTCTCTGCTGTGTTTGCTGAATCTGCGTTTGTTGCATCTTTTGAGCCCAGAGACATTTCTCATGCTCTTTCTGATTCTAATTGGATTAATGCTATGCAAGAAGAGCTTGAAAATTTTGTCCGCAATCGGGTTTGGACACTAGTTGAGCCGCCACCAGGATGCAACCCCATAGGCACCAAGTGGGTATTCAAGAACAAACAAGGTGAAGATGGGGTTGTGGTGCGCAACAAGGCTCGACTAGTCGCCCAGGGTTATTGCCAGAAGGAAGGTATCGACTTTGAAGAAACCTTCGCTCCTGTGGCCCGTCTTGAGTCCATTCGTATTCTTCTAGCTTTTGCCGTTTCAAAGGGTTTAAGCTTTTTCAAATGGACGTTAAGAGTGCTTTTCTGAACGGGTTCATAGAGGAGGAGGTATATGTGAGGCAAACCCCCCGGTTTTGAGAACCCTAAGTTTCCTCGACATGTGTTTAAGTTGCATAAAGCTTTATACGGGTTGAAGCAAGCCCCCAGGGCTTGGTACGACCGGTTGAAGCAATTTTTGTTGGGGAAGGGCTTTGTGATGGGTTCTGTGGATAAAACTCTTTTCTTGCTCAGAGATGCTTCAGATTTCTTAGTTGCTCAGATTTATGTGGACGATATTATTTTTGGCGGTACTACTGATTCTCTTGTGTCCAAGTTTTCTGAGCAGATGCACAGTGAGTTTGAGATGAGCCTCATGGGTGAGCTTAAGTATTTCTTAGGGCTCCAGATCAAGCAGACCAAGGACGGCACCTTCATCCACCAAGGTAAGTACACTCGTGATATGCTTAAGAAATTTGACTTTGGTGGTGAATTGAAGCCGCAGATGACCCCGATGGGTACTTCTGGGGGTTTGGACAAGGACGAGTGCGGTGTCAAGGTCAATGAGAGAGAATTTCGAGGGATGATAGGTTCGCTGCTATACTTAACAGCAACAAGACCAGACATACAGTTCGCCGTGGGACTTTGCGCGCGTTTTCAGTCTTCACCACGCGCGTCTCACCGGCAGGCTGTCAAGCGCATTTTCAGGTATCTCACCTATGCGCCTGATCTTGGTCTTTATTATTCAGCATCATCGTCTCTTGATTTATCTGGTTTTTCGGACGCCGACTTTGGTGGGTGCCGGTTGGATCGCAAGTCGACTTCCGGTACTTGCCAGTTTCTTGGTTCTTCCCTTGTATCTTGGTCTTCTCGAAAGCAATCTGGAGTTGCTCTTTCGACCACAGAGGCTGAGTATGTAGCTGCTGCTAGCTGCTGCTCACAGTTGGTTTGGATGATTTCCACTCTTCGAGACTTTGGGTTGCTCTTTCCTACCAGGGTTCCATTGTTTTGCGACAGCACGAGTGCTATTAGTGTAGGGAAAAACCCATGTCTCCACTCAAAAACCAAACATATTGATGTGCGCTTTCACTTCTTACGGGATCAATATGAGAAAGGTGTCATTGACCTTATTCATGTTGATACCCATCATCAGTTGGCTGACATTTTCACCAAACCCCTAGATCAGTCTACATTTGAGCGTTTACGAGGGGATTTGGGTGTTGTGTATCCTTTCTAGGATATTTTGCGTCAGTTTTCTTTTTACTCTTTTCTTGAGTCTTTTTTTGTGTGTGTTCATATCATACATATTCACATATCACACATTTGAGCCTGCTTCTGTTATATGATTGAACTGCTTTACTTATTCTAGCGGGTACATGCTTTGATTACATGTCGATGATCATGCTTTGATTCAGTTCACTTGATATACCTGATATCTGTCATGTGCATGGCTTTTACGCTTTCAACTTGAAAAATGATCACCATTGCTTCTGGTAACTAGCATGTGTAGGCTGAGTGTTTTTGCTATCTGTTACATGCCTTGTAGCCAGTTCATCACATAGATGCAGATATGCAACTTGGACATCTTTATGCTTTAAACATGGAAAATGTGCTATAAAATGATCAAAATCAAAATGGATGAAAATTCCATTCCTTTTTATGCTTAAAGTCGAAAAGATCCAAGTGGGTTTGCTTTGTCGCATTATATTGTTCTGGATTGCTTACCATAGCACTTTGGTATGAACTAGGACAGTATAGTGTATGCCGAGATCAATGTCTTAAGCTTCTGATGGTCCAATTCTGGCCTAGGCTTGACTTGGTCGGTTAGCATAAGGCGTGACATGCAAATAACCCTTGGCAAAAAAAAAAAAAAATGACAAAGGAAAATGAAAAAGCCTGAACTTTAAAGGGATAACAAGTTTGCTGAAGCACTTTGTTTTGAACAATGCTTATCTTGGTAGATATCAGTTAGCTTCTGCATCTCATGCTTTACCTTGCTTGTTTACTAGACAATGTGGTGATGTTTTTATTTGCAAAAATTGACAAATGCGTGCTAAATGACTTTCTTTAGATATCATCTCTTGCACTGATCATGCCATGTGTCTTAGACAGTATCTCTTTTGCTATACCTGTTAGATACTGTATTTGCAGTCAATCATATCTGAGAAGCATGCTTTCTACACTCCACCTGCACCCCAGCTGCATTCACTGCATATTTTGAGGGGGAGTTGCATTTCAGGGGGAGTCTGTGTCTCTTTTCGAGTGCTTGATGAGTTCACTTGTCAACAAGGGGGAGAAAATTGGGATCAGAGTTTAAGGGGGAGTTCTTACTCTGTTGTTATCCTTGTTGTTCTGCAATCGCACTCATTTTGAGCTTTTGTGTTTTGGTTAACCATAATGACCGCTTCTTGCTTTTGGTTGGCTTTTGGTCATTAGGGTTAAACTTTTACCTTATTTTTTCCTTCTTCTTTGTTTCTCTTGTGTTTTGTTTTCGTGTTTCCACATTTGTTTCACAGGTGCTGAAGAGCGGAGAATTGAAGAGTGTTGACAATGCTCTCATCAAGGGGGAGATTGAGGAGCCATGCTGAATAGCGTGGGCCTCATGGCTCTAGAAGTGATGAGTCATTGTCAACGATAGTCAACAAGGACTGAAGAAGAAAAGAGATCTGCTGTTTCATGGGCCGCGTGTGACTCAGGTACACGGGCAGCGAGCGACTGTCGGGCAGAGGAGGCTGCGAAGTCGGGCTGGTCCAATCCGGGTGCATGGGCCAGAAGCAGTAGAAGACCCACTAAGCTGTTGACCAGGACTGACTCAGGTACACGGGCGGTGAGCGATTGCCGGGCTGAGAGAGCTGCGGGGTCGGGCCGGCCCAATCCGGGTACCTGGTGCAAAGCTGGTGGAGGCTTTGTCAGTTTCGGCGTAAAACTGACAACCGTTGATTCTGTATCCGACTGTCCAGAAGAATAGCTTCAGGATATGTCATCTGTTACTCTAGGCCCACAGTCAGTCAGTTGTGTCTGTAAAAATACCTAAGGGCAGTAGAGTCATTTTCTGTATTTTTGAGTCTGTAAAAACCCTAAGGGGCAGGTAGAATATTCCTAGTGTTGGGCTGCCTATAAATAGGACCCCAACCCCTAGGGTTTGGACTACCCTTTTGTGCTGAAATCAAATCCACCCTTGGGTCATTTTGCTCCCTTCCTCTCTCTCTCCTGTGTGCGCCGCCAGGACCAGGTGCTCTCTGTTCTTGCTTTATTTTGGCTTGTATCCCTTGGATGCTTTAATGCGTTGGTTCCTGGTGTATTTATTGGCTGCATTGTGTTCGGTTTGGGGAGTTATTGCGTTGGATTCGGGCTGTGGTATTTATTCCTTGGGGAGAAGCTTCTTCGGTTGGATGTGTTCATCACGGTGGTAGTACTAGTTCTTGTTGTTGCAAGTAGTACTGCTTTACTGTAGCTACAGTGTTCGGCTGCAGCTTTTCACCTTCTATTCCCCAGCTTTTTGATCGAACCCGACAGTGTTTTTTACCTTTTTCTGGGTGTGTCCGGCGAAGCTCGGTTCAGTGCGAAGCCCCTCAACTCCGTGAGGCAGGGTCCGATCGAACCTCTCTAAAAGCTTCGCTCAGTCTTCTAACTTCGTTTATGTGTCTGAGTTGCTAGCTTCGGAGTTCTCCCTGTATGGACAGCATCGCATACTTCGAACTAGCATACTCCGAATCTATCTGTTCGAAGTGCACACTTCGTTAGGTTTCGAAGTTGGATTCGAAGTTTGTCTGTTCTGATAGACTTCGCTTAGATTGTCTTGTGGTGCGTCAGCCTTCGATTTTCCTTCCGAAGCTTTCTCTGTTCGAAGATAGAGTGTATGCTTCGAACTTGATTTTCTGTCACGTGACAGACTTCGCTTCTTTGTTCGAAGGTTGTCTGTTTGTGTGCGTTGTGTTCGAAGTTTTTCAGTTCGAAGGTTGTGCTTCGAAGCTCTCGGTTCGAAGTTGTGTTCGAAGTTGTGTCTTCGAAGTGCATACTTCGAAGCAGGCTCCGGCACTGTTTGACTTCGCTCCGAAGCTCTTGATTCGAATCTGTGTTCGCAGTCCTGTTCTCGAAGTTCACTTCGAACCAGGCTTCGACACTATTTTACTTCACTCCGAAGTACACTTCGCTTCTCAACACTTCGAACTAGACTAGTCACCGATACCCTCGGCACTTCGGACAGACTCCGACACCTACCTCCGAAGCAGACTTCGACGTGCGAAGGGGCTTCGCCAAGACCCGAACAGGAGACAACTTTGGACAGTAACTTCTCTTTTCACTTTATACATACTTAGATCATTTCATTGAGAAGTATAGGCCTGTTACAACTTGTTTATCTACCTAGTTGCACCTCTTTAGTTTTACACTGTATATCATCAGTTGCTTCTAGGTTAGAAACCTTTAGACTTAGGCCTACTGTTTACTTTCTGCTGCATAGTATTTTTGAGGTGCGTTGGGTATTGGGAACAGGCCATAGATTCGAAAGAATTTTTAAGGCGCCCATTCACCCCCCCCCTCTGGTCGCTACTTTCGGTCCTACAGACCGCCACTACTAGTGGCGGTCGGTGCTGACATCAGCATCGACCGCCACTAGTAGTGGTGGTCGCTGGCACGGCAGCGCCTGGAACCACTGCAGTGGCGGGCCTCTAATAGCCTATCACTACAGTGTTTTAGCCCAACGCCACTATAGTGGCGGTTTGTAGTAGTGCTTTGATATATTTATTATTAAGATCATCGTGATTATCTACAGTCTTGGTTAGGTTTTATCTAGTTATTGTGATTATTTTCATGATATAGACATGTTATCTGGCATATTTTATTTATTTCTGTCAGAGTACAAGCAGACAGGTTATCTCAATTCAATGCCACATCTTATGTGCCATCAGAAAAGAACTCACCGACCTATCTGGTAAAACTTTCCATCTTATCGGTCGATGGCATGCTCGCTTGATCGCTTTACTTCTGGTCATCGTCCGTATGGCCGATCAACATGATACTCCACGAATATCCTATCCCCAACACAACCATCGGCTCAATAGCCGATAGGCTATGCTATTGATCATATTTTCTAGTTTCCTTATTGACGCGCACGGGATGCATTATCTTCCGTCAGAGGGGGTAAACTCGATTGGTGGAGGACTCGACGTTGATGATCCGGCTTTTGATCAACACTAATCCGAACCCCGCAATCGCTACACCATGACTCCACTGGTTATCAACCACGCATGAACGCGATTGACCTCACCAAGAAGGCTTATCCCTGCATGCGAATCGAGAACACAAGCAAGAACATGGAAACACAATCTCGCAAACAAATGAAAGTTTGATTTCTCAAGCGGGTTCCACAATCTACCGAACGTCAGAGTTAAATCTGCAAGGCAGTTCGAAACTAAGCAAAACTCAACCCTAATTTATGATGGCTACAGAGTATTAATACCTAGGGTTTGTGGAAACTCTTCCTTAATGTTTGACTTAAGACC
Organism: Zizania palustris; assembly: GCA_019279435.1. Lineage (NCBI taxonomy): Eukaryota > Viridiplantae > Streptophyta > Magnoliopsida > Poales > Poaceae > Zizania > Zizania palustris. The sequence continues at coordinate 41,420,095 of JAAALK010000284.1, forward strand.
CCAAATGGATATAATGCACAAAGTGGACCAAAACGGTGACGCAACACCTGATGACTTTTTCGAATGACACGGAAAATTTCGTGACAAATCAAGACTTGGCACTAGATCCATTGGAATATATCTTCATATCTTTCCAAAACCTTAAAGAACACCCCAATCCGCTTCGGTACAAGAAAGTTATGCCCATTTTAATGATGGGTGCTATGCTGAATCCGAACTAAAATCAGAGTTTGAAGTGGAATCCGAATTGGATTATTGTGACGCCTCTCCCTCTTGTGTTTGGTTTAGAAGTTCTTCTCCCATGTTTCTCAGAGTCAAAATATCACCAATAAGTAGCATCTCATTTATATCCATATCATTATGTAAAATATGAAACGAACACACCTCATAATTAAGCTTCCGGGCACGGTACCGAGTGATTGGTCTAGGAATGATAGAGTGTTGGATGTTTTTATCATTGTCATCGATGTCCTTATCATCCTCCCCTTCTTGAATTGGAGTCATCCTCGACTCAAACTCGTCTTCTTCTCCCAAATATGGCTTCAAATCTAAAATGTTAAATGTGGGGCTAACCCCAAAATCTATAAGCAACTCAAGCTAGTATGCATTCCTTGGTATGCAAAAGATCAATGGGGGCACAAGGATTAAAGCCATACACAATCGATCGACCACCACAAATATACTATCCCTCCCCCTCTTTGTTCTAGGTAATCCTAAGACAAAGTCCATTGATATATGCTGCCAAGGGATGTTAGGAATAGGAAGGGGCATATAAAGTCCAAAGGGATTCAAGCATGACTTAGATTTGTTACATGTAGTGCAGCATGAGACATAACGCACAATATCCCACCGCATCCTTGGCCAAAAGAAGTGTGCGGACAGCACATCCTCATTTTTCTTCACTCCAAAATATCCCATTAGTCCTCCCATGTGAGCTTCCTATAAAAAAAGACGAATGGAGCTAACTGGGATGCATAGCTTGTTAGCACGATATAACAAACCATCATTCAGCACATATTTATTCCAAGCTCAGCAATCTCTATAATTTTCAAATGCATCCTTGAAGTCCATATTAGTAGCATATAACTCTTTTATTGTTTTTAGACCAATATCTTATGATCAAGCTAAGATAACATAGTAAAATGCCTGGATAAAGCATCTGCAATGATATTGTATTTACCACGTTTATGTTTAATGATGTATGGAAATGACTCTATGAACTCAACCCATTTTGCATGTCGCTTATTTAGTTTTGCCTGGTTTCTAATATGTTTCAAGGATTCATGATTAGAATGAATGACAAACTCTTTAGGCCAAAGGTAATGTTGCCAAGTCTCTAACACCCGAACTAAAGCATACAACTCCTTATCATAAGTAGAGTAATTCAGATTAGGTCCATGCAATTTTCACTAAAATAAGCAACGGGTTTACCTTCTTGTATGAGAACTCCTCTTATCCCAATGCCACTAGCATCAAATTTTTCAAGCTTAAATGTCTTACCAAAGTCAGGAAGTTGGAGTAGAGGGGCATGGGTAAGTTTCTCCTTAAGCGTGTTAAAACATGTTCTTGTGCTAGACCCCATATGAATGAAGCTCCCTTCTTTGTCAACTCATTTAGTGGAGCAGCAATGGTGCTAAAATTCTTCACAAACCGTCGATAAAAACGATAAAGTCCATGAAAACTTCACACTTGCGTGACGGTTTGAGGTGTTGGCCAGCTCTTGATGGCTTCAATTTTTGGTTCATTTAACTCAATACCCTGTGGAGTAAAAACATAGCCAAGAAAAGAGACTCAATCCAAGCAAAAAGTACACTTTTCAAGATTACCGAACAAGTGTGCATCTCTCAAAGCATTAAAAACAGCACGGAAATGATTCAAATGTTCATCAATAGACCTGCTATATATCAAGATATCATCAAAGTAAACCACCACCAATTTGCTAATAAATAGTATCAATACTTCATTCATTAAACGCATGAGGTTAGTGACAGCGGGAGGCAAAGAAGTGGAAGAATGCTCAAATGAAAATAAAACTTCTTTGCATATAAATGCATAACAAGGAGAATAAAACTCATTAACATTAACCAAATCAGATTTAGTACCAAGCTTAACACCCCCTTCAATTTAATTCCGTCCGACTTAGAGCTATTATCTTTCATATCATTCTTAGGTGGGAAGATAGTGTTAGCTACTTGCTAATTTTTAGATTGTGGTGAAATCTCCTTTCTATTCTCAATACTCTCTTTCTAACATTGCATAATTTCAATGGGAGTCATAGGAAGCAAAGTAATTTTCTTTCCCTTGTGCATAAGTGTATATTTATTACTCCTACCATGATGTGTGGCATCCGTATCAAATTCCCATGCCCGACCCAATAAAAGTGAACATGTTCGCATGGGTACAACATCAAATCAGCAAAGTCATGGTACGTACCAATGAAAAAGTGCACTCTCGCAGAGTGTGTTACCTTGACCTTACCACTATGGTTGAACCACTGAAAATAGTATAGATGAGGATGTGGACGTGTGGTCAATACAAGCTTATTAACCAGATCTAAGCTCACCAAATTGTTGTTGCTCCCTTTGTCAATTATGACACAAACACGACGATTATTGACAATGAGGAACATTTCAAATAAGTCATGTCGCTATAGAGTGTCCATTTGCTCCACTTGAGTGTTTAAAACACGCTGTACAATCAATGCTTGATACTTCTCTGTTACGGCAGTACCTAAAATCTCCTCGTCGTCACTTTCAGTCTCCTCATCATCACCTGCATTGTTAGTATCACCATCTTCAGTATCACTAACACTAACATACCCACCATCCTCAGTAGCAATGAACGTCCATCTCTGGCTTGGGTAATCTCTCATGAAATGGCCCTTCCCTTTGCAATTGTGGCAAATGACCACTGATTTGCCTTGTAGAAGCAACCGATGAAGAACTATTTGCTGGTAGAGTTGTTTTACTCTTCACCTCTAGTGCTAGTGATGATGAAGGTGCTGCTGAACGCGCCCTAGATATGAAGAGGGCCGCAGACCATGCAGGAGGAGCTAGTGTTGATTTTCCTGTTGCAGACGTCGATCTTGTGTCAATGAAGTTGCTCTTCGACTTTGGTTGTCGTCCCTACAATTCTCTTTCTACCTTCATAGAAAGGTGAAACAATCTATTGAGAGAATTATATTCCTTATAATCAACTATGTCCTGTATTTCTCTTTTTAACCCACCAAAAAATCTATCCATTTTACCCTCCTCATCCTCAACTACCTCACAACGCAACATTCCTGTTTGCAGTTCTTGGTAGTAATCCTCTATAGATTTATTTTCCTAGTTTAAATGCTGTAATTTTTGACGCAAATCATGTTTATAAGTAGTGGGGACAAATCTACCACGCATAGCTCTCTTTAGCCCATCCCATGTGTCAGGTACTAAGCCTATATTTGATAGCTCATTCCACTAAATAATAGAAAAATCGGTAAACTCACTAGTGGCTTGTTTAACTCTATGAATTTATGGAACAAGATGAGAGTTAAATTTTTGTTCTACTGTCATATCCCAATTCAGATATGTCTCAGCATCATAAGAGCCAGAAAAAGGTGGTTTGCTAAACTTAACCTTAGCAAATGAATTATCAACATGAGGGTTGTTTTCATTATGACCTCCCATACCTTGACGATGTGGATTTCATGGATGGGGAGGAGGTTCTCGAGCAAGGGGTTGGACATACTCATATTGATTTATGCCATATGCCTCGAGATCAACAGCTCTATCATTCGGTGGTGGTGGCTATTTCTCTAGGTTCTCCATCCTAGTGAAGAGGGTGGCAAAAGTTATTGCGATTTTAGCGAAGCAAGGTCAAATTGACTCCGAACTGACTCTGACTAGGGTTTAGTGTTGGATTCAGATATCCTGGGACTAAGAAAGATTATGGCTTTGACTATCGACCATAACACAACTCTAAACCAGCCACCCGACATCGACTATGGATCAAAACTCAGCAATACGACACCGTGATGAAATTGCAAAGACTCAAAACACTAGGACGATGAGGATAATTTGCCCTAGATGTTTATGACTTTCTTTTTTGTGGTTTTTTCTAGAGTTCTAGGATAAGGCGGAGAACAATCTAAGGGATACAGTTATACCTGATGGGAAACATGGGCTCTGATACCACTTGATGCACACAGGACAACCGATCTTCCGTCAGAGGGGGTAAACCTAATTGGTGGAGGACTCGACGTTGATAATCCTGCTTCCGATCAGCACTGATCCGAACCCTGCAATCGCTACACCACGACTCCATTGATTATCAACCAAAAACGAATTCGATTGACCTCACCAAGAAGGCTTATCCCTACATGAGAATCGAGAACACAAGCAAGAACACGGAAACACAATCTCGCAAATAGATGAAAGATCGATTTCTCAAGCGGGGTTCCACAATCTGACGAACGTCAGAGTTCAATCTGCAAGGTAGTTCGAAACTAAGCAAAAGCCAACCCTAATTTATGACATCTACAAAGTATTAATACCTAGGGTTTGTGGAAAGTCTTCCTTAATGTTGGGCTTATGGCCCGAAACGGATATAAGGCCCAAAGTGGCCCAAAATGGTGACATAGCACCTGATGACTTGTTTGGACAACACAAAACATTTTGTGATGAATCAGGACTTGGCACTAGATCCATTGCAAATATATATTCGTTATCTTTCCAACGCCTTAAAGAACGCCTCAATCTGCCTCCGTACGAGAAAATTATGCCCGTTTTAATGAAGGGTGCTCTACTGAATCCGAACCGAAATCAGAGTTTGAAGTGGAATCTGAATTGAATTGTTGCGATGCATCTCCCTCTTTTGTTTGGTCCAGAAGTGGTTCTCCCATGTTCTTCAGAGTCAAAATATCACCCATAAGTAGCATCCCATCCATATCCTTATCATTATGTAAAGTAAGAAACGAACGCACCTCATAATTAAGCTTCCGGGCACGAGAGCGAGTGATTGGTCTAGGAATGATAGAGTGTTGGATGTCTTTATCATTGTCATCGATGCCTCATCACTTATCAGTTGTTGGGTCAAACTGATTGGCACGTCTTGAACCCTTTTTCTAAGAACGTAGGACCTATACTGGAGTTAAGCAAATCTCTTAGGCCACACGTGTGTCAAAGTGTGACCAAAACATGCACCAACAATTTGCCATTGAACCACTTTATCATTCCAATCAAGGTTTTCTTCAAGAAACTTTTCTAAAGCCAAAATATTTAATAAAATTACATTAACCATGTCAAGTTGGTCAACACCAAACATTACATATCACATCGACAAGGAAAAGTACAGTGGTAAGACAATAAAAAGATCAATTACAGAATCAAGAAAAGAAAATATAGATAGCCCTAAATAGAATGACTCAACATAGAATAACAAGTAACAACTAACAAATAAAAACTTGTGAAGATGCTCTTAGAGCTTGATAGAAAAGCATGTACTCCACGCCACCAATTGTGCTTCCTACATCATGAACTACTGAATGGGCACACTATTGGTTAAAGAGTTCAAAACAATCGGTCAAACAAATCGAATGATGATATCATTCACATCATGCTACATTCAGTGTAAGAAAGACATGTTGCACTACTCCAAGGACTACTCAAAATATAAGAATATGATAGGGAACACTAATGCATATCTAGGGTATGACAGTTAAGAGTAAATGTTCCAATTTACAAATTATCAAGAATAACATATAAATATTGCACATATACGAAATTAGGAATCACCATAAAGAATGATATCAAGACAACAACTTCGTACAAGAAAAACAACATAAGGATGCAACAAAGCACCAGGATTCACCAACAACAGCACAAGGACCCCTCTGAGACCCTCTGCTGGTAGACCCGAGCCGCCGCTCCCCTCTGCTGACCCCTCCGAGAGCTTCCACCGATAGCCTGGTGAGGAGCCATGCTGAAGAGCATGGGCCTCATGGCTTCAGATGTGATGAGTTATTGTCAACGGTAGTCAAAGAGGACTGGAAAAAGAAAGAAGATCTGTTGCCTCTAGGTCACGTGTGACTCAGGTACACGGGCAGTGAGCGACTGTCGGGCAGAGGGGCCGCGAAGTCGGGTTGGCCTAATCCGGGTACATGGGCTAGGAGCAGCAGAGGATCCACTGGGCTATTGACCAGGATCGACTCAGGTACACGGGCGGCGAGTGATTGCCGGGCTGAGAGAGCTACGGAATCGGGCTGACCCAATCTGGGTACCTGGTGCAAAGTCGGTGGAGGCTTTGTCAGTTTCGGCGCAAAACTGACGACCGCTGATCTTGTATCGGACTGTCCAGAAGAGAAGTTGTAGTCGCTACGAAAGCTTAGTGTTGGACCGGAAACGGCGACCAGAGGGGGGTGAATGGGAGCTTTTAAACTTTCGGGCTAAAAACAGCCTTCTGTTTTTAATTCTGTCTTCTGCGGAACAGGCTTCGAACACAATCTTCGAAGGTCTGGTTCGGAGGTAATTTACAGCTCCGAACACAGGCTTCGCAAGGGAGCAAAAGTTCGAAGTCAAGAAGACTTCGCTCCACCCACAACCCCGAAAAAATCAACTCAGCTAAGTCAGTGCAGGCTCCGCACACAGGGTGCTTCGAGCAGGCTTCGCACTTCACCCTTCGCACGAGTGGACTACCCTCTGAGGACTTCGACCAAATACTTAGCGACAGCAACTCGTGTTGGGCTTCGTACTTCGAAGGTCTAAACGCACACTAACAGACTTCGCTAGGGGCTTCGACACGAGTAAAGAACCGGGCTTCGATCAGGGCTTCACTAGTAAACAGCGAGGTCTAGCCTCTAGTTACACAAAGCGAACGCACTGAAAAGCACACTTCGAACAAAACACCCTTCGCCTAGACAGGCTTCGGTGCACTACTACTCGACACTAGAAATCGAAGTAAGTAGCGAGGTATGCAAACAAGCTCAAGCAGAAAAATGAACACAGAAGCAGGGCTTCGCTGCTTGAACAGGGAACACTAAAAATGAACTCACTAGATGAATACAAAGTCTGTGGTAGCTAGTACAGGAGCTCAACAATGAATGCTCAAAGTGTTAAATGTTACCTACCCAGCCCCACTATTTATAGCCACTATTCACCCATGTGAATTGACTACTTTACCCCTAGGGTTTACATTGGTTTTGTCTCATCAGAACCGAGGGGTACAAAAGGTAGTCAACTTTATTTGGAGGCTTCTCTGTCAGCTTTGTAGAGGGGACAGCGTCAGCTTTTTGCAGAGCAGACACTTTTAGCCTTTACAGTCTTTGACCTTTCTGAAGCCCCCCCCTTCGCACGCGAGGGGTGCGGTAGCTTCGGTGAGAAGCCTTGAGCCTAACGGCCTTCGCTACACCGAAGTCAGCCTTCGATATAATGACGGTTTTGAGCCGAAGCCGTCAAAGCCATTGGGCCTTCGCACCAACACCTTCGGAGTGGACCACCACAGCTTCGCAGCTTCCCCAGCTCGAACTCCGTCAGTCCGTGTACCGAAGCCATGCATGGCCGAAGTACGATAAGACAACCACACTCCGAAGCCCCACCTTCAGAGTACCACCCTTCGAAGTCCCTCCTTCGTCCAAGGCCTCCGCATGAAGCATTCCATGAGCACTTCGTCGCAGTGTCTCTCTCCGAGCACACTCCTCGACGAGCCTCACCCGGACCATGCCTTCGATGCACCTCGACTTCTGAGACCTTCGTCGGGTATCCTTCGACTGTCTCCCTCCGGAGCACACTTCGAACCCTTACCTCTGCTGAGGACTTGATCCACCATACTATGAAGTCACTCCTTCCGGAGTACCCTTCGAAGTGCCTCGCCCCCGAGGACTTCGTCTCGGAGTACCTTCACCCGGAGCCACGCTCCGCACTTACTGCCTTCTCCTGGCGCACCTCAACCCGAGGACCGACCTCGACCCCTTCGCAGCCTTCGTGACAGAGCTCCCCGCTCCACTGGCATCAAGCCTCCCGCTTGACCCAGGTTCACTTGCTACGAACCGTCTGTCACCTCCGAAGTCCCCTGCGCAGCACAGACAAGCAGACAAGTGTATCTAGTACTCCGGAGACCTCTCTGGGTTAGCAACCTTCGGCACACACTCCGGTGTACCTCCCACAGTACCGAGACCTTCGGTACAACCCAGTCATCATGTACTGTCGGACCCCTCTGACAGGCACACTACGCTGCAACAGCTGCAGCAACCAAACCCACCGAACCCTTCGGTGAAACAACCTCCGAACCCCTTCGGAGGTACCCCTTCGAAATAGATGTTAAACACAGTCAATCACTCATCACAGACTCCGAAACCAACCCTTGGTTTCTCACTTAGCTTCCAGATAAGTCATATGTAAATAGGAGTTTACTATTTTGTCCTTAGGCCCACAGTCAGTCAGTCGAGTCTGTAAAAATATCCTAAGGGAAGTTTGGTCTTTTTCTTTTATTTTTAGCGTCTGTAAAAACCCTAAGGGGCTGGTGGACTATTCCTAGCTATTAGGCTGCCTATAATAGGGCCCCAATCCCTAGGGTTAGGTTACCTTTAATGAAATCACTTTTCTAATCTATTGGGTCATTTTTTCCTTCTCCTGCTCCTATTCATGCGCGCCGCCAAGTTCCTGTCTTGCTCATCGTGAGTTCCTCTTGTTCATCAAGATTCTGCAAGATTTTATTCTTGTCTTTCGGTGTGCAGTGTTTCTTGTGGCTTTGCAGCTTCGTGTTGCGTGCGTTGTTTTTATTCCTGAGCGAATGGCTTCTCTGGTTGCTTCTGTGCTAAGGCCTGAGAGTACTAGTTCTTGCGGTTTGTAGCAAGTAGTACTATTTTCCTATAGCTACAGTGTGCTAGTTCTCTAGCCTTGTTTTTCCTGACATGGCGAAGCCTCCTATTTTGTCTCTTGTTGTTTCTAGCGAAGCCTCCTATTTTGTTTTGAAGTCCTTCAGCTCTATGAAGCAGGCTTCGACTAGACTTCGAAGTGTGCTCTGGTTTTGTTTTGACATACTTCAGCAGCTCTTGCGAAGCATATTTCGACAGGTTTCGAAGTTAGCTTCGAAGCATGTCTCTCTGGTAGACTTCGCTCGAAGTGTGTTTTCTGAGAAGTCTTTCTGCGGTTGTCATTTTCATGGATCTCAGTTTGTGGATTCAAAGTTTGTCATTCGAAGTATGTGTCTAGGCTTCGATCTCTTGTGAAAGTATCAGCAGGCTTTGATTTGAAGCAAGTCTGTGGGACAAAGGTTACTACTTCGGTAGTCATACTCCGATCTAGCTAGCTTCGAAGGTAGCGTTGTAGGCTTCGTTTTGGTCTTGCTGCTGTGTGTTTGGCTTCACTTCTCTTTCAAAGTTTGCTTTACTGTGAACTTAGTTCGAAGCTTTCTAATCGAAGTCTAGGCTTTGAAGTACACTATTCGAAGCAAGCTTCAATACTTTCATACTTCGCACCGAAGCATACTTCGCATTCTGCCACACTCGAACTAGGCTAGATTCCACAAACCTTCGACATCTTCAACTTCGCACGACACCTCTGGACAAGTTTCGTCTACATCAACCTTCGGCACGACTACGACAGACTTCGTCAGACTTTGACATTGACCTCCGAAGCAGGCTTCGACACTGCGAAGCAGGCTTCGACACTGCAAAGCAGGCTTCATCAAGTTTCATCCAGGAGACAGATTTTGAACAGTAACTTCTCATCTCGTTCTATGTGCATTTAGATATTTTGCTGAGAAGTTTGTTCTGCCATGTTTTGAATACTTTGTTTATCTGCCTATTAGCACTGTATTGGTGTTTCTCTGTCTAGGACACTCGTCGTTTCTAGGCTAGATACTTTTAGGCTTTGGTGATCTGTTTTGCTTCTTAAGTCTCTTGAGGTGCGTTGGGTGTGGGAGCTGGCCATAGATTCGAAAGAATTTGTAGGCACCCATTCACCCCCCCTCTGGTCGCTACTTTTGGTCCTACACCTGGACCTCCTCCGAGCGCCTCCGCTAGTGGCCTCGAGCCCCCGTGCCCCTTCGCTAGCAGCCCAGACTTCCTCCGAGCACCTTTGCCGGTGGCACGGAGTCCCTACGCCCCTCCTTTGATGCCACCTGAGCGCCTCCATCGGTGGCCACGATCCCATCCGAGCACCTCCATTGGTGCCCCGAGCCTCCACGCCCCTCCGCTGGTGGCCCTGACCCCCTCCGAGCATCTCTGCCAACGGCCCCGAGTACCCGCACCCCTCGGTAGACCCCCTCTATTGACCCCCTCCGTTGGCACCCTTTGAGTTCCTTCATCGGTGGCCTCAAGCCCACGTGCCCCTCCATTGACCCTCTTCGAGCGCCTCCACTAGTGTCCTAGACCCCATCGGAGCACCTCGGCTGATGGCCCTGAGCGCATGCGCTAAGCCAACGGTGACCCCTACCCTATGCAAGCGCCTCTGCTGGCGGCCTTGAGCCCCCGTGCCCCTCTGCTAAAACCTTTCGCTCCCTCCGCTGACCCCCTCCGAGCACCTACACCAGTGGCCTCAAGCCCTCGTGCCCCTCCACCGACCTCCTCCGAGTGCCTCTACCTGCGGGCCAAACCGCCTCCGAGTGTCTCCGCCGGTGGCCCTGAGACCACTCACCCTCCACTAACCCCCCCCCCCCCCCCACGCCCTTCCGTCGGTGGCCCTGACCCCCACACCCCTCCATTGACCCCCTTCGAGTCCCTTCGCATGGCTCACAAGTGTCGGATGTTATTTCATATATAGATTACATATTGGCAATCATTAAATGGAATGCATGAATTAAAACAAGGCAACTAGCTATATATCAACATCAACATCAACAAAGCCTTTTAGTCCCAAGCATGTTGGGGTAGGCTAGAGTTGAAACCCAACAAGAAGTCACCAAAGAGAGAGAGAGAGGGAGAAAGGGGAGGGGAAAAGCTTTTAAGAGCACTAAAAGGGAAAAGGCCTAATCACGGTTCGGGCACGTGGATAGCTTCTTTCCAAGCACTTCTATCCAAACACAACTCCTTTGGGATATTCCATTCCTTCAAGTCCCTTTTGATTGCCTCCTCCCATGTCAAGTTTGGTCTCCCTCTACCTCTCTTCACATTATTGACCCGTCTTATGATACCTCTGTGCACCGATGCCTCTGGGGGTCTCTGGTGGACATGCCCAAACCATCTCAACCGGTGTTGCATAAGCTTTTCTTCAATTGGCGCTACTCCTAGCCGATCGCGTATGTCATCGTTTCTCACTCAGTCCAATCTTGTGTGCCCACATATCCAACGCAACATACGCATCTCTGTGACACATAGTTGTTGGATATGCCGCCTCTTAGTAGGCCAACACTCAGCCCCATATAACATAGCAGGCCTAATCGTCGTCCTGTAGCACTTGCCTTTCAACTTCTGTGGCACTCTCTTATCACATAGAACTCCCGATGCTTGACGCCATTTCATCCACCCCGCTTTGATCCTATGGCTAACATCTTCATCAATATCACCATCTCTCTGAAGCATCGATCCCAAATAACGGAAGGTGTCCTTCTTTGGTACTACTTGGCCTCTCAAGCTTACATCTCCATCCTCACTAATTGTAGTACCAAAGTCACATCTCATATACTCGGTTTTGGTCCTGCTAATTCTAAAACCTTTTGACTCTAGGGTCTGACACCATAACTCTAGCTTTCTATTTACTCCTTCCCGGCTTTCATCTACTAGAACTACATCGTCAGCGAAAAGCATACACCAAGGGATATCTCCTTGTATATCCCTCGTGACCTCATCTATCACTAAGGCAAATAGATAAGGGCTCAAAGCTGAACCTTGATGTAGTCCTATGTTAATCGGGAAAACATTTGTATCACCATCAGTTGTTCGGACACTAGTCACAACCTTGTCATACATGTCCTTAATGAGCGTAACATACTTTGTTGGGACTTTATGCTTATCCAATGCCCACCATATGAGATTCCTAGGTATTTTATCATAGGCCCTTTCCAAGTCGATAAAAACCATGTGCAAGTCCTTCTTCTGCTCCTTATACCGCTCCATGACCTGTCTTATTAAAAAAATTGCTTCCATGGTTGACCTTCCAGGCATGAATCCAAATTGGTTCATGGTGATATGCGTCATTCCTCTTAGGCAATGCTCAATAACTCTCTCCCAAAGCTTCATAGTGTGGCTCATGAGCTTAATCCCTCGATAGTTGGTACAACTTTGAATATCTCCCTTGTTCTTGAAGATTGGTACTAATGTACTCTTCCACTCATCTGGCATCTTGTTTGATCGAAAAATATGGTTGAACAACTTGGTTAGCCAAATGATAGCAATATCCCCAAGGCATTTCCACACCTCTATTGGGATACCATCTGGACCCATCGCCTTGCCCCTTTCATCCTCTTTAAAGCTTCTTTGACCTCTGACTCTTGGATCCTGCGTACAAAGCATCTATTTAAATCATTAAAGGAGTCATCCAATTGGGTATCCATAGTCTCATTCTCACCATTGAAAAGACTGTCAAAATACCTCTGCCACCTCTGTTTGATGTCTTGTCCTTTCACCAAGAGTTGATCCATCTCATCTTTAATGCATTTAACGTGGTTGAGGTCCCTTGTCTTCCTTTCCCGAATCCTAGCCATCTTATAGACATCCTTCTCCCCTTCTTTTGTACGACAATACATGGCAGGCATGATGTATGTAGACAGCATGCATGGATGGAGCAACCATACAAGTAAAGGAACATAATCACATGACGCGTGAGCCATACAAGGCAAGGATCACAATCAGGAGACGTGTGAGAGAAATCCACTTTATCGTGCGTGGAGAGATGAATGGTCCAGATGCTTCCAATGAGTAAAATGAGTAATGAATGAGAGATGAACGGTCCAGATGCTTCTAATGATGAAGTTATTGGCCAATTATATAGTAGAATGATTTACTTTGTTCAGGAAAAAAATTAATTTTTGTTGATTTTTCTCAGCTAGTCGGAACTTTTGATCCACTGAAGTTCCAAGAATTTTTTTGAAACTTCATTTTTCCGCGGGAAATTTTTAGATTGCCTATTCACCTCCCTCTAGGAAACTTTCACTAATGATTGGCTTTGGCCATTTTTTTAAGCTGATAAGGTAGTTGTCAACACAATTTACGCTTTCCATTTTAATATTAGCAATGGTGCACTAGAGACAACTATGTATGTACTTTAGATTTGAATAACATTTGTTATGTGGTGCAAATTGTTGGTATGTATTGTGATTGACTGGAATAAAATCCTGTTGTGTCGCTCTTTGGTGAACATTTGAAATGAAATGAAACTAGTTGTGGAGAAATTGAATTGAAATGAAATCCAACTTAGTTGAGTAGACTTTGAATAAAAAATTAATAAAATCCAAATTAGTTGAGTAGAATTTGAATTAAAATGAAATCCAACTTAGTTGAGTAGAATTTGAATTGAAATGAAATCCAACTTAGTTGAGTATAATTTGAATTTAAATGAAATCAAACTCAGATGAGTAGAATTTGAATTGAAATGAAATCTAAATTAGTTGTGTCAAATTTGAATTGAAACAAAATCCAACTAAGTTGAGTAGAATTTGAATTAAAATAAAATCCAAATTAGTTGTGAAGAATTTGAATTGAAAATCCATCTTAGTTGAAATACAAATTTGTGTTTTTTTCATAATCATGTATCTTTAGTACCGAATGATAAATAAAACCGATACTAAAGATTCTAAATCATTTCTTCACAAACACACGCACGAATGCTAGTCGTGCACGTTGATCGACGATGGAACTGCTTTGTTCAATATCAAAATGACAATTCACTTCCCAAGACAACCATATTGCTTCTTTACGCCGGTGATACTTGATCGCACTAATCTCTACATTAGATTTCCTCCGTAGCAACCCATATGTCTAGTACTAGCACTCTAGCACTCCTTGCATAGCCTCCTTCTTTCTACTAGATCATCAGTAGAGAGTCGATCGATGTACGCGGTGACCATGGCATCGAGTGAGTGGAGTGTGGTATCATATGATATCGTCATAGAGATCGTTTGGCATATCACAAAGATCTCTGAAGCACCATTGGTTGATCACTAGAGGTTACACTATGTCAGCCGAATCATGAGTCAGGTGTTCCATGTCCGCGCTGTCAAGAGGAGGTTTTCCCTATTTCATGAGGGACAGACAGATAACACGCGACAACATGCTTCATCTTGGGCATGCATCTAGATTTCCATGTAGGGCCACCATCGTATGGTGCCCAACTGTTGTGTACGTCCATAGAGGATGGGCACAAGATGGATGCCTATTTACTCACCCTAATCAAGTACAACACGGGGACATCAAAATCGAGTTCGCGTTGTGGCTCATATGGCTGGTGGAATGTGAGGCGATGTACATGGCAGCTACCATCGGCGACATGCGCAGGAGGATCACTAACAAGCATTGCTAGCATTTTCGTGATCATGCGGCGGACTTTGTCCATCTAACAGTGCATGGGTGGTGCGATATAGAACCTAGCACAATTGTGATGTTGCACTTGTGCACGACCGACTTGTGGCTGCGGCAAGCCAAAAATCCCCTTTTTCAGACTTGCTCTCCATCTGCAGCGTGGAATGCAAGATCAACCACGAGTGCCATCTATTCTTCTCATGTCTGCCAGCACTGCTATATTATGGTTAAAAAATTGTAATTAATTAGTATTATATAGTTGTAACTTTTGTATTAGCCATTGTGTATCACTAAAGTGAAGAAGTATTTAACCGAACAAAGTTTCTTATTATGTGAAATGCGGCGTATGAGATGAACAAGTCTCTTATCATTTTTTTATGTTACCACCTTGTGCTTAAAAAATTATTTCTGAAAAAGAAATAAAAAACATTATTTCTCACAGTACCGGATAGAAAACAGGGACAAAAGATGGGTTTACAATCGGTACTAATCGTGTCATTCTGTAGTAGTGCATTTCACGAAATGATCTGAATTTAGATTTTGAAATGTAAAATTTGATAGGTTTTTTTCGGTAACCATCTGGTTACCATGCTAATTGGTATCTGAAGGCGTATTTGGTTTCAAAAATGCTTTTTTCTGAAGGCGTAATTGGTTTCAAAATTGTTTTGTTAACCTTGGACTAGACCGGACATACTTGTAGCTCATTGGTGGATATACCACTCCTCGAAGGTCCTAGCATCACCACCAGTTACTAGAGATCCATAGCAATGGCAATAGCGAATCGGTGCAGAAAGCAACAATTTTATTTATACATAGCAACACCAATACAAGCCCCTAGCTCTGATTTTTGTGCTGCTCCTAGCATCAGCAGCATAGTACAGTACTACTACTCTATAGTCTACACTATCGTATACTGTAGATGGGTAGAACGTATACTTTAGGATGAACCCATCATTCCACTATTATTGTTGAGGTAGGCGTGAGGGCGGTAAGGCTAACTACTGACTCGAGAGGGAGGTAGCTAGAGAGGCATCTCAGTATAGGCAGGTTGCATGGCACGCGCTCTGCTTCTTTTTTATTTTTTCTACATTGGAAAGATATTTTCGTTATCTTTCCAACGCCTTAAAGAACGCCTCAATCCGCCTCCGTAGGTTATTCCCATTTTAATGAAGGGTGTTCTGCTGAAACCGAACTGAAATCGGAGTTTGAAGTGGAATCCGAATTGGATTGTTGTGCCGCCTCTCCCTCTTGTGTTTGATCCAGAAGTCTTTATCATTGTTATCGATGTCCTTATCATCCTCCCCTTCTTGAATTGGAGTCGTCCTCGACTCAAACTCGTATTCTTCTCCCAAATTTGGCTTCAAATCTGAAATGTTAAATGCGGGGCTAACCCCAAAATCTGCAGGCAACTCAAGCTAGTATGCATTGTCATTAATTTTCTTAACTATCTTGAAAGGACCATCAGCTCAAGGCATCAATTTAGATTTTCTCAAATCTGAAAATCTATCTTTACGCAAGTGTAACCAAACAAGATCACCTATTTCAAAGGTTAAATGTCTCCTACCCTTACTACTAGCAATTTTGTACTTTTCGGTCATCTTCTCAATGTGTTCTTTAGTTGTGGTATGTAATTTCAGAATAAAATCAGCACGTGTCTTAGCATCTAAATGCACATGTTCAGAAGTAGGCAATAGCAAAAGATCAATTGGAGCACGGGGATTAAAGCCATACACAACCTGGAAAGGACTCACCTTGGTGGTTGAATGTATCGCTCGATTATATGCAAACTCCACATGAGGTAAACATTCTTCCCACATATTCAAATTCTTCTTCAAAATAGCCCGCAACATGGTGGATAATGTACGATTAACTACCTCTGTTTGCCCATCGGTTTGAGGGTGGCATGTGGTGGAGAATAGCAGCTTGGTTCCCAACTTGTACTATAAACTTCTCCAAAAGTGGCTCAAGAACTTCGCATCACTATCAGAGACAATAGTGGTGGGTACTCCATGTAGGCGAATGATATCCCTGAAAAAAATCAGCAATGTTTGTAGCATCATCGCTCTTATGACAAGGTATAAAATGTGCCATTTTTGAGAATCGATCGACCACCACAAATATACTATCCATCCCCCTCTTTGTTCTAGATAAACCTAAGACAAAATACATTGATATATGCTCCCAAGGGACGCTAGAAACAGGAAGGGGCATATAAAGTCCAAAGGGATTCAAGTGTGACTTAGCTTTGTTACATGTAGTGCAGCGTGAGACGTAGCGCACGACATCCTGCCGCATCCTTGGGCAAAAGAAGTGTGTGGACAACACGTCCTTTGTTTTCTTCACTCCAAAATGACCCATCAATCCTCCTCTGTGAGCTTCCTATAAAAACAAAAGGCGAATGGAGCTAGCTGGGACGCATAGCTTGTTAGCATGATATAATAAACCCTCATTCAGCACATATTTATTCCAAGTTCAGCAATCTCTACAATTTTCAAAAGCATCCTTGAAATCTAGATCAGTAGCATATAACTCTTTTATTGTTTCTAGACCAAATATCTTATGATCAAGCTGAGATAATATAGTAAAATGTCTGGATAAACCATCTGCAATGATATTGTCTTTACCACTTTTATGTTTAATGATGTATGGAAATGACTCTATGAACTCAACCCATTTTGCATGTCGCTTATTTAGTTTTTCCTGGCTTCTAATATGTTTCAAGGATTCATGATTAGAATGAATGACAAACTCCTTAGGCCAAAGGTAATGTTGCCAAGTCTCTAACAGCCGAACTAAAGCATACAACTCCTTATCACATGCAATTTTTCACTAAAGTAAGCAACATGTTTACCTTCTTGTATGAGAACTCCACCTATTCCAATCCCACTAGCATCACATTCAAGCTCAAATGTCTTACCAAAGTTAGGAAGTTGGAGTTGAGGGGCATGTGTAAGTTTCTCCTTAAGCATGTTAAAAGCTTGTTCTTGTGCTGGGCCCCATGTGAATGAAGCTCCCTTCTTTGTCAACTCATTGAGTGGAGCAGCAATGGTGCTAAAATCTTCACAAACCGTCGATAAAAACCAGCAAGTCCATGAAAACTTCTCACTTGCGTGACGGTTTGAGGTGTTGGCCAGCTCTTGATGGCTTCAATTTTCACTTCATATACCTCAATACCCTGTGGAGTAACAACGTAGCCAAGAAAAGAGACTCGATCCATGCAAAAAGTACACTTTTCAAGATTACCGACCATGTGTGCATCTCTCAAAGCATTAAAAACAGCACTCAAATGATTCAAATGTTCATCAATAGACCTACTATATATCAAGATATCATCAAAGTAAACCACCACAAATTTGTCAATAAATACTCTCAATACTTCATTCATTTAACGCATGAAAGTGCTCGATGCTTTAGTTAATTAAAAAGGCATGACTAACCACTGATATAAATCAAACTTAGTTTTGAAAGATGTTTTCCATTCATCTCCTAATTTCATTCTAATTTGGTGGTATCCACTAGCAAGTCAATCTTTGAGAAAATGACAGACCCACTCAATTCATCAAGCATATCATCTAACCTAGGAACAGGACGATGATACCTTATTGTAATATTATTGATGGCTCTACAATCAACACACATACGCCAACTACCATCTTTCTTAGGGACTAAAAGAACAGGCACAACACATGGGCTAAGGCTCTCTCGTACGTACCCACGGTTCAGAAGTTCTTGGACTTGTCATTGAATTTCTTTAGTCTCCTCCGGATTTGTTCTATATGCAGCACGGTTTGGGAATGTCGCTCTTGGGATCAAGTCAATTTGATGTTCAATACCTCCAATAGGTGGCAACCCCAGAGGCATCTCTGCTGGAAACACATCCTTATACTCCTACAAAAGGTAGTGACAGCGGGAGGCAACGAGGTGGAAGAATCCTCAAATGAAAACAAAACTTCTTTGCATATCAATGCATAACAAGGAGAATCAAACTCATTAACATCAACCAAATCTGATTTAGTAGCAAGCATAACACCCCCTAAAATTTAATTCCGTCTAACTTAGAGCTATTGTCTTTCTTATCTTTCTTAGGTGGGAAAATAGTGTTAGCTACTTGCTGATTTTCAGATTGTGGCACAATCTCCTTCTTACTATTCTCAATACTCTCTTTCTCACATTGCATAATTTCAGTGGGATTCATAGAAAGCAAAATAATTTTCTTTCCTTTGTGCAGAAGTGTATATTTATTACTCCTACCATGATGTGTAGCATCCGTATCAAATTCCCACAGCCTACCAATTAAAAGTGAACATGCTTGCATGGGTACAACATCAAAATCAGCAAAGTCATGGTACGTACAAATGAAAAAGTGCACTCTTGCAGAGTGTGTTCCCTTGACCTTACCACTATTGTTGAACCAGTGAATATAGTATGGATGAGGATGTGGACGTGTGGTCAATCCAAGCTTATTAACCAGATCTAAGCTCACCAAATTGTTGTTGCTCCCTCCATCAATTATAACACGAACCCGACGATCACTAACAATGAGGAACATTTGGAATAAGTTATGTCGTTGCAGTGTGTCCGTTTGCTCCACTTCAGTGTTTAAAACACGTTGTACAATCAATGTCTGATACTTCTCGGTGGCGGTAGTGCCTAAAATGTCCTCGCCGTCACTTTCAGTCTCCTCATCGTCACCTGCATTGTTAGTACCACCATCATCAATATCACTAGCACTAACATACCCACCATCCTCAGTAGCAATGAATGTCCGTCTTTAGCTTGGGAAATATCTCATGAAATGGTCATTCCCTTTGCAATTGTGGCAAATGACTCCATTGGTTTGACCTGCAGAAGCAACCGATGAGGAGTTATTTGCTGGTAGGGATGTTTTACTCTTCTCCTCTAGTGGTATTGAAGACGACGGTGCTGCTAAACGCGCCTTGGGTATGAAGGGGGGCAGCAAACCGTGCATGAGAAGGTAGTGTTTATTGAGAGAATTATATCCCTTATAATCAACTATGTCCTGTATTTCTCTTCTTAAGCCACCAAAAAATCTAGCCATTTTACCATCCTCATCCCAAACTACCTCACAACGCAACATTCCTATTTGCAGTTCTTGGTAGTACTCTTCTACAGATTTATTTTCCTGGTTTAAACACTGTAGTTTTTGATGCAAATCACGTTTATAAGTAGTGGGGACAAATCTACCATGCATAGCTCTCTTTAGTTTATCCCATGTGTCAGGTGCTAAGCCTACATTTGATAGATCATTCCACCAAATAATAGCAAAATCGGTAAACTCAATAGTGGCTTGTCTAACTCTATGAATTTCTGGAACAAGATGAGAGTTAAATTTTTGTTCTACTGTAATCTCCCAATTCAGATATGTTTCAGCATCATAAGAGCCAGAAAAAAGTGATATGCTGAACTTAACCTTAGCAAATGAATTATCAGCACGAGGGTTGTTTTCATTATTACCTCTCATACCTTGACGACGTGGATTTCGTTAACGGGGAGGGGAGGTCTCGAGCAAGGGGGTGGATATACTCTTCTTTATTTATGACATCTGCCTCGAGATCCTCAGCTCTATCGTTAGGTGGCACTTGACGTGTCTCTATGTTCTCCATCCTAGTGACGAGGGTGGCAATGCTCCTCTTTATCCTCTCCAATCTGTTCACATTGTCCTAGTTACTCTTAACGATGTTTGCATTGAGTTCTTGCAGTAACTTTCCAAGCTCAAACTTGAACACACATTCATCCCCATCACCTTGGTCTGATCCTGCCATGGTTAGTGGAAACACAAAACACAAACAATCTCACAAGTGCATTAGTTTCCTATGAACTACTAGGATGTGGAGTCGCTCACACTCAAGCGTTTCACCAAGTTCTTGCAAGGTTATTACCAATCGTAGTAGGTGGCACAATCTGTTAGCTTAGGGATGATACTGTTCAAGTCATGAGTATAGCGATTGTCAGCTGGTCACCGTACTGATCAGAAGGAAGGTGGAGCTCGGAAGGCTGATCTTTGGTAGCAAGGATTAGCACAGATCAACAACAGTTAGTAAAGCTCAATAATAATACACAATACTTGTCTTGGTTGCTGGTCCAACTTGTGCTCCTAGAAACGAGAAGAGAAGCCAACTCTAATAACAAGAACACAAAAACACAACACTTAGTGATATAGGTAACAACACTGAACTTAAACTAGAACAACTTCCTCCTCTCATGCCTCACAGATTTTTTTTCTTCTTTTTTCTGGCCTCTTTTTTCTTTTCTTTGGTCCTCTTTTTCTTTTTTTCTCCTTTTTGACCCTTTTTTTACAGACCGTTCAAACAATGAGTACTCAACAAGCTACCCGAAAAGGAAGAAGTTACACTGGCGGCAAACAAAAACCCCTCTAGAACTCTGTCTTCCCGGCCAAATTTGGCCCCCTTATCCCAATCAGAAGCGACTTTGCGGCTCACGACTAGATGCTTTTTTCGTTCCGATCGTTTTTACGGGTGGTAGAGCTCAAACAGAGTCCATATGCAAACGTTATGGCCATTTTACCGAGGCAAGGTCAAACTAACTCCGAACTGACTCCGACTAGGATTTAGGGTTTGATTTGGACATCCCGGGACTAAGCAAGGTTATGGCTTTGACTCGCAATCAAGAACACAACCCTAAACCAGCAACCTGACATCGACCATGGATCCAAACTCAGCAATACGACACCGTGAACAAATTGCAAAGGCTCAAAACACTAGGACGATAAGGATAATTTGCCCTAGATGTCTACAACTCTTTTTTCCGGCTTTTTCTGGAGTTCTAGGACAAGGCGAAGAATAATCTAAGGGATACAGTGATACCTGATGGGAAACTTGGGCTCTGATACCACTTGATGCGCACGGGTGCCCGATCTTCTGTCAGAGGGGGTAAACTCGATTGGTTGAGGACTCGACGTTGACGATCCAGCTTCCAATCCGCACTGATCCGAACCCCGCAATCGCTACACCACGGCTCCGTTGGTTATCAACCACGCACAAATGCGATTGACCTCGCCAAGAAGGCTTATCCATCGCCTTGGTGTTGTGATCCTATCATGGTTAGTGGAAACACAAAACACAAAGAAGCTCACAAGTGCGTTAGTTTCCTATGCACTACTAGGATGTGGAGTCACTCACACTCAAGCATTTCACCAAGTTCTTGCAAAGTTCTTACCAATCATAGCAGGTGGCACAACCGGTTGGCTTGGGGATGATACCGTTGAAGTCGTGAGTATAGCGACTGCCGACTGGAAACTATAATGATCAAAAGGAAGGTGGATCTCAGAAGTCTAGTATTTGGTAGCAAGGATTAACACAGATCGACAACAGTTAGTAAAGCTCAATAATAATCCACAATACTTGCCTTGGTTGCTAGTATAATTTGTGCTCCTAGAAACTAGAAAATAAGCCAACTCAAATAACAAGAAAACCAAAACACATCGCTTAAAGATGTAGATAACAACGCTGAACTTAAACTAGAACAACTTCCTCCTCTTATACCTCACTGATTTTTTTCTCTTTTTTTCTTTTTTGACTCTTTTTTTTTTCTTTTGGACTTTTTTTTTATTTTCTCCTTTTTATCCTCTTTTTTTCACACACTGATCAAACAATAAGTTCTCAATGACCTACCCAAAAGGAAGAAATTACACTAGCTGAAAACAAAACCCCTCTAGAACTCTATCTTCCCGGCCGAATTTAGCTCTCTTAATCCAATAGTAAAGCTCAATAATAATCTACAATACTTGCCTTAGTTGCTGCTCTAATTTGTGCTCCTAGAAACTAGAAAAGAAACCAACTCAAATAATAAGAACACCAAAACACATCACTTAGAGATGTAGATAACAACGCTTAACTTCAACTAGCTTCCTCCTTTTATACCTCACTGATTTTTTTTCTTTTTTTGGCCACCTTTTTTATTTGGCCTCTTTTTTATTTTATCCTTTTTGGCCTATTTTTTTCATGGACCATGGCTGGATGCGCCTTTTCGTCCTGGTCGTTTTAACGGGTGGTAGAGCTCAAACAGAGTTCGTATGCAAAAGTTATGACCATTTTACCGAAGCAAGGTCAAATTGACTCCGAACTGACTCCGACTAGGGTTTAGTGTTGGATTCAGATATCTTGGGACTAAGAAAGATTATGGCTTTGACTATCGACCAATAACACAACTCTAAACTAGCAACCCGACATCGACTATGGATCAAAACTCAGCAATACGACATTGTGATGAAATTGCAAAGACTCAAAACACTAGGACGATGAGGATAATTTGCCCTAGATGTTTATGACTTTCTTTTTTGTGGCTTTTTCTGGAGTTCTAGGACAAGGTGAAGAACAATCTAAGGGATACAGTGATACCTGATGGGAAACATCGGCTCTGATACCACTTGATGCACACGGGACACCCGATCTTTCGTCAGAGGGGGTAAACTCAATTGGTGGAGGACTCGACGTTGACAATCCGACTTCCGATCAACACTGATCCAAACCCTGCAATCGCTACACCATGACTCCATTGGTTATCAACCAAAAATGAACGCGATTGACCTCGCCAAGAAGGCTTATCCCTACATGAGAATCGAGAACACAAACAAGAACACGAAAACACAATCTCGCAAACAGATGAAAGATCGATTTCTCAAGCGGGGTTCCACAGTCTTACGAATGTCAGAGTTCAATCTGCAAAGTAGTTCGAGAAACTAAGCAAAACTCAACCCTAATTTATGACGGCTACAGAGTATTAATACCTAGGGTTTGTGGAAATTCTTCCTTAATGTTTGGCTTAAGGCCCTAAACGGATACAAGGCCCAAAGTGGCCCAAAATAGTGACGGAGCATGTTATAACTTGCTCGGACGACACAGAATGTTTCGTAACGAACCAGAACTTGGCACTAGAATCATTGGAAATATATTTTCATTATCTTTCCAATGCCTTAAAGAACGCCTCAATTCGCCTATATACAAGAAAGTTATGCTCGTTTTAATGAAGGATGTTCTGCTAAAACCGAACCGAAATCAGAGTTTGAAGTGGAATCCGAATTGGATTGTTGCGCGCGCCTCTCTCTCTCATGTTTGATCCAGAAGTGCTTCTCCCAAGTTCCTTAGAATCAAAACATCATCCATAAGTAGCATCTCATCCATATCCATATCATTATATAAAGTAAAAAACAAACGCACCTCATAATTAAGCTTGCGGGCACGAGAGCGAGTGATTGGTCTAGGAATGACGCGGCGATGCCCTCATTGTTATCGATGTCCTCATCACTGCCCGTTTGTCTATCATCTATACGTATGACGCAGCGATGCTGAGCAGCTGAGCAAATGCATTTGATGGCCAAGCCCAACTCGTGTTTGAGGCTGGAAGAAGTGTTCGCTGTTCTCAGGCCGAGCGCTAGGCCGGCAGCCAAAACACATCAAGCCGCACTTTTGATTCATGGGCTGCTTTCTCGTGGCCTTGTGAGATTTGACTCTGCATTATAATAATATTTTTTTTTTCAAAATTTCAATTATGACATGTAGATTTTATAATTTATAAAATTAGTGTTTTATTGGTAATTAGTGTGCCGATATAGACTGATTGACCATAGATCAACAGATGATACGTTGATATAGGTCGATCGGGTGACGCTAGTTTTGTTTGGGTGTTTGATATGCTTAGATTGGCTTAGATATCGATTGATGGTTTATGGGTCCACAAAAAATATAATCTGGTGATATAGACTGATAGTCTACTGATATCAAACTAGATATACCCGACATAAGCTAAATATATTATTTTAAAAAATCATCCCATGCCGCTCTGGGACCGGGAGAGCCTGATGACTGATAAGACCATCGGATCAGCTGCAGCAGACAAGGTCACACTGCGTTGCATCATTTGCATGTCATGCGTCCATCCAAAATCACTTGCATTTCGAGGTACGCCCAGCCAGCCTGACGTGACAATACACATAGCGTCCAACAGGGACCCATGCATGCACGTCCAGCCCAATTAGAATTCAGAACTGCACAGTGTTTTCTCTGAAACTCAATGAAATGTGCAGTCATCTTTACAGCATGTTTTGTGCCAGCATTTTTTCATGTAGCTCACCGTGCACCGCACAAAAGGGCAGATTTTCCGTTGCTGGGAGAAGCAGTCCAGCCCCGGAAGGCCAGGCAAAACTCACTCTTTGCATGCAACAAACTCGCAGGGAAACCTCCTCTCTCGATCGCATCCAAAGAGAACACAACAAATTCATCAACGAGCTTCGTTCCTGGCCGGCCGACGATCCGCCGCCATGATATCGTGGCAAGAGCTGTACATGGTGCTGTCGGCGGTGGTGCCGCTGTACGTGGCGATGATGCTGGCGTATGGCTCGGTGCGGTGGTGGGGCGTCCTCACGCCGGACCAGTGCACCGGCATCAACCGCTTCGTCGCCGTCTTCGCCGTCCCGCTCCTCTCCTTCCACTTCATCTCTAGCAGCGATCTCTACGCCATGAACCTCCGCTTCGTCGCCGCTGACACGTTGCAGAAGGTGCTCGTTCTCGCCGCGCTCTCCGTATGGTCGTGCCTCCCCACGCGCTCCACGGCATGGGCGCCACTCGACTGGTCTATCACGTTCTTCTCCCTCTCGTCCCTTCCCAACACGCTTGTCATGGGGATACCGCTCCTCGTCTCCATGTACGGCCCATACTCCGGCGAGCTCATGGTTCAGATCGTTGTCCTCCAGTCGATCGTCTGGTACACGCTCCTGCTCTTCCTCTTCGAGTTCCGCGCCGCGCGGGTGCTCATCGCGGGCCAGTTCCCGGACACCGCGGCATCTATCGCCGCCGTGCACGTCGACCCGGACGTGGTGTCTCTCGAGGGCAGCCATGCAGAGGCACAGGCGGAGGTGGCGGCCGACGGTAGTCTGCACATGATCGTGCGGCGGTCGTCGGCGTCGAGGCGATCTCTCGCGGTCGCCACGCCGCGGCCGTCGAACCTGACCGGCGTAGAGATCTACTCGGTGAGCTCGTCGAGGAACGCCACCCCGAGGCGCTCCAGCTTCGCCCACGCCGACGTCTCCTACCATCCGCCGCACAGCGCGCTGCGCGTATCGAGCTTCGGCGCGGCGGACCTCTTCTCGCTGCACTCGTCAGGGCATCAGACGCCGAGACATTCCAGCTTTGACGAGTTGGCGAGGGCTAGACAATCCGCAACAGTGGCGACCAGCAATGACCCCAAGGACATGCCCATGTTCGAGTGGAGCTCCGGCGCGTCGGAGGTGAGCGGCCTGCCGGTGTTCCTCAGCGGCGACCTCCACCGCACCAGGGATTTGCGCCGCCTAGTCCCCTCCGATGCGCCGTCCATTGGCTCGTCGAGAGGTTAGTCTCTTCCTGACCCCCATTGAAACACCAATGATTTGATCCAACTAAAATGGAACATTTCGTCAAAGGAATCCGGCAGGGAGCCACGGGTGGGGAGCGGGCGTCGAGCTTCAGCAAGGGCGAGGACGGGCAGGACGACATAGCGAAGCTGGAGGCCGGCTCGAAGACGGAGCGGCAAACGGCGGCGACGAAGGACGGCGGTGCGGGCGCGGAGAGGGCGGGAAGGCAGCAGAATGCACCTGCCGGCGTAATGACGCGGCTCATCCTCACGACGGTTTGGCGCAGGCTGATCCGAAACCCCAATACGTATGCCAGCCTCCTCGGCCTCATTTGGTCCCTCGTCGCGTTTCGGTAAAAATAAACTCTCTTATTTTCTGGTGTTATTTGCTAGTGTTCGATTAGCCAGAAATTGTATTCATCGTGAAATTGATGTCAGTCTAGAGTTGACTTAGTCAAATGGCAGCTCTGATTTATCGATCCATTAATTGTGACTCTGCGACGATCTTTACAACAGTATAAAATTATTTTATAATATGGAATCATTAATGTTGGAACAATTGCGTTAGTTCCAGCAGGTTTTTCTATGGTGGAGTATGATGTGGAGAGTGAACCTCGATGGGTTCTCACAGGGAGAGATAGGGTTTATACTGGTTCGGGCCTCCCCTAGGGGATAATAACCCTACGTCCAGTTTGTAGTGGATTTGGCATGGTGTGCCTTGATGTGAAGAGGATAACTCCAGGGTCTCATGGCCCCCTAGAGCATGTGTCCTGTTACAAGGGCTTGGCCCTGCTTTTATAGGCACGCAGGCCAGAGGAAAAGACTGGGATGCCCCCTTATGAGCCCTTGGCTCATAGGGGCAGAGAGGGGAAAAGGAGCTAGCTACGGTACAAAAGGTGCCAGGCAACTTTACAGCTTTACTGACATGTCAGGCTGCGCCAGGCTTTGACCAGCTAAAAGGTATGCCGAAGGCAGAGGCTGGGGGAAAGGCTCCGGAGTGCACCCCAGAGGGGAGCTTCGAAGCATGCTCCGGAGGGTGGCCTCCGGGCTTGGTTCCCGGAGGGTGGCCTCCGGACTCGGCTCCCGGAGGGTGGCCTCCGGACTTGGCTCCGGAGGGTGGCCTCCGGGCTTGACTCTCGGAGGGTGGCCTCCGGACTGGACTCCCGGAGGGTGGCCTCCGGGCTGGGCTCTCGGGGGGTGGCCTCCGGACTGGACTCCCGGAGGGTGGCCTCCGGACTTGGCTCCCGGAGGGTGGCCTCCGGACTGGACTCCCGGAGGGTGGCCTCCGGACTTGGCTCCCGGAGGGTGGCCTCCGGACTGGACTCCCGAAGGGTGGCCTCCGGACTTGGCTCCCGGAGGGTGGCCTCCGGACTTGGCTCCCGGAGGGTGGCCTCCGGATTGGACTCCCGGAGGGTGGCCTTCGGACTTGGCTCCCGGAGGGTGGCCTCCGGACTCGGCTCCCGGAGGGTGGCCTCCGGCGCCCTGCGCCAGGGCCCGAATTGGGGGCTCCGGGCCGGACCTCCTGGTTGAGGGCTCCGCAGCTACGGGCCTCGAAAGGCACATTGGGACCTGGAAACAATACTTAGAGAGAAAACAGGCTCCGACAGTACCTGGCTCTGGGACCGAAGGCTGTCGGAGGCTGACGTCATTTGGCCCCTGTTTAAGGGAAATATATTCCCCCAACAATTAATTTTTATTTTTAGGTTTTATTATGAAGCCATTTTACTATAAATCTTTAGCTATTTCAATTAAATAATTTCATAGTTTTTAATAGTTGATAACTTACATTGTTTTTTATCTCACAATTATAACAGATTTATCGTAATTTACAACTTAACCAATCACAACCTAGGTGCTATTGTTGTTTTATCTGGGCTTGAAATTTACGTATGTTTGCGATGGACAATGTTGCTGCAGGTTCCACATCGCCATGCCAATCATAGTAGCCAAATCCATCTCCATACTCTCGGATGCAGGGTTAGGGATGGCCATGTTTAGCTTAGGTAAGACCGGGCTATTTTGGTTTGAACACTTACCAAAATTTGTTAGTGTTAAAACTTGGTCAAGTTTTGGTGCAACTAAATTTTGGGAGGGTAGCATTGGTATGGATTGAAGCTAAATTGTGTCAATAAGAGATAAGGATACGGGCAAAGCCAAAACATTGGTAGTGTAAAATTTTGGTGAAGTATTTGGATCTCTACGTACTAACGTACCAAAATTAAATTCTTTGATACCATAGATTTATATCTTCCGATCCCTACCACCTGATTGATGCATGAGTCCTAGCTTTATGCTCTGTCCAGGACTGTTCATGGCCATGCAACCCAAGATCATAGCATGCGGCAACTCCGTCGCGATGGTCACCATGGCCGTTCGCTTCCTCTTCGGCCCCGCCTTCATGGCCGCCGCGTCCGCCGCCGTCGGCCTCCGAGGCACGCTCTTGCGCATCGCCATTGTTCAGGTACGTGAATACTGGGTACTGCCGCAGCTGAGCTGCATTCTGCATTTTTTTTTGCTTGGGTTTTTACACCGAGATAATGATTAATTCCAACTACACTGCACGTTGTTAATTAGGCCGCTCTGCCACAAGGGATTGTGTCTTTTGTGTTCGCTAAGGAGTACAATCTCCATGCCACCATCCTTTGCACTGGGTATGTTAGCACATTTATTACCCTGAAAAAGTGAAAATTCCTGGTATTCGACTATCAACTGTTCATCGGGAGACTAAAAATGTCATGTGTTTACATCGTTTTCAGGGTCATATTTGGCATGCTAATAGCTCTCCCCATCACCTTGGTCTACTATATTATTCTTGGACTACTATGAGAACTGTTCATGAACAATATATAGTGAAAAAGCTTAGACGGCGGAGATCCAGATGGACGACACCTGTTCCGACGTACGTAAATTATGAGATTAAGCTTAACTAGTAGCAGAAACTATTTGCAAATCCTTTCTGATTATATATGGGTTTTTCATGCAGTTCCAGCTGCTAACTTTGCGTTCCTCCATGGAACTCAATGGGTTGATGAAGAAATTAAACTGCTGAAGAAATGGAATGGCGCTCGTGAAAACAACTAATATATCGATATTTTTCTTGTTAATTGCTTAGATCTCCCTTATTTGTTCTTCTGATCGGATCGGATGCTTGCAGACCTGAAAATGTTTTGCCAGCTGTATTCTCAGCACAGGTTTTTTTAAGTCATCAAAACAGCATATAATATATAAGCTGACTCGCAAGCTGTAGCTAGCCCCTTGCGGCTAGCCATTTACTGAACTTAATGTAGTTGCACATTACACCGTTAAGTACTTTTGTCATCAGCAAGCAACTACGCTCAGTAAAATTCCTCCTCCGTGGTGACAAAACATGTGTTGGAAAAAGCTTTACCAACGGTTAACAAAACAGTCGCGCTAGTCATGGTAGGTTTTGCCGAAAGTTTGTTAGATAGATTAATGCCAACACATTTTTTGTTGGAGAAAATTATTATTCTTGGCAAATAATTCGTTAGGAAATCGTAACATAATTACTACATTTGCTTCGCCCACGGTAGACAAGAGTGCACTATGATCAGGGGCGGATCAGGGGGTATGCAGGGTGGGCCACAAAATACCCTAGGATCCGGGATACTAAACACTTACACATTATAAACTAAAAATTCCAAATGAAAATTCGTATCTCAATGGTACATGCACTTCTTTGCTTCAATGTGAACAAGAGTTCGTCCCCCAATTGGGCTGCTATATTTAGCTTTTTATCTTTTTTTTTGTTATTTGGTTTAAGGAATTTTTTATCTGTTTGTTTTTTACTTATTTATATGTATGCAACATTGTGTTTAGTGACTAAATTAAATTAAATACTTTGTTGTTTGTAACTATATATCATAATAATTTTTTCTTGCGTTCTAACATTCTTTTGTTGTTATGCTGCTGACCAATAAATAATTTAGCCTTAAATTAAATAATTTGTTGTTTGTAACTATATATCATAATAAAAATATTTTTTTTCTTGCGTTCTAACATTCTTTTGTTGTTATGCTGCTGACCAATAAATAATTTATCCTTTTTATTTGTTTCTTTGGTTATTTCATTTATTTAAGTAAAAAACTTATTATTTGCATACGTGCTACAACTAGTGCTTAGATCAAATTAAATATTAGTTGTTTGTGATTATATATCATAATACAAGTACAATATTTAAACTAGCTATTTATATTTATGAAAGTTTCTAAATTAATCTTTTAATTTAATATTTTATAATATTATATGTATATTAAATGATAATATAAATTTAATAATTATTTATCTAATTAGAAAAATAAATTTATTAAATTGCATGCGAAAGTTTTTTACGTGACATACCATCGAAAAAATCCTAGGTCTGCCACTGACCATGATGTAGTGGCAGCTGCTATCTTTGCATTCCTCCATGTAACTCAATGATTCGAAGAGCTTAAACTGCTGGAGCTATGGAATGACATACGTGAAAACAACAAAAGAAATACTGAATCGATGTTCTAGTTGTCAATTACCTACATCCACCCTTCTAAATTATTCTGGTTCGATGATTGCAGAACTGGAAGTGTTTTTACCTTCTGCATTCTCAACAGAGGGTTCTTTAATACTTTAATACTTCCAAGTTCCAAATTGCATTCCTAATCTGATGATTTGCATGGAAAAAATTTGGTACGGAGGTCCCCAAGCTCCTTGTCACATAGACCTCTCTAGATTTACTACCTAAGAAACGATTATTAGTGATTGACCATAAAAATCATTAGTAACGGGCATCGCACCCATCACTCTTATCACAACACTAATAACCCATCATAAGTGATGTGCATGGACATATATGTATGCATGTCAAGTGATGGGAACTTGGGTGGCTCGATCTTTCGGTGAGTAGAGGAGAGATAAGATAACTTCGATTGGTGGAAGATGACGTTGACGACCCGACTACAACTGTATGAGATGTTCATGTTGCACCTTAGCGATCGATACACCAACTCCAAGGGTTGTTGATCTTATCGGTGATCAATCTTATTCCTAGAAGCAATCGAAGAACAAACAAGAATAAGATAAAGGAGCAACTACAATTGCTGGATATGAAGACACACAAAGGGTAGTTGGGGTTATGAAACGTGAAACCGGCGATCTAACCGATCATGGGTTTACACGGACAAGTAGCATTGGCTAAACTTTTATCTAATCAAAACCCCAAATTAGAACTGAAGTCTCTAGGGGTGGTATTTATAGCCCTAGGGACGTCCCCAAAGTTTGGAAACTTATTACATATGGAAACTAATTATTTCCAAAACAGAATTACTAGAAAAAAGAAACATAGATCCTTAAGCCTTTGTCATGATTATTTCGGTAGAATAAATATATTATCTTCCATGTAGACATCCTCAGATTTCCAAAAAGTCCAATATCATCTAAATCAGAGCTTCCATGTGAAAGATATGCATGTGTGAATCTCGTGCTCTCCTTGAAGTCCGAGTCTGAATAACACGCATTATTTTGGTTATTGCAATCTCCTCAAATCGAATCTGAAAGTGTAGCTGCATCTGTTGGAAAGAGGACGTCTCAAGCTTTCCAAAAAGTCCACGATCATATAAATCGGAGCTGCCGTGTAAAAGTTGTGAATGTTTGAATTTATTACTATCCATGCAGTCCGAATCCAAGTCGAAAACGTGTAGAAGTTAATCTCCACTTTATCTTGGCACATAAATAACGTCTCAAAATTGTATATTATGTTTTCATGGCCTTGACTTGAAACCCAATCAACTTCCATGATGTTCCATGCCCTTGATGTGCTCTTAACATGTCGCTTGATCCATGAAAGAATTTCTGTAATTGAAAACAAAACCAACTCATAGTGTAGCATACTTAGCTCAAATATATAAAATGTAAATCTAATATAGAATGGATGAACCTTGGGTTGTTTATTGTAAAGTATAAGTATGGTTATATCCGAGCTAGTGATGTCCTCATCATCAAGTTGTCATTAATAGTCAACCATTAGTGACAGACATATATATGTACATGTCACTGAAGGTATAGATGTTTGCACATTATTAATGGTCGATTATTTCATTCAAATCAGGTTTGTTCTGTATAGACTATTTCAATTTCATTCAGTTTAAATGAGGTGACAATCACATCCAAAATAGCAAGGGAGGGGCTTTTCCGATCATGATGGTTGTAATCGTCTTAAGGTGCTTCCTGCGTGGCTATCATCGGAGAGATATTTACCCCGAGCCACAATGAATGAGAATAGGTGAAGGTGATGGATAAGGAGATGAGATAGTAAGATTTGGTGAAGTAGCCAACGTCGTGAGACACAGTCATTAAAATCAGATGGAGGGGTACTGTTGTTATCTGTCATGTTAGTGAAAAGACCAAACAACAAAGAATAATCCTTATGGAAAGCAACTAGGTGGGGTGGTGGGTGTGTGGTGGAAGCAATCCGTCAAGCGCCTTACCCACGCTTGCAAGTGTTCTTACCACGCCGCAGTGAGGTCACCAGCCTACAGGTGAAGAACCAAGTGGAGGGTGGTGGGCAATTGCAAGATGTGAACCTGTCCTGACCAAGAGAAGGTGTAACTTGGAAGGCAAAGTAAGTAGCAAGGAATAGTGATAGTAATAACAGTTAAACCAAGTTCAATAAGTGTTCCCTAGTACTCGTCAAAGTTGCTGGTCTAAGTTCTCCCAAGGTGAAATTCAAGCAATAGAGGGAAACTATGTGCCCAAAACTTAAGTGGAGGCAGAACAAGGTAGCAAACGACATGACCAGTTCTCTTTTGCTTCGCTACTTCTCGTTTCTTTTTTTATTTTTTTTCTTCTCTTTTTTTTCACTATATTTTTTTTCGAACAAGGATGACAAGATATGCAACCACAAAAATTGGCACCTGCAACTGAGGTGGGATGTGGTTCACAAAAATTCAACAAGTTCTCTGAACGGCGTGCAAAAACTTTGACCAATTTTTTTCTTTATCTTCCTGATTTGTTTTGGGAATTCTAATGAAGGCAAACAGGGGAAACCCATGTTTGGGTCGGCTCCAAATTGGGTCAAGAAGATGCTCAAAAAAGTTCAGATTTTTCGGACAAACGAGCGAAAAGTTATGCCTGTTTTACCGAAGGGGGTCACAAGGACTCGATGTGGAAAACCGAGTAGGAAACCAAGTGGAAACCGACTAGGGTTTGGGAGGGGGGGTTTCGGGTGGGGGGAATTTTTGAGACACAAGATCAACTACTACTCAAACGACACAAAGGGATGACTAAACCAGCAACAAGACTCGACCAAGAACACAAACTCAACAAGGCTAAAAACTGAAATTAAAATCGCAAGGTACAAAGGGGTTCTCGGTGGGGATTTTTTTGTGAAGGTTTTCTGGACTCTAGGTAAAAATAAAAGAAGATCGAGATTACCTAACGGGAAACCTTTGCTCTGATACCAACTAATGGGGGATTAGTCCTGATCTTCCACTAGGTAAGGATAACTTGGATTGCTGGAGAATCTCGACGTTGACGATCCAAGGCTCCGGTCCGGTGGATCAAAACCTTGCAACCGCTACACCACCGTCTACGTCGGTTATCAACCACGCAGGGCACGATTGACCTCGCCACGAAGTCTAGTTCCTGCAAGCGAACCCAAGAACACAAGCAAGAACAGGAAGAACACAAGTCGAATGCCAAATCATAGATGAACTATGATAAGGAGAGGTTTCACAAACGCTGATGCAGCAGCCAATCGGTCCGGTGCAAGAGCGGGATCTAAACACACGAGTGTAGATGCAAACAAAGCAAAACCTAACCCTAATGACGGATTTCGTGAGTATATAGTGCGTGGGCAGCCTGTAGGAGGCGCACACGACTCGGACTATGGGCCAACACGGCTTCCAACTCAGTACAAGGTCCAACTCGGCCCAATTCTGTCAAGCAGGACTGTTTCAGTCACACAGGACGACTCGAGACTCCAAATGAGGCGAAACCAATGCCAAAAGATCCGTCTTATCCTTAGCTTTCCAAAAAGTCCAAGAACACGCCAATCGGACTTCGTATGAGGAAGTTATGCCCATTTTGGTGCATGGTGGTTGATGTAGTCCGAACCAGCGAATTCTTGACTTCAAATCATCCGTGCGACTCCGTCTTCAACTCCAACTCTCCTATTCCATCTCCCATGTTCCTAAGCAACAAAATATCACTAGTATTCAGTAGCATCCCATCCAAACAAATATTAACATAGTTGCTAAGGAAAGAATTAACCTCATGGTTCAAGCGACGGGCACGGGCGCGTGTGATTGGTCCTTGTAATTGAATTGTAGGTGGAGGCTTCATGTGTGTATCATGTGAAGTGATGTCCTCATCAACTAGATAATGATTTATGATTTAGTAGTTTATAATCTTCATTTGTGATGGATATCATTGAGGCCTGTCACTAAAGGTAGATCTTTAGTAGGGGTGACAACGGGTTGGGTTGGTTCCTTTTTGTAATGGATATCATTGAGGCCTGTCACTAAAGGTAGATCTTTAGTAGGGGTGACAACGGTTTGAGTTGGTTCCTTTTTGCCAATACCGAACCCGAACCCATCCCCATTTGGACCGGGCTCACATGCCCCCATAGGTAGAAATCATCACCCAAACCCAGATTCACCGAGTCCCCGTAAACACGGCTAGTCTCCATAGACCTGATGGCTGAGCAGCAAGAGGTGGCCCATGACTAATGAGTGATGTCCACCGGTGGAAGAAGAGTTGTGGTAGTAGACAGAGCCACACATTTGGCCAACAATGGTTGAGGTAGAAAATTTGATGGACGTGATGGGGCTTCATGGTTTAGTGAGGTCGAAGGTCTCTCCAGGAGGGATAAGGGCCTCTCTGGTGGTAATGATGGTGGCTTATGGTGCATAGCGAAGGTGGGGGAAGGATGTGCAGTGGGGATAGTAGTGCACGACATGTGGCACGTTGCGTGGCAAGGATAGTGGTGTGTGGCACACGAGCTAGCAGGGATGGTGACACATGTCTTGACGTGGATGGCAGTCGGTGGCACGCTACGTTGTGGGGATGATGGCTCACCACGCTCAGTAGGGACGTCGAAGTACTTTCTATAGTGGGGAACGAGCATGTAGGCTCCTAGTCGCCTTGACTCCTAAGGATAGAACACTAATGATGAGGACATCAATGGCTGAGATATGACCATGCTTATGCATTATAATAAACAAGCCAAGGTGCATGCATTCTATATTATATTTACATATTATTTATTTTAACAATGTATCCTACACGTTTTCAATTCGGACTCGGACTGCTGAGACAACACCAGATTCAATCATGCATAAATATTATTGGAAGCTCCAATTAGGATGATCTTGAACGTTTGGAAAGCTTGCAAAGTCCTCTTTCCAACCGATCTAGCCACACCTCCAGATTCTATCCGAGGAGATTGCAATCATCAAAACAATGCGTATTCCTTTTAAAGTCCGAACCATTTAAGCCCATGGGCCTTGTAACTGAGTTGTATTCATCTAGGGTTACCTTTGGCCGACCTCCACACGTCCCTAGACTTATAAATACCCACTGGCCGCCACTTTTTGATGGAGTTTTGTTTAGATCAAAGTTTAGCCTAGCTACTTTGCTGTGTAATCCCACGCTCGTCTAGTTTGCCGGATACACATTTAGAACTCCACCTTATTTATTATCAATCTGAGTTGCTTGTTTATCTTGTTCTTACTTGTTCTTCGATTGCTTTCAGGAACAAATACCCTCGTGGTTGGGTTGATCGTGCTGCCGCAAGAACACGACAACCTCCAGAGTTGGTGTATCGATCGCTAAGGTGCAACACAAACGTCTTGTACGATTGTAGTTGGATCATCAACGTCATCTCCCTCTAATTGAACTTATCTTATCCTCTCATCGAAAGATCGGGACACCCCTAGCCTTCATCAACTAAGTTGGCTTGAAATGAGATTTGGAGTTGGTTTTAAAGATAGGTATATGTTTTAATACCTTTATGGGTTTTTTATTGGGCCGAGGACCAGGGGGGATGCACGGGTAAAATAACATATCTAGACCTGAACCTAACCTAAAGTAGGGTCCTGACCCAATCAACCCATGGGTCAAATTTATGGAATTAATGGATGTGCCCCCAAAGGACATAGATCCTAATCACTTTTGACATACGACAAGAAAATAGGTCTGTCAAGTCTGTGCTCTATAATAATAATTGGATTCACAGCCTCTGGCGATTCAGCGAGCTCGCTCTCTTGGGGGATCTCATCTCACTATGGGCCTTGGTTTACAGCGCCCTAAGGAACCCCTTGGCACTGATCAAGTCACATGGCACCGTACAGACATCGGTGAGTACTCAGCTAAATCTGCTTACTCCATCCAATTGGTAGGATCTACTCCTTCATGGACTTCACTCATTTGGATAGCACATACCGAAGGCAAATGTCGTTTCTTCGATTGGCTCTCCATTCAACGCAGAATCCTAACAACGAACAACCTAGCTAAGAGAGGATGGCCACACAGACAAAATTGCATCCTTGGTGACTAGACAGATGAAATAACCCCTTACCTTCTCTTCAATTGTGCCTTTGACAAGTCAAATTGGCACCTGGTTTTTGTTTGGCAAGCAGCCCCTTGTCTTATTCCTTCCTCCCATTTGATCTCCATGGCCACCAACTAGCAAGCATTTTCATCTTCCTCCCAACCATCTGGCCAATGAAATCTTAATGGTGTCTTCATCTATATCATTTAGAACCTTGGAAAGAAAGAAACCACATCATTTTTCCAAGGGACAATAGCAACTACGTTTCAGATCATCCACATAGTTACCCAAGATGTAGCTCTTTGATAGCTTTCCCTTGTCAAGATGTGAGTTGATGTTCAACTCCCCCTCTGTTCTTTCCCCTTGCTTTTCCCTCGCCTCTCTGTTACTCACCCTCCTTCCTACTCTATTTCTATCCCTCTTTGTCTTGTGAGATGTCTGTGTCCGCGGTCTCCT
This sequence comes from Zizania palustris, assembly GCA_019279435.1. Taxonomy (NCBI): domain Eukaryota; kingdom Viridiplantae; phylum Streptophyta; class Magnoliopsida; order Poales; family Poaceae; genus Zizania; species Zizania palustris. Next base: position 41,456,886 of record JAAALK010000284.1, read on the forward strand.
TGCAGTTGCCCTCATTCCCTCTTGTCATGTTTAATATATTAGCAGATCTCCCATTTCTTTTAAAATAGATAAAGATAATGTACATAGCTAAATATAGTATTTAATAACAAACCATCTTCTTACCATGCATCACTAACGGTGGTGAAGCCAGACTAAAGACGGTGGGCACCGATGTTGGGGGAAAATACTTCATCCTCAGCATCGTTCAAAATCTTTACATCAACAATATTTGAAGATAAAAGGAAGTTAGAAGCCCTGATCTCCGGAGGTCCTAACAGCCATCAAGGCTCCGTGAGAAATCAAGTTGAAATATGCCTTGGCTTCAAGTCGGTGATGACTGATTAACAAGATCTCTTCTGGGCGAAGGGGTCCCTCCAGAGGGGTTCGGAGGTGTTTATTGAAGGTTTCGGTGGCTACTCGCTGCAGATGTGCAGCAGAGTGTGCATGTCGGAGGGGTCCGGCAGAACACGATGATAAGTGTGTACCGAAGAGCTCGATACTTCTGGCTGTACACCAAGGTGTGTACCGGAGGTTGTTTAACGGAGAGGTCTCCAGGGTACTAGAAAATCTTGTCTTCTATTGGTGGTGCGCAGGTGGCTTCGGAGCCGATGGACGGTTCACGGCAAGTGAACCTGGGTCAAGCGGGAGGATTGATACTAGGTGAGCAGGGAGCTCGATTGCGAAGGCTGCGTGGGGTCAAGGTCGGTCCTTGGGTCAAGGTGCACCAGGCGAAGGTAGAAAGTGCAGAGGGTAGCTCCGGCTGAAGGTACCCCGAGGCAAAGTCCTCAGAGGCGAGGTGCTTCAAAGGATACTCCAGAACGAGTGACTTTGGAGTATAGTGGATGAAGTCCTCAGGATTGAGGCAAGGCTTTCGATGTGAGCTCTAGAGGGAGACACTCGAAGGGACACCTAACGAAAGTCTCAAAAGTCAAGGTGCATCGAAGGGGTGGTCCGGATAAGGGTCTTTGTGGAGTGTGCTCGGGGCTGAGACACTGCGAAGGGGTGCTTATGGATATGCTTCATGCGGAGGCCTTGGACGGAGGGACTTAGAAGGTGGTAAAGGTACTCCGAAGGTGGGGTTTTGGACTGTGGCTGTCTTGAGGTACTTCGACCATGCATGGCTTCGGTACATGGACTAACGGAGTTCGAGCTGGGAGTAGCTTCAAAGCCGTGGTGGTCCACTTCGGAGGTGATGGTGAGAAGGCTCAAGAGCTTTTATGGCTTCGTCTCAAAATCATGACTGTATCAAAGACTGTCTTCAGTGCAGCGAAGGCCTTCGAGTTTGAAGATTGTCACCAAAGCTTCTGCACACTTCGTGTGTGAAGGGGGCTTCAGAAGATTCCACTTTGCAAAAGATGATCGTATCTGCTCTATAAAAAGCGATGTTGTCTCCTCTACGAAGCTAACAAAAGAAGCCACCTGTAAAGTAGACTACATCTGTACTCCCATGTCTGGTAGAGACAAAATAACTGTAAACCTTAGTGGTAAAGTAGTCTATTCTCATGGCTGAGTTGTGCATATAAATAGTGAGGCTAGGCTAGGTCTAGGCTAACACGTTGAGCAATCATTTTGACAACTACCAGAGCTAACCGCCACACCTATGTACTCAGTTCTATGAGTCTTTTGTGCTCCTGTTCATGCAATGAAATTTTCATTATGTTCTCTGTCAATTGCTTGAACTTGTATCTTTGTTTTGCACTGCATGTGTTGAGCTCTTGTGCTACACTTCTTTCTGTGTCAGCTAGAGTTTTTGGCTCTATTTCTTCTCTAACGTAGGTGTTTTGCACCCTATTCATGCGATTTAGTGAGTCTCTCAGTGTGAGTTTTCTCTGTGTAAACTAGAGGCAAGACCTCTCAGATTACTAGCGAAGCACTGAGTGAAGTTGAGCTCGAAGCCTTTTTTCTTTCCTCAGTCGAAGTCCTCGCCTTAGTCTAGTTTGTCTGCTTTCTGGTCCTTCGAAATACAAAGCCTAATACTAGTTGCTAGTGTGGAGTATTTGTTCGAAGCCCTCAGAGGGAAACATACTCGTGCAAAGAGTACTAGTGCGAAGCCTACTCGAAGGCACCTTGTGTGCGGAGCTTGCAATAACATCGCAGAGTTGTGTTTTTTGGGTTTCTCAGTGCGAGCGAAGTCATCTTGTCTTCGACCTTTTATCCTTTACGAACCTGTTTTCGAAGCTGTAAAATACTTCCGAAATAGACCTCCGTAGGTGTGTTCGAAGCCTGTTACGTAGGAGATTGAAGTTAAAACAGAAGGCTAGTTTTGGCCTGATATTTTAAAGCTCCCATTCACCCCCCTCTAGTCGCCCATTTAGTCTAACAATTGGTATCAGAGATTGGTTTAAAATCACCAGTTGACCTAACGGTTTTGTGATCTTTTGGCGACATGGACAGAGTTAGTAAATACCTCTGTGCGATGGGACTGACTTTGCATATTGAAGGTGCGCATGGAGGCTTACTTGTTAAGCCAAGGAAATGCAATATGGGTGATTGTGGACTCACAATACTCCATCCCTAAAACCCGCACCACTCAGGCAGAAAAAGATTAGTATAATTCTAACTACAAAGCTAGAAATATATTGTTCATTGGCTTGAGCAAGAGTGAGTTTGATAGGGTTCAACACCTAAGGATAGCTAGGAAGATTCTGACTACACTCACAGTCTTTCATGAGGGCTCTACATAGATTAAGGCTAGGCACCAAAGCACATACAATCAACAGTATCAGTTGTTTGTGCAAGGCCCTAGTGAATCTATAGATGCATGTTTTCTCGCTTTGACGCAATAGTGAGTAACTTGCGGTCAAATGAGACGCTTTCTTACAATGATTATGATCGGGCTATCAATCTTCTCTATGCTCTCCATCGTAGCATATGGGAAGTGACGATATCCAGCATTGAGGAGTTTACAGTTATGACACATTAACCTGTGATGAGCTCTTCAGCAAGCTGAAGTCTACAGAGATTGCCAAAGTATCTCTTGCAGTGCACCACTTTAGAACCAAGTTCATCTGGCACTTGTGTTGTTGCAGGTCGTTTTGTTTTGTCCTCCCTGGTCTCTGTTACTAAGGAGCAGGTGGATACTCTGGATGTTGAAGAGCTTGCTCTCATTGCCAAGAGATTCACCCGTTTTCACAATGAGGGACGGGATCAGAGGAGAAGTGGCTTTATTGGGTGTTTTGAGTGTGGTGATACTTCTCACATAAAGGCCAATTGTCCTAAGCTTAAGAGGAGAAACGAGAGTGAGCGCTCCAAACACCACAAGAAGGAGAGGAAACCTTATGTGAAGGGTAAGCACGACAAGGTGGATATGAGGGTAGCCAAGGCCGCTTCCAGGGCTTTTGTCGCGGCTCTTAGCGACATCGATACATCCTCAACTGAGAAGTCGAGCTCTGATGAGGAGGAAGAATCTCCAGGAAGGAAGAGAAGAAGGAGAAGAAGGCAAGGGATTTCACCGGCCTTTGCTTCATGGCCAATAGCAGCCACAACGATGATGAGCTTGACCCATCGGAGGTACCACTATCCTATGACCAGCTTTCCATTAAAGTAGATGAACTGAATGAAGTAGTTTTTGGTCAGGATATATTACTTATTCAGACTACTAGAGATAGAAAAGACATTAGACTTAGGCTAGAATCTTTTTCTACTGATTATGCCATGCTTAAGTCTAAAACTGATGATACTGAATGTGAATCTTGCACTGTTGTTATGAGTGAGCTTGCTCAGTTGTGTTCTATGCATGCTCAAACTATTGATGAGCTTGAGACTGCACAGAAGCAACTTTTGGTGGTGGAGTCTAGACCTACTTCTTCTGATGCTTGTTCAAATTGTCCCTTATCGATTGATAGCATTAATTTGAGAGACAAGCATGTTAGGGAATTAGAGGCTAGATTGTAGAGTGCTGAGTGTTCTAAGGATGTGCAACCTGTTTGTCCCACCTACATCACCCTTAAGGACCAACTCAGTTTTGCTAGAGGTCAAGTTGAAAATCTTATGACGGAAAATGAATACGTTCTTTTTGTGATTAACAAATGCACTGAGGGAAAGGGTAGGATGGACTGCTTTGGCCAAGACCAAGATGTGTGCTGATAGGGCAGGGTTAGCTCTAGGATTGGGTTTTGAGAGCACACCTTCAGACAGTGAGAACAAAACTGTCTTTACCTCACCCACTACCTTAAAGAAAAAAGAGCTCAGTTAGACACTCTACAGAAAGGCAAGAAACTTACCCAGCCTCCAAAGAAAATTCCACTTCCTCCACTCAAGAAAAACCCTCTAAAGAAACCCAAGGAGCCTATTCCTATGACCTAGGTGAGTGCCCCTAGGAGAGTGTTTCATTGTTCTTACTGCCAGCAGGTGGTTCATTTGGTTGGGTTTTGTTTCCATTGCATCAAGGATGAGCGACGTTCTCAGGCGTTGAGGTTCCAGGACCTGCATTACCCATCTCTAGGTATGCATGAGTCTGAGTTTTACTCACGTCCTGTTCATGAGGCTCCTCGATCTTCTCAGAGAGGATTTGCCCCTCATGGTGTTCACCATGTTTCATATGGTGCTAGACCTCGTGTTAGTGGCTCTGTACCTTGATAGGTTGAGAGACCTCGTCGTGCGTCTTGGTTGCATCATGTAGATAGACCTCACACTTCGCATCACCCCACTTCACCTGTGCACTGATAGTCTACTTTTACTATGCCTACTGCTCGTATATCTAAGTGCTAGATGCCTCATCATATTTTCACTCACCCCAGCACTAAGCGATCGAGGTTTTCTCATTTTGTGTAGATGACATACCAAGGCTTGGAGGGCACGTGGATCATGGACTCCAGTTGTTCGCGACATATGACCAGGAATGCAGCATGGTTCTCCAGCCTCACCACAACTAAGCAAAAGGAGCAAATCACCTTCGGCAACAATCGAAGAAGTAGAGTGAAAGGTAAAGGTGTGGTAAGAATCAACTGGAATTTCACTCTCAAAAATGTTGCTTTGGTTGAAAACTTGGGATACAATTTGCTTGAACGCAATCATCTTCCTCTTCTTGAGGTCCAACTTATTTTGCTCAGTCTCTTGGATGAGCGCTTTATTCACGAACCATTGAAAGTCGGCGTAGTCGGTGGCAACGAGCTGAATGGACAGCTCATCTTTAAGTCCCCAGAGGAACTTAGCCTAGCGGAGGGCGTCGGTTCGCACCTCTTCCAGCGCGTAGCGGGCCAGACGGTTGAATTCATGGAGGTACTCCATGACAGTCCGACTTCCTTGTTGCAGGTCACAGAACTCCTGCTGTTTAACCGCGATGACTCCGGTGGGGACGTGGGCGGCGTGAAAGGCGATGGTGAACTCCGCCTAAGTCACCACATGGTCCTCTGGTTGGGACTCACGGTAGTTGTCCCACCATTCTGCGGCGGGACCCTGGAGTTGGTGAGTGGCGAACGCCACTCTCCCGGTCGGTGCAGGGGAGGAGATCCAACTTCTTTCCGATGGTTCGAAGCCAATCTCCGGCCTCCATGGGGTTTGTGGTGCTGGCGAAAATAGGGGGTCGCACGTGCAAAAACTCAGAGAGTTGAGGTGCGGGTGTGGGGGCTGGTGCACGTGGGATGAGTTCCACGTTCTGTTGTTGCAGCCGGTCCAACTGCACCTGTTGGTGTTGCATCTTGGTGAGGAGGGCAGTTATCAGCTGGTTCTGATTTGCCATCATCTCCGCCAAGGTGGGATGGTTGGCAGATGGTGGCCCAGTCTGGCATTGGCCCGTTGCACCCCAGTTGGGTACAACACTTCGGGGCAGACCGTTGCTTGCCCCTTCTCCATTGTTGGACCCGGTGTTCTGATTATCGGCCATGTTCTGAACATACAAGATTTTTAGTCATAAGAGAAAGGTTTTGAAACGAATATTTAGCCAAAACAGGCCAGAGGGGCTCATATATATATAAGTGGTATAAAATGTTCATTACATCAATGTTTTTATTTTAATCCACCCACAACACAAGTCATTGCAATTGGTACCACAATCACAAAATTATTAAAATCAACAAAAACTACCGCCTACTCATCATCTGGGGCGGTCTCCGTGCTCTCGGAACCACGAGGGTCCTGAGGGACGGTGGGCTCGAGAAAATTCACGATGATAGGGTCGGAGACGATGGCGGGGCACGAGGCAGGAGCGCTGGAGCTGGACGGTCCGGTGGCCATGGGGTGTGGTGGGATCCTCTTGGGGTGAGGGGCGGGCTCGCGGATGGGCTTCTTCCTCCTCGGGACGAGGGGAACCATCTCTGCTATGTCCTTCTGCAGCTGTATTATCTTACGCTACAACTTGCCATTTTGCTGGATCAGGTTCTTCGTCTCCTAACGAAGGAACTCAACCGCCTCTTGGTGCTCCTCGGCGTTGAGCACTGCCTCGGTATGGAGATCGTCCATGGCCTGAAGAAGACACGTCTGCCGGGCCCTGACCGGATCGCGATCAGAGTGGACTCCGATGTAGATGCTGCGGTGGGCACCGGGATTGCGCTTCGGCACAAGACGGAAAGACGTGTTCTAAAGACGATCATCGTAGATCATCCTCATCTCCATGAGGGCTTGGAGGGTGATGTGTTGGCACGCGACATCGAAGGTTGGGCCCCCAAGTGTTGCCGTGAAGAACGGCAGGTGCTCGCCGGATCCATGGATGGCGAGGGAGACATCGCAGGGTCCTGCGAACTCTTCCATGTACACGCCATGGAACTCGGGCTCAAATAGGAACCCAAGGAAGGTGACCATCATTCGGAGCTCCCTGACGAAGCCCTCGAAGTGGCGGCAAAAGCTGTGCACTTGATAGACCGACATCTACAAAAACAACAAGTTGAAGAAAAGTGAGGGGAGGAAAAAAGTTATAAAGTAGGTTTTCGTGAAATATTTTTTTATCCAACTAAGTGCTAGGCTGGTCCGTTTGTCTTCCTATAGTCAAGTCGGCTCTGATACCATCTTGTGAGGCCCCGATTTAATAAATCGGAATACTATTGAATTTCCAAAGAAAAACAATAATACAACAGGTTCATCATGCGACACGTACATATGAGCAATCATTCGTGGTACGCAGACCACATTATTACATAATAGTAAAATTAAAATAAACAATAAAAATAAGCTGCATGACAAACGCCCTCTTCAGGATCTTTCTTCTTGACTGGGTCGCTAATCCAGACCATCTTCATAGTAAGCATCCTCTTAATTGTGTGTCCAACGGGTATGACTACAAAAATTACTCAACAAGCCACCGCAAATGCAAATAGTAATGCAAGGTAATAACAAAGGAAGGACAATGGCTAATAGTGCGGAAAAGTACATTTTTCAGTTATTGCATTTAGTGTTGTCAAATTTAATCATGCGGAATAACAAACATGAACATCATAACACCATCTAACTCGAGGAGTACGTTTTCCCCTCCTCGCACAACGGTCCTTACATGTCAAATCATCATGCACATTCATTATAAGTAAACTAACTGTGCGATGTCATGCAACCCGCCCTTGACCGTGGGCTCGACTTTTCAAAAAGATTTATGACTCTGATCAGAAGTGTACTACTATACCCACAAGGCACACACTCATCCCATACACCAAAGTATAACGAGATGACCCATACCACGGGAATTCATGCCAAAACCTCAGCATGAAATGCTCCAAGCGATAACCACCCGCTCTAGGTTTCGCCGGCGAGCCTGGCCGCATCCTGGCTAACGTCGCACCCTCTTTGCGCCACGTCGGTACAAGCCACCCGCAGGTGCTGCTTGACCCATATCCAATTGGTGGCCTCGGTTTGGAACACTCCATACCTTAGTTAGGACTTACCCACTAGACTTGTGGTTAGTACGGAAGTGTATTGCAACGGATCCCGCAGACCAGTCCTTATAGTGCCTCGGGTGCTACCGACCAATGCCCTAGCTTGCACCCAGAACCCAGCATGCATACACTCATAACCATAACTCTATCACCAACAGAATTCCAGAGATAAGAATAACGGGGATCATTTTTAATCCTATAGCAACCGTGTCGATACAATGGACACTAACTAATAGTACTAATAATATGGTGACAAGGAGTTTAGGCTAGATAGCATGGCTTGGGTTGCACATCAAGGTTGGGGATCTAAATAAATATATTGTAAGGCTTTCATTTGACTAATGCATGTATATCCTATGTGTTTTAGCGATAGTTTAATAAAACATGGGTTCAACATGCTCAAAAGATTGGTTTGGTGACTTACCTTGTTCAGCGAAAGGTGATGGAGGGACTTCTGGGAAGTACTCCGGCTCCTCGGTGGCGTCGTAGTCTTTTCGATATGAATAATAAACATAACATTCAATAAACAATCCAAAATCCACACAATTGGCATATAGGTTTTGATTGGTTTGAACCAAGGAAAATAAAGTCATTAACTTTCTGAAATTTATCTTAAGAACATTTTAAAATGAACTTTAATGAAATAGTGGCCTTTCTAAAAAGGAATAATAATGTAAACTAACGTATTTTAAATTTCTAACTACATAAAATATAAAGTTCAGAATGAACCTAGTGTTTCATTTATACTAGAATGAAAAGAATAAAAGATAAATTTTCCTAAAGTAGAAATGGACAAATTTGTAGTTTATCCTAAAGTGCATTTGAATATTTTATTAAATAAACATGAAATAATCAAAGTAAACCTACTGTTTATATTGCATTAACATGTAGAGAATAAAATTATGAATTTTCTGGAATTAAAATGGTTAAATTTGGAGTTAAAATGAGCAAGATATGAATTTCCAAAGTTTAAATCAATTTCTGGATTTTTATTTAAACATGAAATGGTCTCGGGTCCACGGTGAACCGGATCCACCATGAACCCACACACTGTGCGCGTGGTCCAGCCCATCCTGGACCGTTGGATCCAGATCCAACGCTTGGGGGCGAGGCGGGGGCGTTAAGTGGCGATCAACGGCCCACGACGCTTGATGCCGCTTTGACTAGATGGACGCGCGGAATTAAATCTCGCAAGGACTTTAATTCACGCCGCTGGATCAAGATCGTGCGGTCAGGATCGAATCCGACATGGCATGAGTATTTTACCCGCGCCGGTCATCTTCTCCGGCGATGGCCGAGACGTTGCGACGGGCTAGCGGCGGTGGTGATGGCCGGCGGTCCTATCTATGCCTAGAAATGGAAAGAGGGCAACGAGGGGAACATGAAGTTACCGCTGCGGTGGTCTTAGGTCAATGGGGTGCGGCCGGCAATGAGTGTAGACGGTGGAGGGGTTCGGGTCCCTTGTCGGCGAGGCGGCTCCGGTGGGGTTCGTCATCGATGGAGCGGTGGCCGAGGTCGGGGAGGCATCGACGGTAACGTTGGTGCGGTCGCTGAGGGTGGTGGAGTACTCCAGTGATGGTGAGCGGCGGCTGGAGCGAAGGTGGCAGGGTGGTGTTAAAAACCAGAGTGCGGGCATTCTGTTCGTCCTCAGTGTGAATTGGCATGGGGGCTGGACGCGGTTGAGGCGTGGGGTTTAAATAGAGGCATCGGCAGGGCAGGGGGGCGCAATCAGGGGAGGCCGAGAGTAACGCCGGCGAGGGCCTTCCATGCATGTGGGCGACAGCAGATGATTACATGTGGATTAATGGGGGGGGAACGGTCGGCACGTCGTGGGGGTTTTAATGCCATCGATGAATTAAAGCGAGGGGGCCGGTGGGGGCGGATCTGAGGCGGGATCGGTGGCCGACGGAGTTAGGGGGTGGCGCGAGGTGGTTGATGGGTCCGACAGGTGGGCCAAGGTGGTCAGCGGGCGTGAGCATATGGGCATGGTGGCTGATGGGTGGGGCTGAGGCATCGGCGTATGGGGACGTTAGCACCGACAGGTGGGGTCAAGACGTCAGGCGTGCACGCGCGGGGGAGAGGGTCACTGACTAGTGGGGTCCGCCTGTCAGTCCGGGGCACGTGGAGGGAGTGGGCTAGGCCAGCCGGTTGGGGAGATTGGGGGAAAGGGGCCCGTTATTGTTTGAATTCTTTTCTGGATAAAAATAATTGCTGAAATTTGTTTAAAATATTTGGGCTACTTCCAAGGGTGATAAAAATCTGTAACAATTCTCAAAAATATTTCTTGGCCTTGGGATCATATACAAAATTTTCTAGCTTCTGGTTTGGACATCTCCTCTAGGTTTTAGTGCATTTAAGCCTAGAAGGGTATTAAAGGTATTTCAAAATAAATCATTTCCAGAAAAATATAATAATTGGTATTTTTATTTATCTAAAAATTCGGGGTGTTACAACACTACCCATGGTCATTCCTACCATGTTTTCAATTTGGAAACTAACACTGTCATCGAGTCATGTGATGTGACTTTTGATGAATCAACCCCCTGTGTTAGCTCTTCTTTTGAACAGGAAAATGACCATGATATGGAGCAGACCATCTTCGAAGATGAAGATCCCGGAGAATTCGAGGATGATCCCCCTGTGATGGTGAGAAGGCTCAAGGCCGTCTTCGGTGAAGCGAAGGCCTTTGGGTTCGAAGCTAGTCACTGAAGCTTCTGCACACTTCATGTGCGAAGAGGGCTTTAGAAGATTACACTTTGCAAAAGAAGCCTCTGTATTACCATGTCTGGTAGAGACAAAATCACTGTAAACCCTAGGGGTAAAGTAGTCTATTATCATGGCTGAGGTGTGCCTATAAATAGTGAGGCTAGCTAGGTCTAGGCTAACACTTTGAGTAATCATTTTGAGAACTACCAGAGCTAGCCGCCACACCTATGTACTCAGTTCTATGAGTCTTTTGTGTTCCCTGTTCATGCAATGAAATTTTCATTCTGTTCTCTGTCAATTGCTTGAACTTGTATCTCTGTTTTGCACTGCATATATTGAGCTCTTGTGCTACACTTCTCTTTGTGTCAGCTAGAGTTTTTGGCTCTGTTTCTTCTCTAACATAGTGCGTTTGCACCCTGTTCATGCGATTTTGTGAGTCTCTCAGTGTGAGTTTGCTCTATGTAAACTAGAGGCAAGATCTCTCAGATTACTAGAGAAGCACTGAGTGAAGTTGGGCTCAAGGCCTGTTTTCTTTCCTCAATCGAAGTCCTCGGCTCAGTCTGTTCTGTCTTCTTTCTGCCATTTGAAATACGAAGCCTAGTACTAGTTGCTAGTGTGGAGTATTTGTTCAAAGCCCTCTGAGGGAAACATACTCGTGCAATGAGTACTAGTGTGAAGCCTGCTCGAAGGCACCTTGTGTGCGGAGCCTGCACTAACATCACAGAGTTGTGTTTTAGGTTTCTGAGTGCGAGTGAAGTCATCTTGTCTTCGACCTTTTATCCTTTGTGAAGCCTGTGTTCGGAGTTGTAAAATACCTCCGAAACAGACCTCTGAAGGGTGTGTTCGAAGCCTGTTCCGCAGGAGACTGAAGTTAAAACAGAAGGCTAGTTTACCCTAAAATTTTAAAAGCTCCCATTCACCCCCCTCTGGTCACCCATTTCGGTTCAACACTCCGCTACCTTCGAAGCATTCCGAGACGGAGGTTTCCACTAAGGCTTCGACATGACAAAGAACCCCGAAGCATCTTCACCCAAAGGGGCACGGCCAACAAGGATAGAACATTTACTTTCTTACTATTGGCTCGGTCTTTTTCCCTTTTAACCCTACGAATAATACTAAATATATCTTGTCTATAAATACCCCTCTTCGTTATGTAAGGGGTATCAGATATTCAAGTATTCAATACATACTTCGAACTGTCTTGAGCTTTTTTCCAATTCAGAGGCTTGGAACGGTCTGCATTAATAAACACTTCGTTTGTCAATCCATTGAGTTTACTAAAACCTGTTAGCATAATCTTTTACGCCAACATGTGGTGCCGTCCGTGGGGAACCTAGTACAAAAACTTCGTTCTCTACCAATCCTTTCCTGAAGCCATGCCTCCTAAGCAGAGCCTAGGAACCAGTCCCCCGAGGCTCTCCAAACACCCCCGAGGCTGCGGGACCCTCCGCAGTCCCTCCGCCTCAAACTCCCGAAGTGACCACTGACCCTCGAGCATACAGAGCCCCTCCTGTGGCTCCATCTATGCTTCGAACTAACTTCGTTAGTTCTCAAGACCTGGAGGGCCCCACCGGAGGAAGTGAAAGCCCTCCAGATGACGTGGCTACCCAGATGGCCCTGCTTCAGATAGAGGTAGAAAGGTGGAGGCAAGAAGCTACTGATAGTCTTTGCCCTCAAGCTAGCCCCGTCATCCTGGAGACACCTCAAGATGACGACCCCGTCTACTATCCCGAAGCTTCCGAGGTCCGGAGATGCGCTGAGAACGCCTCGTTCAACGATGAATCTCCATTGCACCATGACCTGCAGAAGGTGTGCTTTGACTCCAAGTTTCGAGCTTCGAAACTACACAAATACTCTAAAGAGGACAACCCTAGAGAGTTCTCCTGCTCCTATGCTCTTGCGATTGAAGCTAGTGGAGGGGTTGGATAGACGATGACCAAGTGTTTCCCCCTTGCGCTCGAACGGGTGGCTCTCCATTGGTTCTGGTCCCTAAAACTAGGATCGATCAAGTCTTGGGAGCAACTGAAGAGAAGGTTCGTGAGCAATTTTCAAGGGACCTTTGTGGCCCCAATGTCTATAGGGAGTCTTTTCCAGGTGAAGCAGTAGCCCGGAGAAACCCTGCGATAGTTCTTCAAGCACTTCGCCCATACGAAGTCCCAAATAAAGGGGTTGTCTACATCATCTTTCGTCGACGCAGCATGCGAAGGTGTCACAAAACCGAGCCTCCTCGACAAGTTTCACCGGAAACCTATTTCCTCGGTGGCACAGTTAATGGCCTACTTCGAGCAATATGCCATGTCAAAGAAGGATGGCTTGGAGGACTGCTTCGTCTTCATTGACCTTCCTCTAAGAAGTCAAAACTGAACCGAAGGCCTCAAGTACACCACATGCGTCTCCCTTCAAAAATCGTCCACACAATGCACGAAGAGGACGGAAGCATCCCCGCTTCGAGGTTCTAAATATTGCCCCTTCTACTTCGAAATTGCCTCCTAATATCAACAGGCTCAGGGCAACAAGGCCAGCTGCTCAAGGCCGCCAGGGAAGCTGGCTGGTCAAGTCCAGGCCTTCTTCTTATGCATGCATGGCGAAAATCGAAGCCACACCACCGATGTATCACTTCCAAAAATGTACAAAATTTTCTGGAAAAATATTATTTGCAGATTCGGAGTACCAAGCACTACAACAATGCGGCAAACTTCCGTCAGCCAAAGCCGACGGAAGATAGCCATTTCCCGACGGAAGAAGCTAACTTCCGCCGGCAAAACGCTAAGTTCCGTCGGCATTTGGCCGACGGAAGCGGACGAAAGTTAGCTAACTTCCGTCGGCTTCACGTGGCCGATGGAAGTTATCGGGGTATTTTGCCATGTCAGCAAAAACACACTTAACTTCCGTCGACTAATGTACGTCGACGGAAGTTAATGGAAAAACAGGAAAAATGAAAAAAAAGTAACTTCCGTCGGCTAATGTGTGGCCGACGGAAGTTACGTTTTCCTTTTTTTAAAAAAATAGTCCAGTGAACACACATGAACTGAAATCAATGTGATATATTCAATACTATATGTCATAGCTTTAGTGTGAAAATGAAATGAAATGAAAACAAGGCATCAACAAGAATGATAGAGATCAATAGATCACCATACATGGGGGAAAGGTACACTCATCATCTCTATGGAGGAACAAAAATTGGGAGCCAAACAAAATGTAACAAAAAATACAGCATACCCTCCTCAGTTTGATCTTCCTGCACAGATCGAACAACTGTTCCAATAGTTATGACACATGATTATTTGTGATAAAACACAAGCAAAGAATAGTAAATGACAATCCATGTCAGGTTACAGTTTGTATTGTCTTGCACATCAAGGCCATAACAAAGATAGCTGTTAGGTGAGTGAGATTTGCAGATACAATTGAAGATGGTTGAACACAGTTAAGTTCGATGAGTCCTACCCATCTTTGTCAAAATTTATAACTGACAATCCATACCAAATTCGTAGATCAGCATCCACTAAGTGGGTTAAGTACTGCTCTTCTCCAGCAAACTGTACAGTTAAATCAACCCAAGATACTTTTAGCCAGTTCCCCACTACTTATATCATTTCCTAAAGTGTTGCTTGCATTCCCTTGAACCACATTTAAGTTCCAGTAGTGTATACCAAGTTATGGAACCAAGTTAAATCAAGATAACATGGCTAGTCTTTTTAAGAACTATTTTTGCAAGTGAATCAATTGGAAGACAAATGGATGCATGCCAAAGCAGATACCACTGATCTGTAAACACCACATAGATGAAACAAAGATCCCCAATCAGTCAATCAGTTGTAATGACTCCTCAACTCCCTTTGGCATTGTTAGCATCAAATGCTTAGCAGAACAAACCTTCCAAAACTCTGAAAAACTAGTTTGTACCAGGTTAATTGGGTGTTGTTGTCAATTGTTTCAATTAATTCCTTAGTCTTTGGTTGAATAAAACTGCAAATTTGAAGATAATCAAACAAAAATTCATGGTTTGAAAAGGAGTTGCAGCAAAAGACCAATGCCAAAGAAGCGAAGTTCCAACAAAAGTTAGTTATGGAAATAATGGTCAGTCCAAACTAGAAACCACCAATACTGAGAGAGAAACTATGTGAATGCCCTTTTAGTTTTTGATATACCACAACAATGCCATGATGAGAGGGATAAGCCAAGCTTAACAAAGTTAGCAACAGCACACAAAAGTTAATTACACTTTGTATTTCCATATATGCCATATCTGCAATGAATTGACATTTGACAAAACACATATAAACCAATGTCTAGATAGCTACGAATGGAGACAATCAGGATAAGTAAAACAACTTGCTAATCACAAAATAACTCTAGTGCGGATCCAAAAAAGCAATGCTGGCAGGCCATACAAATCCTTCTAATTGCTAGAGAACAGACCGAAATCCAAATAAGTATTGCTGGACAGAAATTAAAACTGAGCACACCAAGAAATCCAAACAAAGGTTTATTATTTTGCCACTGTATGAACTCCAGTCCAAGCAAAGAATCAATCAACTCCCTTAACTTGCATATATGTCAGAAAGAACAAATCCAATCAGGGGTGTCACTGCTATTGGTAAGAACACAGACTTCATAATGCCATTGTGATATCAAAAGAACCACACACCATAAGCAAACATCTCTACCCTTCAAATTGCACGGCTGACCTTCTGCATCGTCTATAGGAGCACATAAACACATACCACAACTAAGATCAGCTTTAAAAAATAAACCAAGGTTATGGAATCGACCTGATATCAAGGATAATGGAACTGATGGCTAACCATTAGAGAAGACTCCTAAGAAAGAACAAACTCCCTTAACTTGCATATATGACGAAGGCAACGACCGGCGGATGGAGGCCGGTGGGGCGGAGGCGGCAGGTGGGGCAGCGGTGGCGATGGGGAGGCACGTCGTGGGGCGGGGCGAATCGGGCGAAGTCAATGGCTAGCCAGCAGGCGAAGGCGGTGGCTGAGTGGCTGACGAACGGAGGCCGGTGGGGCGGTGGAGGCGGTGCGTGGGGCGGCAGTGGCAACGGGGAGGAGGTGCGCACATGATATTTGGGGAAAATGAGGAGGCACTCACACGTGGGAGACCTAATCGATGGTGGTGGTCGGAGGCGGCGGCGACGACGGTGGTGGAGGTGATGTCAGGGTGTCCGGCGGTTGGCTGAGCGATCGGAGGCGGCGACCGGTCGGCGTGGAGGCTGCGGCGGAGAGATGCGGAGGCGGCCATGTGTGAGGAAATGTGTGGCGGCTGGGAGGATTTGGGTATTAGGGTAAGGCACGTGGGGAATTATTGGGCCTGTAACTTCAGTCGGTCAAATACAAGATCAACAGAAGTTACGTTAACTTCCATCGGCTCTGTAGTAGGCTGACAAAAATTATATTATCTTCCGTCAGTTCACCTGAGCCGACAAAAATTATGTTTCTTCCATCATCTTTTACTAAAACCGACGAAAGTTATTAAAGACGACGAAAATATCTCATTTTCCTGTAGTGTAGACAGCTTACAATTGACAATGGCACCCAGTTCGATGACAAGCCTTTTAGAGAATTCTGCGAAGGCCTTGGTATCCAAATGTGCTTTGTAGCTGTCTGTCATCCCCAACCCAATGAAGCCGTCCAGCGAGCCAATGGTAATATTTTGTCTGGCTTAAATCGGAGGATAGTAGGGTTGGCAGTGGGGCTATGGACCGAGGAACTCCCGAAGATTTTGTTGTCCATCTGGACCACTCAAGCTAGGTCTACATGTTTCACTCCATTTCGGTTATTGTTTAGAGATGAGGCCATGATGCCAACAGAGCTAAAAGGTGGTTCTCTCCGCACCCTAGAACCATAAGTGACAATGAAAGGCATACTTCGCTTGACTTGACCGAAGAAACAAGGCTTCGAGCTGTTGCCAATCTGATGAAGTACCAGGACCAGACGAAGGCATAGTACGACTCAAAGGTAAATCTTAATGAACTTAAGCCGAGTCATTTGGTACTATGAGGAATAATTGCTCTGGGGAAATTGGGAAACAAATGGAAGGACCATACATCATCTTGCGTTTAGGATGCCTCGGATCTTTTAAATTAGCCAATTTAGAAGGGGGAGAATTAAAACATGCATGGCTTGCGGAGCACCTTAAACATTATTTCTCTTAGGGGCTCCTTATAACGGGTTATAAACAACTTCCTAAATAATAAAGCTTATGGTTCGAATTATGCGTACCTCTCAAAATGATTCCTACCCCTGGTGGACGCACTAGGGGAACGGAGCTGATTGCAGATGTAGGCATCATTCATACGAACATATTAAACAGACTTCGAGCCACCGGCTCGAAGCATCCGTAATAGTGGGAAAGCACCACAAAATACGGATTCCAAGCCATTTGATGGGGACTTGGGTGGCTTGATCTTTCGATGACTTGATGGGGATGAATAGGATGGCCCGATCTTTCGGTGAGTTGATAGAGATGAGGAGATAACTTCGATTGGAAGGAGACGACGTTGACGACCCGACTACAACCGTACGAGACGTTCGTGTTGCGCCTTAACGATCGATACACCAACTCCAAGGGTTGTTGATCTTATCGGTGATCAACCTTGTTCCTGCAAGCAATCGAAGAACGAGCAAGAACAAGATAAAGGAGCAACTAGTATTGCTGGATGTGAAGGACGCACAGGGATAGTTGGGGTTCTGAAACGTGAAACCGGCGATCTAACCGATCACGGGTTTACACGGACAAGTAGCATTGGCTAAACTTTTATCTAATCAAAACCCAAATTACAACTGAAGTCTCTAGGGGTATTTATATCCCTAGGGACGTCCCCAAAGTTTGGAAACTTATTACATATGGAAACTACTAATTATTTCCAAAACAGAATTACTAGAAAAAAGAAACTTAGATCCTTAAGCCTTGGCCGAGATTGTTTCGGTGGAATAAATATATTATCTTCCATGTAGACATCCTCAGCTTTCCAAAAAGTCCAAGATCATCTAAATCGGAGCTTCCATGTGAAAGATATGTATGTTTTAATCTCGTGCTCTCCTTGAAGTCCGAGTCTGAGTAACACGCATTGTTTTGAATATTGCAATCTCCTCGTATCGAATATGGAAGTGTAGCTGTATCTGTTGGAAAGAGGACATCTCAAGCTTTCCAAAAAGTCCAAGATCACCCTAATTGGATCTTCCATATAAAAGTTATGTGAGTGTGAATTTGGTGTTGTTCCTGCAGTCCGAGTGTGAATCCCACACGTGTAGAACTTTATCTCCACTTTTTATTGGCACAAAAATGACGTCTCAAAGTTGCATATTATATTTGGATTAACTTGACTTGGTCCCCAATCAACTTCCATGATATTCCATGCTCTTGATGTGCTCTTAACGTGTCGCTTGATCCATGAAAGAATTTCTGTAATTGAAAACAAAGCCAACTCATGGTGTAGCATCCTTAGCTCAAATATATAAAATGTAAATCTAATATAGAATGAATGAACCTTGGGTTGTTTATTGTAAAGTATAAGCATGGTTATATCCGAGCTAGTGATGTCCTCATCAGTTGAGGATAAGATAACTTCGATTGGAAGGAGCTGACGTTGATGACCCGACTACAACCGTACGAGGCGTTCGTGGTGTGCCTTATCGATCAATACACCAACTCCAAGGATTGTTGATCTTATCGGTGATCAACCTTGTTCCTGCAAGCAATCGAAGAACGAGCAAGAACAAGTTAAAGGAGCAACTAGAATTGTTGGATATGAAAGACGGACAAATGGATAGTTGGGGTTATGAAACGTGAAATCGGCGATCTAACCGATCACGGGTTTACACGGACAAGTAGCATTGGCTAAATTTTATCTAATCAAAACATGAATTACAACTAAAGTCTCTAGGGTTATTTATAGCCCTAGGGACGTTCCCAAAGTTTGGAAAACTTATTACATATGGAAAGGACTAATTATTTCCAAAACAGATTGACTAAAAAATGGAAATTTCGTGCTTAATTGGTTCGGCCTGAAAAAGGAACACGCATTAATTTGGTGATTGCGATCTCCTCTGATGGAATCTAGAGGTGTATCTAGATCCGTTGGAAAGAGGCCATCTCAAGCTTTTCAAAAAGTCCAAGATCATCCTAATTGGAGCTTCCATGTAAAAGTTATGCACGTTTGAATTTGGTATTGTTCCTGCAGTCCGAGTCCGAATCCCACACATGTAGAACTTTATCTCAACTTTTTATTGGCACAAAAATGACGTCTCAAAGTTGCATATTATATTTGGATTCACTTGACTTGGTCCCCAATCAACTTCCATGATGTACCATGCTCTATAGTGCTCTTAACGTGTCACTTGATCCATGAAATGATTTCTGTAATTGAAAACAAAGCTAACTCATGGTGTAGCATCCTTAGCTCAAATATATATATAATGTAAATCTACTAAAGAATGAATGAACCTTGGGTTGTTTATAGTAAAGTATAAGCACGGTTATATCTGAGCTAGTGATGTCCTCATCACCATTGGATTGAAAGCATCCGGAAAAGAGTCGAAGGTGACCATGACAAACGAATTCCGAGCCATTGGCTTGAAAGCATCCAGAAAAGAGTCGAAGGTGACCATGCCAAATGGATTCTGAGCCATTGGCTTGAAAGCATCTAGAAAAGAGTCGAAGGCGACCATGATAAACAGATTCCGAGCCATTGGATTGAAAGCATCTGGAAAAGAGTCGAAGGCGACCATGACAAATGGATTCTGAGCCATTGGCTTGAAAGCATCGGGAAAAGAGTCGAAGGTGACCATGACAAATGGTTTTTGAGTCATTGGCTTGAAAGCATCCGTAAAAGAGTCGAAGGCGACGAAATATAACTGATTTCAAGCCTCCTACTTGAAAGCATATGGCGATTATAAAATTATATAGCGGGGTCCGAACCATTGGTTTTGGAGAATCCGTAAAAGAGGCTTGATAGCATCCATAGAAGAGTCCTCGAGACTAAAAACTAATAGGTCCGGAACCCTAGGGTTCGAGGCATCTGTAAAAGAGTCAAAGGTGACCAAAACTATCGGATTACAAGTCATCGGCTTGAAGCATCCATAAAAGAGTACTAAGCTACCAACTATGGATTCCAAGACATTAGGGTTGAAGAATCCTATGAAGTTCATAACGACCATTCTTTCGGATTTCGAACCACCGGTTCAAATTATCCGTTCAATGTAATAGGGGCTCCGATTGTGTAGCCTTGAAAAACTATACGAAAATTGTCCATTAAGCAATAATAAGCAAAGCCTAAGTAAGTGTGCCAAGCATTGTGCGTGACCGACCTCGCTTGATAATCGAAGGCGCCCACCCACAAAGAGGGGCTAGGAGGTAAGGCACAATTTAAACGCATTTCGACAATTTATATTACTCAATCAATTATTTTACATTATGAAAAATCGGTGTCTAAACCAAGAAGGAAGTGAATGTCCCTTCGATCCCTAAGGTTAGCTTCGGGATTCTACTGACCTCGAGGGCCTACACGACTCGTTCCTGAGCCTGGAGTTTTCAGAACTTTTCTTTTAATTTGTTTCCCTCTTTGCGAAGCCCTAAAGTCCTTCTGCTCTTACTGGAGTTCGGCCCAAGTCTGAAGTCTTTCAGAGCTAGTCTCCTTTGGATTTTCATCAGACCACTCCTTTTCGGACCTGTTGATGTCCTCTAAAGATGAGGATGTTATAACTACAACTTTCTCTTTTTCTTCTTCCTTAATAAAAGAAAGCACTTCGTTACAAATATCGGGAGCGACCTCTCCATGACTCCCCCGAGGAATGGAAAACTGAGGACGCCTGTGAGGCCTTAAAGCTTCGAAAGTAGCCCCTACTGGCGGAGCACTTCGTTGACCTCTAGTACTTCAAGGTCATTGTCCAGGGAGTACAATAAATCCTAAAAGCATTCCAAATAAGTTTTTTTAATTCATTAAAATAAAGACAAGAATACAAATTTTTACATGGCAAGGTCCTAAGGAGAGATAGACCTTCGGGTCCATAGAAGTTATGCTTGATGAAGGAATTGCCGGAGGTAACGTCTGCGCCTGCTTTTGACGATGGGATTCATCGATCCATGCATTCACTGTTGTCCGACCTTCACTTCTCTAGGTTGCCTGATAAGCCTCCCAGGCTACGACGACATAAAGCGAGTAGTCAACAGTTGATTGCCCACAAAGCTGGCAGGAGCTACACCCACGTCTTGTGCAACAGAGATTCCAATTTCCTCGAAGTGGCGAAGAACTCTGAGTGCGACTACTTGTCCAAAGATCTCTCCGTACCGATTCCCCAAAGTCTTCATGGTCTTTGGCGCCGCTTGGATCATCTTCAGCCTCTGAGCCAAAGGCTCATTCGCTGACGAGGAAGAAGCACAAGACATCCCAAAGTATTCCAAGACACCCCAAAGGACCTCCATGGTCTCGGAGGCCGTACTGCTACACTTTGCCCGCTCCACAACCAAGACATCTGACGAAGCATGCATGTCGTGGACCAGAGTGCTGAGCTCAACCATCTTCATCATGAGGGCAGTCTT
Source organism: Zizania palustris (assembly GCA_019279435.1). Taxonomy (NCBI): domain Eukaryota; kingdom Viridiplantae; phylum Streptophyta; class Magnoliopsida; order Poales; family Poaceae; genus Zizania; species Zizania palustris. The sequence continues at coordinate 41,477,951 of JAAALK010000284.1, forward strand.
CTGAGCAAGAAGGTGTCGTACCTCATTAGCTGAACGTTGCGTTCTTCCCGAAGCCATACGACTTCAGCTCCAGAGAATGCTTGCGCCTCTCAAAACCTTTCGACTTCGGCCTGAAGCACCACCTGCTCAGCCAGGAGCTCTTCGTTCACAGCCTCCAACACTACCTTCATGTTCCGCTCTGCACGGATCATCTCCTCCAAATCCGAAGTCCTACCCTCAGAGTCGGCAAGGCTATCTTAGAGGGCCATTACCTTCTCTTTGAGCTGGTTGCATTCACGCTCATTGGAGGTTGTAGCCGCACGGGCGAGAAAATTGTGCTGCCAAAAAGTCAAGGTGAGTATGGTATGTACTTCAAATAAAACTAACATGTGCAGGTGTACTATACTTGATAGGCAGTCCATTCAAGGGCGGTGCCTAGCTCCAACCCTTTGGCCTCACATATTACGGAGACCAGCTCGGTCTTGCCCACGTCTCGACTAACCCGAGCCAGGGGCTCCAATAAGGGCCGAAGCCCTGACCTCCGCTTAAGAAAAGGAGCTAGGGCACTCCGATCGTCATCCACATGGGAATGTCCCGAGCAAAGGGAAGCATCCTCCGAAGACTCCATAGACTGCCCCATTGGTTGACTCCTTCGGTGTCAACCCTACTGCGGGAAGAGGCATTGGCCAGGAGTTGCCTTTTCCCTTCCCAAGGGCTGTCAACCACGCTGGAGTCTTTTTCGTGCTGGATCCATCTCCTTCGCCGGAGCCGTCTCTCGCTCCGGAGCCGCCTCCTTTATTGGAGTTGACTCTGTTGCCGGAGCATCTATAAACATGAAGGTGTACCTCCACCACCCTACTTTCGAACAAGTACAGGACTACTCATATGTTTGAACATTTGAGTGAAGTCGTTGTCGGACTCCTCAGGAGATTAGACTGGAGTAGTGGTCATAGGGATCCCCTTGACCGCTGCAACCACCACATCATCCAAGGTGGGACCCTCCGTTTCTAGGGTCCGAACCCCTTCGGCCTCAACTTTGCCTTCATCATGAACCAGGACCTCCGTCCGGCTCAATGGAGCATCTTTGGCATCCACTTTCCCGAGATCGCCCCGCTCTTCATTCAGCGCCACTTCCATGCCATCTCGGATGAGAGTCTCTGTCCTTGTCCGAGAACCCCCTTCATCATCCCCCACAAGCAAAGCCTCGAACTCTTCCGCCATCTGCACCTTCGTGTCTTCATCCTCCTCGGACCGTTCCAGCGATGAAGATAGAGACTTCGAAGGAGTACGAGCCTTTGGCTTGTGGGCCACCTTCATCGAAGTCTTTGTTGGGCCGGAGGCTCTGGCCTCGGCTTTCCTCTTACTCGGCACCTGATCTGTCGTGGACTAGTTTAGAAGGGCTAGGGGCTCGATTCCAAGTGCACTCCACACTCGATGGAAATGCTCCCAGTTCCCAACCAACTTCACCCTCCGCTCCTTCTCCACGAGTGAAGGAGCTCCAAGAACCTTCTCCGATGCTCAGACTGTTTGTTTCGTAGTCAGTGTCATCCATGGAGCTAAAAGGATAAGGTATCGTCTGTTAGTTTAATGAAATTAAACCAATGTCTATACAAAACAATTTGATGCAAGATACATGGGAAGCTTACCTGTGGAGTTTGAGGGGATTTCCCAATGTCCACCCTCTGAGTTCTCTTCAAAGATGATAGGCCAATTGGCCATCAAAGGAGGAATTCGGAGGGCTATGAATTCCTCCGCCAAATCGTGCATACTCATGCGTCGACTTATGGCGTACAGTAGCTAGAGGCGTACCTGAAGCTGGCTTGGGTCTGGATTAATGTCTGCCTCCCTCTGGTACAAAATTTCTTTGGGGGGCCCTACCAAGACGGAGGTCACGCCCACGTCTGCATAAAACTAGCGGATGATCTAGTCCGAGTACCATCGGTCATTGATGGCGTTCGCTGTGAACTATTCCTGAAACTCCTCCCGAAGCTGGAAATTAATGCTTCCAAAGGCCACCACCATCTTGTCTCCGCCGGGTCTGGTATGCGTCTTTGGCTAGCAGGAAGCTTTGTGCAGGGCCATGAAGATCTCCACTCTCTCTGCGCACCCTTTGGCCCGCAAGGCCCATTTGAATATGGCCAAGAAAGCGATGTCGTTCGGGGAAAGTTGGGGGAGCTTCACGTGGAACAAGTTGAGCACCTCCACCAAGAAATCTACCGAGGGGAGCCCGAGCCCGACTTTGAAGAAAGCCTCAAAAACCATGACTTCGCCCGCTTGCGGTACTGGAATGACTTCCTTTACAAGGGCTCAGACCTTCACTTCCAGCGCCAGCTTCCCAGACACTGCTTCGGCTATGAATCTCTGTGAGTAGGTCGACACCCCAAGCAGTAAGATTGATCCATGTACTTGGTGGAGGCTAGTCGAGATCCTGAGGACCGGCAGCCTAAGGGTTCTCTGAGGTTCCTGCCGCCACCGCCGCTGCCGCCATGGCCTGCTACTAGGCCAAATTCAAGGCTAGCACTGAAACCTTGGAACTAGTTCTCGCCATCGATGGAAATTGAAAGAGTTGAGACTAGAAACCGGAGAAGAGAAAAAGCGAAATTATGGAGAGCAGTTGGTTACGTGCCTCAAAACCATTGTTCTCTCTCTTTTAATAGCCTGTGAAGTCCCTTGTGCTGTATGTTACGAAGCAATGTTTGGGTTGCTTCGTTTCGGTTTCAATGTTGTTATGACATGCGGGGCCATCACAGTGAAGACTTAAAACTACCGTTTAATTGTGCAACTGTTATTCTCCTTAGAGAGTAACGACTCTTTATTGGCCTAATGGTTCTAAGAGCTAACAGCTATTTTGGGCGATGATTGGTTGTCCGAAGCAGTCCCCTGAATGCCTCCGATTGGATCTTGGGTCCAAAGCAGCCCCATAAATGCCTCCGACTTGATCTTAGGTCCGAAGAGCTCTGAATCCCGAAGGCATCACCTCAATGGTTTAAGGATTTTTGTATTTTTCTAAGTCCTGAGCATAAAAATATTTCTTGCATATACTACACTCTTCATTATACAGATCATTTAGAGAGACGTATTCGAGGGGCTACTATTGGGGGAAAATACTCCATCCTTTGCATCGTTCAAAATATCTGCATCAACACTATCTGAAGATAAAAGGAAGTTAGAAGCCCTGATCTCCGGAGGTCCTAACAGCCATCAAGGCTTCGCTACCTCCGGAGCATCCTGAGATAGAGGTTTCTAGTAGGGCTTCGGCATGACAAAGAATCCCGAAGCATCTTCACCCAAAGGGGCACTGCCAGCAAGGATGGAGCGATTACTTTCTTACTGTTGGCTCGGTCTTTTACCCTTTTTACCCTACGAAGAATACTAAATAGTATCCACTATGTCGGTTATAATTAAAGGTAAAGAGGTCTTTTCCCAATGTATCTTGTCTATAAATACCCCTCTTCATTATGTAAGGGGTATCAGATATTCAGGTATTCAATATACACTTCGAACCGTCTTGAGTTATTATCCAATTCAGAGGGTTGGAACAGTCAGCATTAATATACACTTCGTTTGTCAATCCTTCGAGTTTAATAAAACCTGTTAGCGTAATATTTTATGCCAACAACCGGCTCTAGTGCTAGTGTCACCACTTCTAGATGTCCCGAAGCTTGCCATCTCCAACAAACACACTGAGAAACTCGCCAAGTGCTATAGGAGGGATCTGCACTAGCCGGAGTTCCGGTCGGACAAGAAGACGATGAACATGCTGACTGTGTAGCTTCTTAGGACTAAGTAGTGGAGCTAACTAGAGCTTCTGGTTGAATATTTTGGGGCCTACGGGGTGTTCGGGTTCTCCAACTTGGTGCTTAGAGTTGTCGAAGGTAAGAAGGGCACTCTTGCCACCAGATGAATATACGAGGGGCGTGCGAGGCCCCAACACCCTTGGATTCACTATTGATCACTAAGGTAGTGTTTGGTTGGCTCAAGGTAACGTAAACATTAATGGAATCATTTACAGTGTTAATGGATAACAATATAACAAATTACTGGATTTGTTTGGTTAACAAGTGTAATGTATTCTAATTACATTATAGTGTTTGGTTGACAAGTGTAACATATTCTATTTAGATTATAGGTGTTTGGTTAGTAATGCATCAAATTACTATATCTTGAAAAAAGTGTCAACTAATCCATAATATATGATACAACTTTCAAGCTAACGAAAACAAGCAAGAAATCCATTAACGATACTTTCAAATTTATTTTTACCATAGATCTATAACTGTTGGTAGTAGGAAATGACATTAATGGCCGAGATTGTTAAGATATTAAATTTGGTAATTTTTGGCCAAAAATATGCTATTTCTAGCACAGGCCGAAGCCTTGAAGTGCCGAAGGCCCATCCTGCATTGGATTTTGGATGCACCTTCAGTGGCCTGCTTCATATGCAGGCTTTGGCCCAATGGGCCCCTTCAGTGGCCTGCCCTGCGAGCAGGCTTTGGCCCGACAGACTCGCTTTGACGAGGCCTGTGGAGTCCCACTTCGGCCGATAGGCTCCGAATCCACTAGGTATATTTCGGCTATTTTGATCTCTAATTAATTCCTAACTATTTTGGCCGAATTCTAATCAGATTAGAATTATAGATAGAAGACTAGCCCCTATAAATATAGGGTTAAGGCCGGTTCACTGAGTAATCTACACAGATCGACTGAAAACCCTAGTTTTGAATCACATTACTTTCAATCTATTTTCATACCCTAGGAGTAGCTTTACAGTACATCTTTGTGAGTCTATGTCGTAAACTCTATGTGCATCACGTCGAAACCATGGTAAGTCCTTGTTGATTCGCTTAGGAATCATCCGTTAATCTACGTAACAGATTGTTATGGCCTTGTTGGATCGCATGTGAACCATTCGTTAATCTACATAAAAGATTGCTACCTTCGTTCTGTCAATTTTCCATTATTTACTTGATAATTCAGTCTCTAGGCCGAATTGGTGTTTAATCTTTGTGTTTTGTAGAAGTTTGTACTTAGATTACCCTCGCCAAGAGTCCCTGTCTTCATTTGATCTCCACAAGGTGATCTCCGAAGCTAGGAAGCTAGTTTCAGAGGCTATCAGAGCACCCTCCGGTAGGTCTTCGCTTCATCCGTCCGGGCCGGATCCATCACGTCATTGTCGGCCTAGTTGGTTCTGCGTGCTGGTGCTGGAGCTGTGCCAGAACACTTCGCGTTGGACCTTGTCACACCAGAGGCTAGCGCTGAACCCTATCGTTCGGAGGCATTTTCATGTTGCGATTTGTTCAGAGCACGTCTTCGATCTGATCGATCTGAACATCGGTATCCTTCAGTGCATACTTCACACCAGACGCCAAAGGCCTCCCTTCGGCGACCCTTCGCACATATAATTCAAACTAATTAGGCTTCGTTCGGGTGATTGGGTTATTTTATCTACACACTTCGGCTAATAGGAATATTTCTGTACAATTTGATTGCCTTGTGAATCCACCCCCTTGCCACTGCTAAGGGTCATCAGAATGCGACATTAGTGTTGTGTTACGATTAGTGAGAAACCAAGTTGAGATGTGCCTTGGGTTCAAGTCTATGATGAGTGATTGACAAGTCTTAACTTCTGAGCGAAGGGATCCCTCTGAAGGGGTTTAGAGGTGTTTTACTGAAGGGTTCAGTGTTTGCTGTCTACAGCTATTGCAGAGGAGTATGTCTGTAGGAGGGGTCCGACAGAATACGATGAGAACTGTACCGAGGGGCTCGGTACTTTGGGCGGTACACTGGAGTGTTTACCGGAGGTTGTTTACCCAGAGAGGTCTCCAGGGTACTAGAAACACTTGTCTGCTTGTCGGTGGTGTGCAGGTGACTTCGGAGGCAACAAAACGGTTCGTAGAAGGTGAACCTGGTTCAAGCGAGAGGCTTGGTGCTAGGCGAGCGGGGAGCTCGGTCATGGAGGCTGCGTGGAGTCAAGGTCAGTCCTTGGGTCAAGGTGCACCATGCGAAGGTAGAAAGTGCGGAGGGTAGCTTCGGCTGAAAGTAACCCGAGGCAAAGTCCTTATAGGCGAGACACTTCGAAGGGTGACTCTGAAGGAGTAACTTCAAAGGATGGTAGATGAAGTCCTCAGGAATGAGGAAATGATCCCAAGTGTGCTCCGGACGGAGACACTTGGAAGGACACGTGGCGAAGGTCTCAAAAGTCGATGTGCATCATAGGCATGATCCAGGTAAGGCTCTTCGGGAGTATGCTCTAGGCAGAGACACTACAACAGAGTGCTTTTGGAAGTCCTTCATGCGTAGGCCTTGGATGAAGGAGGGACTTCGGAAGGTGGTGAAGATACTTCAAAGGTGGGGCTTCGGAGTGTGGATGACAAGGTACTTCAACCATTCATGGCTTCGGTACACGGATGGATGGAGTTCGATCTAGGAGTAGCTGCGAAGCCATGGTGGTCCAATCCGGAGGTGATGGTGCAAATACTCAAGGACTTTGATGGCTTTGGCTCAAAACCATCAATGTATCGAAGACTGACTTCGGTGAAGCGAAGGCCTTTGGGTTCAAAGCATGTCACTGAAGCCTCTGCACACTTCGTGTGTGAATGGGGCTCTAGAATATTCCACTTTGCAAAAGCTGATCGTGTCTACTCTGCAAAGGCTGATACTGTCTGCCCTGTGAAGCTGACAAAACGGGCTTCCAATAAAGTAGACTACCATCATTACCCCCGTGTATGGCTGAGACAAAAATGATGTAAACCCTAGGGGTATTGTAGTCTATTTCCAAGTCAGAGTAGTCCATATAAAAGGAGAGGCAGGCTAACGGCTGGGGTAACATTGTGCACTGCATTTTAGAACCTTCTGTTTTCCCTATAGCTTTGGCCAGCCGCCATGAAGTGTTCTCTAAACTCGTGAGTTTTTTGTTCCCTGTTCTACGAAATGAAATTTCCATTCTATTTTTCATCTATTGCTTGAACTTGTATCTTTGGTTTGCGCTACATGAATTGAGTTTTCTGTGTTTCACTTCGTTCTCTATCAACGAGTTCTTACTCTGGTTCAACTCCGACGAAGTGTGTTTTCCAATCATCCTTGCGATTTTTGCGAGTAACTCAATGTGTGTTTGCTCTGTGTAAACAAAGACAAGTCTTCACTGATTACTAGCGAAACACTATGAGAAGTGTGGATTCGAGGTCCTATCTTTTCTCATAAGCCAAAGTCCTCAGCGCAATCAGCTTTGTCTGTTTTTAGCACTCCGAAGTGCGAAGCCTAGTACCAGTTACTAGTAAAGAGCATCTATTCGGAGCTCTCTAAGGGAAATGTACTTGTGCGAAGTACAGTAGTGCGAAGCCTGCTCGAAAGCACCTCGTGTGCGGAGCCTGCACTATCTTTGTATAGTACAGTGCGTTTTGGGGTTTCTGAGTTCGAGCGAGGTATTTTGAACTTCAAACTTTTACCCTATTTGAAGCCTGTGTTCCAAGTGTGTTAGATACCTCCAAACAAGATACTTCCAAAGGTGTGTTCGAAGCTTGTTCAGTAGAACAGAAGTTTAAAAGCTCCCATTCACCCCCTTCTGGTCATCTGTTGGTATCAGAGCTTGGTTAAGATCATCAGTTGACCTTAACCATTTTTGTGATCTTTTGGTGACATGGACAGAGTTAGTAAAATACCTCTATTCAATGGAACTGATTTTCCATATTGGAAGGTGCGCTTGGAGGCTTATTTGCTAAGCCAAGGAAATGCGATATGGGAGATTGTGGACTCACAATACTCCATCCTTGAAACCCGCACTACTTAGGCAGAAAAAGACCAGTATAATTCTAACTCCAAAGCTAGAAATATACTGTTAATCGGCTTGAGCAGAAGTGAGTTTGATAGGGTTCAACACCTAAGGATAGCAAGGGAGATTTGGACTACACTCATTGTCTTTCATGAGGGATCTACACAGATCAAGGCTAGGCGCTAGAGCACATACAATCAACAGTATCAGCTGTTTGTGCAAGGCCTTAGTAAATCTATAGATGCCATGTTTTCACTCTTTGATGCGATAGTGAGTAACTTGCGATCCACTAGGACGCTTGCTTACAATGATCATGATAGGGCTATCAAGCTTCTCTATGCTCTCAATCATAGCATATGGGAAGTGAAGATATCCAGCATTGAGGAGTCCATAGGATATGATACATTGACCTATGATGAACTCTTCAGCAAGCTGACGTCCACAGAGATTGCCAAGGCATCTCTTGAAGTGCACAGAAAGTCTTTGCCTCAACCATTGGCACTAGTTTCTGGCTCTAGCCGTGGCACCACTATAGAACCAAGCTCATCTGGCACTTGTGTTCTTGTAGGTGGTTTTGCTTTGTCCCCCTGGTCTCAGTTACTAAGGAGTAGGTGGATACTGTATATGAATAAAATCTTGCTCTCATTGCCAGGAGATTCACACATTTTCATAATGAGAGACGGGATTAGCGCAGAAGTTGTTTTAGTGGTTGTTTTGAGTGTGGCGACACTTCTCATATCAAGGGCAATTGTCCTAAGCTTAAGAGGAGAGAAGAGAGTGAGCGCCCCAAACAACACAAGAAGGAGAGGAAATCCTATGTGAATTGTAAGCGCGGCAAGGTGGCTAAGAGGATAGCCAAGGCCACTTCGATAGCATTTGTTGCTGCACTCAGCAACATCGACACTTCCTCAACTAGGGAGTCGAGCTCTGATGAGGAGGAAGAGTCTCTAAGGAATGAGGAGAAGATGGAGAAGAAGGCAAGAGATCTCACTGGCCTTTGCTTCATGGTCGGCAGCACTCACAGCGGCGATGAGCTTGACTCATCCGAGGTACCACTATCCTATGACCAGCTCTCCATTGAAGTAGATGAACTGAATGAAGTAGTTTTTGGTCAGGATAGATTACTTGTTCAGGATGCTAGGGATAGAAAAGACCTTAGACTTAGGCTAGAATCTATTTCTACTGATTATGCCATGCTTCTAATATGGTTGATGCTGAATGTGAATCTTGCACAGTTGTCATGGGTGAGCTTGCTCAATTGCGTTATGTGCATGCTCAAACTACTGATGAGCTTGAGACTAGACAGAAGCATCTTTTGGTGGTGGAGTCTAGACCTATTTCTTCTGATGCTAATTTAAATTGTCCCTTATTGATTGATAGCATTAACTTAAGAGACAAGCATGTTAAGGAGTTAGAGGCTAGATTGGAGAGTGCTGATTGTTCAAAGGATATGTAGCCTGCTTGTTCCACCTGCATCACCCTTAAGGACCAACTAAGTTTTGCTAGAGGGCAAGCTGAAAGTCTCATGACTGAAAATGAATACATTCTTTCTGTGGTAAACAAATGCACTGAGGGAAAGGTAAGGATGGATTTGCTCTTGGCCAAGACCAATATGTGTGCAGACAGGGCAGGGTTAGCTCTAGGGTTGGGTTTTGAGATAACCTCTACATACATTCAGAGCACAACTATGTTTTCCTCACCCACTACCTTAGAGAAAGAGAGAGCCTAGTTAGACACTCCACAGAAAGCCAAGAAATCCATCTAGCCGGTCAAGAAAATTCCACCTTCTCCACTTAAGAAAAACCCTCAACAGAAACCCAAGGAGCATGCGAGAATTGCTCATATGACCCAGGTGAGTGCCCCTAGGAAAGTGTTTCATTGTTCTTACTGTTAGTGGGTGGGTCATTTGGTTTGTTTTTTCTTTCGTCACATCAAGGATGAGCGACGTTCACAGGCGTTGAGTTTTTAGGACATGCATTACCCCTCTCTAGGTATGCATGAGCCTGACTTTTACTCACGTCCTAGTTTTGAGGCTCCCCGTGTTTCCGAGAGAGGTTGTCCCTCGTGGTGTACACCATGTATCATATGGTGCTAGACCACGTGTAGGAGGCTTTGTATCTCGACAGGTTGGGAGACCTCATCATGTGTCTGGATTGCATCATGTCGGTAGACCTCGCACTTTGCATCACTCTACTTTACCTATTCATATAAAGTCTACTTTTACTTTGCCTACTGCTCGTATCTCTTAGTGTTGGATGCCTCATCATATTTTCACTCACCCCAGCACTGAGTGATCGAGGTTTTCTCATTTTGTGTAGGAGTCAGACTGAGGCTTGGAGGGCACGTGGATTATGGACTTCGATTGTTCACGCCATATGACTGGGAGCGCATCATGGTTCTCCATCCTCACCACAACCAAGCAAAAGGAACAAATCACATTCGACAATAATCGAAGGAGTAGAGTGAAAGGTAAAGGGTTGGTAAGAATCAATTCGAATTTCACTCTCAAAGATGTTGCTTTAGTTGAAAACTTGGGATACAATTTGCTCTCTGTGTCCCTGTTGCTTGATGAGGGCTTCGAAGTGTGTTTTTATCGTGATACTTCACAAGTACTCAATTTTATGGCGTTTTGGTTTGTAAGATCTTTAGAGTTGGGCGAGTTTTTGGAGCTAATTTCTCTGAGTCATCTGGTTCTTCTCACTATTTAGTTGCACATTCTACTTCTGAGATCTGGATGTGGCATAGGAGACTAGGGCATATGAGCTTTGAGTTGCTAGCTCGCTTGAGTGCCCTAGGACTGATCCGAGGATTGCCCAAGCTCAAATTTGAGTAGAATTTAGTTTGCACTCCTTGTCGACATGGAAAAATGATTGCCGCTTCACACCCACCAGTTACTATGGCGATGACTTAACAACCCAAAGAGCTTCTCCATATGGACACTATAGGTCTTTCTCGGGTTAGTTATTTAGGCGCCAAGTCGTATGTTCTTGTCATTGTTGACGATTTATCTCGCTACTCTTGGGTCTTCTTTTTAGCTAGCAAGGATGAAGTTCTTTCGCACTTTCGGAGCTAATCTTTGAGACTTTTCACTGAACTTATTGGTGCATTGAAGTTCATTCAAAGTGATAATGGTACCGAGTTCAAGAATAGTCTCTTTGTTGACTTTTGCATGGAGCATGGCATAGAACATCAATTTTTGCTCCACGGGTTCCTCAACAGAATGGTGTTGTTGAGAAAAAGAACCACACTTTGATTAAGATGGCTAGGATGATGCTCGATGAGAACAGGACTCCTAGAAAGTTTTGGGCTGAGGCCATGAACACTGCTTGTTACATCTTAAACCGAATTTTCTTGCGCTCAATCATGAACTTCACTTCGCATGAGCTACGTTTTGGGAGACAACCCAAAGTTACTCATCTTCGAGTATTTGGTTGTCGATGTTTTATCCTAAAACGTGGAAATTTGGACATGTTTGAGTCACATTTTTCTGATAGGATCTTTTTGGGATACACTACAGATGGTCATTCTTATCGTGTTTACAATTTGGAAACTAACACTGTCATCGAGTCATGTGATGTGACTTTTGATGAATCAACCCCCTGTGTTAGCTCTTCTATTGAACAGGCAAGTGAACACAATATGGAACAGACTATCTTCGAAGACGAAGATTCCGAAGACTTCGAGGATGATCCCCTACTACCCTCGACATCGACCCCTAAAGCCGACTCCGCTTCAACCAATTCGGCAAGAGGCCCCGAAGCTACTACCTCAACATCGGTCATCTTCAACCACTCACCGGCACAAGTTTAGGGGAGACTGCATCCCACCATGAGGCTCCTCATCACATTCAAAGGATGCATCCTCCCGAGCAAATCATTGGTGAGCTTGATCAAAGGGTAACACGTTCTCATGCTCATTTTATTGATTATGCTTTTGTTGCTTCTTTCGAGCCCTTATATGTGAGTCATGCATTATCTGATTCTAGTTGGATTAATGCCATGCACGATGAACTTGAATATTTTGAGAGAAACCAAGTCTGGACTCTTGTAGATCCCCCTCCTAATGTTCATTTCATTAGAACTAAATAGATTTTGAAAAAAAATAAGGGGAGGATGGGTTAGTGGTTAGAAACAAAGCTAGACTTGTGGCTTAGGGTTTTTCTCAGTTAGAAGGGATTGATTTTATAGAAACTTTTGCATCTCGTAGTTTCAAGCTTTATCAAATGGATGTCAAAAGTGCTTTTCTAAATGGCTTCATAGGCGAAGATGTTTATGTAAAACAACCCCTTCTTTGAAAACCCCAAATACCCCCATAAAGTCCTTAAACTTCATAAGGCTCCTTATGGACTCAAGCAGGCCCCTCAGGCGTGGTATGATAGACTTAAGCCTTTTCTTCTTGAGAGAGGGTATTTGATGGGATCTGTAGATAAAACCCTTTTTAATCTCAAGCATGACAAAGATTTTCTCCTAGTTTAGATTTACGTTGATGATATCATCTTTAGTGGCTCTTCTCATGCTCGGGTTGTCGAGTTTGCAGAAACTATGAGCAGGGAGTTCAAGATGTCTCATGTTTTTCCTTGGTTTGCAAATCAAGCAAAGAAAACAAGGTACCTTTGTCCACCAGACGAAGTACACCAAGGACTTGCTCCAGAAATTTGATATGGCTCATGCGAAGCCTCTCGCTACTCCAATGGATACTTCAATAGCATTGGACCCTGACGAGGATGGAGAAGCCATAGATCAGAAGGAGTTCTGAAGCATGATCGGGTCCCTCCTCTACTTCACTATTACGAGGCCAGACATACACTTTGTTGTGTGTTTGTGCATCATTTTCAGGATTTTCCACGAGCTTCGCACCACCAAGCTGTAAAGCGTATTCTCATGTATCTCAAGCATACCCTTCAATTTTGCATATGATATTCTGCATTTTCCTCTTTGTGTCTTCATGGTTATTCAGATGCGGATTTTGCTGGGTGTAGAATTGATAGAAAGAGTATCTCCGGTACTTGTCATTTTCTGGGTACTTCTCTTGTCTGCTGGTCTTCTCGCAAACAGTCTAGCGTTGCACAATCTATGGCTGAGGTCGAATATGTTGCTGTAGCTAGCTGTTGCTCACAGATTTTGTGGATGGTTTCCACTTTGCGGGATTTCAGGTTAGATTATAAGACTGTTCCACTATTTTATGATAACACTAGCACCATTTGCATTGTAAACAACCCGGTTCAACACTCTAGAACCAAACACATTGATGTGAGATATCATTTTCTCAGAGATCACAATGAGAAGGGTGATATTGAGCTGCAATATGTTGATACCCAGAACAGCTTGCCGACATTTTTACCAACCCCCTTTGTTGGTGCAAAATATTATGCTGGTAGGTTTAAGAAATTGTGTGTATCAAACGAAAGGCTTGTTTGAGTAAACTATTCCAAGCCTCCGAAGACGGATAAAAGCCTGAGATAGTTCGAAGTATATGTTGAATATCTGAGTATTTTATGTCTATTACAGGGTGAGAAGGCGGGTATTTATAGGTAAAATCTCTGGTGAAAAGACCTTTTTACCCCTCAATTACAACCGACATTGTGGAAACTATTTCGGTATCCCGTATAGGGTTAATATGGTAAAATATATTCGAAGGATGTCGACAGAGTAGACATCCCACCCTTCTTGTTGTTTTCCACTCCGGAGGGGAAGCCTTTTGGAGGGTCTCTTTGGACTAGAGCCTGGATGGACCCTTCGACTTCAAGTCCTTCAATCTAGAGACAAGTCTTGGGCTCTGAGATTATGATTTATCTTTATCTTGGAACCTTGAGGATCATGAGGATGGAGTATTTTCACCCAACAGTAGCCCCTCGAATATGCTTCTCCGAATAACCTGTACAGCAAGGAGAGCAGTATACGCAAGAAATATTTTCATGCTCAGGGACATAGAAAAAAATCGAGGTATTATAACCATTCGAAGCGTCTTCAACATCGAAGGTGTATCGAATCTAGGCTTCGAGCTTGAACCTCGGTATGATGGCTCCGAAAGAAAGTGAACCGTTACGATTGCAGTGCATCACAAAGAGCCGTTATTTTTTGTGTCGTTACTCCTCAAATAGCCGTTAGTCCTTTCGAGAAAGCAACAAACGCAAGGATTTACTGCGGGTTCACATTATTTCACCTTCTTGCCCCACCTATCAGTGATGAGGGTTGGATCTACAAGTGTGAAAACATACACAAATCGTGATGAACGAGAATGGAGCAGTTATAAAAGAGGAAAGTGACCGACAGTGGAAATTTTTTACAGAGCTTCTGTGCTTGAGCCTTTCCATACTTCCATCTTCAACCATTCTCTCCGATACTCTCAAGAATTCCTCTAATGGCGAGAACCAGCATGAAAGTGCCGACAGCGGTGGGGACCTTAGCGTGGAGGAAAGCATGGGCCGCATCTGCAGTGGCGTCGATGGAGGGAGCCCCGGGGGGTTCTTGGTCGAAGAACCCATGGGAACTCCACCCACCGTCTAAGAAGCCACTGAAGCAAACATTCATCCTCAGGCGATCAACTTGCTTGGCGGAATCCATCTAGGAAGCGGTGAGCCGGAAGTTGGGTTCGAGAATGAGGACTCGGGTTCCTGGAGAAGAAGTGACTCCGGCACCAAGGAGCACAGAAGTCGTCGTCTTCGAAGCTTTCATTGAAGCGGGACTAGGCCTTCCTTCAATAGATTTCTTGGCAGAAGTGCTGGAGATGTTCCACGTCACTCTACCGCAGCTATCTCCGAATGCCATAGCCATATTAGCTATCTTTGAGTGGGCTCTCTGTGCTGAAGGATGCGAGGGGAAGTCCGAAGTATTCGCGTCTATCCATGAAGCTTCGTTCCAACCGAAGCCACAGTATCGGCCGGGGGACTCCAAGTGGTTAGTGGCCTTCGGGAGCGTCAACTTTTAGCGCTAGAAAGAACACCTAAAGAATTTCCTGGCGAAGGCGATCAACGACCGGTGGTATTTTCACTGGATACTTCGGTGGTTTTATGCCGAGGTCGGAGAAGACTCCAGGCTTGCTGGTCCTCTGCAAGAAATATGGTACCGAAGGGAGGCGGAACTGACTCCGGACCCAAGCCTGCTTTCAACGCGGTTTGGGTTATTGTCGTCAGTAGCCAAGTGCATGAGTATGTGGGACTTGGCCAAAGAGTTCATCTCCCTCCGGATACCTCTTCTTGGGCTGATTGGCCTATTTTATTTCAGAGTGCTTCGGAGGGGGAACTTCGAACCCTAGGTAAAACCTCCTGTATATCCTGCCTTGAGATTAGTCATAGAAAATAATTGTAGTATTCTTAATAGATTGTTACCTTATTTCAGCGGCTCAGTTGGCCTTAGCTCCGAAGCAGATAGCTCGAGCTACAGAATAGGTGATCGGAGCCCCTACTGCTATGGAGAAGCAATGGAGAATCGAGCTAGTTGGGAGTTGGGAACGCTCCAACCGAGTGTGGAGTGCGCTCAGGATGGAGGCTCCTCCTCTGCCTAGCTTCGACTCAGCAAGAGCAGTCTCTCGAAAGAGGAAAGCTGCCTCTGAGACCTCCAAGGCTGCGAGGACTCCAGTGAAGAAGGCAGCGCGGAAGGCCATGCTCCCTTCACCCCCATCATCTTCATCGTTGCTCAACATTTGGATCTCTTCTTTAGAGGAGTATGAAGAGGAAGAGACTTCAGAGGTCTGCATGCGGACGGAGCTTGAAGATCTCTTACTGAAAGGTGATGAGGAGGATTCTTGGGTTGCGACCGAGGATTCCCCTCGGGTAGTAGTTGCAGTAAATCCAACTGCCGAAGAGGTTGCGGTAATCCACACCGAGCCTACTGGGGTCCAAGGAACGGAGCTAGAAAATCCTAGCTCCCCAGTGATCGGAGTGGTAGCAGTAGAGGCCAGGTCTTCGACGTCCGCTACTCTAGCGCAAACCTCGGGGGAGGAACTCAAAGAATACCTCCGAATGTATGAATTTCTCGGGGACCCCTAAAATAATTTCATTGCACCAACAATATCTTACTAGATAATTGACAAATACCTTATGTTTTGTAGATGCTTCGAGGAGCAGGATGGCTCTAACCAAAGATGGAGCTTCTGCTCCCATTGGAGATAAGTCTCCGGTCGTAGTGGTAGCTCCGGCGACTTGAGTTAGTTCGGATGAGGCGGCTCCGTCCGGGGGAGCCACTCTTGAAGGGGGATCCCCCCAGACTAAGGTGGTGGCTCCTCCGGTTTTTGTGCTGGGGAGAGGTAAGGGCAAGACTTGTCTTGGGCATCTCCCCTCTTTGACAACAACGCCATTGACGAACGACCCTTCAGTAGGTGCTTCGGAAGAAGACCCTGCTGAAGATGACCAAAGAGCCCTGTCCCTCGCTCCCGCTCCTAGCTCTGTTCTTGGAGAAGCGGACAGGGCTCTGAACCCTCCTGGAACCTTTGGCTGAAAAGAGCCAAGAGCTTGGGAGCTCTGAGCTGGTCTCCATTTTGAGTGAGCCCAGCGGATCGGAGCTCGACTTAGCCCTCGAAAGGGCTACCCTCCAGGTATGCAACAAACATAAAATATATTTACCTTATTGAAATTACATCATACTTACTCTGCTTTTTTGCAGCAATTTGTCCTTGCTAGAGCGGCAACGACTTCCAATGAGCTTGAAACTAATCAGCTCGAAAGGAAGGTTACGACGCTTCAAAGGGCCCTTAAGGGCTCCGAAGATAAATCTCTGTGACTAGAGGAAGAACTCCTCGAGGAGCGGAGGGCCAAAGTTATAGCAGAGGAAGCACTCCGAATGGAGCAGCAGACTCGTCCGCAACTTGCCTCGTCAATAGAAGAAATCCAAGCAGAGCACACGGTGTTGAGGGTTTAAATTGAAAAACTTCAGGCAACGAAGGTGACTTCTGGGGATGAACTCGTAGAGCTCCTAGGGTTGCTTAAACAAGCACTGGTTCAGAAGAATTATTTAATGCCAAAGACAGCTGAAATCTCCTTCGTTGCCACCAAACTGATAAGGGCCGAGAAGAGGCACATCTTGGCAGCTGATCAAACCATGGACACCGTTAGGGGTGTTATGGAGTATTTTAGAATGGTGTGCCAATCTTCCTCAATTGCGGCGGATGAGCCTCTCGACCAAAATTTTAAGATGATCCATGTGGCGACCAACATGATGAAAGGCTCCGGGACCTGCTATAGAGAGATCTCCGGGCAAGTAGTCGGGATCAGAGTCCTTCGACACCTCGAAGCCGTCGGGGTCTCTATTTCTCCGGTGAAAGGTTCTACGCTGGCAAGTTTCTCTGACAAAGGCTTACTGCGACCATCATCGGATGTGGCTTCGGCTTGGGAAGCCTTCCGGGCGACCTAAAAAGCAGACAACGAAGCTGTGGCCAAGGCTTGAATCGATGAAGCCCATCGGTAGAGGCAAGCTCAGACGAAGCCTTGGCTCCAACTCCGCCAACTGCTCCGCCTCCCGACCTAAAGGTCTAGCTTCTAGGACGCTTAATTATGTACAATAGATCTTGTAATGCTCCTATTTGAATGAAAAGTTTATAAATGAAATGTCTTCGCTTGAATGTTTGTTTTTTAGGTTTTGTTACATGCTTCGAATCCTGATCTCGAAGTATTAGAGCTCAATGAAGGGCTTCGCCAACAATGGGCTATCCTCAAAAGCATGAGGCCTTACAGGCGCTCATGATTTTCAATTCCTCGGGGAAGTTCTGGAGAGGTTATACCCGATAATGTAAAGAAGTGTTAACTTATATTAAAAGGGAGGAAAAAGAAGTTAGTATAGCATCTTTATCTTCAGAGGACATTGAATGGTCCGAAGAAGAATGTACTGGCGAGGAGCAAGCGGAAAAAAAGCCTTCGAACGACTTCGAACCTAGGAGAGAAGCCACGAACGACTTCGGACCTGGGCCGAGCTTCAGCAAGAACAAAAGGATTTTTGGGCTTCAAAGGAAGGGAAAGGAGTTAAGCATAAGATTTTGAAGACTCTAGGCTCTAGGACAAGTCACCATCGAAGTCAGGCTAATTCTGAAAACAGCTATGGGGATCGAAGGGGTCTCCGCTTTCTCCTTGGCTTGGACACAGATTTTTCATAATGTAATGTAATCTATTGAATAATATAAACTAGAATGCTTCAAATTGTCTCATTACTTCCCAGCCCCTCTTTGGGGGTAAGCACCTTCAAAATTCGATCGAAGGTGGTTACGCACAACGATGATAACGTTAGTTAGGAGTACAATTTCAAGAGCTTTTATTTTTGGAGGCTCGAAGCCCCTCGAAAATGTTGTCGACTCTATTGGTTTGGAGTCTAAGAAATGGTAGCTTAGTACTCTTTTTCGAATGTGGTCGCTTCAGACTCTTTTTCGGATGTATTAGAATCCGATTACAATGGTCACTTTGGACTCTTTTTACGGACGTTTTCAAGATAATTGCTTGGAGTTCGTATTGTTTGGTCTCTTTGGACTCTTTTTATGGATTCTATCAAGCCGGTGGCTTGGAATCTTCTTTTTGTGGTCTCCTTGGACTATTTTTACGGATGCTTTCAAGCTGGTTGCTTGGAATCGATATCATTTGGTCTGTTTGGACTCTTTTTATGGATGCTTTCAAGTCGGTGGCTTGGAATCCTTTTTATGTTACTTTCCCACCTTGTCGGAAGTTTTGAACTGGTGGCTCGAAGTACATAATTAAATTTGGCTCGAATGAACAACACTTATCTTCGCAATCTACTCTGTTCTCCTAGTGCGTCCTCTAGAAGTAGGAATTGTTTTGAGAAGTAGGCATTACTTGAACCATGAGCTTTATTCATTTAGAAAGTGTTTACAAATGATTACAAGGAGCCCTATGTGAAGTATCATTTAAGGTGCTCCGCATGCCATGCATGCTTTAATTTCTTCACCTTCTAAATTAGCTAATTTAAAAGACCCAGGGAGTCCTGAACGAAGGATGATATATGGACCTTCCCATTTATTTCCTAACTTCCCTGGTGCTATAATGCTTCACAAAACTAAATGACCCGGTTTAAGTTCATGAAGTTTAATCTTCGGATCATACTAAGTCTTCATCTGATGTTGATACTTCGTTAGGTTTGTAACAACTCGAAGCCTTTTTTCTTCTGTTAAGTCTAGCGAAGCTTGTCTTTCATCTTCTTTTTCAGGTTAGATGGTGCGAAGAGATCCTCCTTGAAGCTCCGTCGGTGTCATGGCTTCATCTCCGAATAGTAATCTAAAAGGGGTAAAACCTGTGGACATTGCTTCAGTGGTTCGAATGGACCATAAAATCTTCGAGAGTTCTTCGGTCCACAGCCCCTTCGCCAATCCTACTATTCTTCGATTCAGGCCCGATAAAATATTATCATTAGCTCGCTCGATGGCTCCGTTACATTGAGGATGATGGACAACTGCAAAACACATTTCTATGCCAAGACCTTCACATAACTCTCCGAAGGGTTCGACATTGATTTGGGTGCCATTATCGATTGTCAATTGTCGAGGTACTCCAAACCTTCTTATAATATTTTGCTAGAAATTTTTTTGTACATTGTTGGAAGTGATAGTTGTGAGGGGTTTTGCTTCGAACCACTTAGAAAAATATTCAATTGCTACCACTACAAATTTGAAACTTCCTTTTGCCATTGGGAAGGTGCCAATAAGATCCATACCCCACCTGGCCATGGGCCACACTAGAGCAATAACTTGAAGAGGTGTTGGCGGACGATGTCTTCGTCTTCCCATCCATTGGCAACCTTGGCAAGTGCGGACCAAGGCTTCCGCATCAACTACTATTGTAGGCCAATAAAGCCCCTAGCGAAGTGTTTTCCCTTCTATGGCTCGAGGGGCAAGATGGCTACCACAAAGGCCTTCGTGAATTTCTTGGAGTACATCTTGGCCTTCGGCTTGGAAAATACATCAGAGTAGGGGAGAACATACCCCAACCTTGTATAATATACCGTTGATAATATGATAATTTCGAACTCTTAATTGCAATCTTGAAAGCTTCGGGCCTTTGGGTAAATTAGCTTCCCCTTGCAATAATTCCATAATTGAACTCCACCAGTCGGTGCTCAGTATGCAAAGGACCTTCGCAGGATGGAGTTGGGGCACTGAAGGAGAGGCAAGCTCTTCATAAAAAGCCCCTTCAGGAATGTCTATGGCTCCGGCTGCAGCCTTTGACAAGATATTGGCTTGTGCGTTGTCGGCTCTTGGGATGCTTCGGACAGAAATCCCTTTAAATGTTGCTTCGATCTTACGAATTTCTTCTAGATATTTAGCAAGTTGTGGATGTCGAACTTGGAAACTTTTATCAACGTGCCCTGATACCATTTGGGAATCTATTTTTATAACAACTCTTGTAGCACTAAGGGCACGTGCCTTGCGAAGACCTAGCAAAATTCCTTCGTACTCCACAATATTATTTGTGGACTTAAAGTTGAGCCTTGCGGTTACATTGCTTTCTTCCCTGAAGGTGAAATTATCACTGCTCCGACACCTGCTCCGGATGCTTGTAAAGCTCCATCAGAGTATATGGTCCATATTCCTTCACTTGATTTTTCTAGAGCCCATACTACAGATGGAGTCCATTCTGCTACAAAATTAGCCACCACTTGTGACTTGATTGTTGTTCTTGGTACAAAGGAGATGTCGAAGGGTGCTAGCTCGATGACCCATTTTCCAATTCTTCCTGTAGAATCTTTGCTTCGAAGCTTATCTCCCAAAGGATAATAAGTTGGTACAATTACATTATGTGCTAGAAAATAATGTCGTAGTTTCCTCGAAGCCATCAATAGAGCATAAGTGATTTTTTTTCAACTCGGAGTATCTGGTTTTTGCTCTGGATAAACCTTCTAGTTCAAAATATACTAGATTTTGTACCAACTTCCCATTGAAATCCATTTCTCGAACAAGGACCGCACTGACAGCGGAGCCCATAGCTGCAAGAAAAAGGAGAAGAGTTTCATTTTTGCAATGGGCATGGTGAGTGTTGCAAGGTTGCTGAGATAATCTTTAATATCATCAAAACTCTCTTGACACTCCGATGTCCATGCAAAATCTTCGGACCCTTTTAAGGCTTTGAATATTGGCAGGCTCTGCTCTACGGACCTTGGGAGAAATCTGCTAAGGGCTGTGAGGCTTCCAGTAAGCTTCTAAACTTGCTTCAAATTTTCCGGTGGATCCATTCTTTGCGGTGCACTTATTTGAGTTGGGCTAGCTTTGATCCCCCTACTCGAAACTAAATACCCTAACAATTTTCCAGCTTGAGCCCCGAAGATACATTTTTGGGGTTGAGGCGAATTCCATATGTTCGGAGGCTCTCAAATGTTTCTGCTAAGTCTAGACTATGTTGTTGCTTTAAAGCACTTTTTATTACAATGTCATCCATATAGGCTTTGACATTACTGCCTATTTGGTGACCTAGAGCTTTAGCAATTAATATTGAAAAAGTTGCCCCGACAGTTCTCAAGCCGAAGGGCATTCTTACATAGCAAAAGACACTCGAAGGAGTTACGAAACTTGTCTTGATTTCATATTCGTGTTTTAACAATATTTGATGATATCCGGAGTACGCATCGAGAAAGATCAAGAGCTCCGAGCTAGCAGTGGAATCGACTAATTGATCGATGCGGGGCATGGGGTAGGTGTCACGTGGGCATGCTTTATTCAGGGATGTAAAATCAATGCACATATGCCACTTTCCGGACGCCTTTTTCTTGACGAAGACTGGGTTGGCTAACCACTACGTATGAGCCACTTCTCTAATGATCTCGGCCTTCAACAATTTTTCAACTTCTGCTTTAGCAAGGTTCGCCCTCTCTGTTGACAATTTGTGGAGCCCCTAGCGAACAGGTCAAGCCTTTGGGTTGATGAGTAGGCTGTGCTTAATGATACTTATGTCAACTCCAGGGATATCCTCATTAGACTAGGCAAATACATCCAAATTTTCTCTAACTACTTCTTCTAGCAATGTAGCAATTTCCGGAGGCAATTCCTTGCCAAACTAGATAGATTAGTCTTTGCCGTCTTTTACAATGATCTTCGTTAAAATTTCTCCTTCGGGGCTTGGCCTCGGGGAGGATATTTTCGAGAATTCACTTCATACAGGGATATTGTCTGAATGGTCTTGCATATTATTTTCTTTGGGATCAAGAG
The DNA here is from genome assembly GCA_019279435.1 of Zizania palustris. NCBI lineage: Eukaryota > Viridiplantae > Streptophyta > Magnoliopsida > Poales > Poaceae > Zizania > Zizania palustris. The sequence goes on from JAAALK010000284.1 coordinate 41,499,828, forward strand.
GTTGACCATGGCTGGATTCTTCCCTTCGTGCAGCAGCTGGGTCACCGAAGACCATAAGCACTCGTCCTTCCGTGGGCATCTTTAGGCATAGATAATTATGATCCGCCACAACTCTGAATTGATTTAACATGCCCTTTCCGTAGATGACATTATAGGCATAGGGGGCATCAACTACATCGAAAATTACCTCCTCCGTTCTGGCCAAGAGCCCCTCTCTGAAGGCAACCTCGAGACCTATTTGGCCGAGGGCATCAAGAGGAGGTCCAGTGAAGCCTTAAAGCGGACGAGCTGTTGGGAGGAGATGTTTCCGCGAGATGCATAGCTGGTCAAAGGCCTGAACAAAGATAATATCCGCGGAGCTTCTGCCATCAACCAGCACTCTCCGGACTTCCATTCTTGCAATATGAGCAGTGATAACAAGGGGGTTCGCATGAGGAAATTTTATACCAGCTACATCGGCTGCAGAGAAAGATATAGGCATGTGAGACCAATCATGCATTTCAGCAGCCGGCGAGGAGATCCCAATATGTCCTACTTCACAAACATACTCCCTCCTTTGCCTTTTTGACATGCTGCCTAGGGTTCCTCCATTGGAGATGGGAAGAACCACTCTTTTGCTTCGGTCTTGTGTATCTTCTTTCTTCGGAGGTGGCAGAACACTGGCCACCGAAGGCTGTCTTGGGGCTTCGAAGCTGTCTACACATCCGACGGTCTGTACCGCCTCCAGACGTGCCTCGGTTAGGGGCTTGGTCAATAGTGCCTCGATGAGACCTCCTTTTGAGGTACTCGCTCCTCAAGGCTAGTATAGACTTACATGCATCGGTAGCATGGCTTTGGTTCGCACCGTTGACACAGCAGAAGAAGGCTTGGCCTTTGCCAGCCGGCTTCCTTGGTGGCCTCCGGCCTCTAAACTTGTTTCCCAAAGCTTGTGGATTCTTAGGGGGGAATTTCGACGACGAAGGAGCAATGTTCAAGACATCGGAGCGAGGATGCTTTCGCCCTCTCCGGTTATCATTGCGATTATTCTCAAAGAGGGAAGCTTGTTAAGGACTTTGGGGCTGCGACTCAACCTTGACTTCATTGAGAAAAGTTGAAGGAAGCGAAGTGGTTCTTCGAACCCATCCTTCTTCAGACCTAGCATATTCTTCAAAATAGGCCATCAATTGTGCTATTGAAGATATATGCTTCCGATGAAGTTTGTCGAGGAGGCCTGCATTCATAACTCCTTCGCGTGTTGCATCAACGACAGACGATGTGGACAACCCCTTTATCTGAGACTTCGTATGAGTGAAGCATTTGAAAAATTACCGTAAAGTTTCTCTAGGTTGCCGCTTTACCTTAAAAAACTATTGGTAGACATAGGGGGTACGAAGGTCCCTTAGAAGTTATTTATGAACTTCTTTCTCAACTGTTCCCAAGACTTAATTGATCCTAGTTTCAAAGACCAAAACCAATGTAGAGCGACTCTGCTAGCTTCGATTGCTAAAGCGTATGAATGGGAAAATTCTCCTAGATCTTCCTCTCCGGAGTATTTACACAGATTTGAAGTTCTAAACTTTGGGTCAAAGCGCACCTTCTGCAATTCAGGGTGTAGCGGAGATTCATCATCAAAAGAAGCATTCTCAGTGCTTCTTAGTATCTTAGAGGCTTCAGGATAAAGGGTGGGGTCATCATATTGAGGCACCTCTAGAATGATATGGGTAGCTTGGGGACGAAGCCTGTTTGCAGCTTCCTGCCTCCACCTCGTCACTTTGGCCTAATGATGGGCGATTTGAGTCGCCACATCGTTAGGACAGTCTTCATTTCTTCCGGAGGGGACCTCCGGGTCTTGAGAACTGAACAAGTCAGTACGAAGCACAACCAGAGCCAAAAGAGAGGCTTCGTCGGTTCGAAGCATAGACGGAGTCTCGAGAGGAGCTTCGTATGTTCGAGGAAGAGTATTTGTTTTGGTAGTCTGAGGTGGGGGGACAACAGAAGGTCCTCTGACCTCGACGGTATTCGGAGATCTCAACCCAGAGGTCCGAGAGGACCTCCAAAGGGGACTAGTGCATAGGCTCCGCTTAGGAGCCATGGCTCTAGAAAGAGATTGGTAGAAAACAAAGTTTTTGTACTAGGTTCCCCATGGATGACACCAACTGTTGGCGCAAAAGAGTACGCTAACAGGTTTAAGAAATTAATTGTGTAACAAACGAAAGGCTTTTTTTGAGTAAACTATTTCAAGCCTCCGAAGACGGATAATAGCCTGAGATAGTTTGAAGTATATGTTGAATATCTGAGTATTCGATGCCTATTACAGGGTGAGAAGTAGGGTATTTATAGGTAAAACCTCTGGTGAAAAGACCTTTTTACCCCTCAATTACAACCGACATAGTGTAAACTATTTAGGTATCCCGTATAGAGTTAATATGGTAAAATATATTTGAAGGATGTCGACAGAGTAGATGTCCCATCCTTCTGGTTGTTTTCCACTCTGGAGGGGAAGCCTTTCGGATGGTCTCTTCGGACTAGAGCCTAGATTGACCCGTCGACTTCGAGTCCTTCAATCCAAAGAAAGTCTTGGGCTCCAAGATTATGATTTGTCTTTATCTTGGAATCTTAAGGATCATGAGGATGAAGTATTTTCCCCCAACACCCTTGATGCATCTCGATTTGCTTATTTGCGTGGGGAACTTGGTATTTGTCATCCTTACGACATTTTATGAGCGGAGCATGCTTTAATTATTTTGTATTGGCTTCCTTATGATTAATTGTTGATGCATTTTGTTGATTTTATGTCTTTGCATAATTGTCATTATAATGATGCATTCAACTCTGATTAATATATCTACTTTCATTATGAGCATGATTTTAATTTACAAAATTCCAAACTTGATCACTGCTTAGTTTGGTGTCTAGCATGTGTTATGCAAAATTATTTTAGCTAGCTTTTATCGGCCTCGTAGCTAGAATCCTTTAGTTTGGATGCCAAAATTGCAACTTGAAAATAATACTGCATCTCATGGAATCATCCAACAATTGGTACTCAACAAAGATCAATATCCATGATTTAAGTGCTAAAAATGAAAAGATCCAGGCGGGTTTGCTTGTCACACTTTTTTATTCTAGACTGCTTACCATAACACTTTGGTATGAACTGGGATAACTTAGTGTGTGCCAAAATCACTGCCTTAAACTTCTGATGGTATTTCTTAACCTAGGCTTGGTTTGGTTGGAACGTATAAGTTGGACAAGCAAATAACCCCTAGCAATATAAAAAGAATAAAAAAGTATGAATCATTTGCTTATCAAGTTTGCTAAATGCTCCATAAAATTGGACTTGCTTTCCTGTGTAGAAATTGATTAGCTTTAGCAGTTATTGCTTTGACTTGTCTAGATGACTAGTCTAAGTAGTGATGCTTTTATTTTCAACAATCCAAAAAGTTCATGCCTCAAATATTGAATTTGGAATATGTTAACTTGAGCTGAGCATCTGAGCCTGACATTATGATTTGACATAGTATTGCACTATATGTCTTCACCATTTTCATCATTTCGAAGCCTTGCATCTTTTATTGCTTCTTGATTCTTGCATTCCCAAAGGGGGAGAGAATGCCTTGTTGCCTACCAAAGGGGGAGAACTTGCTGCTTATCTCAAGGGAAGATATGTGCTTTCATGCTTTACCGAAGGCGGAGTTTTTGCCAAATGTCTTTTCATGAGTCAAAGGGGAAGATATTATTTTATAAATTGACATGATTTGGCTCTTTTCTGAGTTTTTATGGTCACTTGTGCGATGGAAAATTTCACCTTTTCTTGAACTTGAATTTGATTGTCAATGCACTCATCAAGGGGGAGATTGAAAAACCAAGTTGAGATGTGCCTTGGTTTCAAGTCTATGATGAGTGATTGACAAGTCTTACCTTTTGAGCGAAGGGATCCATCCGAAGGGGTTTGGAGGTGTTTCATCGAAGGGTTCGGTGTTTGCTGGCTGCAGCTGTTGTAGCGGAGTATGTCTGTCGAAGGGGTCCGATAGAATACGATGAGAAATGTATCGAGGGGCTCAGTACTTTGGGTGGCACACCGGAGTGTGTACCAGAGGTTTTTCACCCAGAGAGGTCTCTGAGGTACTGGAAACACTTGTCTGCTTGTCAGTGGTGTGCAGGTGACTTCGGAGGCGATAGGACGGTTCGCAGAAGGTGAACCTGGGTCAAGCGAAAGGCTTGGTGCCAAGTGAGCGGGGAGATCGGTCATAGAGGCTGCGTGGAGTAGAGGTCGGTCCTCGGGTCAAGGTGCACCAGGTGAAGGTACAATGTGCGGAGGGTGGCTTTAGCTGAAGGTAACCCGTGGCAAAGTCCTCAGAGGCGAGGCACATCGAAGGGTGGCTCTGAAGGAGTAACTTTGAAGGATGGTTGATGAAGTCATCAGGAACGAGGCAAGGCTCCCAAGTGTGCTTCGGACGGAGACACTTGGAAGGACACCTGACGAAGGTCTCAGAAGTCAAGGTGAATCGAAGGCATGATCCGGGTAACGCTCTTCGGGAGTATGCTCTAGGCAGAGACACTACGGCAGAGTGCTTTTGGAAGTGCTTCATGCGGAGGCCTTGGATGAAGAAGGGACTTTGGAAGGTGGTGAAGATACTTCGAAGGTAGGGCTTCGGAGTGTGGATGACAAAGTATTTCGTCCATGCATGGCTTCGGTACACGGATGGATGGAGTTCAAGCTAGGAGTAGTTGCGAAGCCGTTGTGGTCCAATCCGGAGGTGATGGTGCGAAGACTCAAGGGCTTTGACGACTTCAGCTCAAAACTGTCAATGTATCGAAGATGGACTTCGGTGAAGCGAAGGCCTTCTGGTTCGAAGCATGTCACGGAAGCCTCTGCACTCTTCGTGTGTGAAGGGGGCTCCAGAAGATTCCACTTTGCAAAAGCTGATCGTGTCTGCTCTACAAAGGCTGATACTGTCTACCCTGCGAAGCTGACAAAATGGGCTTCCAATAAAGTAGATTACCATCTGTACCCCTGTGTCTGGGTAAGACAAAAACAATGTAAACTGTAGTGGTATTATAGTCTATTCACAAGTTAGAGTAGTGCCTATAAAAGGAGAGGCAGGCTAAGGGCTTGGATAACACTTGTGCACTCCATTTTAGAACCTTTCAGTTTTCGGCCTTCCTTTTACTTTTTTGCTATCCATTGGGTTTCTTGGTTCTTCCGCCACTTTTCTTTACTGTTCTTTTCCTTTCCTGTAGAATCTGTGAAACCAAGTTTTGATTCCTATGGTCGACCATCCATCCTGCTTCTTTTTGGGGCCGATGGGTAACCCTGATCCCACTAATATTATCAACGCCAAAACCAATCATATCACCTTTAAGCACTCCTCCATGTCCCCTTCTGACTGGAATAACAGTTTTAGGGCATTCCCTTCTCCTCTTCCCTACTAGCGAGATTGATATCTTAGGGTATTGGCCGCTATTGGCATAAAAGATTACGCTAACAGGTTTTCAGAGGTTAGAAACTAACAACGAAGTGTTTGTGAAATGAACTGTTTCAAGCCTTCCGAATTGGATAATAGCTCAAGCAGTTCGAAAATGTATATTGAATAGCTTAGTATTCGATGATCATTACAGGGTAAAACAGGGGGTATTTATAGGCCAAAATCTTAAGGAAAAGACCTTTTTACCCCTCTGTTACAACCGACATAGTGGAAACTATTCGGTACCCTTAATAGGGCTAAAATGGTAAAAGACTAACCTAATGAGAAAGAAGATAAGTCTTCCATCTTAGCTGGCAGGGAGGTTCTCTGAAGAGTCTACATTCGAAGATATACTCTGAACTAGAGTCCGCCTCGATCCTTCGAACTTGACCCAGTACTAAACCGGAGTTAGATACTGGAGAGCTTCGGCTCAATAGACTGCCTTCGTCTTGTTACAGTAGTGACCCTGAGGATGAAGTATTTTCCCCCAACAATAGCCCCTCGAATACGCTTCTCTGCTTGATATGTAAGGTTAGGAGAGCAGTATACGCAATAAAAATAATCATGCGTAGGGGTTATCAAATCTTAACAACCTTTGAAATACACGAAGATTCATAACTTCGAATTGATTTCTAAGATAGTTATATTCGAACAATCCTGGAATCAATTTAAGAAGCCAGAAAGCCTTTTAGACTTAGAAGAAATAGCCGTTAGCCTTTTCCTTTCGGAAGAAGCTACACAGTGCGTTAACTTTGCAAATAGTAACGGCCAAGAATGTGAAACGGCAAGTGTGAACGGTAAAAAATTGTGAGCCTAGGCTATAAATAGAGGACCTAGAAACTTCTCAAACACCTTCCTCACTGTCTTTGCGCAATCAACCTTTAGCCTCCAAACTCTAGCCTTAAGCGTTCGGTTCGGATCAATGGCGAAAACAAGCTTCAAGGCTCCCGGGGCGACTTCGTCCCTAGCCCGGCAAAAGGCCATGGTGGTGGCAGCGGTGACGCCAGCAGCGGTCACCGGCGGGGAATCCTCAACAGATCGATCCCCACGACCTCCTCCTGGCTTCTTCGAAGTATCTTGACCAGTCTTACAAACTGGGGCCATCCACCTGCAAGAGCAAGACTGATCGCAACGGTGGTCGAGGGGAAGATTAGCTCGAAGATCAACGTCCGAAAACCTTGAAAGGAATCCATACCTTCTCCGCGACCTGGTGAAGTTGTCATCTTCGATGCCTTCTTCGAAGCTGGGTTAGGACTCCCGGTGGTGGACTTCCTATCGGAGGTATTAGATCTCTTCCATGTCACCCTTCCTCAATTGTCTCTGAATGCAATTGCGCGTCTGGCTATCTTTGAATGGGCATTGTGGGCTGAAGGCTGCGAAGGAAGAGCAGATATTTTTGCAGCACTGCACAGGGCATCTTGCCAGCCAAAGACTTACCAAGGCTCCAGAGGGGAGAAAATCATAGTAGCCTTCGGCAGCATCAACTTCAGACTCCGAGATTAATTCCAACTGCGATTTCTAGCGAAGGCCATCAACGCCAGATGGTACACAGATTGGATTCTCCAGTGGTTCTATGCCAAAGTTGGAGAAGGCAGCCGTCTGGCCGGACCCCTACAAGACATATACTTCCGAAGGGAAGCCCAAGTCCACCCAGACCCCGGTCAGCTCAAAGCTCACCTTAACCTGCTCCAACGAATTAGTCGCCGCATGAGCATGCAGGACTTAGTGGAGGAGTTCATCGGGCTAAAAATCCCGCCTTTGATGGCCAACTGGCCTATCAACTTCGAAGAGGACCTGGAGGGAGGACTCCAAAAAATTTCTTTGATCTTGAGCCCTGCAGGTAACTTCGAAAACTACAACATGTTTTATATATGATTATTTGATGAAATGACTAATAAAAACTTATCTTTCAGCTTCTCAAGCCCCTATCACTTCGGAGCAAGTCGTTCGAGCTTCGGAGTAGATTCTTGGAGCTCCAAGTCCAGCTGAAAAGGAGTGGAGGAAAAAACTGGTCGGCAGTTGGGAGCGACTTAACCGAGTATGGGGCGTACTCGGAGTCGCAGCCCCCCTCTTCTGGACTAGGTGCCTTCTGAGCAAGGCCGGGAGAAGAGGAAAGCGGATGCTGGGACTCTGGCACTGGCCAAGACTCCCGTGAAAAAGTTAGCCCGAAAGCCTTAGAATGTGGCTCCCTCGTGAACCTAATTACCGAAGATGAAGCGTAGACAAATGTTGTAGACACTAGCGACGGAGAAATTGTGCCAGCTGCTCCAAGTAGCTCCGAACAGGCCGGGACCTCAAGTGTCCAGCCTGACTTGCCGCATCAAGAAGCCCCTGCTACTGAAGGCGGAGTCAAAGTTATAGCTGAACAAGCTTCGATTCCGGATGAAGTGGTAGCTGTTGCTCCAAGGGAGGTTTCTACAGCCAACCCTTCGGTTCGAGACCCAGAGTCTGATGAAGAATTGGAAGTGGCCTTCGACCCTCCAAGTAGCCCCATGCTCATTCGCCGATAGGACTTCGGAGGTAAACTTCACTAAACCGCCTTTTTCTTCACCCTGCAAAATTATGCAATATATAATACCTTTGTTTTGGCAGGGTCTGCTCCCATGGAGACAACTCCTCCTGCAAAGACTGCTCCTGGGACTTCGACATCTCCGAGGTCGGTTCCAGAAGCTGCACAAATGGGACCCGGAAAAGGTAAAGGCAAAATGGACCACTTTCCTGCTCCGAACTCGGGATTAACTCCATCGGATTCGACAGACGGAGGAATTTCTATGGAGGGGGGCCAGTCCACCGAAGTTTCCGGGGATGCGGCACAGCACTCCGGCCCTTCACCGAACGAAGACGATCAAAGGGCTTTGTCCATGCTCCCGCTCCTAGTTCCTTTTCTGGAGCGAAGGACCAGACTTCGGGCCCTGCTCGAACCTTTGGATTGAGCTAACCGCGAAGTTGTGAGAATAGACTTAGTAGCCATACTTGGGGAGGCTGAGGGGTCAGAGCTGAATGCAGCCTTGGAACTGGACAGCATACCATGTACGAAGTATCTAAAAAACAAGATTAATTTCAACTTATGAACAATTTATCACCTTGCGTTTTCTTTTCGCAGCAAATAGTCTTGGCTCGAGCTACAGCTGTTTCGAACGAGCGAGGAAGTATTCATCTTAAGGAGAGGATTACTGCCCTCCAAAGGAGTCTGGAGGGCTCCAAAATTTGAATCTCTAGCTTGGACGAGATGGTTGCAGTGGAGAGGAGATCTAGACTTGGTTTGGAGGCTGCAAATCAAAAGCTCGAAGCCGAGCAAATCGTGCTTCAGGCTGAAATAGAAAAAATGCGAGCAGAGCATGCAACGACGGGGGCTGAGCTGGTTAAGATTCAAGAAGAAAAGACGAAGGCCATGGAGGAGGCCAGCAACCTACTTAGCCAGAAGAACTCTTTGGCTACGGAGGCAGCTAGACTATCTTCTGTGGTAGACGAGATGTCTTCGTCAAGGGATGCCTTAATTGAAGACAAGGTGAAGTCGGAGAAGGTAGCTGCAGAGGTCATGGATAATCTTTTAGGTGTCTTAGAGTACTTCGGTACTCTTTGGACACTACCTTCGAGTGACAACGTCCCCTTACTACGACGACTGAATATGATCCAAGGAGCAGCGAAGATGATGAAGACGACGAGTATTCGGTATGGAGAACTCTCCGGGCAAGTATCTGCTCTCGGAGTACTTCATTACTATGAAGATCTAGGGCTATTAGTAGCACCAGACTTGGGGGCGGCTCCCATTACCTTCGACGACAACCAGCTGCTAAACCCTTCTAAAGATGTGGCCGCAGCCTGGCAAGCCTTCCAAGCATCATGGAGAGCCGAAGGTCGAACAACGATCAAGGCTTGGATCGATGAAGGGCTTCACCAGAAACAAGCTCGGTCTCAAGCTTCGAGCAGCCAGCCTCCGCCAGACCCGCATGTTTAGTTTTGTTTCGGGGTCCGAATATGTAAAAATTATGCTTTCATTTGTTATGAATGAAAACTTATTTGGAAATGTTTTTAGGCTTCCCAACCTCGTATGGATGATCTCGAAGTATTAAGTGTTACTGAAGAACTTCGCCTGCTATGGGCTACCTTTGATCTTTTAAAACTTCACAAACGACCTCGATTTCTGATTCCTCGAGAAAGCTCCGGTGCGATTGCGCCCGAAATACACAAAGATATATTATCTTATATTAAACAGGAAGGAAAAGAAGTTAACTTGGAAACCTCATCTTCTGAAGACGTTGAATGGTCCGAAGAAGAGAGTACTGCTGAAGAACAAAGAAAGAAGCCTAAAGAACTTCGATGCTCGGAGAGAAGCCCCGAGCGACTTCGAACTTGGGCTGAACTCCAACTGGAACAAAAAGATTTTTGAGCTTCGAAGGGAAGGAGAATAATTAAACGTAAAGTTATTAGAACTCCTGGCTCCGGAACTAGTCGTTCTGGCTTTAGCGGTAGCTCTAGGGATCGAAGGGGTCTTCGTTTCCTTCTTGGTATAGATACAGATTTTTCATAATGTAATGTAATCTATTTGAATGATAAAGATTAAGATTTTAAAATTGTCTCCCTACTTCCCAGCCCCTCTTTGGGTGTAAGCAACTTCGAAGTATAGTCGAAGATGGCTAGGCGCAAAGAAAAAGACTTAGGAGTACAATTTTGGAGGCTCAGAGCCCCTTAATAACTTAGAGATTGATTAAAATCTCACAAAATGTCTTCGACTACGTGGAGTCTGAAAACTGGCAACTTAGTACGTTTTGTTTGAAAATAGTCACTTCAGACTAATTTTCCGGACACCTTACCATCCAAAACGATTGGTCACTTTGGACTCTTTTTATAGATATTCGAAGCTTATCAGCTCAAATTCTGTTCTGTTTGGCCTCCTTCGGCTGTTTTTGCGAATGTTATCAAACCAGTGGTTTGGAATTCGCAGTGGTCTCCTTGGACTCTTTTTACAGATGCTTTCAAGCCGGAGCTTGGAATCTGCGTTATTTGGTCTGCCTTCGACTCTTTTTACGGATGCTTTCAAGCCGGTGGCTTGGAATCTATTTTTCAGTGACTTTCCCACCTCGTCGGAAGCTTCGAACTAGTGGTTCGAAGTCCGAAAAATTGGTTCAAATGAATGACACTTCCATCACAGCCAACTTCGTTCTTCCAGTGCGTCCACTATGAGTAGGAAGTGTTTGAAAGGTAGGCATTATCTGAAGCATGAACTTTATTAATTCAGAAGGTGTTTACAAATGATTACAAGGAGCCCCTATGCGAAATTTCGCTTTAAGTGCTCCGCATGCCATACATGCTTTAACTCTTCGCCTTCTAAATTAGCAATCTTAAAAGAACGAGGGCGTCCTGAATGGAGAATAATGTATGGACCTTCCCACTTATTTCCTAATTTCCCTGGTGCTATAATGCATTGCAAAACTAGATGACTCGTCTTAAGTTCGTTAAGCTTAACCTTCAGGTCAAACCAAGTCTTCGTCTGCTGCTGATACTTTGACAAATTGGCGACAGCTCGAAGTCTTGTTTCTTCTGTTAAATCAAGCGAAGTTTGCCTTTCTCCTTCTATTTCAGGTTCAGTGCTGCGAAGAGATCCTCCTTTAAGCTCCATTTGCGTCATAGCTTCATCTCCGAATAATAGTCTGAAAGGAGTGAAACCCGTGGACCTTGTTTGGGTGGTCCGAATGGACCATCAAATCTTTGGGAGATCTTCGGTCCACAGCCCTTTTTCCAACCCTACTATTCTTCGATTCAAACCTGACAAGATATTACCATTGGCTCTTTCTACAGCTCCTGTTAGACTGAGGATGGCGCACTGTAGCGAAGCATATTTGTATGCCAAGATCTTCGCAAAACTTCCTGAAGGGCTCTGCATCAAACTGTGTCCCATTGTCAACTGTGAGCTGTCAAGGTACTCCGAACCGGCATATAATACATTTCTAGAAAATTTTTTGTACATTATTCGAAGTGATAGCTGTGAGGGGTTCTGCTTCGACCCACTTGGAAAAATACTCATTGCTACCATTGCGAATTTCAATTTCCTTTTGCTACTGGGAAGGGGCCAATATGGTCCTATGCCCCATCTGGCCATGGGCCACACTGGGGCAATGACTTGAAGAGTTGTTGGCAGGACGATGACTTCTTCTTCCCATCCATTGACAACCCTGGCACGTGCGGAGTAGGCTCTCCGCATCAGCTACTATTGTAGGCCAATAAAGCCCCTGGTGAACTGTTTTTCCTACTAAAGCTCGAGGGGCCAGATGGCTACCACAAAGGCCTTCATGAATTTCTCGGAGAATCTCCTGACCTTCGGCTTGAGATATACATCGAAGAAGAGGGGAACATACTCCGGCCTTGTACAAAATACCATTGATTATATGATAATTTCGAATTCTGAGCTTTAACCTCGAAAGCTGTGGCCCTTCAGGCAAATTTGTTTCTCCTTGAAACAATTCCATAATTGAACTCCACCAATCAGTACTTGGAATGCAAAGAACTTCCGTAGAAGGGATCTGTGTTACTGAAGGTGAACTAAGCTCTTCGTAAAAAACTCCTTCCGGAATGTCCATAGCTCTGGCTGCAGCTTTTGCCAAGGTATCAACTTGCATATTTTTAGCTCTGGGTACACTTCGGATGGAAATCCCTTTAAATGCTTCTTCAATCTTACGGATCTCTTCCAAATATTTTGCAAGCTGGGGATGACGAACTTGAAAACTTTTATCAACGTGCCCTGCTACAATTTGAGAATTTGTTTTAATAACAACTCTTGTAGCCCCTAACGCACATGCCTTTCTTAGTCCTAACAAAATTCCTTCATACTCTGCTATATTATTGGTGGACTTAAAGTTGAGCCTTGCGGAGTACATTGCTCTTTACCCTGAAGGCGAAATTATCACCGCTCCGACACCTGCTCCATATGCTTGGAAAGATCCATCGGAGTATATGGTCCAAATTCCTTCATTTGGTTTCTGCGGAGCCCATACTGCGGAGGGAGTCCATTCTGCCACAAAATACGCCAACACCTGTGACTTGATTGCTGTCCTTGCCATGAAGGAGATGCCGAAGGGTGCTAATTCAACAGGCCATTTCCCAATTCTTCCTGTAGAATCCTTGCTTCGGAGCATATCTCCTAAGGGATACGAAGTTGGTACAATCACATTATGTGCTAGGAAATAATGACTTAACTTCCTCGAAGCCATTATCAGAGCATAGGTGAACTTCTCAAGCTCAGAATATCTTGTTTTTGCTCCAGACAATGCTTCGGATACAAAATAGACTGGATTATGTACCAACTTCCCATTGAAATCAACTTCTTTGACAAGCACTGCACTGACAGCGGAGCAAGTAGCTGCAAGGTAGAGGAGTAGGGTTTCGTCCGCAACAGGCACCGTGAGTGTAGCGAGGTTACTGAGATAACTCTTAATATCATCAAAACTTTTTTGACACTCCGGTGTCCATGCAAAATCTTTGGACCCTTTCAATGCTTTGAAAATTGGTAAACTTCTTTCCGCAGACCTTGCCAGGAATCTACTAAGTGCTGCAAGGTGGCCAGTTAGCTTTTGCACTTGCTTCAAATTTTCCGGAGGAGCCATCCTTTGTAATGTAGTTATTTGAGTAGGGCTAGCTTTGATCCCTCTGCTTGAAACTAGATACCCTAACAATTTTCCAGCCTAAGACCCGAAGATACATTTTTCGGGGTTAAGACTGACTCCACATGCCTGAAGGCTATTGAACGTTTTTGCTAAGTCTAGGCTATGTTGGTGCTTTAGAGCACTCTTTATTACAATGTCATCCATATAGGCTTCTACATTGCGGCCCATATGATGACCTAGAGCCTTAGCAATTAACCTCGAAAAAGTACCCCCGGCATTTCTTAAGCCGAAAGGCATTCTTACATAGCAGAAGACTCCCGAAGGAGTTACAAAGCTTGTTTTTATTTCATCTTCATGCTTTAACCAGATTTGATGATAGCCAGAATACGCGTCGAGGAAGCTTAATAACTCCGAACCAACTGTGGAGTCAACAAATTGATCAATTCGGGGCATGGGATAGGGATCACGGGGGCATGCTTTATTTAAGGATGTAAAGTCAATACACATGCGCCACTTCCCGGAAGATTTCTTCCTGATGAAGACTGGGTTGGCTAGCCACTCCGTATGAGCTACTTCTATGATAATCCCAGCCTTCAGCAACTTTTCCACTTCAGCTTTAGCAAGGATGGCCCTCTCCGCAGATAACTTCTGGAGTCCTTGTCGGACAGGCCGAACCCTCGGGTTTGCAAGTAAGCTATGCTCAATAATATCCCGACTGACTCCGGTAATGTCCTCATCAGACCATGCAAAGACATCCAAATTTTCTTCCACTACTTTTTCTAATAAAATAGTGACTTCTGGAGATAAATCCTTGCCAAACTGAAATGAATAGTCTTTGCTTGTCTTTGACAATAACCTTCGTTACAATCTCTCCTTCGGGGCTTGGTCTTGGGAAAGACTTCTTCGAAGGTTCACCTGAAGTATAGATGTCCTGCGGGTTGCCTTGTATGTTGTTTACTTGTCTCGAGTCAAGAGGGGGGCCATGACCATATTATGCTCTTCGCACAGTGGCCTGATCTCTGAAAACAGTGAGCACTCCCACTTGCGTGGGCATCTTCATACACAAATAATTATGATGCGCCACGGCTCTGAACTGATTCAACATGCCCCTCCCGAAGATAACATTATATGCATACGGGGCATCCACAACATCGAAAATCACCTTCTCCGTCCTGGCTAGTAGCCCCTCTCCGAAAGTGACCTCAAGACCTATTTGGCTGAGGGCATCAAGAGGGGGTCCTGCGAAGCCTTGCAAAGGACGAGCTGCAGGGAGAAGATGCTTCCGGGAGATATAGAGATGATCAAAGGCTTGGACAAAGATGATATCTGTTGAACTCCCTCCGTCAATCAGTACTCTCCTGACTTCAGTCCCTGCTATGTCGGCAGTGATGACAAGTGGATCTGTACGCGGAAACATTATGCCAGCTGCATCATCTATGGAAAAGGATATCGACACATGGGACCACTCCGGCATGGTAGCTGTGGACGAAGAAGTTCCAATATGGCCCACTTCTCGGAACATATTCTCTTCTCTGTCTCTTCGACATACTACCAAGAGTCCATCCTCTGGAAATGGGGAGGACTACTCTTTTTCCTCGATCTTGACCATCTTCCTGCTTCGGAGGTGGCATAATATTGACCACTGGAGGTTGCCTTGCAGGTTCGAAGTTGTCTATACGTGCCACAGCCTGACAGGCTCTGGACACACCTCAGTAGGAACCTGGTCAGTAGTGCCTCGACCCGAGGTTCTTTCAAGGTACTCGCCTCTTAAAGCGAGTATAGACTTACACGCATCAGTTGCGTGACTTCGATTCTCACCATGGACATAGCAGAAGAAGGCCTGGGCTTTGCCAGCCGGCTTCCCTGGCGGCCTCCAGCCGCTGGTCTTGCTTTTCAAAGCTTGAGAAGTCTTAGGGGAAAATTTTTTTGGAGGTGCAATGTTCAAGACTTCTGAATGAGGATGCTTTTGCCCCCGACGCCTGTCATGCTGGACTTCGAAGTTATACCCCTACGAAGGTTTTGAAGTCTTCACTTCTAGCTTCTTGCAGGATTGACGGAGTTGAAGCAGATTCTCTGAAGCCACCCTTCTTCTAACCTAGCATACTCTTCAAAATAAGACACCAGCTGAGCAACAGAGGATATCTGTTTCCGATGAAGTTTATCAAGGAGGCCCGCATGGGTAACTCCCTCTCGAGCCGCATCAACTACGGAGGACGTAGTTAGCCCTCGAATTTGTGACTTCATATGGGCGAAGCGCTTGAAAAATTGCCTTAAAGTTTCTCCAGGCAGCTGCTTCACCTGGAAAAGACTTCCTATAGACATTGGGGGCACGAAGGTACGCTGAAAGTTGCTTATGAACATCTTCCTTAATTGCTCCCATGTTCTAATTGACCCTGGCTTCATGGACCAAAACCACCGCAGAGCCACTCCTTCGAGAGCAAGAGGGAAACACTTGGCCATGGTGTCTCGCACTCCTCCACTGGCCTCAATTGCCAGCTCATAAGAACAGGAGAACTCCCCTAGGGTCCTCATCTCCAGAATATTTGCAGAGCTTCGAAGTTTTAAACTTAGGGTCGAAGCGCACTTTCTGTAGCTTGGGATGAAGCAGAGACTCGCTATCAAAGGAAGCGTTCTCCAGGGCTTCGGGATAAGGAAGTTCGTCATCTTGGGGCATTTCGGGAATGACCAGGGTGGCCTAAGAACGAAGCCTATATGCAGCTTCTTGCCTCCACCTCGCCACTTCAGCTTGGAGACTGGCCATTTGGGTTGGCATGTCGCCAAGACCATCTTCATCTTCTCTGGAAGGACCTTCACGGTCTTGAGAACTGTACGTATTAGTTCGAAGCGGAATCTGAGCTAGAAGAGGGACTCCAGCTGGCCGAAGTATAGATGGAGTTGGGGGAGGAACTCCTTATGCTCGAGGAAGGGGAATCCCTTCGGGGGTCTGAGGTGGAGGAATTATCGAAGATCCTCCGACCTTGACTGTGTTCGAAGATCTTACTCCGGAGGTCCAAGGGGACCTCCGAGTAGGACTACCACATGAAATCCGCTTGGGGGGCATGGTTTGAGAACTTGGTAGAGAACGAAGTTTTTTGGACTAGGTTCCCCACGGACAGCACCAACTGTTGGCGTAAAAGATTACGCTAACAAGTTTTCAGAGGTTAGAAACTAACAACGAAGTGTTTGTGAAATGAACTAGTTTCAAGCCTCCGAATTGGATAATAGCTCAAGCAGTTCGAAAATGTGTATTGAATAGCTTAGTATTCGATGATCATTACAGGGTAAAACGAGGGTATTTATAGGCCAAAATCTTAAGGAAAAGACCTTCTTACCCCTCTGTTACAACCGACATAGTGGAAACTATGGGGTACCGTTAATAGGGCTAAAATGGTAAAAGACTAATCTAACGAGAAAGAAGATAAGTCTTCCATCTTAGCTGGCAGGGAGGTTCTCTGAAGAGTCTACATTCGAAGATATACTTCGAACTAGATTCCACCTCGATCCTTCGAACTTGACCCAGTACTAAATCAGAGTTAGATACTGGAGAGCTTCGGCTCAATAGACTGCCTTCGTCTTGTTACAGTAGTGACCCTGAAGATGAAGTATTTTCCCCCAACAACCGCCCATCGCTCATCTTAGGATGAGGTAAACATAGGTCATTGCATTGGACTTTCCCTGGCCGAACCATACAAGAATGCGCCTTTGCTCACCGCTTCCTATTACCTTTGGTCTGACGCCCTTAATGCTTTTAACTTTGGTCATGGTCCAATGACCCTGTCTCTTTTTGACATTTTTGCCATGACCTCTCCTGACATCATCTCTCCTTGCAACCCCTTCTCTGTTCGATCCAGAACAACTCACCGTCTTGATGTGAAATCCAACGGCGACTAGGGAAAATACATTTTGAAGCACAACAAAAGAGATGACCCCATAGAGGCCTACGAACATGTTGCCTTCCTCAACCTTTGGTTGGAGAGGTTTGTCTTGTGTGGATCTACCCTAGGTCCAACCTCTCACCTTCAACCTCTAGCCGAGCAGCTTGCTGCGAAGAATAAAATCCCAATCGGTCGATACCTTATTTGTGCTACCTATTTTCTTCTTCATCAGGTATCAGTCAAGTTATCGACTAGAGAGCCTATCGGACACTTCGGTGGTCCCTGGTGGTTTCTGCAGCTTTGGCTTAACATCTACACCACCGAAATTATTACTAACCCTCCTTTGGCTTTGATGGAATTCCCTTCTGACTATCTAGAGTCGCCCGATCCCTCTTTTTGTCAATCCCTATCTCTAGGCGCGTCCACTTGTTGGGGAAATTTCCGAATGTTCCCAAAATCCCTCAGTTTCTGCTTCGTCGGATTCTATTGCGGCTTCTGGGACGAAAAAAATCATATGGTTTGCATACGAGTTATTATGTGAATATGAGTACCCTCATCGATTTTACCTAGCCGATGTGTGCCGAGATGAGGAGACCAACATATTTTCAAGGCTTGTGCCACTCCTCGCCTCCTACCTATTAACTTCACCAGCCACCCCTACAAAGCCTCCTTCCAATTTTACCATCCCTTAGTCTGCTCGCGTCAACTGGGATTCAGCCAGCTCCCACCGCACCTATTTTTCATCGGCCAAGTCTAGATTTGTGGGGAGGTTAAAGATGGTGCGTATTATGAGCATCTTTTCAGGCTGGCCGATAAGATCTCCCATGGTGATATTACTTCTTGGTTGTCCTTTTGTGCTGGCTCCAAGGCCTTCGCTCATTGGAGGAATGAGTAGGTCAGAAATCTCTTCAATCAGCCTTCGAAGATTTACCACGAACGTCTATATCCGGACTATATCGACGAAGCTCCCATAGTAAGTACATTCAACTTAATTCTTACTTTTCCTGCTTGTTCCCCTATTTACGCCTATCCTTCCTTTGCATAGGAAGAGGATGCAGACACTCCATCGATGAGCCAGTATCAGCCGCTACAACCTTGAGCATCGTAGCTCCTACACCGATGGGGTGTCTCACTAGGAGACAGGTTAAGATCTCGGCTTCCATGCGCAAAGGTCTGTACATGGTGGCCTACTGATCCACCAGGGCTTGCTCTGGTCAGGTAATTCGCTGATTTTTTCTTGCCGCTCCTGGTGTTCTTCCAATCTTCTTCCTCAATATTTCCCTGTAACATCCCCTTTTGTCTTCAATCGACACCGTCTGGCCCTTCAACTATGCGAGCCCTTGGTGCTACCGATGTTCCTCCATCGGATCAGGTGTGTATGTCTTGGCTATATGGTAGTTTCTTTGCTTTTGATACTTATTGTCTTCTCTTCCTATTGTCGCACTTCTTTATGTGGCAATTTGATTTGGTGGCCGATAACCCAACTAGCGCTCAGTCGGCTTTGATTGCTAGAGACGCCACTGTAGAGTCTGTCGTCGGGGCCGATACTCCGGGGGTCATCATTATTGACCCTGGCGTATCGACTGATGTTGCTACTGTAGTCGCACCGATTAGGGCTGATGCACCGGAAGGTGGGCCAGTGACCGTTGTCGTCGTGAATGTTGAGACCGACACTTAGGTCCCTTCTGCTAATGGCTCTCATCAGGTACTCTTTTTGTTTCGACTTTTTATCACTTTCCTTGTAACTTACATCGTCTTTGGATGCAACCGATGCTGAACACTACGAGCTCATCTGCCTCCTAGGAAAGCCTTGAAGAGAATTGTTCTCATACCCTTCCGGTGGATGTAACGGAGGATGATGCCACTGTCTCTTCTACCGATGGTGCTCTGCAATCGGCCACCCCTGCCAAGCCTACCGACGTAAGTTTCTTTTGTAATAGTGGTCAATACGTTCTTAGCTCCTTTTTGACTTTTTTTGTAATTTACATTGGCTTTGAATGTAGCCGATGTTGGATCCCATGGGCTCGTCTACCCCCCAAGGAATTGTTGAGGAGGATGATGATGTTGGTTCTTCTGCCGATGGTGTTTCACAATCGGCCGACTCTGCGGGGCCTGCTGACGTAAGTATTTTGTGCTTGTTGTTGTGACACTATTGCCTTCTATTTAATATTCTTTCCTTCTTTCAATCCTTCGTCTAGAGATACCCTTTCAATGTTGGTCCTTTTTTTGGCCAATGAGGAGGTCATGAATCTACTGCATCGGTTGTGGCCCAACTCCCCTTGGGGGTGACGGATGTGCTATCGGACCTGCCGCGTCACCTCAAGAACTCGTGGAGGTCTTGGTTAATATGACTCAGGGCCGATAAGGGGACGTATCAATGATATTCTGAACCAACTTTCCTCAGAACTGGCTGGCGTCCTCGTGCCTTCAACATATCTAGAGTTCCATCGGCCAAGCATGTGACGGGCACTAAAATAGATGGCCGACTGCACCAATTACGTGTTGCAACAAAATGCTGTCAAAGCCCATGTTTCCACAGCTGTGACCGAGAGCACCATTCTGGTTCAACTCTACGACGAGTTGTCGGTCATGCCACAAGAACTAGACCAATGTCAGACAGAGGAGGCTGATCTAGCCTCAAGATTGGATGGAGTATGGGTGAGGATCACCGCGAAGGAAAACGCCCTGGCCTCCCTCCTAGACCGGATCGAGGCACAAAGACGCTGACTCACTGGTGTCATCCGCATTTCACAGCGCCGGCGCCGTGCCCTCTGATATGTCCCCAGCTCTGATTTCGAAGACTGCACTATTCTCCAGAGCATTGACATGATCCTACTGCGAGTGATTGAAGGCATCCCGTGTGCTTTGTCTTGATGTTTCCTTGTAATAGCGTCTGATGTAAACATTACATTTATATTATCATCGACCGCCTAGCTTGATGTTGGGTTTTTTGTCTAAGGGTGATGCCTTTGCATCGGCCGTCTTGAGGCGATACCATTTGTATCTTCTGTTTTCAGTGTAGATCTTTTAAGCTTGTATGGATGATCGAAAAATATTTCCTTAAGTACTTTTCATTCGACATTTTCCCATATCTCCAACGTAGTCGTCTTCAATACATTTTTGTTTCATAAGGGAATTTGGGTACTCACGAAGGTTATCCTTGGTCTGTCATCAAGTTCGATACTTTACTCTCGTAGTTGGTTATGGTGAAGCCTTGACCGAGTCCATCCTTCATTTTGTCGATGATGTCTTTATAGGGTAAGCTTAGGTAGCTATTCGTTGATCGGTTTAACCCTATCATCTGATACTTTGAGAAATTTGGTGTCCCAAACATTTCCTGATAGACAGATAACTCCTTCCATCTCTCATATTGACAGATCGGTTGTTTCTATGTTAATTGATCTATCGGTGGGAACGATTTCCACCTGAGCGCCGACCCACTAAACCAGGATCTGGTGCATTGTTGAGGGGACATAACAATTCGCATGTATCCAATCACGCCGCAACAGTAGACTATAAGATCCTTTTCCCTCTATGATGAAAAAGGTGGTCGACACGGTCTTGCTTCCAACTATCAGCTTTGTGTTTAGAACTCCCATTATGTCTGACGAGTTTCCACCGAAGGCCCTTAATACCATATTAGTTTTGATGAGGTCCTTCGACGTTTTCCCCAGCTTACAAAAGGTGGCGTAAGGCATCAAGTTAGCAGCCGCCCCTCTGTCTATCATCAGTTTGGACATCGACTTCCATTGACCAGAACTTTGATCTAAAAAGGTCTAAGGTGTCGATGCCCAAGGTATTCCAGCTTGTAGAAAAATGTTGGCTGTGGAGCCAACATTAGTTGGGCCATTGTATCATCCTATTATGCGTCATCTTCGAAGATGGCTCGATACTCTGTGGGGAGGAAGAAAACCATGTTTACCCCCGCGTCTTTCTTATCCTCGTGATTGGCGTCATCTTTCACTCACTATTCACTTTTGATCTTGTGGGGCCGATCAGCTTCTTTGTCGCACCTTTCTTCATCGGCTTCTTCCCATTGTCAAACTTTATTAGGCCTTATTCTATGGCCAATTGGATCTGTTGTCTGAACACCTTGCATTCATTGGTGTGGTGTGATGGGGAGTTGTGTCACTTACAATATTTTCTATTATTTAGCTCATCGGCAGGCGGTATCACGTGGTTAGGTTTCAAGTGGATCTGCTTCTCCATGATCAACAAATCAAATATCTTATCGGCCTTGTTGATGTCAAAGTCATACTTCTCTTCTTTATCGGTCGGTTTCACCCAATGGCATACAACCTCTTTCTTGTTCTTGGACCATTTGGCCAAACCAACCTCTGCATCAGAGTCACTATCCTCGTTGGAGTCCAAATAGTAGGCCTAAGTATATGCCACCTTTTTATGATACCTATCTTTCCTTGCTTCTTGGAATCATCTCTCGTGTGCTGATACCCTTTGCACCAGTTGTGAGAGGCTCTCGAATTCATGTGATGAAAATTTGTCCTTAATTGGGTTCGGGAGTCCTTCGAATGCTAACTGGACATCACTGAGGCTAAAGCTATAACACCTGCTCCGTACATCTTGGAACCACTAGACATAATCTTGTACCGACTCGTCCATCCTCGGCCTCACAACTGTCAAGTCGATGAGCTTCATCTCATGAATGCTGGTGAAGAAATATTTGTGAAACTTCTTCTCTAAATTAACCCATCCTCTGATGGAATCCATCGGCAGTGAAGAAAACCACACAAAGGCTGATCCCGATAGAGAAAGTGGGAAGAATCAGAGTCTTAGCACTTCATCGGCCGATGCCTCCCCACACAGGGTGATGAAACGACTGATATTCTCGATCCTGGAGAGCAAGTCTTATCTCGAGAACTTGGTGAAATTGGGTACCTTGTATTGGCCTAGTAGTGGTACTCGGTCAAACCATTATAGGTACGACCACCAATACATGTACGTCTGTTCTTTGTTCTTCAACCAAAATTGGTCTCGAATAACCTCCATTATCCGATTCACCCAGTCATCTTCCTGTTGTCCCAGCATAGGGTGTCGATGAGGTATTGGGACCTCCTGATATTGGTCTGACCGAGTAGCACTATGCATGTATTGTCCCTCATCACTGTATGGCGGTGCTCCATAGTATGCAGTCGGATGATACCCTGGAGGAATACCATCAGGTGTCCCCCCTTGGCGGCATGAGGTCCAACAGTATGTTCCTTGCGATGCCGTATGTCACCTGAGGCATCTCTTGTCTTGGTAGTCTTGGGTCATATGTTGGAAGTGGCACTGGTGCACCCCTTTTGAGGCCGTATGGCGTGCTCTGCAGTGGACCCTGCGTGGTTGCCAGCAACTACGTCATCTTGTTTCCTTCATGTCCGAATGAGGCACCCGACTTCTCTAGTTTCATCGGCCCTTGCGGCTATTGTGTCGGCCATGTATGCTTTGGATTATGCAGTAATCTTGTCTGGCCGTCAGGGAGGTACGTTGGGCCTTGTGGTGGCTTGTGGGCTATAGTGTCATCAATAGTCTTCTTGATCAACCCATGGAGGGTGTTGACCAGTGTTCCATATTGGTTAATGAGTTCTTGATGAAGGGCAATGTCAATGATCTCTTGAAAACTGATGTGAGCGCTTTCTACCAGTTGACTAGTACTTGCGGCTGGAGCCGGTCTTGGCAACGGGTCCCTCTAGATAGGAGCCGACCGAGTCATACCATAGGCTTGCAGGCACAACTTCAGGAAATCATACACATGCTTATGCACATCTGCCCTTTGATCTTCATTTAGTGTGTCTAGAGTGATCGAGATGATGTTGTCATCGTTGATCTCATCAGCCATAGCTGAGTTGCTGAAAAGGTCCCACCAGGCGTGCCAAAAAGCGTGTTAGTGTCTTTTTTGGTCACACTTTGACACACGCGTGGCCTGGGAGATCTACTATCTCTAGTGTCGGTCCTACAATCTTAGAAAAAGGGTTTTAAGGCATGCCAATCAGTTTGACCCTGCAACTGACAAGGAAACAAAGAAAATATCATTGGTAGCAAAGATGATCGACTACCAAGCCGATGACTGTGGTGAGGATAAAACAATCGTGAGCGGATAACACCGATCGACCACAAGGCAGATGACCAAGGCAGAGCTATCAGGACGAATGCGCCATCGGCCAATGAGATAGGCAAGTTCATGCATATGGGCCAATGAGCATTCCCCGATAGCGGATGTGATATGACATTGAATTGAAGATAACCTATCGGC
The DNA here is from genome assembly GCA_019279435.1 of Zizania palustris. Taxonomy (NCBI): domain Eukaryota; kingdom Viridiplantae; phylum Streptophyta; class Magnoliopsida; order Poales; family Poaceae; genus Zizania; species Zizania palustris. Next base: position 41,523,001 of record JAAALK010000284.1, read on the forward strand.
TTGTACTCCGATAGAAATAAATAAAACTTGCCAGATAACATGTCTGTATCATCAAAATCATCACAATAACAAGATTGGACTTAACAAAGATGGTAGCTAGTCACGATAAACTTAACAATATTTCAAAATATCAGGCACACTTGATTTAGATGAACAGTATACATGAGGAACATAGTGAGGTTTGTCACTATGATTCATGGTAATGATGAGTGATTGACAGGGTATTGTCGTGTGTTTGTGTCTGGGTGTTTTGGATATGTGTTGTGTGTTTGTGTTTGTCTCGTGTGTGTAGGCTTGATTTACTCATCAACTGTCAATGGCACGGGATCAGGGTTAAACGAGGAGTCTAATGCCAGATGGTCGAGGGTGTCAGTCGAAGTCGAGAGTGTACTCAGATGTACGCATGGAGATCAGGACAAAATGTGAGTTGAAGGTTGATCAAGAAGAAGCGTCGATTGAGTCAGCGAAAGGGAAGCCAGTTCATGTGACAAGGCGGCTCAAGGGATCGAGAGCGGGAGAGACTTGCTGGCGGTCGAGTTCGTGGACTGACGACGGTCATCGACAATTGGGGAGGCTTTGGCGGTTTTTGGTGAAAACCGTCGAATCACTATTTGCTTCAAATACAATAAATAGGAATTTAATTTTATTTAAGTAATTCAGTATAATAATGTAAACTTTTGGTATATTTTTAGAGTTATCAAGTTCTAAAAATATATTAAAAGGTTGTGTCAAGTTTGTATTTCTTGAGTCAAGTAGGAGAGTTATTTTCAGGTTTACTATTTCGGAAATTGTGTCTTGTCCTCATGTTTAAATTTGAAAAATAGGTGGACTATTGTGTAAAGTTAGCTCTTAGTGTATGGCTATATAATGGGACTTACACCTAAAGAGTTAGCTGCCCTTTTTGAGAGAAAAAATCAGAAAACTATATGTGCTGAGAGCTTTGATTATTCCGAGATTTTTCTATTCTGAAATTTGCTCTTCATCTCTTTTAATCTATGATTTTGGTGTTCTTCCTCTGTTTACTCATCTGCGATTACTGTTTCTCGTCTGAATTTGTTGTTCATCATCTAGAGCTTTCAGTTGCTGTCTGCTACGCCGCTAAGGGCAATCAGGTTGAGTAATTTTCCCTGTCTGATCTGATCTGTTTTTCTTAGTCTGATTTGAGCATTAGATCAAGGGTGTCTTCTTCAAGTTATCATTCAAGGAATCATCTGTGGAGAAGAGATCATCTGCTCAATGATATTCTTCTGAATTCATGAAAAGGCTGGTTGTTCTTCCTTCGGTAAGACTCTAAAACTTTTGATGTTTTTTATTATTCTGATCTGAAGTATAGTCTTGTGAATCTTGTCAAGTATATAACTCAGTTTGTTGCTACTGTTATCAATTGATCTATTCAAAGATTTTCCGTGAAGATAACTTATAATTTCTGAAGTAGTGGTGTTATTTCTAAAATCTGTCCTTCTGTTTAGTGTTGTGTGTTTTGTATGATTTGGGTAACTAATCTACTGTGTTAGCTATAGTTTGTTTAGTTTTCTCTGCTATGTCATGTTCTTGTTAAATCTAACCTGAAGTCATTGTTATTCTTCTTTGAATCTTATGAGTTGAAGTATTGATATTCATATTTCTCAATTTGTTTAAATCTGAAAAAAATACTGATTTATGTCATCATTAACTGTTTCAAATTGAGAATGCACTGTTTGTTGTAATCTATCAAGCCTGATATAAATTTCAAATTTCAGCTCTGTATTCATATTAGTCAGGTGTGGTTGAAATGAGTATCTGGTTTTTGAATCACTGATTACTACAGCAAATTATAACAGTTAGTTTGATCTGAAATTCTGTATTCTGAGTGCTCAGTTCTGAATTTTAGTATTATGAAAAGTACTAGTTAGTGTCTGATACAAAGGTTGTTTCAATTGTAGCTCTGTTTTATACACTTTTCTGATACTGAAAGTTGTTTGAGGAAATCTGAATTGAAGTATATAGAAAGGAATCATTCTGTGGTTTGTTTTGAAAAATATTGACACTCTGTATCCTCATGCTGTTTTCAGAAGTGTTTGTTCCAACTGAATTTTTGAGTCAGATTCTGAAAATGCTGCTTTGAGGACTGTTGTCAGACCTGATCACACTTCAAAGTGTGCAAACTTAATCAGAACAAACTCAAAGTCATCCATTGAAGTTTCTAGGTCTAAGTTGTGAATTCTTTTCAAAGTCGGAGTTTCAACGACCGAATTGTACCAGTCGGAGTATCAATCTCTGACTTCCTGAGGAAGTCGACACTTCAAAGTCCGACTTGGACAACTCAGTGTTTCAAACTTCGATTTGCTCTGAACTGTGATTTTGAACCAAGTTTTGCATTGTTATTGTACTACTCTGGTCAAAATTGATTTTGTCAATATTTGAGGTGCGTTGGGTGATCTGAACAGGCTATCACATTCGCGAGAAAGTGTTGAGGCACCTATTCACCCCCCCTCCAGTCGCTATTCCGATCCCACAATTGGTATCAAAGCCAGTTAGATCACCAGTTTACCTTAACTGGTTTGTGATCCTTTGTTTGCTAGAGTTGTGTGTTTAATCTAACTAAGGGATACATATTTATAGTCTAGAGACTTGCCATCCAAGTAAACTATCTTAGTTGATTCTGGATCATCTTTATCTTCTTTTACCTTCATCGGCTCCTTTACATCTGGTCACGTTGTAACAATATGGATGGGCCTCTTTGACCCTCTTTGACAAGACCTCTTTGACTTCTGTTGACCATGCGACATCTTATGTGGGCATGGGTTTTTATCAAATCTTGGCATCAACACACCCTTACAAAGAATCTCGTACTCGAGATTCAGAGCAAACTTCGAATAACTCAGGATGTTGAGCCTTCAATTCATCTTCTTTTTCCCAAGTGGCTTCTATCGGATGGTTGTTCTATTGAACTTTACAGAAATGAACATCTCGGCTCCTTTTCACTCTTTCTTTGGTATCCAATATTCGGACGGGTTTCTCGATGTAGGTCAGATCCTCTTGAAGATCAAGCTGCTAGAGATTGGCTTGCTCGGTATGCACTCGAAGGTACTTCTTCAACTGTAGACACAAAACACATTACGCACCCTAGCCAAAGATGGTGGCAATTCTAACCGATAAGCAACATCTCCTTGTCGACTGGTAATCCAGAAAGGTCCAACATAGCGGGGAGCTGACTTTCCTCTCATATTGAACCTCTGGGTCCCACGAAGAGGGGTGACTCATATATAAACATCGTCCCCTTCTTCAAAAGCCAAATCTCAATGATGATTGATCTTCTATCGGGACTGTGTTGCCTTTAACCTGTCCTGAATGATCTTAACCATTTCTTCATCCTCACGTAATATATCCGTTCCAAAAACATAAGCTTCACCAGTTTGGTCCCATAAAAGAGGTGTCCTACATTTATGGCCATATAGGGCGTAAAATGGTGCCATCTACAAGCTGCATTGATAACTGTTGTTGTAAGAGAACTCTACATAAAGTAAGCTTTTATCCCATGTTCCACCAACATCTAAGGCACATGCTTTGAGCATATATTCCAATATTTTATTTACCCTTTCGGTTTTACCATCGGTTTTAGGATGATAAGTAATGCTTAAATTCAATCTGATACCTAGCTCTTCTTGTAAATTCTTCCAAAATTTTGAGGTGAACTGGCTTCCTCGGTCAGATACGATCTTCTTAGGAACTCCATGCATGCATACTATCCTCGTCATGTCTAACTCAGCCAGTCTAGGACCACTATACATTGTCTTGACTATGATGAAGTGAGCCACTTTAGTGAGACGGTCAATAAGCACCCATATGGAGTCATACCCTTCTTGAGACCAAAGTAATCCAGTGATAAAGTCCATTCCAACTTCTTCTCACTTCCACTTGGGAAACTTGAGGGGATGCAATAACACAACTGGTCTCTGATGCTCAGCTTTAACCCATAGATAGGTGTCACAAAGTGCTACAAACTCGGAGATTTCTATTTTCATGCTGACCCACCAGTATTTTTCTTTCAAATCCTACTACATCTTTGCACTTTTTGGATAAATGTAGTACAATGTCTCATGGGATTCCTTGAGGATTAGTGTCTTTAATTCTTGCTTGTTTGGCACACAAAAACGATTTCCGAACCATATGGTACCAACTTCAACTTCTAAGAACCCTAGATTTAAATTTTCCATTTCTTTACATAGCAAGGGTTCTTGATCCTACAAAATAATGGCATTGCAATATCCTTTATGACTTAAGGCATCTTCTAGTACATTTGCCTTGCCTCGGTGGTAATGAATCCCCATGTCATAATATTTAATCAACTCTAACCACCTTCTTTGCATGAGATTTAGATCTGGATGAGTGAATATGTACTTCGGAGTCTCCTGGTCCGTGAAGACTTCACATCTATTACCGATGAGGTAAGGTCTCCAAATCTTCAATGCATGAACCACTGCTGCTAATTCCAACTCATGAGTATGGTAATTTAACTCATGAGGTTTCAACTAATGAGAAGCATAAGAGACGACTTTTTCTTCTTGCATCAGTACATAACCTAGCCCTTGGCGAGATGCGTCACAATAAACATGAAAATCCTTGTGTATGTCTCGAAGGGTCAACACTAGAGCTGACATTAACTTCTTCTTGAGAGTCTGAAAACTTTCCTCACATTCTGGTGTAACTTGGTCATTGGCTTTGCTATCTTGGGGAAATTTTCTATGAACCGACGGATAATAACCAACTAGTCCTAGAAAACTTCAGATCTCAGACACTGATGTAGGCTGTAGCTAGTCCATTACTGCTTCCACGGTTGCTGGATCTACAGCTATTCCGTTGGCAGAGATTATATGTCTCAAGAACTTCACTTCTGAGGACCAAAATTCACACTTACTATATTTAGCACATAACTGATGTTCTCTTAACTGTCCCAAGCTCAGATGGATATGTGCTTCATGCTTTTCCAAAGTCCTAGAGTAGATCAATATGCATCAATGAATACCACAATGAACTTCTCTGAAAACTCCATGAATACACTATTCATCAAGTTCATGAAGAATGCTTGAGCATTTGTGAGTCCGAAGGACATGACCGTACACTCGTATAAGCCAAACCTTGATATAAAGGTGTTCTTCGGGATGTCTTCCTCCCTGATCCTTAGCTGGTGATACCAAAATTTGAGATCAATCTTGGAAAATATAAAGGCCCCTTTCAACTGGTCGAATAGGTCGCATATCGTTGGCAACGGGTACTTGTTCTTGATGGTCACCTCATTCAAAGCTCTATAATCCACACACATCCTTTTTGTTTTGTCCGTTCTTTTCTGCGAAAATGGTGGGTGCTCTCCATGGAGAAGTTCTTGGTCTGGTATAACCTTTCTGTTAAAGATCTTCTAACTGGCGCTTCACTTCAGCTAATTCATTAGTAGCCATTCTATAAGGACACTTTGAAATGGTGGTGGTTACAGGCACATGTTCATTTTGAAAATCAATGTCTCTTTTGGGTGGCATGCTTGGTAAATCCTTAGGAAAAACATCTAGGTATTCTCGGGCTATGGGTACTTCTTCCAAGGCAATCTAAAAATCATGGATCTTCTTGTTCTCTTGTGGCCATTTTAAAGGCGACGGTGGTTCCCTAATCACTCGTTAACGTAACCATATTGTTGGCACAATCAATCATCCCTTTATGGTTGACCAACCAATCCATCCCTAGGATGACATCTAAGCCTCTACAATATATGAGGACCGGATCAACCAGGAATACAACTCCTTGGATCTCTATCCTTACCCTTGGGCTAAATAAACTAGCTAGGGTTTACTTACTGGGGGTGGCTATTAGCATAGGCTTAGCTAAGCTAAATGTTGTAGCAATTGTGTTATCTACAGCATAGGTTTTGTATGTGTTTATATGGTGTGTAAAATGAACCTCGAAGGGTTCTCTCAGAGAGAGAAAAGGTAAATACTAGTTCGGACCTCCCCTAAGGGATAATAGCCCTACGTCCAGTTTGTGGTGGATTTGGCATAGTATGCCTTGATGGAGTCTAATGAATCTCGGGGTCCTCATGCCCCTGGAGAAAACTAACTTGTTACAAAGGCTTGACCCTGCTTTTATAGGCACGCAGGCAAAAGGAAAAGACCCAAATGCCCTCTATAAGTCTTAGGCTCATAGGGACAAAAAGGGAAAAAGGAGCTAGCTACTGTACAAAGTGCTTTACAGCTTTACAAACATGTTAGATAAACGTCACTTCTTGACCAGCTAAATGACATACTAGGGGCAGAGGGGCCCCTAGTATGGCTTCTACACTATAGCGAGGTATAAATATCTTCTTCTGGATTCGGAGTAGGGGCCGGAGCTCTTCAAGCGAAGGCCGCAAGGGAGGCTTCGAAGTACACTCTGAAGTGGGCTTCGAAGTATACTCCGAACTGAACTCCGAACCGGGTTTTCGGAGACAGCTTTGAATTGGCTAGAAAGGGACCGGAGACTGGCTCTGAGGGGCTCCGAATGGAGCTCGAAGGTTAACTCCAAACAGAGCTCGAAGGTTAACTCCGAACAAGGTTCGAAGGTTAACTCTGAAGCTAGCCTGAGACCTAGCTTCTGGCAAACTTCAATGGGATCTTGAGGGCTTCGTTCCGGAGGGCTCCGAAGGGGTTCAGAGGCCTCGCTCCGGAGGGCTTCGAAGTGAACCTTGGGACTTGGAAATAACTTCTTCAGAAAGGAACATGCTTCGATAGTGTTGGGCTCCGGGCCGAAGGCTGTCGGAGGCTGACGTTATTTGGCCCATGTTTAAGGGAAAACTTATTCCCCCAATAGTAGCCCCTCGCTTGTAGGCCTTCGGGACGAAGGGGTGCGTGCGCCCTTGGGACAAATGAGTAAAAAAATTACAACTTTAGAGAAAATAGGCCTTCGGAGCTTGGACAGAAGGTGGCTTCGAAATGCGCAGGTAATAATTGCCTGCGTCAGCTGTCAGAATGACCTCGGGGAGATCAATTGACTTCGCAACAGCTATAAAACTGACCGTTACAGTGCACCGGGTCGCTTTGGCTTCGCTGGAGGCCCACCTGTCAGTGGCTTCGGCACGCGAACCGTCAGGATTTTTACCGCCTATCACACGGCTTCGACACACCTCTCATTTGCTTTTTTCTCAACACCTTGCATCCTTTGCTCTCTTCTCCTCCTTAGCTTCGCGCGAAGCATCCTTCACAAGCTTTAGTGCCCCTTCGCGAAATGCCGAAGAAGGTTGCTTCGAAGGCTTTGGCCTTGGGTTTGAGCTCGAGCTCCGCCCAAGCGCAGGCAGCGACAGCAGCGGCAGCGAAGCCTCCACCGAGGCGGTTGGGGCCGAAGGATCTTCGGTCGCCATCCGACAAGTTCGAGCAAACACTGGAGATGAGGGACTCGATCTCCATAGAGGAGTATGTCCGAACGGCCTGCGCGGGGAAGATCGCGTCGAAGATTCAACTTCGAGCGCCGGAGAAGTCGGAGGCCATACCGAGGCCTCAGGCTGACGAAGTGGTGCTGTTCGAGGCCTTCTTGGAAGACGACCTCGGACTGCCGGCAGTGGGGATGCTGAGCGAAGTCTTGAAGGCTTACAACCTCTAGCTTCCTCAACTTTCACCCAACGTCGTGGCGAGGCTTGCCGTGTTTGAATGGGCCATGAGGGCCGAATGCTGTGAGGGCCGCGCCGACGTCTTCCTTGCTCTTCACGACGCCAACTGCCAACCGAAGCCGTGGGAGGGCGCAGACCACGTCAAGAGGGCTTTTGCCTTCGGAAGCGCCAACTTCCAGCTTTGGAAGGAGTACCAAGATGCCTTCCCAGCGAGGGCCGCCAACAGCAAATGGAAGGTGGGATCAAGTGTGGTTCTACGCCTCCGTCGGTGCGAACTATCCCCTTCGGAGTACCAATGCTCTTATCTTTTACCGGCTCAAAGGCGTGGTGAAGACCAGCCCCGACACCCTTCACTCGAGGATCTCGCTCCTTCGGAGGGTGGCCACGAAGATGAGCATGAGGTTCCTCGCGGAGGAGTTCATCACCCTCCGGCTGAGCCCCCTTGCGTGCTCTTGGCCGGAGGGCCTTTTCCAACCTTCGGGACGAAGGGTCCTAAACGAAGTGGCAACAGAACGCCTTGGTAAGACTTCGAAGCCTTTCCACTTTCATACTTCGCCAAAGCTTTACTCTCACTTGGAATCTTGATGTAGCCACTCTTGAAGTGAGGACTCCGGAGGAGGCCATCACGGCGGCGGAGCGTGTTGTCGGGGCCCCGACACCTGAGGAGCAAGCCCAACGGCTCGCTCTGGTGGGGACCTAGGAGCACTGGAACAGGGTGTGGACCTTGCTCGGCTTCGAGGAAGTCCAGGCTCTGCCAGACTTCTCCCACCTTGTACCTTTGACAATCGGCTCCAAGAGAAAAAGGGGGGACGACAATGAGCCCGAAGCTTCGAGGGTTCGGTCAGAGGTCCCCGTGACCGAAGCCTCTACTCCGGAGGAGGCAACGGCCGCGAACCCTCAAACAGAAGCGGAGCCAGCAAGGGATCTGGCAACAGCTACCGAAGTGGTAGCGAAGACCTCGATGGCGATGGCTTCGGGCGCGGAGGTTGAAGCGCCAGCTTTGCAGCAAAAGGATTGGGGGGCACACATTGACCCCTCTACCTTCGAAGAAATCTCTGACGAAGGTAAACACTTTAAATATACTTCTCTTTTATATGTGGATATTGACTTGAACTTTTTTGCAGAAGATGATGCCGGTGCGAGGCCCACCGCACCGAAGCCAGCGGAGGCCTCCGGCAGCAGTAGCAGCAGTTCGGAGTCTAACAATTCCTCGTCTGAAGAAGACAGAAGAAATGGTCACGACGAAGGGGACCCCCACGACGATGAACATGTCGAGGTGGTGGACCGAAGCCCAACTCCACTGAAGCCTGTGCAGGAGGCTGAGGTGGAGGAAATTGTCTGGCCTCTGCTGCCGAAGGGGGCCGTGACTGAGGCGGCCATTGTGGCGCCCCGATTTATCAAATCGGAACATTATTGAATTTCCAAAGAAAAACAATAATACAAGAGGTTCATCATGCGACAATCGTACATACGACAGTATTCATGGTGCGCAGACCATATTTATTACATCAGAGTTTAATTAAAACGGTAAAAATAAGTAAAAAGCATGACGAATGCCTCCTTTAGTATCTTTCTTCTTGACTGGGTCGCTACTCCAGACCATCTTCATAGTAGGCATCCTCTGTGGGGTTCAACGGGTATAAGTACAAAAAGTACTCAACAAGCCACCGCAAATGCAAGTAATAATGCAGGATAATAAACAAGGAAGGGTAATGGCTAATGCGGCCGAAAAGAACATTTTTCAGTTATTGCATTTAGTGTGGTCAAATTTAATCAGGCGGAAAAGTAAACATGAGCATCAACAACATCATCAAACTCGAGGAGTACGTTTTACCTCCTCGCTCAATAGTCCTTACATGTCAAACCATCATGCACATACATATTCAAAGTAATCTAACTGTGGGATGTCACGCAACCCGCTCTTGACCGTGGGCTCGGCTTTTCGAAAAGATTTAAGACTCTGATCAGAGGTGTACTACTAACCCACAAGGCACGCACTCATCCCAAACGAGATGACCCATACCACGGGAACTCGTGCCAAAACCTCAGCATGAAATGCTCCAAGCGATAACCACCCGCTCTAGGTTTCGCCGGCGCGCCGGGCCACATCCCGGCTAACGTCGCACCCCCTTTTGCGCCACGTTGGTACAAGCCACCCGCAGGTGCTGCTTGACCCATCTCCAAATGGTGGCCTCGGTTTGGAACAATCCATACCTTAGTTAGGACTTACCCATTAGACTTGTGGTTAGTACGAAAGTGTATTGCAACGGATCCCTCAGACCGGTCCTTATAGTGCCTCGGGTGCTACCGACCAATGCCCTAGCTTGCACCCGGAACCCACCATGCATACACTCACAACCATGACTCATCACCAACAGAATTCCAAGGATAAGAAGTAACGGGGATCACATAGTAGAACCATTTTGCTACGACTCATTTTTATCCTATAGCGATCGTGTCAATACATTGGACACTAGCTAATAACATTTATCATATGGTGACAAGGAGTTTAGGCTAGAGAGCATGGCTTGGGTTGCACATCAAGGTCGGGGGATCCTAAATAAATATAGTGTAAGGGTTTCATTTGACTAATGCATGTATAACATATGTGTTTTAGCGATAGTTTAATAAAACATTGGTTCAATATGCTCAAAAGATTGGTTTGGTGACTTGCCTTGTTCGGCGAAGGGTGAGGGAGGAACTTCCGGGAAATACTCCAGATCCTCGACAGCGTCGTAGTCTTTCCAATATAAATAAAGTAAAATAGAATAAACACAACATCCCATCAAACAATATAACATCACATAATAAGCCCATAGGTCTAAGTTGGTTTGATTTAAAATAAATCAAGTTGTTAAGGTTCTGAAGTTCATTTCATAAACAATTTTAAAAGAAATTAAAATGAAGTGTTGTACTTTGAAAAAAGGGTTTTAAAAGTGATTATTCTCATTTTTAAGTTTTATAATAAATTTAAAATGAAGGGTCCATAGAAAACTTAGTGGTTTGTTCATATTAACAGGGAATAAATGAATATAAGCTTCACTGGAATTTAAATAATCAAATTTATATTTTTACCCTAAGGGTATTTGAATGCCCTTTTAAATAAACATGAAAAAGTCTAAGGCAACATACTGTTTTTGTTGAACTAAAGTGTAGAGAATAAAATTATAAAATTTCTAGAGTTGAAATGACAAATTTTAGAGTTCAAACGTGCCACATATGAATTTTTGAAGTTTAAAAGCATTTCTGGAATTTAAATTAAACCAAAAATAGGTGTCGGTCCACGGTGAGCCGAGACCACCAGTGCACCTACGCACTGTGCGCGTGCGCCGGGTCAAGATCCGCCGTTGGATCGTGATCGGGCGGTCACAGGCGAGGCGGGGGAGTTAAAATGATGTGGACGGCTAGGATTAAAACGTTGAATCGGTATGCAATGAACGGCTTAGATGCGATACGGGGTTTTAAAACTAACGGACGACTGAGATTATAACATACCCCTTCGCCGAGATCTAACGGATCGGATTAAGTCGCACACGGGAATTAGTCGTCACCGTTGGATCCCGATCGCACGGTTGCGATCGAATCCGACATGGCACGGGTACTCAGCCCGTGCCGGTCGTCTTCTCCGGCGACGGCGAGCGGGCCAGAGGCCACGGCGAGCGATGGCGGTCGAAGCTAAGGTCTAAAACGGAAAGAGGATACTACGGGGATCATGTTCCGGGGACGACGGGGCGCGGCCGGCGACGAGGGTAGATGGCTAGGTGGTCTCGGGTCCTTGTCGGCGACGGTGTTCCGGTGAGGTTCGTGGATGGCGGAGGTGCGGCCGGGGTCGGAGACGTCCTTGCGGTCACGGCGGTGTGGTTGGCTAGGGCGGAGGAGGTCTCTAGTGACGGCGAGGGGCAACCGGAGTAGGAGCGGCGGTGAGGTGTTAAAAACCAAAGAGGGGAGCGCTCTGTTCGTTCTCGCTGTGAATGGTTGTGGGGGTCAAACGCGGTAGAGGCCAGGGGCTTAAATAGGGCCACCGGCGGAGCTCGCATGCAAGGAAAGTCGAGGGAGGGCTTTAACTCGCCGGCGAGGGCTCGGCCATGCTCAGTGCGGTGTTCCCGGGGGCTTAAATGCGTGGTTAAACGGGGGGAAACGGTCGGCCGGGCGTGGGGAACCGATTAATGGCGTCAATTGAATGCGGGAGGGGCCAGCGAGGCGGATCCGAGGCGGGGGTCGTTGGCCGACATGATTTGGGGGCGGCGACGTGAGGATGACGACGGAACTGACTGGCAGGGGCCACTGGCCAGCGGGTGTGAGCGCGCGAACGAGAGGGCTGACGGGTGGGGCCATGGTGTCGGGCGCGCGCGCGAGTGGAGGAGGGCTCGCTGACAAGCGGGGCCCAGATGTCAGTCCGACCGCGCAGGAGGGAGTGGGCTGGGCCGGTCGGGAGAGGGAAAAAGCGAGGGGAGGGGCCCGTTACTGTTTTAAAACATTTCCGAATAAAAATAATTCTAGAAAATAGATTAAAATCTTAGGGCTAATTCCAAGGTTGATAAAAATTTATAAAAATTCTCAAAAATATATCATGGCCTTGGGAGTTTATACAAAATTTTCAGCTCCTAGTTTGGTCATTAACTCTATGTTGTAGTTCAAAAATGGTAGAGAGGGTATTTAAAGGTATTTCCCAAATTAATAAATTGAAGAAATTGAATTAAATAATATTTTATTTCTTTGAAAATTTGGGGTGTTACAAACGTATCCCCCTTACAAAGAATCTCGTCCTCGAGATTGGAAGGTTACTCGAATAAATTGGGGTATTGGGCTTTTAGTTCGTCTTCTTTTTCCCATGTGGCTTCTTCGGCGGGGTGATTGTCCCACTGAACCTTACAGAAGCGAACTACACGACTCCTGGTTACTCTTTCTTTGGTTTCAAAGATCTTGATGGGTTTCTCGATGTAAGTCAAGTCTTCTTGGATGTTGAGCTGCTGAAGGTCGGCTTGCTCGGTGGGTACACGGAGGCACTTCTTCAGCTAAGAGACATGGAACACATCGTGAACTCCTGCCAATGATGGAGGCAGTTCAAGTTGATATGCCACTTCTCCTTGCCGTCGGAGGATCTGAAAAGGTCCGACGTAGCGGGGTGCTAGCTTGCCTTTCATGTTGAACCTTTGAGTGCCTCGGAGGGGGGTGACTCGGAGATAGACATAATCGCCCTCCTCAAAGGTTAGGTCCCTTCGACGGTTATCGGTGTAGCTCTTCTGTCGGGATTGGGCTGTCTTTAACCGGTCCCTTATGATCTTGACCTTCTCTTCAGCTTCTCTCAATATATCTGTCCCAAACAGTTGCGATTCTCCGGTTTGATCCCAGAGCAATGGCGTTCTGCACTTACGTCCGTAGAGTGCTTCGAACGGGGACAATTGCAGGCTGGCCTAATAGCTGTTGTTGTAGGAGAACTCTGCATAGGGTAAGTTCTTGTCCCACATTCCGCCAAAGTCTAGAGCACAAGCTCTAAGCATATCTTCCAATATCTAGTTGACCCTTTCGGTTTGACCGTCGGTCTGTGGATGATAGGCGTTGCTAAAGTTTAGTCGGGTGCCGAGTTCCTCTTGAAGGTTCTTCCAAAACATGAGGTGAACTAGCTCCCACGGTCAGATACAATTTTCTTAGGAACTCCATGAAGGCACACGATCCGGGTCATATACAACTCGGCCAGTTTGGCGACAGTGTAAGTTGTCTTGACCGGGATGAAGTGAGCTACCTTGGTGAGTTGGTTGACGATTACCCAGATAGAATCATGACCAGCTTGGGTTCTCGGCAGTCCAGTGATGAAGTCCATTCCTATCTCTTCCCACTTCCATTCAGGGACGTTGAGGGGTTGAAGAAGTCCGGCAGGTCTTTGATGCTCTGCCTTGACTCGCCGGTATGTGTCGCACTTGGCCACATACTCAGCTATTTCTCTCTTCATGCTGACCCACCAATATTTTTCCTTCAGGTCTTGATACATCTTTGTATTCCCGGGATGGATGGAGTAGAGAGTATCATGGGCTTCTTGAAGGATGAGGGTCTTCAACTCAGGTTTGTTGGGTACGCAGATCCGGTTTCCGAACCAGATGGTACCATGCTCGTCCTCGGAAAATCCGGGGGCTTTACCCTTCCGCATGTTCTGTTGGATCTCCAAGATGTCCGGGTCTTCCTTTTGCTTTTCTCGGATCTGATCTATCAAGATAGGCCGAGACTCGAAGGTAGCGAGGTACGCTCGGGTGGTGATCCCTAAGTTCAGCCTTTCCATCTCCTTGTAAAGTAGAGGAGCCTGGTCCTGGATCATGATGGCGTTGCAATACCCTTTTCGACTAAGGGCGTCTGCCACCACATTTGCCTTGCCCAGATGATAATGGATGCCCAAGTCATAATCTTTGATCAGTTCCAACCATCTCCTTTGCCTAAGGTTCAGGTCCGGTTGGGTGAATATGTACTTGAGGCTCTTGTGGTCGGTGAAGACCTCACACCGATTCCCCACAAGGTAATGTCTCCATATCTTCAAGGCATGAACTACAGCTGCTAATTCCAGGTCGTGGGTAAGGTAGTTCAGCTCATGCGGCCTTAGTTGTCGAGAGGCGCAGGATATCACCTTCCCTTCTTGCATTAAGATGCATCCCAATCCTTGACGAGAGGCATCACAGTAGACGTGGAAGTCCTTCCGGATGTCTGGCAAGGTCAGAATAGGAGCTGACACGAGCTTCTTCTTGAGAGTCTGGAAGCTTTCTTCACAGTCCGGGGTCCATTCAAACTTTATTTCTTTCTGCAATAGCCTGGTCATAGGCTTGGCGATCTTCGAAAAATTCTCGATGAACCGGCGGTAGTATCCGGCCAATCCGAGAAAACTCCGGATCTCGGTCATGGTCGTGGGCTGCAGCCAGTTGGTCACTGCTTCCACGGTGGTTGGGTCCACTGCTATTCCTCTAAAGGATATGACATGGCCGAGGAACTTCACCTCAGACGACCAAAATTCGCATTTGCTGTATTTGGCGTACAATTGCTACTCCCTTAGCTTTCCGAGGGTCAGACGGAGGTGAGTTTCATGTTCTTCTTTGGTCTTGGAGTAAACGAGGATATCGTCGATGAATACCACGATGAACTTATCCAAGAACTCCATGAATACATTGTTCATCATGTTCATGAAAAAGGCCGGGGCATTTGTGAGTCCGAACGACATCACTGTATACTCGTAGAGTCCATAGCGGGAGGTGAAGGCAGTCTTGGGTATGTCCTCTTCTCTAATCCTCAATTGGTGATAACCTAACCTGAGGTCAATCTTGGAAAACACCGAGGATCCCTTAATCTGATCGAACAGGTCGTCGATCCGTGGCAATGGGTACTTGTTCTTGATGGTTACGTCATTCAGGGCTATATAGTCCACCCACATCAGCTAATTCGTTGGCGGCCATCTGGTATGGGCGCTTGGAGATTGGAGTGGTCCCAGGGACAAGTTCGATTCTGAATTCGATGTCCCGCTTGGGAGGCATTCCTGGTAGGTCTTCAGGGAAGACGTCCATAAACTCCTTGACTATGGGTACTTCTTCAAGAGCTAGCGAGTGGAGGGATGCTTCGAGCGGTTTGCGACTGGTCATACGAAAGGTGACGGCTGCGCCTCCAGGATAGGTCACAGTGACGGACTTGTTGGCACAGTCGATCACTCTCTTGTGCTTCATCAACCAATCCATCCCTAGGATGAGGTTGAGTCCAGTGCATTTTATGAGGACTGGTTCGGCCCGGAATAATACTCCTTGGATCTCTATCTGAACCTTAGGGCTGTATAAGTGGGCCAAAGTTCTATTGCCCGGAGTGGCACACCATGGGGACGGATAGAGGGAGTACGTCCAATTCATTGATTTTCACAAAATCTTCTGAGACGAAGGAGTGTGTTGCTCCAGAGTCAAATAATATTACGGCTGGTACGGAATTCACTGTGAACGTACCGAGCACGACTTAAGGAGCCTCTTGAGCTTCCTCCGTGTTGATGAGGTTGACGTGGGAACGTATCGCCTGGTTGGGTGCCACGCCTTGGGTCTGCTTGGGGTGAGTACACTGGTGCGAATAGTGCCCTTCCTTGCGGCAGTTGAAGTAGACGACCGGCCTCCCTTGGCGATCCTTCAAAATCGGGGCCTTGGCGGCTGACGTTGGCTGAGCGGCCGGAGCAGGTGGAGCAGGGTGAGGATGCCCGGCGTTGGATCCACTGGCGGCATGAGGTGGCCTGTAGGTGGGCCAAGGATGGTAGGCGGGCGCTGGTGGCGGAGGGACGAAGCGGGGCCTCTGAGAGTTCGCCTGCTGATGCTTGAAGGCGATCATCTTCCTCTTCTTGAGGTCCAACCTGTTTTGCTCAGTCTCTTGAATGAGCGCTTTATTGAGTAGCCATTGGAAGTCAGTGTAGTCGGTGGTGACGAGCTGGATGGACAGCTCATCCTTGAGTCCCCAGAGGAACTTGGCTTGGCGGAGGGCATCGGTGCGCACTTCTTCCGGTGCGTAGCGGGCGAGGCGGTTGAACTCATGGAGGTACTCCATGACAGTCCGACTGCCTTGCTGCAGGTCACGGAACTCCTACTGCTTTATCGCGATGACACCAGCGGGGACCTGGGAGGCACGGAAGGCGATGGTGAACTCCGCCCGGGTCACCACGTGGTCCTCCGGCTGGGACTCACGGTAGTTGTCCCACCATTCAGCGGTGGGACCCTGGAGCTGATGAGTGGCGAAGGCCACTCGCTCCCGGTCGGTGCAGGGGAGGAGGTCAAGCTTCTTCACAATGGTGCGGAGCCAATCTCCGGCCTCCATTGGGTTGGTGGTGCTTGAGAAGATCGGCGGGCGCACGCGCAGAAACTCCGAGAGTTGTGGAGCGGGTGCGGGTGCTGCTGCGCGAGGGGCAGGTTCCCCGTTTTGCAGTCGGTCCAACTGAGCTTGTTGGTGCTGCATCTGAGTGAGGATGGCGGTGATCAGCTGGTTCTGATTCGCCATCATCTCCGCCAAGGTAGGATGGTTGGCGGATGGCGACCCAGACTGACGTGGGCCGTTGCACCCCAGTTGGGTACAACACCCTTGGGCGCATCACGGTTCCTCCTTCTCCATTGTTGGAGCCGGTGTTCTGGTGGTCGGCCATCTTTTGAATATACGATGTTATAAGGCAAAAAGATGACAATACAATTAATGAAAGTAGCTCATAAAGCTAATGCATATAAACCAAGTGGTAAAAATGTTTATTACAATCAAGCCCTTATTCTACCCACAACACACTCGTTGTGGATAGCACACATACAAAAATTATTTTATTAAACTTTTGCGGCCTCTAGCGTCTACTCGCCACCGGAGGCGGTCTCCGTGCTCTCGGAACCACGAGTACGCGGCTCTAGAGGGTTGGTGGGCTCGAGAAAGTTCTCGATGATGGGGTCGGAGATGAGGCCGGGGCGTGGTGCAGGGGCGCTGGTGGAGGGTCTGGCGGGGGAGGGGTGTGGCGGGATCCTCTTGGTGCGAGGGAGGGGCTCACGGATGGGCTTCTTCTTCCTTGGAAGGAGAGGGACCATCTCTGTGATGTCCTTCTGCAGCTGCATAATCTTGCGCTGCAGCTCGCCATTCTGTTGGATCAAGTTCTTCATCTCCTCACGAAGAAACTCAACTGCCTCATGGTGCTCATCGGCGTCGAGCACCGCCTCGGTATGGAGGTCATCCATAGCCTGCAGAAGACGTGACTGCCGGGCCATGACCGGATCACGCACGGAGTGAACTCCGAGGTAGATGCTACGGTGGGCGCCGGGAGTACGCTTCGGCACAAGCCGGAAGGACGAGTTATGAAGACGATCATCGTAGATCATCCTCAGCTCCATGAGGGCCTGGAGGGCGACTCGTTGGCACGCGACGTCAAAAGTAAGGCCCCCAAGTGCGGTGGTGTAGGGTGGCAGGTGCTCTTCGGAGCCGTGGACGGTGAGGGAGACGTCACAAGGTCCGGCGAACTCGTCGGGGTACACTCCTTGGAATTCGGGCTCAAAGAGGAACCCGAGGAATGTGAGCATCATACGGAGCTCCCTGACGAAGCCCTCGTAATGTCGGCAGTAGTTGTGCACTTGGTATACTGGCATCTACAAAATAGCAAGTTGAATAAAAGTGAGGGGAGAAACAAAGTTTATAAAGTAGGTTTTCGAGAAATAATTTCCTGCGGGTAATGGCTAGGCGGGTCTGTTTGGCTTCCTACAGTCAAGTCGGCTCTGATACCATCTTGTGGCGCCCCGATTTATCAAATCGGAACATTATTGAATTTCCAAAGAAAACCAATAATACAAGAGGTTCATCATGCGACAATCGTACATACGACAATATTCATGGTGCGCAGACCATATTTATTACATCAGAGTTTAATAAAAACGGTAAAAATAAGTAAAAAACATGACGAACGCCTCCTTCAGGATCTTTCTTCTTGACTGAGTCGCTACTCCAGACCATCTTCATAGTAGGCATCCTCTGTGGGGTTCAACGGGTATGAGTACAAAAAGTACTCAACAAGCCACCGCAAATGCAAGTAATAATGCAGGATAATAAACAAGGAAGGGTAATGGCTAATGCGGCGGAAAAGTACATTTTTCAGTTATTGCATTTAGTGTAGTCAAATTTAATCAGGCGGAAAAGTAAACATGAGCATCAACAACATAATCTAACTCGAGGAGTACGTTTTACCTCCTCGCTCAACAGTCCTTACATGTCAAACCATCATGCACATACATATTCAAAGTAATCTAACTATGGGATGTCACGCAACCCGCCCTTGACCGTGGGCTCGGCTTTTCAAAAAGATTTAAGACTCTGATCAGAGGTGTACTACTGTACACACAAGGCACGCACTCATCCCAAACGAGATGACCCATACCATGGGAACTCGTGCCAAAACCTCAGCATGAAATGCTCCAAGCGATAACCACCCGCTCTAGGTTTCGCCGGCGCGCCGGGCCACATCCCGGCTAACGTCACACCCCTTTTGCGCCACGTTGGTACAAGCCACCCGCAGGTGCTGCTTGACCCATCTCCAAATGGTGGCCTCGGTTTGGAACAGTCCATACCTTATTTAGGACTTACCCATTAGACTTGTGGTTAGTACGGAAGTGTATTGCAATGGATCCCTCAGACCGGTCCTTATAGTGCCCCGGGTGCTACCGACCAATGCCCTAGCTTGCACATGGAACCCACCATGCATACACTCACAACCATGACTCATCACCAATAGAATTCCAAGGATAAGAAGTAACGGGGATCACATAGTAGAACCATTTTGCTACGACTCATTTTTATCCTATAGCGATCGTGTTAATACATTGGACACTAGCTAATAACATTTATCATATGGTGACAAGGAGTTTAGGCTAGAGAGCATGGCTTGGGTTGCACATCAAGGTCGGGGGATCCTAAATAAATATAGTGTAAGGGTTTCATTTTACTAATGCATGTATAACCTATGTGTTTTAGCGATAGTTTAATAAAACATGGGTTCAATATGCTCAAAAGATTGGTTTGGTGACTTGCCTTGTTCGGCGAAGGGTGAGGGAGGAACTTCCGGGAAATACTCCGGATCCTCAACGACGTCGTAGTCTTTCCAATATAAATAAAGTAAAATAGAATAAACACAACATCCCATCAAACAATATAACATCACATAATAAGCACATAGGTCTAAGTTGGTTTGATTTAAAATAAATCAAGTTGTTAAGGTTCTGATGTTCATTTCATAAACAATTTTAAAAGAAATTAAAATGAAGTCTTGTACTTTGAAAAAAGGGTTTTAAAAGTGATTATTCTCATTTTTAAGTTTTATAATAAATTTAAAATGAAGGGTCCATAGAAAACTTAGTGGTTTGTTCATATTAACAGGGAATAAATGAATATAAGCTTCACTGGAATTTAAATAATCAAATTTATATTTTTACCCTCAGGGTATTTGAATGCCCTTCTAAATAAACATGAAAAAGTCTAAGGCAACATACTGTTTTTGTTGGACTAAAGTGTAGAGAATAAAATTATAAAATTTCTGGAGTTGAAATGACAAATTTTAGAGTTCAAACGTGCCAGATATGAATTTTTGAAGTTTAAAAGCATTTCTGGAATCTAAATTAAACCAAAAATAGCTGTCGGTCCACGGTGAGCCGAGACCACCGTGCACCTGCGCACTGTGCGCGTGCGCCGGATCAAGATCTGCCGTTGGATCGCGATCGAGCGGTCACAGGCGAGGCGGGGGAGTTAAAATGACGTGGACGGCTAGGATTAAAACGTTGAATCGGTATGCGATGAACGGCTTAGATGTGATACGGGGTTTTAAAACTAACGGACGGCTGAGATTATAACGCACCCCTTCGGTGAGATCTAACGGATCGGATTAAGTCGCACGTGGGAATTAATCATCACCGTTGGATCTCGATCGCACGGTTGCAATCGAATCCAACACGGCACGGGTACTCAGCCCGTGCCGGTCGTCTTCTCCGGCGACGGTGAGCAGGCCAGAGGCAACGGCGAGCGATGGCGATCGAAGCTAAGGTCTAAAACGGAAAGAGGATACTGCGGGGATCACGAGGGTACCTCTACGGTGTTCCGGGGACGACGGGGCGCGGTCGGCGATGAGGGTAGACAGTGAGGTGGTCTCTGGTCCTTGTCGGTGATGGCATTCCGGTGAGGTTCGTGGATGGCAGAGGTGCGGCCGGGGTCGGAGACGTCCTTGCGGTCATGGCGGTGTGGTTGACTAGGGCGGAGGAGGTCTCTAGCGACGGCGAGGGGCGACCGGAGTAGGAGCGGCGGTGAGGTGTTAAAAATCGAAGAGGGGAGCGCTCTGTTCGTTCTCGCTGTGAATGGTCATGGGGGTCGAACGTGGTAGAGGCCAGGGGCTTAAATAGGGCCACCGGCGGAGCTCGCATGCAAGGAAAGCCGAGGTAGGGCTTTAACTTGCCGGCGAGGGCTCGGCCATTCACGGTGCGGTGTTCCTGGGGGCTTGAACGCGTGGTTAAACGGGGGGAAACGGTCGGCCGGGCGCGGGGAACCGATTAATGGCGTCAATTGAATGCGGGAGGGGCCAGCGAGGCGGATCCGAGGCGGGGGTCGTCGGCCGGCGTGATTTGGGGGCGGTGACGCGAGGTTGACGACGGAACTGACAGGCGGGGGCCACTGGCCAGCGGGTACGAGCGCGCGAACGAGAGGGCTGACGGGTGGGGCCGTGGTGTCGGGCGCGCGCGCGAGGGGAGGAGGGCTCGCTGACAAGCGTGGCCTAGATGTCAGTCCTAGCGCGCGGGAGGGAGTGGTCTGGGCCGGTTGAGAGAGAGAGAAAGCGAGGGGAGGGGCCCGTTACTGTTTTAAAACATTTCCGAATAAAAATAATTCCAGAAAATAGATTAAAATCTTAGAGCTACTTCCAAGGTTGATAAAAAATTATAAAAATTCTCAAAAATATATCATGGCCTTGGGAGTTTATACAAAATTTTCATCTCCTGGTTTGGTCATTAACTCTATGTTGTAGTTCAAAAATGGTAGAGATGGTATTTAAAGGTATTTCCCAAATTAATAAATTCAAGAAATTGAATTAAATAATATTTTTATTTCTTTGAAAATTTGGGGTGTTACAGCCATCCACGACTTCCGCGAGGGCTGCGCAGCTGTGGAGGCCGGAGGCTTGCTGGCTCAACTCATCCACTCGAACCCAATGGACCTCTTCATTAACGCGAACGTAGCCCTGATCCAGGTGAGCGATGTCCTATGCAGCCTTCGAATCGTACTTTGGTCTTCGATCAACACTTATGATTTTCTTGAACTCTTTCAGGCCTTCGCACTAAACACTGCAGCGTCAACCTCTGCAGACAGGTGGATGACGCGCTTGGTGGAGGAGAGGGATGCCCTCCGATGTGAAGTCTTGGTGGAAGCTGAGAAGCGAAGGCGGGCCGAAGCCTCAGCCGAGGCGGCGAGGGCCGAGGCCGACAAGGCTAGGGAAGCCTTGGCCTCGGAGACCAACAGGCTCCAAGTGGAGCTTTAGGCTGCGAAGGATGCCCGAGCCCAGCTGGCGGAGGAGAACTCCAAGCTTCGCAAAGGAGCTCACTGCCTTAAAAACTTCATAATTGGCAACATCAATGAAGCCACTCTAATCCTGACCGAGGACCTAGAACAAATAGGGACCGAGTGTCGGGCTCCAGAATTCGGCAGCCATGACCTAATTGGGGACCACGTCGACTTTTTGAAGGTGGTGGCTGCGACGGTGGAGCAATCTTTGAAGGGCTTCGCCTTGATGGCCGGCCGAGTGGCGGGCCAAGGGGTGTTGCAAATGCTTCACGATGCAGGGTGCAACCACCTCGAAGCAGCAACCTCGGCAACTCCGGTGGCCTTCGGAGGCCAACACTTGGTGACGCCTCCGGCCGGTGTCCACGGAGCCTGGCGGCGACTTCAGGGGCCTTGGAAGGTTCAAGGCTGCGAAGCAGTCCTCGAACTCCAAAAGGCCATCCGCCTTCACCGAGCCAGGGCACATGCCTCGCCAGGTCAGCCTTCGACGTCAGCACCTCCGCCTCTGAAGCTGTAGATCGCCATAGGCTCCTTGTAATTATTAGCTGTAGGCTTGTAAAAACTGATCAGTTTATTAATATAAATGAGGGGGTACTTTATACCTGCCCAGGCTCAGTCTCTGAATGTTGACTTCGAAGTACTTGAGGACTCTGAAGAACTTCTCTAGTTGTGGGTGGTCCTCGAGGTAGCTAGGTCCGAAGGCCCCCTCGGATTAAACTTCTGAGGGGGCCTAACGGCAAAGCCATCCTGGAAGTAGCCAGGAGCTGCTGGCTATCGTGAAGACGGAGCCCCTTCGGAGTTCTTCCTCCTCGCCCGACTTAAGATGCTTTGCAATAGACTCTCGTAGCGAGGGGGTACAGCCTTCGCGAATGGCCTTGGCAGACGATGAAGCCTTAGACTTCCCTGCCTTCGACATGGCACCGCCTGCCTCACAGACTTGGACAACCCTGCAAAGTGGAAGACGAGGTCTGTGGGCTTCATGGCGTGGACGAACCGGATGTGGGAGAACAGGCTCTGACGAGGCTTCGTCCAGCCAAGGGGGCCCTGGCCGAAAGAAGGGCAAGCGAGGGTTGGGGCCTCGAGCTCGCTTTTTCTTAGGCTTAGATACTGACTACTCGTTATTTTGTTTTTGAAGTGTATTTGTAACACACTTCTCAATTATCATTCAATGAATGAGATTTGTTGTATTTGCATACTTTGTCACGCTCGTACTTCGCATTACATTCGCACACTTTGCATACATACTTCCCCCTTGCTCGTGGCAGCTAGGGACTTAGTCGTTGCTGGTGCGGTAAATTTTAAAAATCCGAAGGGGTGCGCCTTTTTGCCGGCTTCGGACGCTTATATCGCATCGGGTGAAGGCCTCTTTTGGGCTTCGAACACATTAATTTGGAGTTAAGCAAGGCTTTAGCGCAGCCAAATTAAGTGAAGCATGCTTCGCATGCTTGGATTTAGATGTTGTGCATGAGCGAAGCTCCGAAACGCACTTAGATTTTAAGCGAAATATGACTTCGAGATGCTTAAATTTTAAATTAGATTGACACAGGAAGCAAGGCTTCGAAGCGTGTTTAGATAGCGAAGCAAGGCTTCGGAGCTTGATTCTGTACTAAGAATGGATAATTGGTGTGGATTCACCGAACCTGTGATTGTGAGTTGCCTTTGCTCTGAGCCACCTTCGACTCTAAATACCGAGAACAGATCTTGGGATTCTAGGATACGTTAAGCCGGTGGCCTTCGTATCCCGGACGCATCGGGCCAGTGGCCCGGAGTCCTTTAGCCCACTGCTACGGGCCCAGAGGCACTGTGTAGCCTTCGGAGGAGTACTCCGGATTTTGTAAAGTGAAGCAAAGCTTCAATTTTTAAATAAGATTGAACAAATTTTTGCATTAAAGTCAAAGCAAAGCTTCACTTTTAAGGCAAAGTAGGGTTTCGGTTTCATACTAAAGTAATTGCAAAAATTGTACATCGAAGTAGTACTTCGGACTATGTACATACCTCGTAAAGTGGTTGGAAACTTGCCTCGTGGCCCCTGGGGCTTTGACGGCCTTCGACACGCGAAGCAAAGCCCTTGGTGGAGGGTGAGCTACGAACCACGAAGGATGGAGGAAGGCAAAGAAGGCATTCAAACTACACCTGAAGCCCCTTGTCGGAGGGTGCGCGAAGCAACAAAACTTTGAAGCTCCCCCCTCAAGCGCACTTCGAATTGCAGACAGTGGCAGAGAACTTAGTTTTTAGGACTAAGGTCCCCACGGTCGGCGCCAACTATTGTTGCAATTGTGTTAGCTATAGCACAAATTTTGTATGTGTGTATATGGTGAGTAAAATGAACCTCGAAGGGTTCTCTCAGAGAGAAAAGGTTTATACTGGTTCGGACCTCCCCTAAGGGATAATAGCCCTACGTCCAGTTTGTGGTGGATTTGGCATAATATGCCTTGATGGAGTCTAATGAATCTCGGGGTCCTCATGGCCCCTAGAGAAAACTAACTTGTTACAAAGGCTTGGCCCTGCTTTTATAGGCACGCAGGCCAAAGGAAAAGACCAAAATGCCCTCTATAAGTCATAGGCTCATAGGGGCAAAAAGGGAAAAAGGATTTAGCTACTGTACAAAGTGCTTTACAGCTTTACAAACATGTTAGATAAACGTCACTTCTTGACCAGCTAAATGACATACTAGGGGCAGAGGGGCCCCTAGTATGGCTTCTACACTGTAGCGAGGTATAAATATCTTCTTCTGGATTCGGAGTAGTGGCCGGAGCTCTTCAGGCGAAGGCCGCAAGGGAGGATTCGAAGTACACTCTGAAGTGGGCTTCGAAGTATACTCCGAACTAAACTCTGAACTTGGTTTTCGGGGATAGCTTTGAATTGGCTGGAAAGGGTCCGGAGACTGGCTCTGAGGGGCTCCGAAGGGAGCTCGAAGGTTAACTCCGAACAAGGTTCGAAGGTTAACTCCGAAGCTAGCCTGAGACTTAGCTTCTAGCAAACTTCAACGGGATCTTGAGGGCTTCGTTCCGGAGGGCTCCGAAGGGGTTCGGAGGCCTCGCTCCAGAGGGCTTCGAAGTGAACCTTGGGACTTGGAAATAACTTCTTCAGAAAGGAACATACTTTGACAGTGTTGGGCTCCAGGCAGAAGGTTGTCAGAGGCTGACGTCATTTGGCCCATGTTCAAGGGAAAACTTATTCCCCCAACACTAAAGACTTTCAATCCATGTGTTTCCACAACATTTTTAGATACAAAGGGGTGTGTTGCTCTAGAATCAAATAAAATAGCTGATGGTATCAAGTCAACAGATAACATACCCATGACGACTTCAGGTGCATCATGCACTTCTTTTGATGTAATATGGTTCACTCGGGTGCATACCATCGGGTTTGGAGTTGTCCCCGGTGGATGCTTTGGGTGAGGGCATTTGTGGGCGTAGTGCCCCTCTTGGCGATAGTTGTAGCAAACCACTAGCTTGCCATTCCTGTCCTTCAGAACTTCCGTCTTCTAGGTTTGACTTGGGGCTTGAGGAGCTGGATGGGGATTTCTAGTCCCTGACCCGCTGGCAGCATACTAGGACCTAAAAGCGAGGCGAGGTTGGAAATTGGTGTAGCAAGGCAGCTCCTCGTCTGGGATTAAAAGGGTGATCATCACTTCACACGGTTGGTTTTATCATTCTTCAAAAGTCCCTTGGAACTCAGGCTCATTTGGGAACAGGAGGGTCTTGGCCAGCATGCAGAGCTCCTTGACAAACTCGTCATACTCACGGCAAAAGTTGTGGAACACGAATGACATTCTACAAATAGAGAAGACTTTAAATAAGAATCAAGGTGATATCAAATAATAGAATAATGTTTTCACAAGTAATGTTTTAATCAAAATTATGTCCTAGGGTGGTTTGCTTGGCTTCCTACAGTCAAGTCAACTCTGATACCATTTTGTAACACCTGAAATTTAGCAATTTTGAACTTTCTTGCATTTATGAAGAAAAACAACTCACAAAATATTCATCACACGACAATGTCATACATGAAACAATTATTGTAGCTCACAAGCTACATTTATTAATTACATCAATGATAAAATAAAATAAAAACACCACGATGAACATCTTGCCTAAGTCTCGTGCCTTGACTGGGGCAACTACTCCAGACCTTCCTTTTCATAGTATGCAGCTTATGGGGTTGAAGTCAATAATGGTGAGTACAAAAGTACTCAACAAGCCAAAAAATGCAACATAATGTAAGGATAATAACAAATGATAGGGATATGGCTTGTTTTGCCGAAAAGAACATTTCGTAATTAAGCCATTATGGTGATCATGTTTATTTAATAGAAAGTAAATGATATAAGTAAAAGCCAACCACTAACTCGCGTAGTACAACGTTACATACTCACACCACAGTCCTTACAAAACTATTAACCATTCACATCTAGATTATTAGGCTAACTACGGAGAAAATCACTCGACTTACCCTTAACCGTGGGCACAACTTTTTGAAAAGATTGAACTTTGATAAAAAATGTACAAATTTATCCACAAGGCAAGAACCTAGTGTTGACCATGGTACCACCATAGTACACTGACCAAGTCCCTACCAAAACCATCACTATGGACCGCCCCAACACAATGACAACTACACTAGGTTTCGTCAACACTCCACTTGGAACCAAACCCGTAATGGCATAGGTATGCCCCTCTTGGATAACGCTAACCTTCATTTGTGCCTCATCGGTACAAGCCATCCGTAGATATACTTCCCCCCTCTACTCAGTGTATCGAGTTGGAACGCCCCATACTTCGGATTAGGTCTTACTTATAGACTTGTGGTTTGCACGATAAGGCTTTGCAACAGATCCCATAGACCGGTTCTTATAGTGCCTTGGATGCGACTAACCAATGCCATCGCTTGCACCCGGAACCCACCATGCTAACAAAGTTAACTATTTCCAATTACTTTCATCATTTTAGAATACCATGAGATGATACATATCGGGGATTATAAAGAGGTAAAAGTATCCATTCTAGTCTACGACTTGTTTTTAGCATAACTAAGCAGGTGTGTCGGTACTTGGGCACTAACTAATATTAATTTAGGGTGACAAGGGAAAATGGATCAAAAGCATGACTTGGGTTTGCACATCAAGGTCATGGGATCCAATAAATATAATTTCTGGTGTTTAATTGGACTAATGCAATTAAATCCTATGGGTTATAGCAATAATTAATTTAAGAAGATGGATGCAATGTGATCGAGGATGTGGGTGTGCCTTGACTTTATCTACGAAGGGTGATGGGGGTGCTCTGAGATAAGGCTCCGTGTCCTCGACGGCTTCAAATTCTATTAAGCACGCAAAACAAGAAAGACAAACAATTAAAATAATAAAATAAACAATACAAACATTATATTTAGGAGCCATGGCTCTCAGGTGATGAGTGATTGTCAAGGGAAGAGATAATGAAGGAATCCCTCTGAGGGGAGGCACTTCAAAGGAAGAGATCTTACTGTGGCATTGGCCGGTGTGACAGGTATACGTACGGGTGATCGGCGATCTTGAGGAGCTGCGGAATCATGGTCGTCCAATCTGGGTACACGATTCAAGGACGACAAGTGAGTGTCATGGCATTATTCGTGCGACTTAGGTACACGGACAGGCGCTTACCGGGCTGAGAGAGTTGCGGGGTTGTGGTGGTCCAATCCGAGTACACAGTGCAAAGGCAGCAAGTGCTTTGGCAGTTTTGGCGTAAAACCATAAAACCACATCAACCGTAGACGTGAATATCAATGTACCTAATGCAAAGCCATGAAATCCAAGAAAGCGAATCACCCATGTTTGACTCCAACATGGAGCATCATCTTGTTCTATTTTTTATTTTTCCATATAACAAATAGTGCAATACACAACGTATTAATATTTTGTTGCTAAAGATCAAAACTTATGCAATGTAAAATATAATTCATGCAACACATTATACATGTATGGCAATAACATTTTTTGCCAACCAACAATTCTATTGTATCCCAATGGATATAAAGCATGGTAGGACCTATCTAATATAGCAACATAATAATATTTTATTGTAAAGATCAATAACTTATGCAACAAAAATATAATTCACGCAACACATTATACATGTTGCTAGTTTTATAATGTATCACAATGATCATCGAAAATGTTGCAACAATGCCTACATATTGCCACCTAATATCAAATTTTCACAACCTGGTTATATCATGGCGATAACCACAACTACTTGCGACCAAATTATATGTGTTGGCAACATCATCTATTTATTGCCACGATTTTAATGGGAATCACAATGCAAATATAATCGTGGCAATATTGTCCGCTAATGCAACTAAAACTAAGAACTGTGACAATAACACCTACATATTTCCACAAAATATCAAATTTTCATAACCTGTTTATATCATGGTGATAACCACAACCACTTGTGATCAAATTATATGTGGTGACAACATCATCTTTTTATTACCACGATTTTGATGGGAATCACAATGCAAATATAATCGTGGCAACATTGTCCACTATTACAACCAAAACTAAGAAATGTGGCAATAACACCTATGTATCGCAACCAAATTGGTGTCGTTGCCGTGTGGACCGTGGCTAAAGGGTGAAAATCTAGTAGTGAACCACATCAACCATAGGCATGAAGATCGACATACCCAATGCAAAGCCGTTATTGCCTGGTGTGTCTTCGTCGGTCGCCTCGTGGCTCTTCGCCTGCTCTTTGGGCCCACGCGGTTCTAGGCTGTGATACTCTTCGCGACCATTAATCTCACCTAGAATACTTCCGGGATTATGCCCCCCAACTGTAACCCCTCACATCCGCCCATTCGACTAACCTACAAATGAGAAGGGGAGGGTGTGCTAGAGATAACCCTACGACAAGAAACTCTTAGAAACAAACTCACCACTGGTATTTCCTAGGGATGCCAAGCGGTAAAGGGTCTAGACCACCGAGAGCAAGTGGGAAGGATGCCTCAACGCACGAGCTCCTTCCATGGGGCCTAAACCCCTAGGATGACTCCTCGTGCAATCCCGATGCGGCCCATGTATAGCCCTCAGGGGAATGCAAGCTGACGGGGGAGTTAATGCGTCGCGCGACCCCGGGTCTTTATATAAACCGCTGTTCTCCAACTATGAGCCAAGCTTTCAAACGCTCCTCATACCTTGCTGGCGATTTCCTGTTCACACACTGCACTTTCTCTGGCCCACACACCTCCTCTTTCTCCGACAGTCTTGCACCCAAAAGCGATGATGAAGAAGAAGAGTGTCGCTCCCACCATCGACTCCCACATCCTTCAGCGGCAAGTGGTGGTCGCGGCAGCTGCGATCGCATTTGTTGCGGCCATGGCTCTGGGTTCCATGAAGGCTCGCTGCTCCCAGGACCTTCGGCCTGCCTCGGAATGGTTCATAGAACAGACGCTGGTGCTGGAGAGGACGACTTGCACAGAGGGGTCGATGATGAGCGCGGTCCAGAACCGCCTCGACCCCGGCATGGAGGGTAGGCTATCGGGGGTGGACACTACTCTGGAATTGCGTGAGGGAGAGGTAGTCATTTTCAAAGCCTTTTTCAACGCCGGACTCGGATTACCCAGTTCGAAGATCCTGGGAGGAGTATCGAGATCAGTGAGAACCTCTGAAGATATAGGCCTCATGTGAGTTTTGGTTATTAATGACAAGCGCACACTTGTGGACTAATATTTTTCTTAATTGTGAAGGAAATGATTAGGTCCCACGTGAATGGAGCACAAGATGGAAAACCCAAGGAATTTGACGTGTTAAAAAGCAACGGCAAAAGGTTTGAAGAAACTAGAAATTGATCGAGGTGTTTGGAGTGATCAATTAGGCTAGGATTTATTTTTATTTTGCCATACTATAAATAGGAGTTGCATCTTGGTTATGAATTGATTTTAAAGTGCCAATTTTCATTGCATAAAGTATCTTTTGGTCACATATTTATGTTGCAAAAGTTACAAAATAGCGAGAGGTAGTAGTTTGCAAAAATAGGGTTTTTGTTGTTGTCTAGAACTAGTCGGTCTGACCGACCAAGGGGTCCGGTTAGACCGCCCTAGGTTGGGCGGTCAGACCGACCTAGGATGGGCGGTCCAACCAGCTAGGGGGGTGGTCTAACCGGTGCGTGCAGGTTTTTTAGCCGTCGCTATACAAAGCCGAATTGAACCCTATCGTTCCGACCGAGCCGATGGTCGGTCTGACCGGGCCAGAATGGCCGATCAGACCGAGTCACCCTATTACGTCACCAAAATTACTAGTTTTCTAGCCATTGCAAAGGGGGTTTTTCCGACCGGCCCATGATGGGCGGTCAGACCGACATTGTGTTGTTTTGCCACCTAACTTTGTAATAGCTAGTAAATGTGTGTGGCTATATAAACCCTTGCTATAGCTCCTTTTCTAGACTTTTGGCACTCATTTGAGCATACTTGAGCACTAGAGAGCTCTCCCACCATTGAGCACTAAAATTGAGCACACATGTGGTTGGGAAGCAAGGGTGATCAAGTGATCGGTTTATTGCATTGCATTTGCAAATTTGGCACTTGATCATCTCCTCTTAGCTTTGATTGCAACTTGTTACTCTTAGAGGTTGCCACCTCCTAGACGGCTCGGAGGAGAACCCGGTGATCTCTCCAAGAAGGTTGTGGAGAAGACCCGAAAGATTGTTGTTGGCGTAAAAGATTACGCTAACAAGTTTCTGAAGGTTAAAAACTAACAAACGAAGTGTTTGCGAAGGAAACTATTCCAAGCCCCCGAAAGGATAATAACTTAGAATAGTTCGAAAGTGTGTATTGAATAACTTGTATTCGGTCCTCATTACAAAGTGAAACGGGGGGTATTTATAGGCCCAAATATTAAGGAAAAGACCCTTTTACCCCTCTAATACAACCGACATAGTGGAAACTATTCGGTACCCTTAATAGGGCTAAAATGGTAAAAGACTAATCTAATGAGAAAGAAGATAAGTCTTCCATCTTAGCTGGCAAAAAAGCTCCCGGAAGAGTCCAAGTTCGAAGATATACTCCGAACTAGAGTTCTTCATCATACTTCGAACTTGATTCAATGCATCACCGAAGTTATATGCTAGAAATCTTCGGCTTAATCACTAGTCTTTATCTTCTCACTGCAATAACCCTAAAGATGGAATATTTCCCCCCAACAGTAGCCCCTCGAATACGCTTCTCCGCTAAGTCTGCAATGTTAGGAGAGCAGTATACGCAAGAAAAATAATCATGCGTAGGGGTTAGCATATTTAAACCATCTCCGAATTACGTGGAGATGTAAACTTTGAGTCAGTTTCTAAGAAAATTATATTCGAAGCAACTTAGAACTAACTCGAAAAGTCCGAAAGCCTTTTTAGACTTAGAAAAAATAGCCGTTAAATTCTTTCTTCTAACGGAAGTTACGCAATGCGTTAATTCCGGAGCAAGGTGACGGTAAAGAATGCGAAACAGCATAAACAAACGGTAAAAAATCGGGGCCTGGGATATAAATAGAGGGCCCAGACCCTTCTTGAGTACCTTTCCACCGCTTTCGTGCAAATAGATCATCAACCGAGCCCTAGGCTCCATTCTCCCTTCAAAGCAATCCACGAGATCTAATGGCGAAAACCAGCTTCAAAGGTCCCGGAGCGGCTTCAACTTTGGCCCGGCAGCAGGCTGCGGCAGCAGCGGCGGCTGCAACATTGGCGGCGATGACTCCGACACCTGCAATGGCTACAATGACGACGGTGGCAGGAAATCCCCAAAATGTTGGCCCCCAAGACCTCTTCCCGGCGTCGACTAAGTACATGGACCAGTCTTATCAACTGGGAGCTTCAACCTGCAAAAGAGAATCACTTGCGGCCGTAGTAGAAAACCTGGGAAGGAAATCATTCCGTCACCAAGACCCGGAGAAGTGGTCGTCTTCGAAGCGTTCTTCGAAGCTGGTTTGGGGCTTCCGGCGGTTGACTTCTTGGTGGAGGTATTGGACTTGTTCCACGTCACTCTCCCCCAACTCTCTCCGAATGCGATAGCGCGTATCACCATCTTCGAATGGGCGTTGTGGGCCGAAGGTTGTGAAGGAAGGGCGGAGATCTTCGCCGCACTGCACAGAGCTTCGTGCCAACCGAAGACCTTCGTAGGCCCCGGAGGTGAGAAGATGGTAGTGGCCTTCGGAAGCATCAACTTCAGACTTCGGGATGAGTATGCTCTCCGGTTTCCTGCCAAGGCCATCAATGCCAAATGGTACACCGACTGGATCTTGAAGTGGTTTTACGCCGAAGTTGGGGCGAGTAGCCGCCTAGCTGGACCTTTGCAAGATATCAACTTCCGAAAGGAAGCCCTTGTGCACCCGGATCTAGGCCAACTCGAAGCTCGTCTGAGCTTACTTCAAAAAATCAGTCACCGCTTGAGTATGCGGGACTTAGCCAAAGAATTCCTCGGACTTCAAATTCCTCCGCTGATGGCCAACTGGCCGATTACTTTCGATGAAGATTCAGAAGGCGGTCTTCGGAAAATTTCTTCAACTTCGAGCCCTGCAGGTAACTTCGAAAACAACATATACCATGTATATTTATTCGAAGAGTTAACTAACTTAACTTATTTTTAGCTTCTTCAGCCCCTATAACTTCGGAGCAGATAGTACAGGCTTCGGAGAAGATTTTAGGCGTCCCAACTCCGACCGAGAAAGAATGGAGAATCAAATTGGTTGTTACTTGGGAGCGATCCAACCGAGTATGGGGGCTGCTCGAAGTTGTTCCGCCCCCTCTGGTGGATTGGGTGCCTTCGGAGAAAGGGCCCAAGAAGAGGAAAGCCGAAGTTGGAACTTCGAGCTCTGCCAAGACTCCGGTCAAGAAGGTGGCTCGAAAGACAAGAGTTCCTGCGCCTTCGAGCCCAAGAGCTTCAATCTCCGATTATTTGGAGGATGAAGGCAGGTAGCTCGTGAGGCTGATTGACGAGGATGCAGCCCAAAATGATACACATATTGAAGATGCTGCGAGCGTGCCGGAGTCTCAAGTCAACCTCGAACAAGCGAGGACTCCGGCTGCTCAAGAAGATTTACCTCAAGACGGAGCACCTGTGGACGAAAGCGGAGTCGAAGTTACTGCAGCTTTGATTCCGGCCGAAGTAACAACGGCTGCTCAAGAAGATGCTCCAATGGTCGAAGTTTTGACCATTGACTTCGACGAAGACTTTGGAGTAGCCTTCGACCCGCCAAGCAGCCCAATGCTTACTCGTCGCCAAAATGTCGAAGGTAAACTTCGCATAATTCTTTTGTTCTCTTCCCTGCGAAATTATACAATGTATAATACCTTTGTTTTTACAGGATCCACTTCCGTGGAATAGGTCTGTCCCAAAGATATAATTCTTGGACCTTCGACAACTTCGGAGCCAATCCCAGGAGCCACTCAAATGGGGCCTGGAAAAGGCAAAGGGAAGATGGACCCCCTTCCTTCTCGAAGCTCAGGATCAACTCCATCTGAGTCAACAGACTTGAGCCAATCTACTGAGGGGGCCAGTCTACTAGGGCTCCAAAAACCACAGCTCAGCACTCCGGGCCTTCGCCAAGCGAAGATGATCAGCAAGCCTTGAGCATGCTCCCCCTTCTAGCTCCTTCCGTGGAGCGAAGAACTGAGCTTCGGACTTTGCTCGAGCCTTTGGATCGAGCTAGTCGCGAAGTCGGGGAGACGGACTTAGTGGCTATTTTGAGCGAGGCGGAGAGTTCGGAGCTTAACGCTGCCATGGAACGCGCAGCATACCAGGTACGAAGTATCTGCAAAACAATATCAAATTTATATACAAATAATTTCTTACTTTGGTTTTTTTCTTTTCACAGCAAACAGTCTTGGCTCGAGCTGCGAACATATCAAATGAACGTGGAAGCATTCGCCTTCGAGAGGAAAATGCGACTCTTCAACGAAATCTTTCTATCTCCGAAGGTCGAGTGGCCCACTTGGACAACATGGTTTCAACGGAGCGCAGGGCCAGACAAGGCTTGGAAGCTGTGAACAAAGAGCTCGAAGCAGAAAAAATTGTGCTTCGAGCAGAAATCGAAAAGATGCGGGCGGAGCACGCTACTGCGGGGGCCGAGCTTGTTAGACTCCAAGAAGAAGCTAGCCAGCTACTGAATCAGAAGAATTCTTTAGCTACGGAGGCGGCTAGGCTCTCTGGAGTAGTAAGAGAACTAACTTCGGCGAAGGATGCCTTAAATGAAGATAAGCTGAAGTCAGAGAAGGTAGCTGCGGAGGTCATGGACCAATTGCTAGGCGTTCTGGAGTACTTCGGTACTACTGGGACGCTTCCTTCGGATGACAACATCTCCCTGTTGCGCCGGTTGAAGAGGATCCAAGGAGCAGCAAAGCAAATGAAGACAGCATGCATTCGGTACGTAGAAATCTCCGGACAAGTGGCTGCTATCAGCATACTTCGTTACTACGAAGATCTGGGCCGATCGATAACTCCGAGCGCAGGAGAGGGTCCCATTACCTTCGATGATGACCAGCTTCTTACTCCTTCCGAAGGTGTGGCCGCTGCTTGGCAAGCCTTTCAAACTTCATGGAGAGCCGAAGGTCGCTCTGCGATCAAGGCCTGGATTGACGAAGGACAACGCCAGAAGCAGGCTCGGTCCCAAGCTTCGAGCAGTCAGCCCCCTCCAAACCCGCAGGTTTAGAATTACCTTAGGATCTTCAACTATGTAAAGCACTACGCTTTTGTACATTTATGAATGAAGATTTGTTTATCATGTTTTTAGGCTTTGCCTCATATGGAAGATGTCGAAGTGTTAGATGTTAACGACGAACTTCGCTTATTATGGGCTACCTTCTATATCTTAAAACTTCACAAGCGCCCTCGATTTCTAGTTCCTCGAGATAGTTCCGGAGCGATTGCGTCCGAAATAAGCAAAGATATATTATCTTGTATTAAAGAGGAAGAAAAAGAAGTTAACTTGGAAACTTCATCTTCTGAAGACATTATATGGTCCAAAGACGAAGATGAAGCTCAAGGTAAAAAGCCTGAAGAACTTGGAAGCTGGGAAAGGAGCCTTGAACGGCTTCGAACCTGGGCCGAGCTTCAACAAGAACAAAAAGACTTTAGAGCTTCGAAGGGAGGTAGGAGAGTTAAACGCAAAGTTGTTAGAACTCTCGGCACTGGAACTAGTCGTTCCAACCCTAGTTCTAGGGATCGAAGAGGTCTTCGATTCCTTCTTGGTATAGATACCAATTTTTCATGATGTAATTATATTTGTTTGAATAATAAATATTGATTTAAAATTGTCTCCCTATTTATTAGCCCCTCTTTGGGCGTAAGCAACTTCGAACTGTATTCAAAGATGGTTAGGCGCAAAGAAAAACTTAGGAGTACAATTTTCGGGGTTCGGAGCCCCTCAGCAATTTAAAGATTGATTAAAATCTTATAAAATGTCTTCGACTATTTGTAGTCTGAAGATTGGCAACTTAGTACCTTATGTTTTTGAAAGAAATCACTTTGGATGACTTTTCCGGACATTTTAGTGTCCTAGGTAATCTGTCACTTTGGACTTTCTTAACAGACATTCGAAGCTCATGGCTCAAACTCTGTTTTATTTTTGGCCTCCTTCGGCTCTTTTTTGCAAATTCTGTCAAACCAGTGGTTTGGAGTTCGCAGTGGTCTCTTTCGACTCTTTTTACGGATACCTACAAGCCGGTGGCTTGGGCTCCGCATCATTTGGTCTCCTTGGACTCTTTTTACGGATGTCTTCCATCCGGTGGCTTGGACTCCGCATTCTGTGGTCTCGGGCTCTTTTACGGATGCCTTCAAGCCGGTGGCTTGGACTCCGAATTATGTCAGCCCACCACCTCGGAAAATATGATTCAAATTAATGACACTTCCCTCTCGGTCAACTCCGCTATTCCAGTGCGTCCACTCAGAAGTGGGAAGTTTATGAGGGGTAGGCATTATCTGAACCATATGCTTTATTAATTCGGAAAGTGCTTACAAATGATTACAAGGAGCCCTTATGTGAAGTATCGCTTTAGGTGCTCCGCATGCCACGTATGCTCTAACTCTTCACCTTCCAAATTAGCTAATTTAAAAGAACCAGGATGCCCTGAGCGAACAATTAAGTATGGACCTTCCCATTTATTTCATAATTTTCCTGGTGCTATGATACTTTGCAAAACGAGATGACTCGGTCTAAGTTCATTAATCTTGACCTTCGGGTTGAACCAAGCCTTTGTCTGCTGCTGATACTTTGACAAATTTGCCACAGCTCGAAGTCTTGTCTCCTCTGTTAAATCCAGCGAAGCTTGTCTTTCTCCTTCTACTTCCGGTTTGGTGCTGCGAAGTGATCCTCCTTTGAGCTCTGTTGGTGTCATAGCTTCATCTCCGAATAATAGTCTGAATGGAGTGAAACCTGTGGACCTCGTTTAAGTGGTCCGAATGGACCATAAAATCTTTGGAAGTTCCTCGGTCCAGAGTCCTTTTGCCAATCCTACTATCCTTCGATTTAGCCCTGACAAAATATTACAATTGGCTCTTTCTACAGCTCCGTTAGACTGAGGGTGTCGTACTGCAGCAAAGCATAGCTGGATGCCTAGATCTTCGCAAAATTTCTTGAAAGGTTCTGCGTCGAATTGTGTTCCATTGTCAACTGTGAGTTGTCTAGGCACTCCGAACCGGCAAATGATATTCTTCCAGAAAAAATTATGTACATTGTTCGAAGTGATAGCTGTTAGGGGCTATGCTTCGACCCACTTTGAAAAGTATTCAATTGCTACCACTGCGAACTTCAAATTTCCTTTTGCTGTTGGGAAGGGACCAATAAGATCCATGCCCCATCTGGCCATGGGCCATACTGGAGCTATGACTTTAAGAGATGTTGGTGGGCGATGACTCCTTCGTCCCATCCACTGACATCCTTGGTAAGTGCGGACCAAGCTCTCCGCATCAGCTACTATTGTAGGCCAATAAAGCCCCTGGCGAAGTGTTTTTCCTGCCAAAGCTCGAGGGGCCAGATGGCTACCGCAATGTCCGTCATGGATTTCTCGAAGAATTTCTTGACCTTCAGCTTGAGATATACATCGGAGCAGAGGGGAGCATACTCCGGCCTTGTACAAAATACCATTGATTATTTGATAATTCCGAGTTCTGAGCTTTAACCTCGAAAGCTGTGGCCCTTCGGACACATTTGCTTCTCCTTGCAACACTTCCATGATTGAGCTTCGCTAATCTATACTTGGAATGCAAAGGACTTCCACACCTAGAATTTGTGGCACCGAAGGTGTACTGAGTTCCGGCTGCAGCTTTTGCTAAGATATCAGCTTGCATATTTTCTGCTCTCGGTATACCTCGAATAGAAATCTCTTTAAATGCTGCTTCGATCTTCCGGATTTCTTCTAAGTACATTGCAAGCTGCGGATGTCGGACATGGAAACTCTTGTCCACGTGTCCTGCTACAATCTGAGAATCTGTTTTAATAACAACTCTTGTAGCCCCTAGAGCACGTGCCTTGCGAAGTCCCAATAGAATTCCCTCATACTCCGCTGTATTATTGGTAGACTTAAAGTTGAGTCTTGCGGAGTACAATGCCTTTTGCCCTGAAGGCGAAATTATCACAGCTCCGACGCCTGCTCCAGATGCTTGAAAAGCTCCATCAGAGTAAATAGTCCAAATTTCTTCGCTTGGCTTCTCCAGAGCCCATGCTGTAGGAGGAGTCCACTCTGCCATGAAGTCAGCCAATACTTGCGACTTAATTGCTGTTCTTGCCAGGAAAGATATGCCGAAGGGTGCTAACTCAACAGCCCATTTCCCAATTCTTCCAGTGGAATCCTTACTTCGGAGCATATCTCCTAATGGATACGAAGTTGGAACCACAACATTATGTGCCAAAAAATAATGCCTTAGCTTCCTCGAAGCCATTATCAGAGCATAAACGAATTTCTCAAGCTCGGAATATCTTGTTTTCGCTCCGGACAATGCTTCGGACACAAAGTAAACTGGATTTTGTACCAACTTCCCATTGAAATCAACTTCTCTGACAAGGACTGCACTGACAGCAGAGCCAATAGCTGCAAGGTAGAGGAGTGGGGTTTCGTCCGCAATAGGCACCATGAGTGTAGCAAGGTTACTAAGATAATTTTTAATATCTTCGAAACTCTTTTGACACTCCGATATCCATGCAAAATCTTCGGACCCTTTCAATGCTTTGAAAATAGGCAAACTTCTCTCCGCAGACCTTGCAAGAAATCTGCTAAGTGCTGCTAGACGACCGGTCAGCTTTTGCACTTGCTTTAAATTTTCTGGAGGAGCCATTTTGTGCAACGCAGTTATTTGAGTGGGGCTAGCTTCGATCCCTCTGCTCGAAACTAGATACCATAACAATTTTCCATCCTGCGCCCCGAAGATACATTTTTCGGGGTTAAGACGGATCCCACATGCCCGAAGGCTATTGAATGTTTCTGCTAAGTCTAGGCTATGTTGGTGCTTTAAGGCACTCTTGATTACAATATCATCCATATAGGCCTCTACATTACGACCTAATTGATGACCTAGAGCCTTAGCAACTAATCTCTAAAATGTAGCCCCGGCATTTCTTAAGCCAAAGGGCATTCTTACATAACAAAAGACGCCTGAAGGAGTTACGAAACTTGTCTTGATTTCATCTTCGCGCTTCAACCAAATTTGATGATAGCCGGAATACGCATCGAGGAAGCTTAATAACTCCGAACCAGCAGTGGAGTCAACCAACTGATCAATCCGGGGCATGGGATAGGGGTCACGGGGGCATGCTTTATTCAGAGATGTAAATCAATACACATGCGCCACTTCCCTGAAGATTTCTTCTTAACGAAGACTGGGTTGGCTAACCACTCCGTATGAGCCACTTCCCTAATAATCCCAGCCTTCAGCAACTTTTCAACTTCGTCTTTAGCAAGGACGGCTCTCTCCGTAGACATCTTCCGGAGTCCTTGCCTAACCGGCCGAGCCTTCGGGTTTACAAGTAGACTGTGCTCAATAATGTCCCGACTGACTCCGGTGATGTCTTCATCAGACCAAGCAAAGACATCCAAATTTTCCTCAACTACTCTTTCTAAGGAGGCAGCAACTTCTGGAGGCAAGTCTTTACCAAATTGAAATGAATATTCCTTGCCATCTTTGACAATAACCTTCGTTGCAATCTCTCCTTCAGGACTTGGACTTGGGAAGGACCTTTTCGAGGATTCGCTAGGAGCAGAAAAATTCTCCGGATCATCTTGCACACTGTTCACCTGTCTCGGGTCAAGAGGAGGGCCATGACCATACTCTGCTCTTCGTGCGATGTCCTGATCTCCGAAAACGGTGAGCACTCCTGCTTGTGTGGGCATCTTCATACATAAGTAATTATGATGCGCCACAGCTCCGAATTGGTTTAACATGCCTCATCCAAATATGACATTGTATGCGTATGGAGCATCTACAACATCGAAGATCACTTCCTCCGTCCTGGCTAGTAGCCCCTCTCCGAAAGTAACTTCCAGGCCAATCTGGCCGAGGGCATCAAGAGGGGGTCCTGCAAATCCTTGCAAAGGACGGGTTGCTGGGAGAAGATGCTTTCTGGAGATGCAAAGTTGGTCAAAAGATTTGACAAAAATAATATCTGCCGAACTCCCACCGTCAATTAGCACTCTTTGAACCTCCGTTCCTGCTATGTCAGCAGTAATAACAAGTGGGTCTGCATGTGGAAATTTAACACCAGCTGCATCATCTGCGGAAAAGGATATTGGCACATGAGACCACTCGGGCATAGCAGCTGCAGACGAAGAAGTTTCAATATGGCCCACTTCTCTGACATATTCTCTTCTCTGCCTCTTGGACATACTTCCGAGAGTCCCTCCTCCGGAGATGGGGAGGACTACTCTTTTTCCTCGATCTTGTCCTTCTTCTTGCTTCGGAGGTGGCATAATATTGACCACCGGAGGGCGTCTTGCCGAATTTAAGTTCTCTATCCGCGCCACAGCTTGAACAGGCTCCGGACGCACTTCAGCTTGAACTCGGTCAGTAGTGCCTCGACCCGAAGTTCTTTCCAGATACTCTCCTCTCAGAGCAAGTATAGCCTTGCAAGTATCAGTTGCATGGCTCCGGTTTTCACCATGGATACAACAAAACAAGGTCTGGCCTTTGCCAGCCAGTTTCCCTGGCGACCTCCAGCTGCTAGACTTGCTTCCTGATGGTTGCGGAGCTCTTTGAACAAACTTCTGCGGGGGTGCAATGTTTAAAACTTCTGAACGAGGATGCTTTTGCCCCCTACGTCTGTCATGCTGAACTTCGAGGCTAGGCCCTTGTGGCTGTGCTGAAGTTTTCACTTCCAATTTCACTTCTTGCAATATCGACGGGGTTGCAGCAGTTCTTCGAAGCCATCCTTCTTCTGACCATGCATACTCTTCGAAATATGACATCAACTGAGAAACAGAAGATATGCTTTTCTGATGAAGTTTATCAAGGAGGCCTGGATGAATGACTCCTTCTCGAGCTGCGTCAACTACTGAAAACGTAGTTAACCCTCGAATGTGCGACTTCGTATGAGCGAAGCACTTGAAGTATTGTCTCAGCGTCTCTCCAGGGAGCTGCTTCACCTGGAAAAGACTTCCCGTTGACATTGGGGGAACGAAGGTGCCTTAGAAATTGCTTACGAACTTCTTCTTCAGCTGCCCCCATGAATTAATTGATCCTGGCTTCAAAGACCAGAACCACCACAATGCCACTCCTTGAAGAGCTAGGGGAAAGCATTTTGCCATAGTGTCCCGCACTCCCCCACTAGCTTCAATTGCTAGAGCATAAGAACGAACAAATTTTCCAGGATTTTCATCTCCGGCATACTTGCAAAGCTTCGAAGTTTTGAACTTGGGGTCGAAGCATACTTTCTGCAACTCGGGATGCAGTGGAGACTCGGTATCGAAGGAAGCATTCTCTGGGGCTTCGGGATAAATAACCTCGTCGTCTTCGAGCACTTCAGGAATGGTTGGGGTGGCTTGAGAATGAAGCCTATTCGCGGCTTCTTGCCGCCACCTTGCAACTTCGTCTTGGAGACTGGCCATTTGAGCGGTCATATCACCAAGACTGTCTTCATCTCCTCCGGAAGGATCTTCCGTGTCTTGAGAACTGTAGGGATCAGTTCGAAGTGGAACTTGAGGTGGAAGAGGGACTCCGGCTGGCCGAAGTATAGATGGAGTTGGTGGAGGAACTCCGTATGCTCGAGGAAGGGGAATCCCTTCCGGAGTTTGGGGTGGAGGAAACATCGAAGGTCCTCCAACCTAAACTTTATCTGAAGATCTTACTCCGGAGGTCCTACGGGACATCCGAACAGGATTACCGGTTGCACTCCGCTTAGGAGGCATGGTGTGAGAAGTTGGTAGAGAACGAAGTTTTTTGAACTAGGTTCCCCACGGACGGCGCCAACTGTTGGCGTAAAAGATTACGCTAACAGGTTTCTGAAGGTTAAAAACTAACAAACGAAGTGTTTGCGAAGGAAACTATTCCAAGCCTCCGAAAGGATAATAACTTAGAATAGTTCGAAAGTGTGTATTGAATAACTTGTATTCAGTCCTCATTACAAAGTGAAACGGGGGGTATTTATAGGCCCAAATATTAAGGAAAAGACCCTTTTACCCCTCTAATACAACCGACATAGTGGAAACTATTCGGTACCCTTAATAGGGCTAAAATGGTAAAAGACTAATATAATGAGAAAGAAGATAAGTCTTCCATCTTAGCTGGCAAAAAAGTTCCCGGAAGAGTCCAAGTTCGAAGATATACTCCGAACTAGAGTTCTTCATCATACTTCAAACTTGATTCAATGCATCTCCGAAGTTATATGCTGGAAATCTTCGGCTTAATCACCAGTCTTTATCTTCTCACTGCAATAACCCTGAAGATGGAATATTTTCCCCCAACAATTGTGAAGGTCGGAGCTCGCCTATGCGGAGTGGAGAAGAGCTACCACTAGTAATCGAGGCCCAAGAGTTGCACTTCTGGTGCCTCCTCTGGTGCCTGCTTGTAGCGCCCCGATTTAACAAATCGAGACATTATTGAATTTCATAAGAAAAACAATAATACAAGAGGTTCATCATGCGACAATAGTACATACGACAGTATCCATGGTACGCAGACCATATTTATTACATCATTGTTTTAATAAAATAGTAAAGTAAAATAATTAGAAAACGGCATGACGAACTTCTTCTTCAGGATTTTTCTTCTCGACTGGGTCGCTACTCCAGACCGTCTTCGTAGTAAGCATCCTC
Organism: Zizania palustris; assembly: GCA_019279435.1. Taxonomy (NCBI): domain Eukaryota; kingdom Viridiplantae; phylum Streptophyta; class Magnoliopsida; order Poales; family Poaceae; genus Zizania; species Zizania palustris. Next base: position 41,564,911 of record JAAALK010000284.1, read on the forward strand.
TGTGGGGTCCAACGGGTATGAGTACAAAAAGTACTCAACAAGCCACCGCAAATGCAAGTAATAATGCAGGATAATAAACAAGGAAGGATAATGGCTAACATTGCGGAAAAGTACAGTTGTAGTTATTGCATTTAGTGTAATCATATTTTAATCATGCGGAAAGTAAACATGAACATCATCAACCTCAACTAACTCGAGGGGTACAGTCAGCCCCACCTCGCTCAACAGTCCTTACATGTCAATCCATCATGCACATACATATTCAAAGTAAACTAACTGGGGGATGTCACGCAACCCGCCCTTGACCGTGGGCTCGGCTTTTCGAAAAGATTTAAGACTCTGATCAGAGATGTACTACTGTACCCACAAGGCACGCACTCATCCCAAACGAGATGACCCATTTCACGGGAACTCGTGCCAAAACCTCAATATGAGACGTTCCAAGCGATAACCACCCGCTCTAGGTTTCGCCGTCGCGCCGGGCCGCATCCCGGCTAACGTCGCACCCCCTTTTGCGCCACATTGGTACAAGTCACCCGCAGGTGCAACTTGACCCATCTCCAAATGGTGGCCTCGGTTTGGAACAACCCATACCTTAGTTAGGACTTACCCACTAGCTTGTGGTTAGTACGTAAGTGTATTGCAACGGATCCCTCAGACCGGTCCTTATAGTGCCCCGGGTGCTACCGACCAATGCCCTAGCTTGCACCCGGAACCCACCATGCATACACTCACAACCATAACTCATCACCAACAGAATTTCCAAGGATAAGAAGTAACGGGGATCATATAATAGAACCATTTTGCTACGACTCATTTTTATCCTATAGCGATCGTGTCAATACATTGGACACTAGCTAATATCATTGATCATGTAGTGACAAGGAGGTTAGGCGAGATAGCATGGCTTGGGTTGCACATCAAGGTCAGGGGATCCTAAATAAATATAATGTAAGGGTTCATTTGACTAATGCATATATAACCTATGTGTTTTAGCGATAGTTTAATCAAACATGGGTTCAATATGCTCAAGAGATTGGTTTGGTGACTTGCCTTGCTCAGCAAAAGGAGAGGGAGGGACTTCGGGGAAGTACTCCGGCTCCTCGGCGACGTCGTAGTCTTTTTAATATAATAAAGCAAAATGAAAAAAAACACATTCAATCAAACAATATAACATTACATTAATAGCACATAAGTTACTGTTGGTTTGATTAAAAGTAAAATAATTTCCATTGTTAAGGATCTGTGGTTTATTTTATAAATAAATTTTAAAGGAATTTAAAAAGTAGTCCTTTTTAGAAAGGGGTTTTAAAAGGGGTTATTCTCATTTTTAAGTTCTCTAAAAATGAAAGCTTCATAGAAAACTTAGTGATCTGTTCATATCATCAAGAAATAAATAAATATAAATTTACTGGAATTTAAATAATTAAATTTTACATTTTTAACCTAAGGGTATTTAAACATTCATTTAAATAAACATGAAATGTCTAATGTAAACCTACTGTTTTTATTGTATAAACATGTAGAGAATAATATTATGAATTTTCTAAATTGGAATGGCAATTTTTACAGTTCAAAGGCGCCAGATATGAATTTTACAAGTTTTAAACCTTTTCTGGAATTTATTTTCAAATTTTAAATCCCTCGGGTCCACGGTGAGCCAGGCTCACGGTGAACCCGCGCACTGTGCGCGTGCGGCGGGTCGATCTGGACCGTCGGATCCAGATTCGACGCGCGAGGGCGAGGCGGGACGCGTAAGTCGACGTGGACGGCCAAGATTAAAACATCGAACCGGTACGCGATGAGCGATCCAGATCAATCGCGGGTTTTAAAAACTAACGAACGCACGAGATTAAAACATACCCCTTCGCCGAGATCTAACGGTGTGGATTAGATCGCGCACGTGGGCTCACGTGCGTCGTCCGATCGCGATCGCACGGTCGGGATCAGATCCGACACGGCACGGGTACTCGACCCGTGCCGGTCGTCTTCTCCGACGACGGCGAGCGGGCCAGCGGCCACGGCGAGCGACGGCGGCCCTAGCTAAGCCTAAAAATGGAAAGAGGGCACTACGGCGGTCGCGATGGTACCTTAGGCGAGGTGAGGGGTCGACGGAGCGCGGTCGGCGGCGAGGGTAGACGGCGGAGTGGTTCGGGCTCCTCGTCGGCGATGGTGTTCCGGCGATCTCCTTGACCAACGGAGGCGTGGCCGAGGTAGGGGTCGTCCTTGCGGTCGCGTTGGTGGCGGAGGCACGGGCGGAGGTGGTCCGAGGCGACGGCGAGCGATGGCCGGAGACGAAACAAGGGGATGGCGCTAACAGGCGACGTGCGGGCGCTCTGCTTGGTCTAAGTGCGAATGAATGCGTGAACCGAACGCGGTGGAGGGCAACGGTTTAAATAGGGGTGCCGGCGGGGACAGGGAGGGCGCCATCGGGGGAGGGCAGTGAGTTAACACCGGCGAGCGGTTTCTATGCATGCGGGCGACAGCGGGGGGGATTACGCGTGGGATTAAAGGGGAAATGGGCGACGTGATCCGGGGGTTTTAATGCTGGCGAATAATGAAGGGGAGGGGACCGGCGACGAGGTTGAAGGCGAAGCTGACAGGTGGGGCCTACTGGCCAGCGGGCGCGAGCGAGCGGGGTGGCGACTGACGGGTGGGGCCGCGGTGTCAGGTTCGCGCGCGAGGGGAGGAATTTGGCGCCGACAGGTGGGGCCGGGTTGTCAGTCTAAGGCGCGCGATAGAACGGGCTGGGCCGGCCGGGAGGGAGAGAAGTGAGGGAAGGAGCCCACTATTGTTTTAATACATTTCTGAATAAAAATAATTCCAGGAATTGGATTAAAATATTAGGGCTACTTCCAAGGTTGATAAAAATTTATAAAAATCCTCAAAAATGTTTCTTGGCTTTGGGAGTTTATACAAAAATTTTCAGCTCCTGGTTTGGCCATCTACTCCAAGTTGTAGTTCAAAAGGGTATAAAAGAGTATTAAAAGTATTTTCAGAAATATATATTCCAAGAAATTGAATTTAATAATATTTTTATTGTTTTGAAAATTTGGGGTGTTACACTGCTCATCATCAAGCTCTTTTCTTCTTGATGAATCTGGTGGCTTGGTGAAGAGAGCGGTCAAGTGAAACTTGCCTCAATGAGGACCTAGGAAATTGGCAAATTTCCGAACCTCGGGATAAAATTCGGTTGTCTCTTGTCCCCTTTACTTTGAGCAATTTACTTTCACAGAGTAATTTAATCTTGTCATCCTAGGTTGCAAAACTTTAAACTTAGTTGAATCTCAATTTATCTCTAGAGTCATTTTCCTTGAAAAGAAAATTCATTAAAACTTGTCTAGTGCTAGTTAAAGCTAAATTAGTTTTAAAAACTGCCTATTCACCCCCCTCTAGTCGGTACATCGTTCCTACAATTGGTATAAGAGCTTGGTCTCTCAATTTAGGCTTTACCTCCTAGAGAGAAGATGCCCGACAAGGTGGTTGACAACGTAGGCAAGGGTCCTTTCTTTGATGGAACAAATTATTCTAAATGAAAAATTCGTATGGCCGCTCACCTCAAAGCCATGAGTTTTGAAATTCGGCGTATTGTTGAATTAGGTTTTGAAGTTGAAGACAAGACCAATTTAACTTACCAAAAAAAGAAAAATATGCAACTTGATGCCTAAGCTACAAATGCACTTTTCAATTGTTTATGTGTCGAAGAATTCAAGAGGATAACCAATATTCCAACGGCATAAAACATTTGGGTTACACTTCAAGACATTCATGATGCAACAACTAGTGTGAAAATGCCAAGTCACACTATCTCAAGATAAATTATGAAACATTCACCATGTTGCCTAATGAAAGTGCCAACTGAGATTTATAAGAACAAGAGAATTGGGTGAAACACCGAAGAGCTTTCCTCATCCAAGAAGAAGAGTATTTCTCTAAAGGCTATGGTGGGGAAAAATGTGAAGAGGAAGAAGACACTTATTGTGATGGTGATACCGAAGATGAAGAGATGACTCTCTTTGTGAAGAGGTTCAACCGGTTTATGAAAAAGAGAGGAAACTCCTCAAATTCTTTCAAGAACAAGAGTGACAAGAAGTCAACCAAGAGGAGTCTAAAGAATGTGAGGTGCTATGAGTGCAATGAGAAGGGTCACTTTGCCTAAAGGTGTCCAAAAAACAAGAGAGTAAAGATGAAAAGTCTCATAGGAAGAGTAAAGATAAGAGTGGAAAGAAGAAACTCTTCAAAAAGTTGAATAAAAAGAAGGGCAAAATTGAAGCATTTGTCGGAGAATGGGACTCCAATGAAGATAGCTCTGATTCATCCTCAAGCTCCAACTCCGGTGGTGAGTCAAACTCAAGAAAGAAGAATATGGCAGGCATTGCAATAAAGGAGGCTCCATCACTATACTCTCCTTTTTGTCTCATGGTAAAAGGAAGTAATAAGGTAAAATCCACTTGTATTAGTGAAAATGATGATAGTGATGATGACTTGTCATAAGATGATTTAGCACAAATGCTTGATGATCTTAATGAGTTAAGTGCAAAGGAGAGGGTTCAAGTTTAAAGCCCTAAAGAAAGATCATGATTCTTTAGTGGCAAAATATGAGGAGTTAATGATTTATCATTAGAAGCTTTTGGTCTCTCATGAGAAGCTTGAGGAAGCTCATGAAACTCTTTTTGCCTCTACACTAAATAAGCCCAAGGTGGATGTAGGCATTACATGTGAAATTCTTGATGATACTTGTCTAGAGGTTACAAATTGCATTCCAACCAAGGCTAGTATATCCACCTCATGTGATGATTTGCTTGCTATGCCATGCTCACCTACTATTAATGGTTCACAATGTTTTAATAATATATTATCATCTTGTGATCCTTTATTAATTGTTGAGTAAAATCCACTTGTGTTAGTGAAAATGATGATAGTGATGATGAATTGTCATATGATTATTTAGCACAAATGCTTGAGGAGCTTAATGAGTTAAGTGGAAAGGAGAGGGTCAAGTTTAAATCCCTAAGGAAAGATCATGATTCTTTATTGGCAAAATATGAGGAGCTAAATATTTCTCATGTGAAGCTTTTGGTCTCTCATGAGAAGCTTGAGTAAGGTCATGAAACTCTTTTTGCCTCTACACTAAATAAGCCCAAGGTGGATGTAGGCATTACATGTGAAATTCTTGATGATACTTGTCTAGAGGTTGCAAATTGCATTCCAACCAAGGCAAGTATATCCACCTCATGTGATGATTTGCTTGTTATGCCATGCTCATCTACTATTGATGGTTCACAATGTTTTAATAATACATTATCATCTTGTGATCCTTTATTAATTGTTGAGAACAATGAGCTCAAGGAGCAAGTGGTCAAGCTTAGTAAAAGCTTGGAAAGGTGCTTCAAGCGTAAAAACACTCTTAATAAAATATTGAGTGAGCAAAGGTGCTCTTTTAACAAGGAGGGACTTGGGTTTGTTCCCAAGAAGGGCAAAAATCCTTCCAACCGAGCTCCAAGATTCATTAAGTGTAATGGTATATTTTGTCATAAATGCCATGAAGTTGGTCACATGATTGGTGAATGCTAAATTAATAAGATTCCTAAATTTGGTCTTTTTGATTCTCACTATATGCTTATGAGAGCTAATGTTGGTTCTATTTATGCTATGTTCATAGGCACTCCTATTTTAGGTGAGAAGAAGAAATCTATTTGGGTGCCCAAAGTTATGGTAACTAACCTACAAGGACCCAAAAAGATTTGGGTACCTAAAAAGGCTTAAATTCTTTTTGCAGGTGAACTACCACACCGGAGGATCACATTGGGTGCTTGATAGTGGGTGCACTCAACACATGACCGGTGATAGGAAGATGTTCACCTCTTTTGAAGTTGGTGCCAAAGATCAAGAGAAAGTGACCTTCGGTGATAATAGCAAAGGGAAGGTAATGGGATTAGGTAAAATTGCTATTTCAAATGATTTCTCCATTTCAAATGTTTCACTAGTTGAGTCACTAAATTTTAATTTGTTATCTATTGCTCAACTACTTGATTAAGCCTTTCATGCACATTTAATTCTCAAAAAGTATTTGTAACATGTATCCATGATAACTCCTTAGTTTTCAAAGGCTTTCATTTTGGAAATCTATATTAGGTAGATCTCTCTTCAAGTGAAGCTAATTTAAAAACTTGTTTGGTTGCTAAAACCTCCTTGGGTTAGATTTGGCATAGAAGTCATGCTCATGTATGAATGAGTTCACTAAATAATCTTTCAAAGCGAGATTTAGTTAATGGTTTAAAAGATATAAAATTTGAAAAAGATAAACTTTTAGTGCTTTTGCATATAGATTTATTTGGTCCAACAACTTATAAAAGCATAGGTTATAATAGCTATTTTCTTGTGATTGTGGATGATTACTCAAGATTTACTTGGGTTATCTTTTTGCGTGACAAAGCTAAGACTTCCGAGATTTTCAAAAAGTTTGCAAAAAGAGCTCAAAACGAATTCAGTTTTTCTATTGTAAAAGTTAGGAGTGACAATGGATACGAGTTCAAGAATACTAATATTGAGGATTATTGTGATGATCTCGGCATTAAACATGAGCTTTTCACCACCTATTCTCTAAAACAAAATGGTGTTGTGGAAAGAAAGAATATAACCCTAATTGAGATGGCTAGAACTATGCTTGATGAGTATAGTGTCTCCGACTCATTTTGGGCAGAAGCTGTAAATACTACTTTCCATGCATCTAATCATCTTTACTTACATCGTCTTTTGAAAAAGACTCCATATGAACTTTTAATTGGACGAAAACCAAATATTGCATGTGTTCGTGTTTTCGGTTGCAAATGTTATATTTATAGAAAAAGTGTTAGACTAACCAAATTTGAAAGCCGTTGTGATGAAGGATTTATCCTTGGATATTCATCAAATAACAAGGCATACCGAGTATACAACAAAAGCAAAGGTATTATAGAAGAAACCTCGGATGTTCAATTTGATGAGACTAATGGCTCCCAAGAAGGGCATGAAAATTTGGATAATGTAGGTGATGAAGGCTTGATGAGGGCAATGAAGAATATGTCTATCGGTGATATCAAGCCTAAAGAAGATGAAGAACCTCCATCCTCTACACATGTTGAAGTTTCTACTTCCGCTACGCAAAATATGGCTCAACTTTATGAAGAAGAGGATAAAGTTCAAGCACCTACCATCCCATCCAAGGTTCACAATGTCACCACAAAGGATCACCCAATTGATCAAGGCAGTGATTTTGGCAAACACTACACTATCCTAGTTCAGACCAATGTGCAATGGTAAGCAGTCTTGAATAGAGTAGTGTGACAAACAAACCCACCTGGATCTTTTTCGCTTGTATCATGCAAATCATGATTTTTTGAATTTTAATTAAGTGAACAATTTGTTTAGCACTTGATGAATATCCATGAGAAGTAGAACAATTTTTCAAGTTGCATTGTTTAGCATCTAGAGAAAAGGAGGCTTGCTATCAAGTAGATAAAAGATAGCTAAAGCAATCCTACCTAAACATGCTAGATTCAAGACTAAGTAGTGAGCATGATTTGATTTTGGAAAGAAGAATCATGCACATAATGTTTCAGACATATTAAATAGAGCTGAGCTGACATGATTTCATGAATTAAAATCAGGCATATAAGTGCAAAAGATGTAAATGCAATTTCACACATAATGAGCATATGCAAGACAATCAACATCTGCTCCCCCTCACAAAATGCCGTAAGGGTGACAAACACCAAGTTCCCCACGCAAGTAGGCGAAACGAGAAGCATCGAGGGGTTTTGTGAAAATATCAGTTAGCTGGTGTTGGGTATCAACATATTGAAGTTCAATATCACCCTTCTCATTATGACCTCTGAGAAAATGATATCGCACATCAATGTGTTTGGTTCTGGAATGCTGAACCGGGTTGTTTGCAATACAAACAGCACTAGTGTTATCACAGAAAAGTGGAACACTCTTATAATCTAACCCAAAATGCCGCAAAGTGGAAACCATCCACAAAATCTGAGAGCAACAGCTAGCTGCAGCAACATATTCGGCCTCAGCCGTTGATTGTGCAAACCAGTGAAGTACCCACATTGGAATAACCTCGAAGACACAAAGAGGAAGATGTCGAATACCAAATGCCAAATTCGAGGGTATGTTTGAGATACCTGAGAATGCGTTTTACCACTTGGCGGTGCGAAGCTCGTGGTGAAGCCTGAAAACGAGCGCACAGACACACTACAAAGTGTATGTCTGGTCTCGTAGCAGTCAAGTAGAGGAGGGAGCCGATCATGCTTCAGAACTCCTTCTGATCTACGGCTTCTCCATCCTCATCAGGATCCAATGCTACAGATGTAGCCATTAGAGTGGCGAGGGGCTTTGCATCAGCCATGTCGAACTTCTTGAGCAGGTACTTGGTGTACTTCGTCTGGTGGACGAAAGTACCTTGTTTGCTTTGCTTGATTTGCAAACCAAGGAAAAATGTGATTTCGCCCATCATGGACATCTCGAACTCCCTACTGATGGCATCTGCAAACTCGGCAACTAGAGCATGAGAAGAGCCACCAAAGATGATATCATCCACATAAATTTGAACTAGTAAGAAATCTTTGCCATGCTTGAGAGTGAACAGGGTTTTATTAATAGATCCCATCAAATACCCCCGCTCAAGCAGAAAAGACTTAAGTCTATCATACCAAGCCCGAGGGGCCTGCTTGAATCCATAAAGAGCCTTATGAAGTTTAAGGACTTTATGTGGGTACTTGGGGTTTTCAAAGCTAGGGGTTGTATTACATAAACATCTTCGCCTATGAAGCCATTAAGAAAAGCACTTTTGACATCCGTTTGATAGAGTTTGAATCCACGGGATGTCGCAAATGCAAGTAAAATCCTAATGGCCTCAAGACGAGCAACAGGTGCAAAAGTTTCAGTAAAATCAATCCCTTCTAATTGAGAATAACCCTGAGCTACAAGTCCAGCCTTATTTCTAACTACAGTTTGAGAAACCAAGGGTTGGTTTCAGAGTCTGTGATGAGTGATTGACAAATTTTACCCTCTGATTCGAAGGGGTCCCTCCAAAGGGGTTCGGAGGCTGTTTCACCGAAGGGTTCGGTGGGCTCTGGTTGCTGCAGCTGTTGCAGCGGAGTGTGCCTGTCAGAGGGGTCCGACAGTACACGATGACTGGGTTGTACCGAAGGTCTCGGTACTTTGGGCGGTACACCGGAGTGTGTGTTGAAGGTTGTTTACCCAAAGAGGTCTCCGGGGTACTGGAAACACTTGTTTGTTTGTCTGTGGTGCGCAGGTGACTTCGAAGGCAACGGACGGTTCGTAGCAAGTGAACCTGGGTAAAGCGGGAGGCTTGATGCCAGGGGAGCAGGGAGCTCCATCACGAAGGCTGCGAAGGGGTCGAGGTTAGACCTCGGGTCAAGGTGCGCCAGGAGAAGGCAGTAAGTGCGGAGCCTGGCTCCAGGTGAAGGTACTCCGAGACGAAGTCATCAGAGGTGACGCACTGCGAAGGGTACTCCGAATGGAGTGACTTCGGAGTATGGTGGATCAAGTCCTCAGCAATGAGGCAAGGTGTTCGAAGTGTGCTCTGGAGGGAGACACTCGAAGGTATACCCGACGAAGGTCTCAGAAGTCGAGGTGCATTGAAGGCATGATCTGGGTGAGGATCATCGAGGAGTGTGCTCGGGGAGAGACACTACGACGAAGTGCTCATGGAATGCTTCATGCGGAGGCCTTGGACAAAGGAGGGACTTCGAAGGGTGGTACACCAAAGGTGGGGCTTCGGAGTGAAGCTGGCTTCGGAGCGAAGAAGGCTCCGGAGTGAGGCTGGCTCCGGAGTGAGGCTGACTTGAGGTACTTCGGCATTGCATGGCTTCGGTACACAGACTAACGGAGTTTGAGCTGGGAGAAGCTGCGAAGCCGTGGTGGTCCACTCCAAAGGCGTTGGTGCGAAGGCCCAAGGACTTTGACGGCTTCGGCTCAAAACCGTCATTGTATCGAAGGCTGACTTCGGTGAAGTGAAGGCCATCAGGCTCAAGGCTTCTCACCAAAGCTACCGCACCACTCGCGTGTGAAGGGGGGCTTCAGAAGGGTCCAAAACTGCAAAGGCTGACAGTGTCTGCTCTGCAAAAGTTGGTGATGTCCCCTCTACGAAACTGACAAAAGAAGCCCCCAAATAAAGTAGACTACCAGTTGTACCCCCTGTTCTGATGAGACAAAGCCGGTGTAAACCCTAGGGGTAAAGTAGTCTATTCACAAGGCTGAATAGTGCCTATAAATAGTGGAGGCTGGCTAGGTCACATCAACACTTTGAGCAGCCATTGTAGAACTCCTGTGCTAGCCACCACACTCTCTGTATTCATCCTATGAGTTCATTTTGTGTTCCTTGTTCAAGCAATGAAGCTTTGATTTTGTTTTCTTTTACTGCTTGAACTTGTATGCATACTTCTCTACATGCTTTGATTTCTCTGTGCACCATCTTCTTGTGAGTTTTTATGGAGAGGTGTGTGAGAAGTCTATCTGGTGAAGTGTGTTTTTTAGTGTCTGTTCGCTCTGTGTAAACTGGAGGCTAGGCCTCTCTGATTACTAGCGAAGCACTGTCTTTGGGCTGAATCAAAGCCCTTTTCTTCCCTTGTCGAAGTCCTCGACAAAGTCTGTTCAGTGTGTGTTTAGACCATTGTAGTATGAAGCCTAACACTAGTTGCCGTCGCTGAGTATTTGGTCGAAGTCCGTAGAGGGAAGTCTGCTCTTGCGAAGGGTGTAGTGCGAAGCCTGCTCGAAGGCACCCAGTGTGCAGAGCCTGCACTGCCTTAGCAGAACAGATCAAAGTCCTCAGAGGGAAGTCTGCTCTTGTGAAGGGTGTAGTGCGAAGCCTGCTGAGAGCACGCTGTGTGCGGAGCCTGCACTGACTTAGCAGAGCTGAATTTTCGGGGTTGTGGGTAGACCAAAGTCTTTTTGGCTTCAAACTTTTGCTCCTTGCGTAGCCTGATTTCGGAGCTGTGAAATACCTTCAAACCAGAACTTCGAAGGGTGTGTTCGAAGCCTGTTCCGCAGAAGCCAGAAGTCAAACAGAAGGCTATTTTTAGTCTGAAATTTAAAAGCTCCCATTCACCCCCCTCTGGTCGTCGTTTCTGGTCCAACAATTGGTATCAGAGCGGGTTAAGATCACCAGTTGACCTTAACCGGTTTTGTCATCTGTTGGCGACATGGACAGAGTTAGTAAAATACCTCTGTTCGATGGGACTGATTTTGCATACTGGAAGGTGCGCATGGAGGCTTACTTGCTAAGCCAAGGAAATGCAACTTGGGAGATTGTGGACTCACAATACTCCATCCCTGAAACTCGCACCTCTCAAACAGAGAAGGATCAATATAATGCCAACTCCAAGGCAAGAAATATATTGTTCATTGGTTTGAGTAGAAGTGAGTTTGATAGGGTTCAGTACCTTAGGACAGCTAGAGAGATTTTGACTACACTCACTATCTTTCATAGGGGCTCTACACAGATTAAGGCCAGGCGCCAAAGCACATACAATCAACAGTATCAACTGTTTGTGCAGGCACCTAGTGAATCTATAGATGCCATGTTTTCTCGCTTTGATGCAATAGTGAGTAACTTGCGGTCCAACGGGTCGCTTGCTTACAATGATCATGATAGGGCTATCAAGCTTCTCTATGCTCTTGATCGTAGCATATGGGAAGTGAAGATATCCAGCATTGAGGAGTCCGCAGGTTATGACACATTGATTTGTGATGAGCTCTTCAGCAAGCTGAAGTCCACAGAGATTGCCAAGGCATCTCTTGCAGTGCACAGAAACTCTTTGCCACAGCCATTGGCATTGGTTTCTAGCACTAGTCGTGGCACCACTATCAGAACCAAGCACATCTGGCACTTGTGTTCTTGCAGATGGTTTTGCTTTGTCCTCCCTGGTCTCCATCACTAAGGAGCAGGTGGATACTCTGGATGATGATGAGCTTGCTCTCATTGCCAGAAGGTTCACCCGTTTTCACCATGAGAGACGGGATCAGAGGAGAGGTGGTTTTAGTGGTTGCTTTGAGTGTGGCGACGCTTCTCACATCAAGGTCAATTACCCAAAACTCAAGAAGAGAGATGATTGTGAGCGCCCCAAATACCACAAAAAGGAGAGGAAACCCTTTGTGAAGGGCAAGCGCGACAAGGTGGCTAAGAGGGTAGCCAAAGCCGCTTCCAGAGCATTTGTTGCTACTCTCAGCGACATCGACACTTCCTCAACTGAGGAGTCGAGCTCTGAGGAGGAGGAGTCTCCAAGGAAGGAGGAGAAGAAGGACAAGAAGGGACGAGATTTCACCGGCCTCTGCTTCATGGCCGACAGTGATCACAGCGGCGATGAGCTTGACTCATCTGAGGTACCTCTATCCAATGACCAGCTTTCAATCAAATTAGATGAACTGAATGAAGTAGTTCTTGGTCAGGACAGATTACTTGTGCAAGCCGCTAGAGATAGAAAAGACCTTAGACTTAGGCTAGAATCTGTTTCTACTGATTATGCCATGCTGAAGTCTATGGTTAATGATGCTGAATGTGAATCTTGCACTGTTGTCATGGGTGAGCTTGCTCAGTTGCGTTCTATGCATGCTCAAACTCTTTCTGAGATTGAAACTACACAAAAGAAGCTTTTGATGGTGGATTCTAGTCCTCATGATATAATTGAATGCATGAATTGTTCTTTATTACGTGAGAGCATTAATTTACGTGATAAGCATGTTCATGACTTAGAGGCTAGATTGGAGAGGGCTGGTAGTTCTAAGGATGTGCTACCTATGTGTGACACTTGCATAACCCTTAAGGACTGGCTAGGCACTGTTAGAGAGCGAGCTGAGAACCTAATGATTGAAAATGAATACCTTCTTTCTATGGTTAACCAATGCACGGAGGGAAAGGGTAGGATGGACTTGCTCTTGGCCAAAACCAAGATGTGTGCTAACAGAGCAGGGTTAGCTCTAGGTCTGGGTTTTGAGAGGATTTCTTCAGACAGTGAGAACAAAACTGTTTTTACCTCACCCACTACCCTAGATAAAGAGAGAGCTCTGTTAGACACTCCATCAGCCAAAAAGCCTACCCGAACTCTGAAGAAAACCACTTCTCCCGCAAAGAAAATTCCTCCTAAGAAAACCACTCAGCAGAAGCCCAAGGAGCCTTTGAGGATTGCTCCTATGACCCATGAGAGTGCCCCTAGGAGAGTTTTTCATTGTTCCTACTGTCAGAGGGCATGTCACTTGGTTGGGTTCTATTTTCGTCGCATCAAGGACGAGCGACGCTCTCAGGCGATGAGGTTCCAGAACATGCACTACCCATCTTTAGGTATGCATGAGTCTGAGTTGTACACACGTCCTGTTTTCGAGGCTCCTCATGCTTCTCAGAGAGGTTTTGCTCCTCGAGGTGTTCACCATGTTCCATATGGTGGTAGACCCCAGGCGAGTAGCTTTGTACCTCGTCAGAGTAGGAGACCTCGTCATGATTTTAGATCACAGCATGTAGGTAGACCTCGCACTTTGCATCATTCTTATTATCCTGTGCGTAGACAGTCTACTTTTACTGTGCCTACTACTCGTATCACTCAGTGTTGGATGCCTCGTCATATTTTCACTCACCCCAGCACTGAGCGATCAAGATTTTCTTATCATGTGTAGGTGGCAGATCGAGGCTTGGAGGGCACATGGATCATGGACTCCGGTTGTTCGCGCCATATGACCGGAGATGCAGCATGGTTCTCCAGCCTCACCACAACCAAGCAAAGGGAACATATCACCTTCGGCAACAATCGAAGGAGTAGAGTGAAAGGTAAAGGTGTGGTAAGAATCAACTCGAATTTCAATCTCAAAGATGTTGCTTTGGTTGGAAACTTGGGATACAATTTTCTTTCTGTATCTCAATTGCTTGATGAGGGCTTCGAAGTGTGATTCCATCGCGATACTTCACAAGTACTCAATTCTGATGGCGTTGTGGTTTGTAAGATCTTTAGAGTTAGGAGAGTTTTTGGAGCTGATTTTTTTGAGTCATCTGGTTCTTCTAATTGTCTTGTTACCCATTCTACTTCTGAGCTTTGGAAGTGGCATAGGAGACTAGGGCATATGAGCTTTGAGTTGCTCGCTCGTCTGAGTCCCCTAGGTCTGATCCGAGGATTGCCCAAGCTCAAGTTTGAGAAGAATTTAGTTTGCGCTCCTTGTCGACATGGAAAAATGATTGCCGCTTCACATTCGCCAGTCACCACAGTGATGACTGAACAACTCAGAGAACTTCTCCACATGGACACTGTAGGTCCTTCTCGGGTTAGTTCTTTAGGCGGCAAGTGGTATGTGCTATTCATTGTCGATGATTTCTCTCGCTACTCTTGGGTCTTCTTTCTTGCCTGCAAGGATGAAGTGTTTCCACACTTTCGGAGCTTGGCTTTGAGACTTTTCACTGAACTCCCTAGTGCATTGAAATTCATTCGAAGTGATAATGGCTCTGAGTTCAAGAACGATCTTTGTTGACTTTTGCATGGACCATGGCATAGAACATCAATTCTCTGCTCCGCGGGTTCCTCAACAGAATGGTGTTGTTGAGAGAAAGAACCGCACTTTGGTTGAGATGGTTAGGACGATGCTCGATGAGCACAGGACTCTTAGAAAATTATGGGCTGAGGCCATGAACACTGCATGTTACATCTCAAACCGAATCTTCTTGCGCTCAATTTTGAATTTAACATCTTATGAGCTACGTTTTGGGAGACAACCCAAGGTTACTCATCTTTGAGTTTTTGGCTGTCATTGCTTTATCCTAAAACTTGGTAATTTGGATAAATTTGAGTCGCGTTCTTCTGATGGGATCTTTTTAGGTTACACTACTCATGGTCATTCTTATCATGTTTATAATTTGGAGACTAACACTGTCATCGAGTCATGTGATGTGACTTTTGATGAATCAACCCCCTCTGTTAGTTCTGCTGTTGAACAGGCAAGTGAACACGATATGGAACAGACTATCTTCGAAGAAGAAGATCCTGGAGATTTCAAGAATGAACCCCTACTACCCTCGACATCAACCCCCGAAGCCAACCCCGCTTCGACCACTTCGGCACAAGGTCCCAAAGCAACTACCTCGGCATCGGTCATCTTGGACCACTCCAACACACAAGTTGAGGGGGAGACTGCATCCCACCGCGAGGCTCCACACCATGTTCAAAGGATGCATGGCATTGATCCAACTAGAATCAGAAAGTGCATGACTAACATCTAAGGGCTCAAAAGAAGCAACAAAAGTGGAATCAATGAAATGAGCATGAGAACGTGTTACCCTTTGATCAAGCTCACTAATGATCTGCTCTGGAGGATGCATCCTTTGAACATGATGTGGAGCCTCGAGGCGGGATGCAGTCTCCCCCCTCAACTTGTGTGTTGGAGTGGTCCAAGATGACCGATGTCGAGGTAGTTGCTTCGGGACCTTGTGCCGAAGTGGTCGAAGCGGGGTCAACTTCGGGGGTCGATGTCGAGGGTAGTAGCGGTTCATCCTCGAAATCTCCGGGATCTTCTTCCTCGAAGATGGTCTGCTTCATGTCGTGTTCATTTGCCTGTTCGAAAGTGGAACTAACAGAGAGAGTTGATTCATCAAAAGTCACATGAGATGACTCGATGACAGTGTTAGTCTCCAAATTGTAAACACGATAAGAATGACCATGAGTAGTGTAACCCAGAAAGATCTAGTCAGAAGAGCGCGACTCAAATTTATCCAAATTTCCATGTTTTAGGTTAAAGCAACGATAGCCAAAAACTCGAAGATGAGTAACTTTGGGTTGTCTCCAAAACGCAGCTCATAAGATGTCAAGTTCAAAATTGAGCCACGAAGATTCGGTTCGAGATGTAACAAGCAGTGTTCATGACCTCAGCCCAGAATTTTCTAGGAGTCCTGTTCTCATTGAGCATCGTCCTAGCCATCTCAACCAAAGTGCGGTTCTTTCTCTCAACAACACAGTTCTGTTGAGGAACCCGCGGAGCAAAGAATTGATGTTCTATGCCATGCTCCATGCAAAAGTCAACAAAGAGACTGTTCTTGAACTCAGTGCCATTATCACATCGAATGAATTTCAATGCGCCAGGGAGTTCAGTGAAAAGTCTCAAAGCCAAGCTCCGAAAGTGTGAAAACACTTCATCCTTGCTGGCCAGAAAGAAGACCCAGGAGTAGCGAGAGAAATCGTCGACAATGACTAGCACATACCACTTTTCCGCCTAAAGAACTAACCCGAGAAGGACCTACAGTGTCCATGCGGAGAAGTTCTCCGGGTTGCTCAGTCATCACCGTGGTGATTGGCGAGTGCGAAGCGGCAATCATTTTTCCATGTCGACAAGGAGCGCAAACTAAATTCTTCCCAAACTTGAGCTTGGGCAATCCTCGGATCAGACCTAGGGCACTCAGAGGAGCGAGCAACTCAAATCTCATATGCCGTAGTCTCCTATGCCACTTCCAATGCTCAGAAGTCGAATGTGCAACAAGACAATGAGAAGAACCAGATGACTCTAAAAAACCAGCAACATCTTTGAGAGTGAACTTCGAGTTGATTCTTACCACACCTTTACCTTTCACTCTACTCCTTCTATTGTTGCCGAAGGTGATATGTTCCTTTTGCTTGGTTGTGGTAAGGCTGGAGAACCATGCTGCATCTCCGGTCATATGACACGAACAACCGGAGTCCATTATCCGCGTGCCCTCCAAGCCTCGGTCTAGCGCCTACACATGATAAAAAATCTCGATCACTCAGTGCTAGGTGAGTGAATATATGACGAGGCATCCAGCATTGAGTGATACGAGTATTAGGCATAGTAAAAATAGACCGTCCACGCACAGGATAATCAGTATGATGCAAAGTGCGAGGTCTACCTACAAGCTGTGACCCAAATGCATGACGAGGTCTCCTACTCTATCGAGGTACAAAGCTACTTGTCTCGGATCTACCACCATACGGAACATGGCGAACACCCCGAGGAGCAAAACCTCTCCGAGAAGTACGAGGAGCCTCAAAAACAGGACGTGAGTACAACTCAGACTCATGCCTTCCTCGAGATGGGTAATGCATGTCCTAGAAACTCATCGTCTGAGAGCATCACTCATCCTTGATGCGACGAAAACAGAACCCAACCAGATGACCCTCCCTCTGACAATAGGAACAATGAAACACTCTCCTAGGGGCACTCACATGGGTCAAAGGAGCACTCCTCACAGGCTCCTTGGGCTTCTGCTGATTGGTTTTCTTGGGAGGAATTTTCTTTGCAGGAGGAGTGGTTTTCTTTGGAGTTTGGGTATGCTTTTTGGCTGATTGAGTGTCTAAAAGAGCTCTTTGTTTCTCTAAGGTAGTGGGTGAGGTAAAAACAGTTTTGTTCTCACTGTCTAAAGGAATCCTCTCAAAACCGAATCCTACAGCTAACCCTGCTCTGTCAGCACACATCTTGGTCTTGGCCAAGAGCAAGTTCATCCTACCCTTTCCCTTAGTGCATTTGTTAACCACAGAAAGAAGGTATTCATTTTCAGTCATGAGGTTTTAGCTCGCTCTCTAACAGTGCCTAGCCGGCCCTCTCTAATCTAGCCTCTAAGTCCTGAACACGCTTATCACGTAAATTAATGCTCTCACGTAATAAGGGGCAGTTCATGCATTCAATTACATCATGAGGACTAGAATCAACCATCAAAAGCTGCTTTTGTGCAGTCTCAAGCTCAGATAGAGTTTGAGCATGTACAGAACGCAACTGAGCAAGCTCACCCATGACAATAGTACAAGATTCACATTCAACATCATTAATCCTAGACTTAAGCATGACATAATCAGTAGAAACAGACTCTAGCCTAAGTATAAGGTCTTTTCTATCTCTAGCAGCTTGCACAAGTAACCTATCCTGACCAAGAACTACTTCATTCAATTCATCTAATTTAATTGAAAGCTTGTCATAGGATAGAGGTACCTCAGATCAGTCAAGCTCATCGCCGCTGTGATCGATGTCGGCCATGAAGCAAAGGCCAGTGAAATCTCGTCCCTTCTTGTCCTTCTTTTCTTCCTTCCTTGGGGACTCCTCCTCATCAGAGCTCGACTCCTCAGTTGAGGAAGTGTCGATGTTGCTGAGAGCAGCAACAAAGGCTCTGGAAGCGGCTTTGGCTACCCTCTTAGCCATCTTGTCGCGATTGCCCTTCACAAAGGGTTTCCTCTCCTTTTTATGGTATCTGGGACGCTCACTCTCATCTCTCTTCTTGAGTTTAGGGCAATTGGCCTTGATGTGAGAAGTGTCGCCACACTCAAAGAAACCACTAAAACCACTTCTCCTCTGATCCCGTCTCTCATGGTGAAAACGGGTGAACCTTCTGGCAATAAGAGCAAGATCATCATCATCCAGAGTGTCCACCTGCTCCTTAGTGACGGAGACCAGGGAGGACAAAGCAAAACCATTTGCAAGAACACAAGTGCCTGATGTGCTTGGTTCTGCAGTGGTGGCACGGCTAGTGCTAGAAACTAGCGCCAATGGCTGTGGCAAGGAGTTCCTATGCACTGCAAGAGATGCCTTGGCAATCTCTGTGGACTTCAGCTTTTTGAAGAGCTCATCACAAGTCAATGTGTCATAACCTGCGGACTCCTCAATGCTGGATATCTTCACTTCCCATATGCTACGATCAAGAGCATAGAGAAGCTTGATAGCCCTATCATGATCCTTGTAAGCAAGCGTCCCGTTGGACCGCAAGTTACTCAATATCGCATCAAAGCGAGAAAACATGGCATCTATAGATTCACCAGGTGCCTGCACAAATAGCTGGTACTGTTGATTGTATGTGCTTAGGCGTCTGGCCTTAATCTGTGTAGAGCCCTCATGAAAAATAGTGAGCGTAGTCCAAATCTCCTTAGTTGTCCTAAGGTGCTGCACCCTATCAAACTCACTCTTACTCAAACCAATGAACAATATATTTCTAGCCTTGGAGTTGGCATTATACTGATCCTTCTCTGTTTGAGAGGTGCGAGTTTTCGGGATGGAGTATTGTGAGTCCATAACTCCCAAATTGTATTTTCTTGGCTTAGCAAGTAAGCCTCCATGCGCACCTTCCAGTATGCAAAATCCGTCCCATCGAACAGAGGTATTTTACTAACTCTGTCCATGTTGCCAACAGATCACAAAACCAGTTAAGGTCAACTGGTGATCTTAACCTGCTCTGATATCAATTGTTGGACCGAAAACGGTGACCAGAGGGGGGTGAATGGGAGCTTTTAAAATTTCAGACTAAAAATAGCCTTCTGTTTTAATTCTGTCTTCTGCGGAACAAGCTTCGAACACAACCTTCGAAGTTCTGGTTCGGAGGTATTTCACAGCTCCGAAATCAGGCTTCGCAAGGAGCAAAAGTTCGAACCCAAGAAGACTTCGCTCCTCCCACAACACCAAAAATTCAGCTCTGCTAAGTTAGTGCAGGCTCCGCACACTGGGTGCCTTCGAGCAGGCTTCGCACTTCACCCTTCGCAAGAGCAGACATCCCTCTGAGGACTTCGACCAAATACTCAGCGATAGCAACTGGTGCTAGGCTTCGTACTTCGAAGGTCTAAACGCACACTGAACACACTTCGTCAAGGCCTTTGACAAGGGAAGAAAACGGGCTTCGAGTTCAGCCAAGAACAGTGCTTCACTAGTAATCAGAGAGGTCTAGCCTCCAGTTTACACAGAGCGAACAAACACTGAAAAACACACTTCACACACAGACCTCTCACACACTTCTCCAAAAACACTCTAGTGCAATAATCTCAACACAGGAAGAAATGAAACACAGAGAAATCAAAGCATGCAGTGTGAAGTAAGCATACAAGTTCAAGCAGTAAATGAAAACAGAATCAAAGCTACATTTCTTGAACAAGGAACAAAAAATGAACTCACATACTGAATACAAAGTGTGGCGGCTAGCACAGGAGCTCAAAAATGGATGCTCAAAGTGTTTATGTGACCTAGCTAGCTTCCACTATTTATAGGCACTATTCAGCCCTGTGAATAGACTACTTTACCCCTAGGGTTTACACTGTTTTTGTCTCATCAGAACAGGGGGGTACAACTGGTAGTCTACTTTATTTGGAGGCTTCTTTTGTCAGCTTCGCAGAGGGGACAACATCAACTTTTGCAAAGCAGACATGGTCAGCCTTTGCAGTTTTGGAGCCTTCTGAAGCCCCCCTTCGCATGCGAGGGGTGCGGTAGCTTCGGTGAGAAGCCTTGAGACTAACGGCCATCGCTTCATTGAAGTCAGCCTTCGATATAGAGACGGTTTTGAGCCAAAGCCGTCAAAGCCATTGGGCCTTCGCACCAACAACACCAGAGTGGACCACCACGGCTTCGCAGCTTCTCCCAGCTCGAACTCCGTCAGCCCATGTACCGAAGCCATGCCTGGCCGAAGTACCTCAAGTCAGCCTCACTCCGAAGCCCCACCTTCAGAGTACCACCCTTCGAAGTCCCTCCTTCATCCAAGGCCTCCACATGAAGCATTCCATGAGCACATCGTCGCAGTGTCTCTCCCCGAGTACACGCCTCGACGAACCTCACCCGGACCATGCCTTCGATGCACCTTGACTTCTGAGACCTTCGTCGGGTATACATTCGAATGCCTCCCTCCGGAGCACACTCCGAACAGCTTGCCTCATTGCTGAGGACTTGGTCCATCATACTTCGAAGTCACTCCATTCAGAGTACCCTTCGAAGTGCCTCGCCTCCGAGGACTTCGTCTCGGGGTACCTTCACCTGGAGCCATGCTCTGCAGTCTCTGCCTTCGTCTGGCGCACCTCGACCCGAGGTCCAACCTCGACACCTTCGCAGCCTTCGTGATCGAGCTCTCCGCTCGCCCGACATTAAGCCTCCCGCTTAACTCAGGTTCACCTGCTGCGAACCATCCGTCACCTCCGAAGTCACCTGCGCACCACAGACAAACAGACAAGTTTATCCAGTACCCCAGAGACCTCTCCGGGTAAGCAACCTCTGGCACACACTCCGGTGTACCGCCAAAAGTACCGAGACCTTCGGTACGACCCAGTTATTGTGTACTGTCGGACCCCTCCGACAGGCACACTCCGCTGCAACAACTGCAGCAAACAGAGCCCACCGAACCCTCCGGTGAAACAACCTCCGAACCCCTTTGGAGGGACCCCTTCGAATCAGAGGATAAAATCTGTCAATCACTCATCACAAGCTCTGAAACCAACCCTTGGTTTCTCACATGGCGATCTCCATATCCATGGCTCCCGTCTTCGAGTGCGTGCTCCCGGCCTCCATGAAGAGTTCTAGTCCATCTCGCATAGGCTATACTAATTACATGGGCCGAAGCACCACGGAAATGACATGCAAGTTGTAATGAATTTTACATCAGCCTTGGGTTGTAAATAACAATGACACACATGCCATATTTAATTTACATTCATTGCATGCATCTCATATATCACATTTTAACCAAGGCCATGCCAGTCACGACATTCTCTGCAAAACAAAGTTAGGCGAGCAATCTACAAATGACTAGATTCTGGATCTGAAAAGCCCGGGTCAACAAGCTCAGTTTTTCAAAATCGCGTGGGTCGGAACTTCCGATCTGCCATCAGAACATCCGATCTATCGGAACTTCCGATCAATATTGGAATCCCGCATCGCAACAATTACCTTCTCTATCGAATAATTATTTGATATCGGAACATCCGATTAGTATCATAAATTCCGATAAGCCATCGGAACTTCCGATCTACCGTGGACAGAAATAGATCTAATCTATTTTTCCACCATACATAAGGGATCCAGATTGAACACTATGCACGTAGGCTCTGATAACACTGTGGACCTAGGCTCATGCGCGTGTGACATCATAGATCGGTACCTTCTAGCACTTGACGCGCTAGGTGCAGCGGAAGAAGATGTTGGAGCAGCACGTCTAGCCTCTCCTTGCTTTGTCCTTGCCATCCTTCGCTGATCCGATCAATGAAGACAATGTAGTAATTCGCATGTAGACGTTCACAAGTGTCTCTATTGGAGCAACGCCTCCATGGAGTGCACACGTATAGGGATGGAGTACCTCCCACGGCAGCGTGCTAGCACCGCAGATGAGAGATGGGGATCCTTGACCTCAATGTTTGAGATCAAGAAGGGGAGGAGAGAACTCTTGGGTGGCTAGGTCTAATCTAGTCTTATTGGTGTCCCCAAGATGTCCTCCTCCTCTCCTCATATAGGGCTGAGGTAAAATGGGTCGTGCTTATCCCGAAACCATAATAGATCAAATCTATTTGCCCACGTCAGAACTTCTGATCCTGTATCGGAACTTCCGATCAGTACAAAATTCCAAATTGAAACTTCTAGCTCGTCAGAACTTCCGATCCCATATCAGAACTTCTGAAGTAACAATTTCTCTTTGTATCGCAACTAGAAATTAACCGGAACTTCCGATACTCACTATCGGAACTTTCGATCCAGCGAATTTTCTTGGGCATATCCTTCAGGTTGTCCATTGCTGACTAGTTTAATTCCGTCATTTGATACTTCGAGAAAACCACCATCCCAAGCTTTGCCTGATAGGAAGATGACTTATTCCATCTCCCATACCAATAAGTCGGTTATAGCCACGTTAACCGATTTAATGGTGGGAACTATTTCCAATTGGTCGCCGACCTACTTTATGAGGCTCTAATGCATTGTCGATGGGACGTAGCAATTCGCATAAATCCAATCTTGCCCCAACAATAGACTATAAGATCCTTTCCCTTATATGATGAAGAAGGTGATTGGCACTGTAACACCCCTAATTTTTTGATCAATAAAATAAATACAGAAAAATCAGATTTTTCAGAAAGAGTTTATTTTAATTCTCATAAAGCCACAAATGCCTAAATAAATAGAATCTAGAGAAATAATTCAAATCATGATATGAAAAATTTATGTTATGTTCCTAAGACCAAGATACAATTTTGGGAATTTTTATAAATTTTTCCAACCTTTGCTGGTAGCCTGTAACACCCCAAGAATTAAAAAGAAATAAAAGAAAAGAAATATATTATTAAATGAATTTCTGAATTTTCATATTAAAGAAAACCCTAAACGAGCCCTATTAAAGCCAAACAGGGAGGAATATTCAAAATATAGACTTGAAAATTTTATGAGATAAACTAGAAGCCAAAACACAATTTCAGGAATTTTTACAAATTTTTATCAACAGTGATACACCCCTTAATCAAATAAACGAATTACTGGAATTATTTTAAATCAGAAAACATTTATAATTCTAAATGGGCCTAAACCCTCAAAGTGCCCCGAGCCCAGCCCAGTCCAGTCTTGAGCCACTGACAAGCGGGACCCGCCTGTCGGCGCATTCCCCCTCTCTCCTCCTCGCGCCCGCGCTCCGCCTGACCCACTCGTCAGCCCCCCATGGCCGTCTTTCGCTCTCTGGTCACCGGGGCCCGCCTGTCGGCCCTTCCTTTTCTGTTTCGCCCGCTGACAGGTGGGGGCCACCTGTCGGGATCATCTTCCCCGATGGAAAGGGATCCCCCATTCCATCGCTGGCGACCACCCTTGCCAAATCCCACCGCCGGCCGCCCGATCTCGTCGATCCGGCCCCGGATTCCTTTTCCCGAACACCGGAGATCACATTCCCCCTAATCCCCACACGTCTTCGGCTTCGATGGCAAGCATTCGCGCGCATGGAAGCTCGCCGGAGAAGGATGGAAACCCCTCGGTTTCCTTCCATTTAAGCACCGGCGAACCCCTATAAATACCCCTCCCCGTCGCTGCCCTCTGCCCACACCACCGCAGCCGAGCTCGAGTGAACCAGAGCGCTCCCCCTTCACTTTTGGGTTTTCCCTCTGCTTCAACTCCAGTCGCCACTCGCCGTCGACTCCGGCCTCCCCCCTGCCCTAGCCGCCACAACCGTCGAGACCGCTGGAGCCTACCCATCCCTGGGCACCCCTCGGTTGGCCGTGAAGCCCGCCGGCTTGTCGTCGCCGTCAACCACCCGAAGACCCTCCTTCGTCTACCCTCGTCGCCGGTCGCCGTCCGCCGCTCACCGCAGCCACCGAAGGTACCATCGTGACCGCCTTTCACCCCTCTTTCCATTTCCGGTGAGAACTAGGTCCTTAGGCGCTCACCGCCACCGTCGCCGCCGCACCCGAGGCCGCCGTCGCCGGAGACGAAGGGGGTACAAGCCCCCTTACGACCGTGCTGTGCCGGACCGCATCGCGGCCATCCGATCATGATCGGAGGGCTACGATTAAATCCCTTCGGGATTTAATCCGGGCCCTCAGATCTGGTCAAACTGGTATGTTTTAATCCTGACCGTTGATCGTAACTTAAAAGCTTGGAGTAATCTCGTGCGTCCACGCGTACCGGTTCGGTGCGATTTAATCGTGGCCGTCCATTTTCAATTAAACGAACCCGCCTCGTGCCTGGCCGCTGGATCCAGATCCAACGGCTCTGGATCAGCCGGTCCACGCGCACAGTCGCTGGTCCACCGTGGCCTGGCTCACCGTGGACCAGAGCCCATTTTCCAATTTAAATAAAATTCCAAAAATAGGTTTAAACTTTGAAAATTCATAACTTGCCCATTTTAACTCCAAATTTCACCATTCAAATTTTGTTAAATTTAGCATTTTATTCTCTACACATTAATACCATAAAAACAGTATGTTAATATTGCCCAAAATAATCTTATTAATTAAATGAAAAAAAACCATTACGGATAAAATTATTAATTCAGAAAATAAATTAGGAAAAACCTTAAAATATAAGCTTTACTGTTTTTCACCAACCCTCAGAATATTAAAACCTCAATTCACCCATAAACATGTATGTTTACTATTTGGTGGATTTTTATCTGTTTATTGAATGTATTGTTTATTTTTCCGTATCGAGAAGACTACGAGTTCGTCGAGGAGTCGGAGTTTTATCCCGAGGTTCCACCTTCACCCTTTGCTGAGCAAGGAAAGTCATCGACAACTCCTTTGGAAATAGTTGATCATCATTGAGCCCATGTTTTTGATAAATTATCGCTATAACTCATAGGATAATATTGAATTAGTCAAACATCAAGCCCTACACTTATATTTATTAGATCCCCGTCCATGTGTGCAAACCCAAGCCATGCTTATTGAGCCTTAACTCCTTGTCACTCTACAAATATTATATTAGCTAGTGCCCAATGTACCGGCACAACTGCTATAGGATAAAAAGAATGAGTCATAGATAGATGGATTCTACTATATGAAATTCCCCCGTTATTCTTGTCTCTGGACTCTGTTGGAGTTGGCTATGTTATAAGTATGGTGGGTTCCGGGTGCAAGCTAGGGCATTGGTTGGTCGCACCCGGGGCACTATAAGGACCGGTCTGCGGGATCTGTTGCAAAGCATTTCCGTACCAACCACAAGTCTAATGGGTAAGTCCTAACTGAAAGTATGGAGCAATCCGACTCGATGCACCATAGTGGAGGGGGCAAGGGGCAACCTGCGGGTGACACTTACCGACGTGGCTCAAGGGGGGGTATGGTGAGGCTCGACGCGTCGAGACACGATACGAAACCCATAAGAGGGTGTTGTCGGGTCGAGGAGGACCATATGGAAGGTTTTGGCACGAGTTCCCGTGGAATGGGTCATCTCGTTACACTTTGGTGTAAGTGGTGAGTGCGTGCCTTGTGGGTACAGTGGTACGTCTCTGATTAGAGTATTTAATCTTTTCAAAAAGCCGAGCCCACGGTCAAGGGCGGGTTGTGTGACTACTCGCAGTTAGTTTACTATTGTTTGAATGGTTGAGTTATTCATGGCATTTAAGGACTGCTGAGAGAGGTGGGGCTGACTGTACCCCTCGAGTTAGAAGATGATGATGCATACACATGTTTACGTTTCAGTAATAATAAATTGTTCCCATTTAATTGCTTTACAAATTATGCTCTTCCGCAAAAATTAGCCACTATCTCCCTTGTTATTACCTTGCATTATATTTGCATTCGGTGGCTTGCTGAGTACGTGTGTACTCACCCCCGTTGACTTACACCACTAGAGCCCGTCTACTACGAGGAGGATGAAGGTCTGGAGTAGCGACCCAGTCAAGGCGAGACTGGAAGGAGGCGTTCATCTAGGACCCTTTGATTTATTAGTTTCTCTTCACCTTTATTCACTTTTGTATTAATACGATCTACGAACCGTGAATGATTGCTTGTATTTGTACGTGGTCGCATGATGAACGTCTTGGTTTATTGATTTTCTATGGAATTTCAATAAAGGTCTTGATTTATTAAATCGGGGCGTGACATAGCCCACGATTTAAAAATCAATTTCTGCAATTATTTTTATTTAGAAATCAATATAAATGCCATTGGGCTGCTCCCCTCGATTATCTCTCCGGCCGGAACAACCCACCAATCCCTGCGAATAGTCACTAACAGACAAGTTTATCCAGTACCCCAGAGACCTCTCCGGGTAAGCAACCTCTGGCACACACTCCGGTGTACCGCCAAAAGTACCGAGACCTTCGGTACGACCCAGTTATTGTGTACTGTCGGACCCCTCCGACAGGCACACTCCGCTGCAACAACTGCAGCAAACAGAGCCCACCGAGCCCTCCGGTGAAACAACCTCCGAACCCCTTTGGAGGGACCCCTTCGAATCAGAGGATAAAATCTGTCAATCACTCATCACAGACTCTGAAACCAAGCCTTGGTTTCTCACATGGCGATCTCCATATCCATGGCTCCCGTCTTCGAGTGCGTGCTCCCGGCCTCCATGAAGACTACTAGTCCATCTCGCATAGGCTATACTAATTACATGGGCCGAAGCACCACGGAAATGACATGCAAGCCGTAATGAATTTTACATCAGCCTTGGGTTGTAAATAACAATGACACACATGCCATATTTAATTTACATTCATTGCATGCATCTCATATATCACATTTTAACCAAGGCCATGCCAGTCACGACATTCTCTGCAAAACAAAGTTAGGCGAGCAATCTACAAATGACTAGATTCTGGATCTGAAAAGCCCGGGTCAACAAGCTCAGTTTTTCAAAATCGCGTGGGTCGGAACTTCCGATCTGCCATCAGAACATCCGATCTATCGGAACTTCCGATCAATATTGGAATCCCGCATCGCAACAATTACCTTCTCTATCGAATAATTATTTTATATCGGAACATCCGATTAGTATCATAAATTCCGATAAGCCATCGGAACTTCCGATCACATTGGAACTTCCGATCTACCGTGGACAGAAATAGATCTAATCTATTTTTCCACCATACACAAGGGATCCAGATTGAACACTATGCACGTAGGCTCTGATAACACTGTGGCCCTAGGCTCATGCGCGTGTGACATCATAGATCGGTACCTTCTAGCACTTGACGCGCTAGGTGCAGCGGAAGAAGATGTTGGAGCAGCACGTCTAGCCTCTCCTTGCTTTGTCCTTGCCATCCTTCGCTGATCCGATCGATGAAGACAATGTAGTAATTCGCATGTAGACGTTCACAAGTGTCTCAATTGGAGCAACGCCTCCATGGAGTGCACACGTACAGGGATGGAGTACCTCCCACGGCAGTGTGCTAGCACCGCAGATGAGAGATGGGGATCCTTGACCTCAATGTTTGAGATCAAGAAGGGGAGGAGAGAACTCTTGGGTGGCTAGGTCTAATCTAGTCTTATTGGTGTCCCCAAGATGTCCTCCTCCTCTCCTCATATAGGGCTGAGGGAAAATGGGTCGTGCTTATCCCGAAACCATAATAGATCAAATCTATTTGCCCACGTCAGAACTTCTGATCCTGTATCGGAACTTCCGATCAGTACAAAATTCCAAATTGAAACTTCTAGCTCGTCAGAACTTCCGATCCCATATTAGAACTTCTGAAGTAACAATTTCTCTTTGTATCGCAACTAGAAATTAACCGGAACTTCCGATACTCACTATCGGAACTTTCGATCCAGCGAATTTTCTTGGGCATATCCTTCAGGTTGTCCATTGCTGACTAGTTTAATTCCGTCATTTGATACTTCGAGAAAACCACCATCCCAAGCTTTGCCTGATAGGAAGATGACTTCTTCCATCTCCCATACCAATAAGTCGGTTATAGCCACGTTAACCGATTTAATGGTGGGAACTATTTCCACTTGGTCGCCGACCTACTTTATGAGGCTCTAATGCATTGTCGATGGGACGTAGCAATTCGCATAAATCCAATCTTGCCCCAACAATAGACTATAAGATCCTTTCCCTTCTATGACGAAGAAGGTGATTGGCACTGTAACACCCCTAATTTTTTGAGCAATAAAATAAATACAGAAAAATCAGATTTTTCAGAAAGAGTTTATTTTAATTCTCATAAAGCCACAAATGCCTAAATAAATAGAATCTAGAGAAATAATTCAAATCATGATATGAAAAATTTATGTTATGTTCCTAAGACCAAGATACAATTTTGGGAATTTTTATAAATTTTTCCATCCTTTGCTGGTAGCCTGTAACACCCCAAGAATTAAAAAGAAATAAAATAAAAGAAATATATTATTAAATGAATTTCTGAATTTTCATATTAAAGAAAACCCTAAACGAGCCCTATTAAAGCCAAACAGGGAGGAATATTCAAAATATAGACTTGAAAATTTTATGAGATAAACTAGAAGCCAAAACACAATTTCAGGAATTTTTACAAATTTTTATCAACAGTGATACACCCCTTAATCAAATAAACGAATTACTGGAATTATTTTAAATCAGAAAACATTTATAATTCTAAATGGGCCTAAACCCTCAAAGTGCACCGAGCCCAGCCTAGTCCAGTCTTGAGCCACTGACAAGCGGGACCCGCCTGTCGGCGCGTTCCCCCTCTCTCCTCCTCGCGCCCGCGCTCCGCCTGGCCCACTCGTCAGCCACCCATGGCCGTCTTTCGCTCTTTGGTAACCGGGGCCCGCCTGTCGGCCCTTCCTTTTCTGTTTCGCCCACTGATAGGTGGGGGCCACCTGTCGGGATCATCTTCCCCGATGGAAAGGGATCCCCCATTCCATCGCCGGCGACCCCCCTTGCCAAATCCCGCCGCCGGCCGCCGATCTCGTCGATCCGGCCCCAGATTCCTTTTCCCGAACACCGGCGATCACATTCCCCCTAATCCCCACACGTCTTCGGCTTCGATGGCAAGCATGCGCGCGCATGGAAGCTCGCCGGAGAAGGATGGAAACCCCTCGGTTTCCTTCCGTTTAAGCGTCGGCGAACCCCTATAAATACCCCTCCCCGTCGCTGCCTCTGCCCACACCACCGCAGCCGAGCTCGAGTGAACCAGAGCGCTCCCCCTTCACTTTCGGGTTTTCCATCGGCTTCAACTCCAGTCGCCACTCGCCGTCTACTCCGGCCTCCCCCTGCCTTAGCCACCACCACCGTTGAGACCGCCGGAGCCTACCCATCCCTGGCCACCCCTCGGTTGGCCGTGAAGCCCGCCGGCTCGTCGTCGCCGTCAACCACCCGAAGACCCTCCTTCGTCTACCCTCATCGCCGGTCGCCGTCCGCCGCTCACCACAGCCACCGAAGGTACCATCATGACCGCCTTTCACCCCTCTTTCCATTTCCGGAGAGAACTAGGTCCTTATGCGCTCACCGCCACCGTCGCCGCCGCACCCGAGGCCGCCGTCGCCGGAGACGAAGGGGGTACAAGCCCCCTTACGACCGTGCTGTGCCGGACCGCATCGCGGCCATCCGATCGTGATCGGAGGGCTACGATTAAATCCCTTCGGGATTTAATCCGGGCCCTCAGATCTGGTCAAACCGGTATGTTTTAATCCTGACCGTTGATCGTAACTTAAAAGCTTGGAGTAATCTCGTGCGTCCACGCGTACCGGTTCGGTACGATTTAATCGTGGCCGTCCATTTTCATTTAAACGAACCCGCCTCGCGCCTGGCCACCGGATCCAGATCCAACGGCTCTGGATCAGCCGGTCCACGCGCACAGTTGCTGGTCCACCGTGGCCTAGCTCACCGTGGACCAGAGCCCATTTTCCAGTTTAAATAAAATTCTAGAAATAGGTTTAAACTTTGAAAATTCATAACTTGCTCATTTTAACTCCAAATTTCACCATTCAAATTTTGTTAAATTCAGCATTTTATTCTCTACACATTAATACCATAAAAACAGTATGTTAATATTGCCCAAAATAATCTTATTAATTAAATGAAAAAAAAACCCTTAGGGATAAAATTATTAATTCAGAAAATAAATTAGGAAAAACCTTAAAATATAAGCTTTACTGTTTTTCACCAACCCTCAGAATATTAAAACCTTAATTCACCCATAAACATGTATGTTTACTATTTGGCTGATTTTTATCTGTTTATTGAATGTATTGTTTATTTTTCCGTATCAAGAAGACTACGAGTTCGTCGAGGAGCCGGAGTTTTATCCCGAGGTTCCACCTTCACCCTTTGCTGAGAAAGGCAAGTCATCGACAACTCCTGTGGAAATAGTTGATCATCATTGAGCCCATGTTTTTGATAAATTATCGCTATAACTCATAGGATAATATTGAATTAGTCAAACATCAAGCCCTACACTTATATTTATTAGATCCCCGTCCTTGTGTGCAAACCCAAGCCATGCTTATTGAGCCTTAACTCCTTGTCACTCTACAAATATTATATTAGCTAGTGCCCAATGTACCGGCACAACTGCTATAGGATAAAAATAATGAGTCATAGATAGATGGATTCTACTATATGAAATTCCCCCGTTATTCTTGTCTCTAGACTCTGTTGGAGTTGGCTATGTTATAAGTATGGTGGGTTCCGGGTGCAAGCTAGGGCATTGGTTGGTCACACCCGAGGCACTATAAGGACCGGTCTGCGGGATCTGTTGCAAAGCATTTCCGTACCAACCACAAGTCTAATGGGTAAGTCCTAACTGAAAGTATGGAGCAATCCGACTCGATGCACCATAGTGGAGGGGGCAAGGGGCAACCTGCGGGTGACTTGTACTGACGTGGCTCAAGGGGGGTATGGTGAGGCTCGACGCGTCGAGACACGATACGAAACCCATAAGAGGGTGCTGTCGGGTCGAGGAGGACCATATGGAAGGTTTTGGCACGAGTTCCCGTGGAATGGGTCATCTCGTTACACTTTGGTGTAAGTGGTGAGTGCGTGCCTTGTGGGTACAGTGGTACGTCTCTGATCAGAGTATTTAATCTTTTCAAAAAGCCGAGCCCACGGTCAAGGGCTGGTTGTGTGACTACTCGCAGTTAGTTTACTATTGTTTGAATGGTTGAGTTATTCATGGCATTTAAGGACTGTTGAGAGAGGTGGGGCTGACTGTACCCCTCGAGTTAGAAGATGATGATGCATACACATGTTTACGTTTCAGTAATAATAAATTGTTCCCATTTAATTGCTTTACAAATTATGCTCTTCCGCAAAAATTAGCCACTATCTCCCTTGTTATTACCTTGCATTATATTTGCATTCGGTGGCTTGCTGAGTACGTGTGTACTCACCCCCGTTGACTTACACCACCAGAGCTCGTCTACTACGAGGAGGATGAAGGTCTGGAGTAGCGACCCAGTCAAGGCGAGACTGGAAGGAGGCGTTCTTCTAGGACCCTTTGATTTATTAGTTTCTCTTCACCTTTATTCACTTTTGTATTAATACGATCTACGAACCGTGAATGATTGCTTGTATTTGTACATGGTCGCATGATAAACGTCTTGGTTTATTGATTTTCTATGGAATTTCAATAAAGGTCCCGATTTATTAAATCGGGGCGTGACATAGCCCATGATTTAAAAATCAATTTCTGCAATTATTTTTATTTAGAAATCAATATAAATGCCATTGGGCTGCTCCCCTCGATTATCTCTCCGGCCGGAACAACCCACCAATCCCTGCGAATAGTCAATAACAAGTGGACCCAACCTATCGGCATGCTCAGCCTTACACCCGAGCCCTAGCCCGCCTGTCAGTCTCCTCCCCTTGCAGCTTGTGCACTTTGGCCCACTTGTCCATGCCGACCGTTGCCTAGTTAGCCTTTACCCGCTCACTGATCGGTGGCCCTGCCCTGTCAAGCTTCGTCAACCTCGAGTGCCCGAGATCGCCGGCCGCCGCTGTGAAATCCGATCACATCCACCGTGGGCTCGAGCTCCGATTAAACGCCGGAATTAATCCACTGTTACACCCGCACTTCAATGCCCTTGGATTCCCTCTCCATTAAGCTCCGGAGCACCGCAATCAATCGGATTAAAACCTCGCCGGAGTAATTAGGTGTTATATCTCCGTTTCACCCTTTCTCACCGCTATTCTGCTCACCGGACCACTATAAAAGGACCCCCGAGCACACCACATTCAACACCCCTCTCTATTGGCCTCCCTCGCCAAGACAGAGAGCTAGCATCGTCATTTTGCGTCGCCGCTCTGGTTCGTGCTCCAGCCACCGCTCTCCATCACCGAAGTCCTTCCCTCGCCCCGCCGATGACACCGAAGTGATCGTCACCCACCACTACATCTCGGCCACCACTCCAATCAAGCCCTTCGCCGTCGGAACCCCGTCACCATCAAGGACCCGAGGATCCACCGCCACCCCCACCCATCGCCGGCCTCATCCAGTCAACCCCGAGACTCACCGACGGTACCCTCGTGATCCTCTTGTTATCCTAATCCCAATTTTAGCATTAGCGCACCGTCCCAACCATCGCCATCACCACTAGGGCCGTCGCCTTTATCAGCCGTCGTCGGAGAAGACGACCTAGGTGGGTAAAATCCCCGTGCCGTGTCAGATCTCATCATGACCGTACGATCTTGATTAGACGATAGGGTTTAAATCACATCTGAGGTTTAATCTTGGCTGCCTTATCTTGACAAAAGGGTATCATGTAATCTCAGCCATCAATCGCTATTTAAAATCCCACTGAGATCTAGGTTGTAGATCAATATCGGTTCGAAACATTTTAATCTCAGTTGTTGATCTTCACTTAATAATCCCGCGCCTACTGTAACCGCTAGATCTATATCCAATAGCTCAAAACCACCCAGTGCACAGCACAGTACTTGGGTTCACGGTGGACTCGGTTTACCATGGACCAGAGCCTGAATTACAATTTAAAATAAATTCCATAAATTGATTTAAACTTTAGAAATTCACATCTTGCCCAAATTTACTGCAAATTTGATCATTCAAATTTCAGAAAGTTTATATTTTTATTATGTCCATGTTCATCCAATAAAATGTATATGTTTACACTAGATAATGTATATTATTTAATTGGGATTAAAATAAACTTGATGAAATCATTTTATACCTTAAAAAATTCATAACTCCTTTAAATTAACTCTAAAAATTACCATTTTAATTTTAGAAGCTTTATCTTTTTATTCTCTTCAACTTTACCCAATAAAAATTATATGCTTGTACTATGATTTTATATTGTTTTAATTGCTTGTTATTCCTCATTTTGCGTACCTAGAAGGTTACGACGTCGTTGAGGAGTAGAAGTACTTCCCCGAAGTTTCCCCATCCTCCTTTGCTGAACAAGGCAAGTCACCAACCCAATTTTGAGCATATTGAAGCCAGTTTTTAAAGTAAATATCACTAAAACTCATAGGTTATATTTGCATCATTCAAATGAATAACCCTACATTATATTTATCAGATCTCCAACCTTGATGTGCAAACCCAAGCCATGCTATCGAGCGTGAATTCCTTGTCACCAGTATACTTATTAATATTAGAAGTGTCCAATGTATCCACACAACTGGTATAGGCTTAAAAGCGAGGTCATTGGTTAGTCACACCTCGAGCACTATAAGGACTGGTCCGCGGGATCCGCCACAAAGCACTTCTGTACCAACCACAAGTCTAGTGGGTAAGTCTTAACTAGAGGTATGGGTTGTTCCAACCGGAGACACTATGTGGAGAGGGACAAGCAGCACCTGCGGGTGGGTTGGGCCATGTGGAACAAAAGGAGGCGCGACGTTGGTCTGGTGCACCGGCACACCGACAAAACCTATAGTGCCATTGAGTTGGAGCGATTCATGCTAATGATTTCAGCATCAGTTCATGTGACCTGGTTTATTGGACACACTATGGTGTGCTGGAATGAGTGCCTTGTGGGTACAATGGTACACCTCTGATCAGAGTTAAATCTTTTCAAAAAGCCGAGCCCACGATCAAGGGCGAGTGGAGTGACATCCCATAGTTAGTTTAAAATTCAAAGTGTGCATGATTGATTGGGCATGTAAGGACTGTCGAGCGAGGAGAGTTGATTGTACTCCTCGAGTTAGAAGATGTTGCATCATCTGTGATTTAACTATTTTGTATGAATAAACCTGATTCACATTAAAGGCTGTAAGATAAAAATGTTATTTTCCGCACTATAATCCATTACCTCCCTTTGTTATTACCTTGCATTATTATTGCATTTCTCAGTGGCTTGTTGAGTACGTTTGTACTCACCCGTTGGAAAAACCACTTCAGAGACATACTACGATGAGGATGGTCTGGAGTAGCGACCTAGTCAAGGAAGCGACCCAGGAGAAGATGTTCATCGAGTTTATTATTTTCATAGTTTCTTTTATTTTAACACTTGCGTAATAATGTGGTATGTGAGCCACGAATGCTTGACGTATGTGCGTCGCCGTGTGATGAACATCTGGTGATTATTGATTTTCTATGGAATTTCAATAAAGTCTGGTTTTTAATAAATCCGGGCGCTGCAAGATGGTATTAGAGCCAACTTGACTGTAGGAAGCAAAACGGACCCGCCTTATACTTAGTTTTACAAAATATTTTCTAAATATCTACATCGTAATTTGTCCTCTCTTCCTTAATATTTAAACTTTGTTTTATTTTTAGATGCCAGGTCACCACATGCACGGGTACCTTCGGGATTGCGATGGATTCGTCCACTAGCTTCGGATGCTCGTGACCTTAATCGGGTTCATTCATGATCCTCAGTTCCTTGGACTCTACCCTTAGGAGTTCGCGGGCGCCTGTGACGTCTCCATCACCATTTGTTCCGCAGGAGAGCACCCTCCTTCACACCAGCTATCGGAGGCCCGACCTTCGAGGTGGCGTGTCAGCGCACTGCTTTCCAGGCCCTCAAGGAGTTGAGACTGATTTACGACATCCAACTCCGAGACACCTCGTTCCACTTCATACCGATGCGTACCCCAGGATCCAACCGTAGCATCTATGTCAACATCAATTTCAGACCATGACACCATCATAGCCAGGAGCACTCGTCTTCTTTAGGCCATGGATTATCTTCACACAGAGGTCATACTTGAAGCCAATGATCAGCGCGACACTATTGACTTCTATCGTCACACGGCAACCGGCCTGATCTGAGAGAATGCCAACCTCCGACGTTAGATCCAAGAGCTCAAGAAGGATGTTGTAGGATTAGCGCTAGTACCTCCTCATAGGAAGAAGGCCATCGGGAAGCCTACCCCTCGACCCAAGCAAATTACCCCACCCCCGACACACCTCGGACATCCCTTCTCCAGCACAGCCACTTTAGGACCGGTCATCACTTCAGACTCCATGATAGAAAACTTCATCGAGCCCAGTGTTCCCCGAGATGCCCATGGATTAGAGAGCATCGAGACTGCCTCTGATGGCGAGTAGTGTTCTTGACGCTAGACATCGGATGATTTTTTTTCTTGTCTGTGATACCATCCATAGTGACTTGTGCTATGGGTGAGATAGAAATAAGAGCTGAACTGTAATGAACTATTTTGTATCACATTTAATAAAGAATTCGTGAATTATTTCGGGGTACATTTTTCTAAGTCTTCTGTTATAATCATGGGGTATTCTCACCTTTAGAATGACCAACGATCAAAACCCGTCCTCCACCCCCAACCTGCCAAGCCATGCATTACCCAATGGAGAAGTTCTAGGGCAACGTAAGACTAGAGCACTCGTTGCCAACATCCCTGCCTTGGACGAGATGATGGTCAACCAAAATTAACTCATCACCACGCTGTTGGCTCAAATGCAACAGCAGCAGGCCCTCATGCATGAGCAGTAGGCTCAAATAAATTGTCTGTAGCAGCAACCCCACCTGGAGCTACCTCTACGCCCTCAAGCCCACACACCGGCCCCCGCTGCCCAACTGTCAGAATTCCTACGTGTGCGACCTCCCACGATGTTAAGCACAACCAACCCGATGGAGGCAGGGGATTGGTTGAGGACGACCGGGAAGAAGTTGGACCTCCTCCCGTGCTCTGAATCGGAAAGAGTGGCCTTCGCCGCCCATCAACTCCAGGGCCCGGCGGCAGAATGGTGGGATAACTATCGAGAGTCCTAGCCCGATGGTCACTTAGTCACTTTGGCGGAATTCTCCACCGCCTTCCGTGCCGCCCATGTACTAGCTGGGATCGTGGCCTAGAAACAACAAGAATTCCGCCACTTGCAGCAGGGAGGCAAGTCGGTCACGAAATACCTCCACGAGTTCAACCATCTGGACCGTTATGCGCTAGAGGAAGAATGCACCGACACCAACCGCCAGGCCAAGTTCCTCCAGGGATTGAAGGACGAGCTGTCCATCTAGCTTGTCGTAGTGGACTACGCCAACTTTCAAAAGTTTGTGAACAAAGATATCATCCAGGAAATCGAGCAAAACCGACTGGACCTTAAAAAGAGGAAAATGATAGCCTTCAGGCACAACCATGGGACCGTCAGAGGCCCCGCTTCACTCCTCTAGCCCATGCACCGAGCCATCACCATCGTCCTGCCTTCAGGCCATAGTACAACTCCAGCGGTTCGAGCACCGGAAACCCCGCCCAGCCCCACCTGCTCCACCAGCTCCTTCGGCTCCACCAGCACTAGCCGCCAAGGCCAACATGCTGAGGGACCAGAACGGCAAGCCGGTTGTATTCTTCAACTACCATAAGGAAGGTCACTACTCCCATCAGTGTCCTCACCCCAAGTGTCACGCCCCGATTTATCAAATCGAGACATTATTGAATTTCATAAGAAAAACAATAATCCAAGAGGTTCATCATGCGACATACGTACATCATACAGTATTCATGGCACGCAGACCATAATTATTACATCATTGTCTTTAGTAAAAGCAGCAAATAAAATATTTTAGGAAAACGGCATGACGAACTCCTTCTTCAGGATCTTTCTTCTCGACTGGGTCGCTACTCCAGACCGTCTTCATAGTAGGTGTCCTCTGTGGGGTCCAACGGGTATGAGTACAAAAAGTACTCAACAAGCCACCGCAAATGCAAATAATAATGCAAGGTAATGAACAAGGAAGGGTAATGGCTCAAGTGCGGAAAAGTACATTTACAGTTATTGCATTTAATGTAATCACATTTTAATTATGCGGAAAAGTAGACATGAACATCAACAACATCCACTAACTCGAGGAGTACGTTTTACCTCCTCGCACAACAGTCCTTACATGACAATTCAACATGCACATACATTTTCAAAGTAGACTAACTGTGGGATGTCACGCAACCCGCCCTTGACCGTGGGCTCGGCTTTTCGAAAAGATTTATGACTCTGATCAGAGGTGTACTACTGTACCCACAAGGCACGCACTCATCCCAACGAGATGACCCATTTCACGGGAACTCGTGCCAAAACCTCAATATGAGATGTTCCAAGCGATAACCACCCGCTCTAGGTTTCGCCGGCGCGCCGGGCCGTATCCCGGCTAACGTCGCACCCCCTTTTGCGCCACATTGGTACAAGTCACCCGCAGGTGCAACTTGACCCATCTCCAAGTGGTGGCCTCGGTTTGGAACAACCCATACCTTAGTTAGGACTTACCCACTAGACTTGTGGTTAGTACGGAAGTGTATTGCAACGGATCCCTCAGACCGGTCCTTATAGTGCCCCGGGTGCTACCGACCAATGCCCTAGCTTGCACCCGGAACCCACCATGCATTCACTCACAACCATACTCCAACACCGACAGAATTCCATAGATAAGAAACCATGGGGATCATATAGTAGAACCAAGTACTACGACTCATTTTTATCCTATAGCGATCGTGTCGATACATTGGACACTAGCTAATAACACATATCATATGGTGACAAGGAGTTTAGGCTAGAGAGCATGGCTTGGGTTGCACATCAAGGTCGGGGGATCCTAAATAAATATATTGTAAGGGTTCATTTGACTAATGCATATATAACCTATGTGTTTTAACGATAGTTTAATCAAACATGGGTTCAATATGCTCAAAAGATTGGTTTGGTGACTTGCCTTGTTCAGCGAATGGGGAGGGAGGAACTTCCGGGAAGTACTCCGGCTCCTCGGCGACGTCGTAGTCTTTTTAATATAAAGTCAAATAAAAAGAGTACCACATTCAATCAAACCATATAACATTACATTGCAAGCATATAAGTTAAAGTTGGTTGGATTAAAAATAAAGTAAATTCAGATATTAAAGTTCTGAAATTTATTCCTCCATTAATTTAAAGTGAATCTAAATAAATCATTGTTTTTCATAAAAGAGCATTTAAGTGGGCATAACCCTACATTGAGTTTTCTAACCAATTTAGTTCAATTGATTTATAGGAAACCTAGTGGTTTTAGTGTTTTAACAGTAAAGGACAATTATACAATTTTTCTGGAATTTAAATATTGAAATTCACATTTAAATCCTAAGGGCATTTGAATACTTATTTAAATAAACATGAAAATGTCCAAATAAACCTACTGTTTTTATTGCATAAACATGTAGAGAATAATTTTATGAATTTTCTAAAATTGGAATGGCAATTTTTAGAGTCCAAATGCATTAGATATGAATTTTACAAGTTTAAAAGCATTTCTGGAATTTTATTTTCAAATTTTAAACCTCTCGGGTCCACGGTGAGCCAGGCCCACGGTGAACCCGCGCACTGTGCGCGTGCGCCGGATCGATCTGGACCGTCGGATCTGGATCCGGTGGCCAGGCGCGAGGCGGGGGGGGTTAAGTCGCTACGGACGGCCAGGATTAAAACGTGCGAACCGGTACCACGTGGACGCACAGGATTAAACGCGGGTTTTAAATACAGATGGACGCACGAGATTAAAACGTACCGCTTCACTCAGATCCGACGGCGCCGATTAAATCGCACGAGGGATTAAATCTGGGCCGTTAGATCTGGATCGCGCGGCGCGGATCGAATCCGACACGGCACGGGTACTCGACCCGTGCCGGTCGTCTTCTCCGACGACGGCGAGCGGGCCAACGGCCACGGCGAGCGACGGCGGTCCTAGCTAAGCCTAGAAATGGAAAGAGGGCACTACGGCGGTCATGATGGTACCTTAGGCGAGGCGAGGGGTCGACGGGAAGTGGTCGGCGGCGAGGGTAGACGGCGAAGCACTTCGGGCTCCTCGTCGGCGATGGGGTTCCGGCGATCTCCTTGACCGGCGGGGACGTGGCCGAGGTGGGGGACGTCCTGGCGGTCACGACGGTGGCGGAGGCGAGGGCCGGGGTGGTCCGAGGCGACGGCGAGGGGCGGCCGGAGGCGAAGCAGGGAGAAAATGCTCAAGGGCGAAGTAGGGGCGCTCTGTTCGTTCTCGAGGCGATTGAGCGTGGGGGTCGAACGCGGCGGAGGCAGGGGGGTTAAATAGGGTCACCGGCGGGGGTCGCATGCAAGGAAACCGGCCAGAGGGCCTTTACTCGCCGGCGATGGCTCGGCCATGCACGCGGAGCGGCGATCCCGTGGCATAAACGCGAGGGTTAAAGCGGGGAAACGGTCGGCGCGACGCGGGGGACCGAGTTATGGCGGCAATTTAATGGGGGACGCGTCGGCGAGGCGAATCCGAGGGCGAGGTCGTCGGCCGGCGGGATTTGGGGGCGACGGCGCGGGGTTGAAGACGGATCTGACACGCGGGGGCCACTGACCAGCGAGCGCGAACGGGCGAGGGTGGCGTCTGACGGGTGGGGCCGGGGTGTCGGGTTCGCGCGCGAGGGGAGGGATTCGGCGCCGACAGGTGGGACCAGGTTGTCAGCCAGAGGGGAGCGCGGTAACGGGCTGGGCCGGCCGGGAGAGAGAGAAGGGAGGGGGAGGAGCCCAATACTGTTCTAATGTTTTTCTGAATAAAAATAATTCCAGAAAATAGATTAAAAGATTTGGGCTACTTCCAAGGCTGGTAAAAATTTATAAAAATTCTCAAAATTATCTTTTGGCCTTAGGATTATATACAAAAAGTTTCACCTCCTAATTTGGTCATCTACTCTATGTTGTAGTTCAAAAGGGTATAAAAGGGATTTAAAAGTATTTTCTGAAATAATAATTCCAAGAAATTGAATTTAATAATATTTTTATTGTTTTGAAAAATTGAGGTGTTACAAACCTATCCCCCTTACAAGAATCTCGTCCTCGAGATTGGAACGCTACTCGAATAGCTCGGGGTATTGGGCTTTCAGCTCGTCTTCTTTTTCCCAAGTGGCTTCTTCTGCGGGATGGTTGTTCCATTGGACTTTGCAGAAGCGGACGACGCGACTTCTGGTTACTCTTTCCTTGGTTTCTAAGATCTTGACGGGTCTCTCTACGTAGGTCAAGTCTTCTTGGACGTTGAGCTGCTGAAGGTCGGCTTGTTCGGTGGGCACACGGAGACACTTCTTCAGCTGCGAGACATGGAACACATCATGAACGCCTGCCAAGGATGGGGGCAGTTCAAGTTGATATGCCACTTCTCCTTGTCGACGGAGGATCTGGAAAGGTCCGACGTAGCGGGGCGC
Source organism: Zizania palustris (assembly GCA_019279435.1). Lineage (NCBI taxonomy): Eukaryota > Viridiplantae > Streptophyta > Magnoliopsida > Poales > Poaceae > Zizania > Zizania palustris. Next base: position 41,605,624 of record JAAALK010000284.1, read on the forward strand.
TAGTTTGCCTTTCATGTTGAACCTTTGAGTGCCACGGAGGGGAGTGACTCGGAGGTAGACATAATCGCCCTCCTCAAAGGCTAGATCTCTTCGACGGTTATCGGCGTAGCTCTTTTGTCTGGATTGGGCTGCCTTCAGTCGGTCTCTTATGATCTTAACTTTCTCTTCGGCTTCTCTCAATAAATCTGTCCCAAACAGTTGTGACTCTCCGGTTTGATCCCAGAGCAACGGCGTTCTGCACTTGCGCCCATAGAGTGCTTCGAACGGGGACATTTGCAGGCTGGCTTGATAGCTGTTGTTGTAGGAGAACTCTGCATAAGGTAAGTTCTTGTCCCACATTCCGCCAAAGTCTAGAGCACAAGCTCTAAGCATATCCTCCAATATCTGGTTGACCCTTTCGGTCTGACCGTCGGTCTGTGGATGATAGGCGGTGCTAAGGTTCAGCCGGGTGCCGAGTTCCTCTTGAAGGTTCTTCCAAAACTTGGAGGTAAACTGACTCCCGCGGTCAGATACAATCTTCTTGGGAACTCCGTGGAGGCACACGATCCGGGTCATGTACAACTCGGCCAACTTGGCGACGGTGTAAGTTGTCTTGACCGGGACGAAGTGAGCTACCTTGGTGAGTCGATCAACGATCACCCAGATAGAATCATGACCAGCTTGGGTCCTGGGCAGTCCCGTGATGAAGTCCATTCCTATCTCTTCCCACTTCCATTCAGGGACTTTGAGGGGTTGAAGAAGTCCGGCAGGTCTCTGATGTTCTGCCTTGACTCGCCGGCATGTGTCGCACTTGGCCACATACTCAGCTATTTCTCTCTTCATGCTGACCCACCAATATTTCTCCTTCAGGTCTTGGTACATCTTTGTACTCCCGGGATGAATGGAGTAAAGAGTATCGTGGGCTTCTTGAAGGATGAGAGTCTTCAACTCAGGTATGTTGGGTACACATACTCGGTTTCCAATCCAGATGGTACCATGTTCGTCCTCGGAGAATCCGGGGGCTTTACCCTTCCTCATGTTTTGCTGGATCTCCAGGATGTCTGGGTCGTCCTTCTGCTTCTCTCGGATCTGGTCTATTAAGACAGGCCGAGACTCCAAGGCAGCGAGGTACTCTCGAGTGGTGATCCCTAGGTTTAGCCTTTCCATCTCTTTATAAAGTAGAGGAGCCTGGTCTTGAATCATGATGGCGTTGCAGTACCCTTTTCGACTAAGAGCGTCTGCCACCACGTTTGCTTTGCCCGGATGATAATGGATGCCCAAGTCGTAATCCTTGATCAGTTCCAACCATCTCCTTTGCCTGAGGTTCAGATCTGGTTGGGTGAATATATACTTGAGGCTCTTGTGGTCGGTGAAGACCTCACACCGATTCCCCACAAGGTAATGTCTCCATATCTTCAAGGCATGAACCACGGCTGCTAGTTCCAGGTCGTGGGTTGGGTAGTTCAGCTCATGTGGTCTCAACTGCCGGGAGGCATAGGATATCACTTTCCCTTCTTGCATTAAGACGCATCCCAATCCTTGACGAGAGGCATCGCAGTAGACGTGAAAGTCTTTCCGGATGTCTGGCAGAGTCAGAATGGGGGCTGACACGAGCTTCTTCTTGAGAGTCTGGAAGCTCTCTTCGCAGTCGGGGGTCCAGTCAAACTTCACCTCTTTCTGCAGAAGTCTGGTCATAGGCTTGGCGATCTTGGAAAAATTCTCGATGAACCGGCGGTAGTATCCGGCCAATCCGAGAAAACTCCGGATCTCGGTCACGGTCGTTGGCTGTAGCCAGTTGGTTACCGCTTCAACGGTGGTTGGGTCCACTGCTATTCCTCCGGCAGATATGACATGGCCGAGGAACTTCACCTCAGACGACCAAAATTCGCATTTGCTGTATTTGGCGTATAGTTGCTGCTCCCTTAGCTTTCCGAGGGTCAGACGGAGGTGAGTCTCGTGTTCCTCCTTGGTCTTGGAGTAAACGAGGATATCGTCGATGAATACCACGATGAACTTGTCCAAGAATTCCATGAATACATTGTTCATCATGTTCATGAAGAAGGCCGGGGCATTCGTGAGTCCGAACGACATCACAGTGTACTCGTAGAGTCCATAGCGGGAGGTGAAAGCAGTCTTGGGTATATCTTCCTCCCTGATCCTTAACTGGTGATAACCTGACCTGAGGTCGATCTTGGAAAACACCGAGGATCCTTTCAGCTGATCGAACAGGTCGTCGATCCGAGGCAATGGGTATTTGTTCTTGATGGTTACGTCGTTCAAGGCTCTATAGTCCACGCACATCCTCTTGGTCTTGTCTTTCTTCATGGCAAATATGACCGGTGCACCCCAGGGTGAGGTACTTGGTCGGATGTACCCTTTCTGCTCTAGGTCTTCAATATTGGCTTTGACCTCAGCTAGTTCATTGGCGGCCATCCGGTATGGGCGCTTGGAAATTGGAGTGGTGCCGGGGACAAGCTCGATCCTGAATTCGATGTCTCGCTTGGGAGGCATTCCCGGTAGATCTTCAGGAAAGACGTCCGCGAACTCCTTGACTATGGGTACTTCTTCAAGGGCCAAAGAGTGAAGGGACGCACTGAGCGGCTTGCGACTGGCCATACGAAAGGTAACGACCTCGCCTTCTGGGTTGGTCACCGTGACGGATTTGTTGGCACAGTTGATCACACCTTTATGCTTCATCAACCAATCCATCCCTAGGATGAAATCAAGTCCGGTGCATTGGATGAGAACTGGCTCGGCTCGAAACAATACTCCTAGGATCTCAATCTGAACCTTAGGGCTATATAAGCGGGCTAAGGTCTTGTTGCCGGGAGTAGTAATAACCATGGGTGTGGGTAGCGGAAGTACGTCCAGTCCATGTGATTTTACGAAATCCTTGGAGACGAAGGAGTGTGTCGCTCCAGAGTCAAACAATATCAAGGCCGGTACGGAATTCACAGTAAACGTACCGAGCACGACTTCTGGCGCCTCCTGAGCTTCCTCCGCGTTGACGTGGTTTACGCGGGCTCGCACCGCCTGGTTGGGCGCCGCGCCTTGGGGCCGTTTGGGGTGGGGACACTGGTGGGAGTAGTGCCCCTCCTTGCGGCAGTTGAAGCAGACGACCGGCCTTCCTTGGCGATCCCTCAAGATCGGGGCTTTGGTGGCCGGTGCGGGCTGAGCGGCCGGAGCTGGTGGAGCGGGGCGAGGATGCCCGGCGTTGGATCCACCGGCTGCATGAGGTGGCCTGTAGGCGGGCCGAGGATGGTAGGCGGGCGCTGGTGGCGGAGGGACGAAGCGGGGCCTCTGAGAGTTCGCCTGCTGATGCTTGAAGGCGATCATCTTCCTCTTCTTGAGGTCCAGCTTGTTCTGCTCAGTCTCTTGGATGAGCGCTTTATTGACCAGCCGCTGGAAGTCGGCGAAGTCGGCGGCGACGAGCTGGATGGACAGCTCATCCTTAAGTCCCCTTAGGAACTTGGCTTGGCGGAGGGCGTCGGTGCGCACTTCCTCCGGGGCGTAGCGAGCGAGGCGGTTGAACTCATGGAGGTACTCCATGACAGTCCGGTTGCCCTGCTGCAGGTCGCGGAACTCCTGCTGCTTGACCGCGATGACACCGGCGGGGACGTGGGCGGCGCGGAAGGCGATGGTGAACTCCGCCCAAGTCACCATGTGGCCCTCTGGCTGGGACGCGCGATAGTTGTCCCACCATTCAGCGGCGGGACCCTGGAGTTGGTGAGTGGCGAAGGCCACTCGCTCCCGGTCTGTGCAGGGGAGGAGGTCGAGCTTCTTCTCGATGGTGCGGAGCCAATCTCCGGCCTCCATCGGGTTGGTCGTGCTCGAGAAGACGGGCGGGCGCACACGCAAGAACTCGGAGAGTTGCGGAGCGGCCGCGGGTGCTGGTGCGCGAGGGGCGGGCTCCCCATTCTGCAGACGGTCCAACTGAGCCTGTTGGTGCTGCATTTGGGTGAGGAGGGCGGTGATCAGGTGATTCTGGTTTGCCATCATTTCCGCCAAGGTGGGGTGGTTGGCGGAAGGCGACCCAGACTGACGTGGGCCTGTCGCACCCCAGTGAGGTACAACTCCCTCGGGCGCATCCCGGCTTCCTCCTGCTCCGTTGTTGGAGCCGGTGTTCTGGTGGTCGGCCATCTTCTGAATATGCATAGTCATAAGACAAACGAATTGACAAAACAATGCACGATAATAGCTTCATCTCATAAATAATTTCAGTGGTAAAATGTTCATTACAATCAAGTTTTTATTCTACCCAAGACACACTCGTCATGGGTAGCACCACATACGAATTTTATTTTTAAACTAGCGACTCCTACGCCTACTCGCCACCGGAGGCAGTCTCCGTGCTCTCGGAACCACGAGTGCGCGGCTCCGAAGGGACGGTGGGCTCGAGAAAGTTCTCGATGATAGGGTCGGAGACGAGGCCGGGGCGTGGTGCAGGGACGCTGGCGGTAGATGGTCCGGCGGTGGAGGGGTGAGGTGGGATCCGCTTGGGGCGAGGGACGGGCTCACGGATGGGCTTCCTCTTCCTCGGAAGGAGAGGGACCATCTCAGCGATGTCCTTCTGCAGCTGCATGATTTTGCGCTGCAGCTCGCCGTTCTGCTGGATCAAGTTCTTCGTTTCTCCACGAAGAAACTCGACCGCCTCATGGTGCTCGTCGGCGTCGAGCACCGCCTCAGTATGGAGATCATCCATAGCCTGTAGAAGACGTGACTGCCGGGCCATGGCTGGATCGCGCACCGGAGTGAACTCCGTGGTAGATACTGCGGTGGGCGCCGGGAGTACGCTTCGGCACAAGCCGGAAGGATGTGTTTTGAAGACGATCGTCGTAGATCATCCTCAGCTCCATGAGGGCCTGGAGGGCGACTCGTTGGCACGCGACGTCGAAGGTCGGGCCTCCAAGTGCCGTAGTGTAGGGTGGCAGATGCTCTCCGGAGCCGTGGACGGTGAGGGAGACGTCGCAAGGCCCGGCGAATTCCTCCAAGTAGATCCCTTGGAATTCGGGTTCGAAGAGGAACCCGAGGAATGTGAGCATCATCCGGAGTTCCCTGACGAAGCCCTCAAAGTGTCGGCAGAAGCTTTGAACCCGGTAGACTGGCATCTACAAAACAGCAAGTTGAATAAAAGTGAGGAGAGGAACAAAATTTGTAAATTAGATTTTCGAGAAATAATTTCCTATGGTCCGTGGCTAGGCGGGTCTGTTTGGCTTCCTACAGTCGAGTCGGCTCTGATACCATCTTGTCACGCCCCGATTTATCAAATCGAGACATTATTGAATTTCATAAGAAAAACAATAATCCAAGAGGTTCATCATGCGACATACGTACATCATACAGTATTCATGGCACGCAGACCATAATTATTACATCATTGTCTTTAGTAAAAGCAGCAAATAAAATATTTTAGGAAAACGGCATGACGAACTCCTTCTTCAGGATCTTTCTTCTCGACTGGGTCGCTACTCCAGACCGTCTTCATAGTAGGTGTCCTCTGTGGGGTCCAACGGGTATGAGTACAAAAAGTACTCAACAAGCCACCGCAAATGCAAATAATAATGCAAGGTAATGAACAAGGAAGGGTAATGGCTCAAGTGCGGAAAAGTACATTTACAGTTATTGCATTTAATGTAATCACATTTTAATTATGCGGAAAAGTAGACATGAACATCAACAACATCCACTAACTCGAGGAGTACGTTTTACCTCCTCGCACAACAGTCCTTACATGACAATTCAACATGCACATACATTTTCAAAGTAGACTAACTGTGGGATGTCACGCAACCCGCCCTTGACCGTGGGCTCGGCTTTTCGAAAAGATTTATGACTCTGATCAGAGGTGTACTACTGTACCCACAAGGCACGCACTCATCCCAACGAGATGACCCATTTCACGGGAACTCGTGCCAAAACCTCAATATGAGATGTTCCAAGCGATAACCACCCGCTCTAGGTTTCGCCGGCGCGCCGGGCCGTATCCCGGCTAACGTCGCACCCCCTTTTGCGCCACATTGGTACAAGTCACCCGCAGGTGCAACTTGACCCATCTCCAAGTGGTGGCCTCGGTTTGGAACAACCCATACCTTAGTTAGGACTTACCCACTAGACTTGTGGTTAGTACGGAAGTGTATTGCAACGGATCCCTCAGACCGGTCCTTATAGTGCCCCGGGTGCTACCGACCAATGCCCTAGCTTGCACCCGGAACCCACCATGCATTCACTCACAACCATACTCCAACACCGACAGAATTCCATAGATAAGAAACCATGGGGATCATATAGTAGAACCAAGTACTACGACTCATTTTTATCCTATAGCGATCGTGTCGATACATTGGACACTAGCTAATAACACATATCATATGGTGACAAGGAGTTTAGGCTAGAGAGCATGGCTTGGGTTGCACATCAAGGTCGGGGGATCCTAAATAAATATATTGTAAGGGTTCATTTGACTAATGCATATATAACCTATGTGTTTTAACGATAGTTTAATCAAACATGGGTTCAATATGCTCAAAAGATTGGTTTGGTGACTTGCCTTGTTCAGCGAATGGGGAGGGAGGAACTTCCGGGAAGTACTCCGGCTCCTCGGCGACGTCGTAGTCTTTTTAATATAAAGTCAAATAAAAAGAGTACCACATTCAATCAAACCATATAACATTACATTGCAAGCATATAAGTTAAAGTTGGTTGGATTAAAAATAAAGTAAATTCAGATATTAAAGTTCTGAAATTTATTCCTCCATTAATTTAAAGTGAATCTAAATAAATCATTGTTTTTCATAAAAGAGCATTTAAGTGGGCATAACCCTACATTGAGTTTTCTAACCAATTTAGTTCAATTGATTTATAGGAAACCTAGTGGTTTTAGTGTTTTAACAGTAAAGGACAATTATACAATTTTTCTGGAATTTAAATATTGAAATTCACATTTAAATCCTAAGGGCATTTGAATACTTATTTAAATAAACATGAAAATGTCCAAATAAACCTACTGTTTTTATTGCATAAACATGTAGAGAATAATTTTATGAATTTTCTAAAATTGGAATGGCAATTTTTAGAGTCCAAATGCATTAGATATGAATTTTACAAGTTTAAAAGCATTTCTGGAATTTTATTTTCAAATTTTAAACCTCTCGGGTCCACGGTGAGCCAGGCCCACGGTGAACCCGCGCACTGTGCGCGTGCGCCGGATCGATCTGGACCGTCGGATCTGGATCCGGTGGCCAGGCGCGAGGCGGGGGGGTTAAGTCGCTACGGACGGCCAGGATTAAAACGTGCGAACCGGTACCACGTGGACGCACAGGATTAAACGCGGGTTTTAAATACAGATGGACGCACGAGATTAAAACGTACCGCTTCACTCAGATCCGACGGCGCCGATTAAATCGCACGAGGGATTAAATCTGGGCCGTTAGATCTGGATCGCGCGGCGCGGATCGAATCCGACACGGCACGGGTACTCGACCCGTGCCGGTCGTCTTCTCCGACGACGGCGAGCGGGCCAACGGCCACGGCGAGCGACGGCGGTCCTAGCTAAGCCTAGAAATGGAAAGAGGGCACTACGGCGGTCATGATGGTACCTTAGGCGAGGCGAGGGGTCGACGGGAAGTGGTCGGCGGCGAGGGTAGACGGCGAAGCACTTCGGGCTCCTCGTCGGCGATGGGGTTCCGGCGATCTCCTTGACCGGCGGGGACGTGGCCGAGGTGGGGGACGTCCTGGCGGTCACGACGGTGGCGGAGGCGAGGGCCGGGGTGGTCCGAGGCGACGGCGAGGGGCGGCCGGAGGCGAAGCAGGGAGAAAATGCTCAAGGGCGAAGTAGGGGCGCTCTGTTCGTTCTCGAGGCGATTGAGCGTGGGGGTCGAACGCGGCGGAGGCAGGGGGGTTAAATAGGGTCACCGGCGGGGGTCGCATGCAAGGAAACCGGCCAGAGGGCCTTTACTCGCCGGCGATGGCTCGGCCATGCACGCGGAGCGGCGATCCCGTGGCATAAACGCGAGGGTTAAAGCGGGGAAACGGTCGGCGCGACGCGGGGGACCGAGTTATGGCGGCAATTTAATGGGGGACGCGTCGGCGAGGCGAATCCGAGGGCGAGGTCGTCGGCCGGCGGGATTTGGGGGCGACGGCGCGGGGTTGAAGACGGATCTGACACGCGGGGGCCACTGACCAGCGAGCGCGAACGGGCGAGGGTGGCGTCTGACGGGTGGGGCCGGGGTGTCGGGTTCGCGCGCGAGGGGAGGGATTCGGCGCCGACAGGTGGGACCAGGTTGTCAGCCAGAGGGGAGCGCGGTAACGGGCTGGGCCGGCCGGGAGAGAGAGAAGGGAGGGGGAGGAGCCCAATACTGTTCTAATGTTTTTCTGAATAAAAATAATTCCAGAAAATAGATTAAAAGATTTGGGCTACTTCCAAGGCTGGTAAAAATTTATAAAAATTCTCAAAATTATCTTTTGGCCTTAGGATTATATACAAAAAGTTTCACCTCCTAATTTGGTCATCTACTCTATGTTGTAGTTCAAAAGGGTATAAAAGGGATTTAAAAGTATTTTCTGAAATAATAATTCCAAGAATTGAATTTAATAATATTTTTATTGTTTTGAAAAATTGAGGTGTTACACCAAGCAACCCCAAGGAGCCACTCCCAACCTAGCAATCCATGCCCGCATCAACCACGTCACCGCCGAAGAAGCCCAGGAGGCTCCAGAGATCGTCTTCGGTATGTTTACTACAAACTCCATACCCGCATTAATCATAATCAACTTGGAGCAACCCACTCTTTCATATCCAAAAACTTTGTGATGAATAATGGACTAGAAGTACTCCAACTACCTAATCATTTGGTAATTGCCACCACTCGCAACCAAAATCTAGCCACACTATTTAGCCAAATTATAAGGATAGAGATCCAAGGGGTATTATTTTGGGCCGACCCAATCCTTATAGATTGCAAGGGCCTAGACCACATCCTTGGTATGGACTTGTTGATGAAGCAAAAGGGAATGATAGACTATGCCAGTAAGTCTGTCACCCTAACCAGCGAGAATGGAATTCCCATCACCTTTAAAATGGCCACCCATGGTTTGAGAAGGACTTCCCTCCACTAGATGGCAGTAGAAGAAGTACATGTAGTCTAAGAATATGTGGATATTTTCCTAGAAGAACTGCCAGGAATGCCACCCAAGAGGGACATTGAATTCAGGATCGAGCTCATCCCCGAAACCCGCCCATCTCCAAGCGACCATATTGGATGGTCGCAAATGAACTAGCAAAAGTGAAAAGTAACATTGAAGAGCTCGAACAGAAGGGTTATATTTGACCGAGTGCCTTGCCTTGGGGAGCACTGATCATATTCACCATGAAGAAGGATAAGACGAAAAGGATGTGTGTGGGCTATAGGGATTTGAATGATGTAACCATCAAAAACAAGAACCCGTTACCATGGATCGACGACCTGTTCGATCAACTCAAGTGATCCCATTCTTCTCTAAGATCGACCTCCGATCGAGCTACCATCAGCTCAAGATTAGAGAGGAGGACATCCCCAAGACCACATTCACATCCTGATATGGCTTGTATGAGTACATAGTGATGTCGTTCGGACTCACGAAGGACCCCGCATTCTTCCTGAAAATGATGAACAACGACTTCATAGAATTCTTGGACAAATTCATTGTAGTATTCATCGACGACATCCTCGTCTACTCCAACAACAATGAAGAACATGAAACCCATCTCCATCTTACCTTGGGAAAGTTACGGGAGCATCAGTTATATGCCAAGTATAGGAAGTGTGAATTCTGGTCGTCAGAGGTGAAGTTCCTAAGGCATGTCATATCTGCTGGAAGGATAGCCATGGGCCCAACCACTGTTGAAGTAGTAACCAACTGGTTATAGCCCAAGAATGTATCGGAGATCCGGAGTTTTCTAGGATTGGCCGGATATTACCAGCGATTCATCGAAAAATTTTCAAAGATTGCCAAGTCTGTGACCATATTGTTACAGAATGAAGTAAAGTTAGAATGGACCCCATCCTGCGAGGAAAGTTTTCAGACCCTCAAGAAGAGACTCGTATCAGCCCTAGCGTTGACACTGCCGGACATCTAGGAAGACTTCCACGTCTACTACGATGCCTCTCGCCTAGACCTATGGTGTGTTCTCATGCAAGATGGTAAAGTGGTATCATACGCCTCACGACAATTAAGACCGCACGAGATGAACTATCCCACGCATGACTTAGAATTGGCTACAGTAGTCCACGCACTGAAGATATGGAGGAACTATCTTGTCGGCAACAGATGTGAAGTTTTCGCTGACCACAAGAGCCTCAACTACATATTCACCCAGACTGACCTAAACCTCATACAAAGAAGATGGTTAGAACTAATCAAGGATTACGACTTAGGCATCAACTACCACCCAAGCAAGGCAAACGTGGTGGTCGATCCTCTAAGTCAGAAGGGATACTGCAATGCCCTCACATTATGAGATCAAGCCCCTCTGCTATACCGAGTGATGGGGAAGGAATAGGATGGCCCGATCTTTCGGTGAGTAGAGGAGGAGAAGATAACTTCGATTGGATGGAGACGACATTGACGACCCGACTACAACCGTATGAGACGTTCGTGTTGCGCCTTAGCGATCGATACACCAACTCTAAGGGTTGTTGATCTTATCGGTGATCAACCTTGTTCCTGCAAGCAATCGAAGAACAAGCAAGAACAAGATAAAGGAGCAACTAGTATTGCTGGATGTGAAAGACGCACAGGGATAGTTGGGGTTCTGAAACGTGAAACCGGCGATCTAACCGATCACGGGTTTACACGGACAAGTAGCATTGGCTAAACTTTTATCTAATCAAAACCCAAATTACAACTGAAGTCTCTAGGGGTATTTATAGCCCTAGGGACGTCCCCAAAGTTTGGAAACTTATTACATATAGAAACTACTAATTATTTCCAAAACAGAATTACTAGAAAAGAGAAACTTAGATCCTTAAGCCTTGGCCGTGATTCTTTCGGTGGAATAAATATATTATCTTCCATTTAGACATCCTCAGCTTTCCAAAAAGTCCAAGATCATCTAAATCGGAGCTTCCATGTGAAAGATATGCATGTGTGAATCTCGTGCTCTCCTTGAAGTCCGAGTCTGAGTAACACGCATTGTTTTGGTTATTGCAATCTCCTCGGATCGAATCTGGAAGTGTAGCTGCATCCGTTGGAAAGAGGACGTCTCAATCTTTCCAAAAAGTCCACGATCATCCAAATCAGAGCTGCCATGTAAAAGTTGTGCACGTTTGAATTTGTTGCTGTCCATGCAGTCCGAATCCGTGTCGAAAATGTGTAGAAGTTAATCTCCACTTTCCCTTGGCACATAAATAACGTCCCAAAATTGTATATTATGTTTTCATGCCATTGACTTGGTCCCCAATCAACTTCCATGATGTTCCATGCCCTTTTTGCGCTCTCAACGTGTTGCTTGATCCACGTGAGAATTTCTGTAATTGAAATTAAAAGTACCTCATGGTGTAGCATCCATGGTTCAAATAAATAAAATTTAAATCTAACGTAGAAAGCATGCACCTTAGTTTATTTGCTCACAATCATGGTCATATCCAAGCTAGTGATGTCCTCATCATTCTCTCCTTCTTGGCTACAAACCGTCCTCGGTTTGTTCTTGTATTGGCACTCATTGTAGCTCCTAGCAAAATAGATATCATTGTGCAATATCACTTGTCCTTTTGTTACATTGTGAGTAGAAGGAAACCAACTCACGTTGACATTCGGTTTCGCATGTGTCGGTGAAGAACCATCCTTGATGAAAGGAGACGAAAATGTGAGGTTGTTGAACAACTTAACATGCTCTCCTTCTTGAAAGCAAACATGTGTTTTTAAATCAAAACAAGAGACTCTCGAGGCAGTAGGATTAATTAACATGACTTGCTCGAGGTAATTATTTTCAGGATTTACATGCAATTTCAAATCTGAACATATGTAATTCTATGCAAAAAGTATATGTCTTGCTTATGGTATGTGCCAAATATATGAAAAATAACATTGGCAGGACATGGCAAATTAAACCTTGCAAATAATTTTTCTTTTAAATAAGTGAGCTCACAAAGATCCATAATTTCAATACATCCCCATGTATTTAAAGATGATAACAATTTAATTTCTTCATTCTCATTAGTAATGTGGAAAACATGTTTAACATCAGCGCTTGAGGAATTAACAATAGAAACAACACTTTCTTCCACTAGTTTTGGAAGGTATATAAGTGAAGCATTAACACACAACTCTTCTTTGTCATGAGGAATTTCAAGCAAATCATCTGTTAACAAAGAAATTTCAGAAAAAGATTCCACTAATGGTTGCTCTATAATAGCATGAATATCTGATGATTGTGTTTGATGAGGAGCACACTCACATTGATTAATTTCAGCACATATATTACCTTGCAAAACCTTCTCTGATGATGTAAGTGCATACTTGCTCTCTTTTTCCTGTTCAAAGTTAGTAGAACTAGAAGGCAAACTGATTGGCGTCTTCTCTAAAACAATAGCAATCGACATGCAAGTTCAAACAATTGAAAGAGAGAATTATATGTTTCATGAAGAAGCATTTCCCGAATTTCCTTGTTAAGCCCACGTAAAAACCTTTGTTCCATAGCTTCTTCACATTCATCTATAGCACAACATAATAAACAAGCATGCATATCATGATAGTATGAGGCAACGCTTTTGCTATCTTGTTTTAAACATTGTAGTTTCTTTAACAGAATATCGGCATAATATGGAGGAACAAAAGCATCTCTCAAATATTTCTTTAAGTCTTTCCAAGATTGAGGTATTTTATCATGTCTACAAAGATGTTTCCAATGATATGCAGCATCTTTAACTAACACTTTAGAGGCAACCATAACCTTTCTCTTTCAGACAAGTTATACTTTTTAAATTCATTATCAACAGCTAGCTCCCAATGAATATATGCATGAGGATCATAATTTCCTTCAAAATAAGGTAGTGTACATTTGAACCTAGCTAGAATTTCATCACATACCTCATATTTATCGTGTTGATCTCTCATGTGTCGATGAAGATGTCGATATTGAGCTTCACTATATCCTATCTCCTTGTGTATCCCTGCCATGATTAGTAGTAGACAAGAAACATACAAATAATATGTACGCTCCTATTAACTACAAGATTGTGAAGGCACAACGTCACACGCGCTCAATCCTGTATCAAGCTCTTACAAGTTCTTACCAATGCAAGCATGAAGGTGTTGTACACCGACTTAATCACAAACACCACGGAGATTAGATGTATCGATGCTTGGAAAACACTTGGTTGTACAAGTTGTAGTCAAATCTGTGGAGCTCTAGGTAGGCTGAAATATGTAGCAAGGAAAACTAGAACCACATTAGCATAAGCAAATTGAGTAATTGTTCAACGTCGGTATTGTGCTGATCCTAGGCTTGAACGTACTAGAGACGCGAGCCTAGACACAAACGATACCACCAAACCGCAAAAGGTAGAACTAGCTTTCCTCCTCTTTTGTCACAAGTTTTCTTTCTTCACTTTTTTTCTCTTTTCTCTTTTTTTTGGTGCAGCTTTTTTTTTCTTCTATTTTTTGAGCACCTTTCTGTCTTTTTTTTTCCTTTTTTCTCTCTTTTTTAAAGAACAACAAATGACAAGGTGACTCTTAGTATAGAACTCCTGAACCTTGTACGTCCAAAAACAGAACGCAAACGACCGAATATGAAGATGACTCTAAAAGGGAAAACACAGATCTGGTTGTAAGCTTTCCAAAATATATCAAAACTCTCCAATCTGAATAGGAAGGTGCGAGATATGATAGTTTTAGTAACACCTGCACGGTCTGCCCGAATTATTCTCGAATTCCAACAAACAAACCGACTCCAATTTGATTTGAACTCAAAAACTAAGGGATAAAAATACCCTAAACACTTGATAGACAGACAAAAACACGGTGGTAAAAAACGTGACAAGAACTCGAAACTCTAAACGAACTAAACACTAAGACCAGCAACTTCACAAGACGATGCAAACAAAAACTCAAAAAGTCGATACTAAGCAGAACTAGTAATAGGCTCAAAGAGGCTTGGATCTCAGGTAATTTTTTTGTGTGGCTTTTTCTAGACTGTAGGAAAAAAATAAAAAACTCACCGATCAACGAAAGCTCTGATACCACTTGATGGAGAAGGAATAGGATGGCCCGATCTTTCGGTGAGTAGAGGAGGAGAAGATAACTTCGATTGGATGGAGACGACGTTGACGACCCGACTACAACCGTACGAGACGTTCGTGTTGCGCCTTAGCGATCGATACACCAACTCCAAGGATTGTTGATCTTATCGGTGATCAACCTTGTTCCTGCAAGCAATCGAAGAACAAGCAAGAACAAGATAAAGGAGCAACTAGTATTGCTGGATGTGAAAGACGCACAGGGATAGTTGGGGTTCTGAAACGTGAAACCGGCGATCTAACCGATCACGGGTTTACACGGACAAGTAGCATTGGCTAAACTTTTATCTAATCAAAACCGAATTACAACTGAAGTCTCTAGGGGTATTTATAGCCCTAGGGACGTCCCCAAAGTTTGGAAACTTATTACATATAGAAACTACTAATTATTTCCAAAACAGAATTACTAGAAAAGAGAAACTTAGATCCTTAAGCCTTGGCCATGATTCTTTCGGTGGAATAAATATATTATCTTCCATTTAGACATCCTCGGCTTTCCAAAAAGTCCAAGATCATCTAAATCGGAGCTTCCATGTGAAAGATATGCATGTGTGAATCTCGTGCTCTCCTTGAAGTCCGAGTCTGAGTAACACGCATTGTTTTGGTTATTGCAATCTCCTCGGATCGAATCTGGAAGTGTAGCTGCATCCGTTGGAAAGAGAACGTCTCAATCTTTCCAAAAAGTCCACGATCATCCAAATCGGAGCTGCCATGTAAAAGTTGTGCACGTTTGAATTTGTTGTTGTCCATGCAGTCCGAATCCGTGTCGAAAATGTGTAGAAGTTAATCTCCACTTTCCCTTGGCACATAAATAACGTCCCAAAATTGTATATTATGTTTTCATGCCATTGACTTGGTCCCCAATCAACTTCCATGATGTTCCATGCCCTTTTTGCGCTCTCAACGTGTTGCTTGATCCATGTGAGAATTTCTGTAATTGAAATTAAAAGTACCTCATGGTGTAGCATCCATGGTTCAAATAAATAAAATTTAAATCTAACGTAGAAAGCATGCACCTTAGTTTGTTTGCTCACAATCATGGTCATATCCAAGCTAGTGATGTCCTCATCACCGAGAAATGGAAAGGCTGAACCTAGGAATCACTACTAGAGAATACCTAGCCATCCTAGAGGCAAGACCTATCTTAATGGACCAAATCCATGAAGCGCAGAAAGAAGATCCCAACATAGCAGATATCTAGAAGAATATGAGAAAGGGAAAAGCCCCAGGCTTCTCCGAAGATAAAGACGACACCATATGGTTCGGAAACCGACTCTGTGTGCCCAACCAGCTAGAGCTAAAGGTCCTTATCCTCAAAGAAGCCTAGGAAACCATCGACTCAATACATCTGAGGAGTACTAAAATGTACAAAGACTTGAATGAGAAATATGGTGGTTCAGTATGAAGAGGGAGATTGCCTAATATGTAGCCAGATGTGACACATGTCAGCGAGTCAAGGCAGAACACCAGAGACCTGCCGGTCTATTGCAACCCCTCAAGGTCCCCGAATGGAAGTCGGAAGAGGTAGGAATGGACTTCATCACTAGACTACCCATAACCTAAGCTGGATATGTGTCCATTTCGGTGATCATTGGTCGGCTCACCAAGGTAGCTCAGTTCATCCCCATCAAGGTGACTCATAGTGTCCCAAAGCTAGCAGAATTATACATGGTCCGAATAATGTGTTTACACGGAGTCCCAAGGAAGATAGTATCTGATCGAGGTAGCCAGTTCACCTCCAAGTATTGGAAGAATCTTTTGGAAGAAATCGACACCAGGCTAAACATTAGTATGGCATACCACCCCAAACGGATGGTCAAACTGAGAGAGTAAACCAAATACTAGAAGACATGCTCAGAGCCTACGACATAGATTTTAGCAGTATGTGGGACAAGAGTGCCCTATGCAGAGTTTTCATACAACAACTATCAAGTCAGTTTGTAGATGTCCCATTTCGAGGCAATGTATGGACGTAAGTGTCAAACGCCGCTACTATGGGATCAAACTGGTGAATCTCAGTTGTTTGGTATGGACATTCTGCGGGAAGCCGAAGCAAAAGTCAAGGTCATTAGAGACCGGTTGAAGATAGCACAATCCCTCCAAAAGAGCTATGCTGACCATCAACGTAGAGACTTAGCATTCGAGGAAGGCGATTATGTCTATCTTCAAGCACCCCCTTTGAGGCACTTAGATATTCAACATAAAGGGAAAGTTAGCTCCCCGTTATGTTGGTCCTTTTCCGATCCTCCGTCGGCAAGGAGAAGTCGCATAACAGTTGGAGCTACGACCCTCCTTAGCTAGAGTACCTAATGTGTTTCACGTCTCCTAGTTGAAGAAGTTCCTACGAGTACCGAGCGAACGAGCAGATCTTCAGCAACTCGAAATTCAAGGAGACCTGACCTATATCGAAAAGCCTGTCCAAATCCTAGAGGTCAAGGAAAGAGTAACTAGGAATCAAGTAGTCCATTTCTGCAAGGTTCAGTGCAGTAACCACCCCGTCGAAGAATCCACCTGGGAGAAAGAGGATGACCTAAAAGCCCAATACCCCAAGCTATTCTAGGAACCTTTCGAATCTTGGGATGAGATTCTTTGTAAGGGGGTATGTTTGTAACACCCCTAATTTTTGGAGCAATAAAATAAATACAGAAAAATCAGAATTTTCAGAATTTTTTTTTAATTCTCATAAAGCCACAAATGCCTAAATAAATGGAATCCAGAGAAATAATTCAAATCATGATCTAAAAAATTTATGTTATGTTCCTAAGACCAAGATACAATTTTGGGAATTTTTATAAATTTTTGCAACCTTTGCTGCTAGCCTATGATTTAAAAATCAATTTCTGCAATTATTTTTATTCAGAAATCAATTTAAATGATATAACGCCGCTCCCCTCATTTCTCTCTCTCTGGTCGGCCCAGCCCACCAATCCCCATGAATCCTCACTGACAAGTGGACGCCGCTTGTCGGCGCACTCAACCTTACACCCGAGCCATGGCTCGCCTGTCAGTCTTCATCAACCTCGAGCGGTAGAGATCCCCGACTGCTGCTGTGAAATCCGATCATCTCCACCGTGGGCCCGAGCTCCGATTAAACACCAGAATTAATCCACTGTTACACCCGCACTTGATTGCCCTCTGATTCCCTCACCGTTAAGCTTCGCCGTGATAGAGAGCTAGCATCGCCATTTTGCATCATCGCTCTAGTTCATGCTCCAGCCACCGCTCGTCATCGCCGGAGTCCTTACCTCGCCTCACCGATGACACCGGAGTGACCCTCACCGACCGTTGCATCTCGACCACCGCTTCGATCGAGCCCTTTGCCACCAGAACCTCATCGCCGTCAAGGACCCGAGGCTCCACCACCGCCCCACCCACCGCCAGCTTCGTCCAGTTGACCCCGAGCCTCGCCGATAGTACCCTCGTGATCCCCTTGTTATCCTGATCCTGTTTTTAGTGTTAGCACACCATCCCAACCATCGCTGTTGACGCTAGGGCCATCGCCTTTATCGGCCATTGCTAGAGAAGACGACCGGTGCGGGTAAAATCCTCGTGCTGTGTCGGATCTCACCACGACTGCATGTTCTTGATTGGACGGTAGGGATTAAATCACATCTGACATTTAATCTTGGCCGTCTGATCTTGAAAAAAGGGTATCGTGTAATCTCAGCCATCCATCGCAATTTAAAATCTCAATGAGATCCGGGCCATAGATCAATGCTGGTTCAAAACGTTTTAATCTCAACCGTTGATCTTCACTTAATAATCCCACGCGTACTGTAACCGCTAGATCTGGATCCAACGGCTCAGAACCACCCGGTCCATAGCATAGTACTCGGGTTCACGGTGGACTCAGTTTACCATGGACCAGAGCCTGAATTGGAATTTAAAATAAATTCCAGAAAATGATTTAAACTTTAGAAATTCACATCTTGCTCAAATTAACTCCAAATTTGACTATTCAAATTTCAGAAAGTTTATCTTTTTATTCTCACCACATTCATCCAATAAAATGTATATGTTTACACTAGACAATTTATATTATTTAATTGGGATTAAAATAAACTTGAAGAAATCATTTTATAACTTAAAAAATTCATAACTCCTTTTAATTAACTCTAAAAATTACCATTTTAATTTCAGAAGCTTTATCATTTTATTCTCTTCAACTTTACCCAATAAAAAGTATATGCTTGTACTGTGATTTTATATTGTTTTAATTGCTTGTTATTCCTCATTTTACGTACCTAGAAGGTTACGACGTCGTTGAGGAACAGGAGTACTTCCCTGAAGTTTCCCCTTCCTCCTTTGCTGAACAAGGAAAGTCACCAACCCCATTTTGAGCATATTGAACCCAATTTTTAAATTAAATATGGCTAAAACTCATAGGTTGTATTTGCATTAGTCAAATGAATAACACTACAGTATATTTATCAGATCCCCAACCTTGATGTGCAAACCCAAGCCATGCTATCGAGCCTAAATTCTTTGTCACCAGTATACTTATTAATATTAGAAGTGTCCAATGTATCGACAGAACTGCTATAGGCTTAAAAACAAGTTGTAAGTACTTGGATTCTGATATATGATGCCCTAAGTCTCTCACCCCTAGTATTCTTTTGGTCTTGGAATTGGTTTGATAAGTTAGCATGGTGGGTTCCAGGTGCAAGCGAGGGCATTAGTTAGTCGCACCTGGGGCACTATAAGGACCGGTCTGCGGGATCTATCGCAAAGCACTTTCATACCAACCACAAGTCTAGTGGGTAAGTCTTAACTAGAGGTATGGGTCGTTCCAACCCAAGGCACTATATGGAGAGGGACAAGAAGCACATGTGGGTGGCTTGGGCCATGTGGCACAAAATAGAGCGTGACGTTGGTCCGGTGCGCCGGCACGCCGACGAACCATATAGTGTGTGTCATTGAGTTGGAGCGATTCATGCTAACGGTTTTGACATCAGTTCATGTGACCTGGGTTATTGGACACACTGCGGTGTGCGGGAATTAGTGTCTTGTGGGTACAGTGGTACACCTCTGATCAGAGTTAAATCTTTTCAAAAAGTCGAGCCCACAGTCAAGGGCGAGTGGAGTGACATCCCACGGTTAGTTTAAAATTCAAAGTGTGCATGATTGATTGGGCATGTAAGGACTGTCGAGCGAGAAGGGCTGACTATACTCCTTGAGTTAGAAGATGTTTCATCATCCGTGATTTAATTATTTTGTATGAATAAACCTGATTCACATTAAAGGCCGCAAGAGAAAAATGTTCTTTTCCACACTTTAAACCATTACCTCCCTTTGTTATTTCCTTGTATTATTATTGCATTTCTCCATGGCTTGTTGAGTATGTTTGTACTCACTTGTTGGAAAAACCACTTAAGAGGCGTACTATGATGAGGATGGTCTAGAGTAGCGACCTAGTCAAGGAAGCGACCCTGGAGAAGATGTTCATCGAGTTTATTATTTTCATAGTTTCTTTTATTTTAACACTTGTGTAATAATGTGGTCTGTGAGCCACGAATGCTTGATGTATGTGCGTTGTCATGTGATGAACATCTTGTGATTATTGATTTTCTATGGAATTTCAATAAAGTCCGGGTTTTATAAAATCCAGGCGCTACAGGCACGGTCTTGCTCCCAATAGTCAACTCTGTGTTTAGCATCCCAATCGTTTCCAATGAATTGCTGCTGAAGTACCTCACTACCATATTTGTTTTGATGCGGTCCTCCGGCCCTTTTTTCTAGCTTCTAGAAGGTGTCATATGGCAACAAGTTGATGTCCGCACCTCCGTCTATCATCATCTTGGACATCAGCTTACCATTTACCAGGCCCTTTATGTAAAGAGGTCTCAAGTGCCAATGCTCGTGATCTTCTAGCTTGTCGAATACTGCCGGTTGTGTGGTTAATACCAGCTGATCCATTATATTCGCTTGTGCGGTGTCGGCCTTAGGGGTGGCCCGATACTCTGTAGGAAGGAAGAAAACCATGTTTACCTCTATGTCTTTCTTATCATTGTGATTAGCTTTGTCTTTCACTCGCCATTCACTATTAATCATTTGGGCCCGATCAGTCTCATTCTTGTGGCTCTGCACCTTTGATTATGAGGAGGACATCCCTACCAATTATACAACCATACATGAATACCAAGATCCAATTATTCGAGTTCGAGCACGACAATTAAATCTCCGGTTCAACTCGTTTCTAAGTACCTTATTATATTATCTTGGTAATAAATTAGTCCCTATTATTATTATTGTTGTTGTTGTTGTTGTTAGGAACCATTGAGATGATGAAAATCACTTGGAGATAAGCAAAGAGTTGGAGAAGCACCAGGAAGGATGTCCAAGCCAATTTGAGAGTCCAATCCAACTACAATTCGTGTCCAACTCGGATTCCAGGAGTAGCATGCACTAATATCGTCACCCAGACCGCATAAGAACTCCATTTTCAACGTTCCACCTAGCCACAGAAAGATAACTTTAGAACCTTTCTAATTCCATTAGTTTCACCTCAAAATTCCTTCTAGATCAATGGGAATCTTCAAAACAATATTGAGTCCAGAATTTGTCAGCATTTTTTTTCTGCGTTATTGTGCCTATGGGCTGTGTATCCAGATGAGCCCATTAGGAGTGCGGCCCTAACTATACAAGGTTTTGGGGTTTAGTTTACACGTTGCTTTGATAGCCGCCGCTTCGCCGGATTTGTAAGTGAACCCCAACTTATACATTCCAATAGAATTTCAATTCGATTGTGTTTTCTGCGTTCTTGCATGCGTTCTTCAATTCATAGGCAAGGATTGGCCTTCTTGGCGAGGTCAATCAGGTTGTGCTTGGTTGATAACCAATAGAGAAGTGGTGTAGCAATTGCAAGGGCTGATCTCCACTACAAGAAAACCCCCCCTGTAGCTACGCCATAGTAGTAACGCCATGTAAAAGCATCTCTACATCCACATATAAAGATGCTTGTTGACACGATTTTGAAAGCATGTCAGATTGTTACGATAATAGACACGCTTATACTGTTACGTATCATACGAAGACATTTTTTGACACGCTATTGAAGTCATCTCAAAATGACACGATGTTAGACACGATTTAAAGCGTCATTATCACACAGAGACGTTGTAAAGTGTATCAAACATTTGTTTATAGCTAGGTATAGATGCTTTCTAACTTGATTATAAAAGCGTATTGAATTGATACAAAGTTTAACATGTTGTCATTCAGTGAATAGCATGTAGATTAGTCATAAATCGTATCAAATAACCATCAATAGAAAATGACATGGACATAAACACGCTTTGAAGTGTCATTATCCTCTTGACACATTTTAAAGCATATCACATAATTGTTTGTAATTGTGCCTCACTCTTTAGTCCCACCTCGCTAGTTTGAAGCACTGTGAGTGGTGGGCTGCCTATAAAACAAGGGCGAGGGGCACACCTTAGCAGCACAAATCTAATGCATTTTGCATTAGTATTATGTCAAGAAATAAAATTATGTTTGAAGTTTGATAGACATATTAAGTAATGATTTACTTTATGGTTATTTTCTATAGATAACCATGTTGATTTCGGATATCCGGATAAGATTTTTTCGGATTAACCGAATTCATATCCGGATAAGATTTGTATCCAAATTAAAAAAATTTGGATCCGGAACCATTTTTTCGGATTCGGACGGAAACTATCCGATTCATTTTCATCCCTAGCCACGTCACGTGCCACATCATATGCCACGTCATGTTCCACGCTCTACAAATTCATATCTATACTTATTACTGTGCAATAAGGCGTCCTTATAAAACGCATCTATATTATTAGACATGATTTGTATATGTATCTATAAATTGTATCTACATTTATTAACGTGAATGAAATGTCACAATACTACGTAACGACACCATTATAGACGTTTTATACATGTGTCTACTAAATTGTATCTAACTTTATAGATATGCAAATAACGTGTTTATAGACTCTCTTTCTTTATAGCAACGCATAAATAATTCATCTCTACAAGGTATGACGCAGTACGTACGAAGACGCTTCTAACACGCTTTATGAACGCGTGTCTATATTGACATAGAGATGAAATAAAGCATGTCTACATTCTAATTCCGGCGTAGCTACAGGGGGAGTTTTCTAGTAGTGCTCGTGGATCGGAAGCCGGATCGTCTACGCCGAGTTCTCCATAAATCATTGTTTATCTCCCACCTGACAAAATATCGGGCACCCCCTCCTCCATCAAGTGGTATCAGAGCTTGGGTTGCTGTCAGGTTCGTGTATCATAGATTAGATTGATTTCATATTCATCCCAAAGTCCACGAAAAAGCCAACAAAAAATCTATAGTAGTAGGTTTCCCTCAATCCAAGGCCATACCTAGCCTTTGCACATTTTGATTTCGAGGTTCGTAGTATTGAGTTTGTGTCCTTGATCAAGTACGGTTACTGGTTAGTATTGTGATCAATTCGATTTGCAATTCACGTCCAAACTGGAACCTCAAAACCTTGATTCAGATTGCCTTTGATAAAACAATCATATCTTTTTCATACTAACACGGAATAAGGCAAATAAATACATTTTCAAAATCTATTGAAAAAGTTAGGTCTAAGTTTTCCTACCCCAAGAACTTGGTGAAGTCGGGGACCCTATATCGATTTGGAAGTAGCATCCGATCAAACCACTCTAGGTATGGTTGTCGATACACAAAGGTCTGGTCCTTGGGCTTGAGCCAAAATTGGTGAAGAATTACCTCAGTAATTCGGTTCACCCAATCACCTTCTTGCTAGTTCAGTGTGAGGTATTAGTCAGTTGTTGGGGGTTGTTGATACTGATCAAGACAAACATCGTTGTATCTTTATTTTTCATTGGAGTAGGGTGGTACTCCTTAGTATGCAGTCTGGTGGTACCCTTAAGGAATGCCATCGGGTGCCTCCCTTCGTGGCACAAGATCTGGCAGAACGTTCTTGGCAACTCCGTACACGGGATGGGGCAACTCTCACCTGATTGTCCCTTGCTGCATGGCTGAATGATGGGATTGTGGTGTACCCCTACTGAAAGGATACGTGTTCTAGGATGGGTCCTACCTATCTATCCCCTGGAGCGCCGGTGTAGGCAGCAGGGCCGTCGCGTCAGTCTCCGCGCCGAACAAAGTGTTCGGCGGGCCCTGTCGTATCAGCCCTTGTGGTGGGGGCACCGGCTGATTGCGCTGAGGGTTTTGTAGCAGGCGAGGAGGGTTGGTCGCGAAGTACATCAGGCCTTGCGTCAGCTCTCGAGCATTCGTCCCATCGACAATCTTGTTGATCAATCTGTGCAAGGTGTTAACCAACACCTCAGACTGATTGATGAGGGTTTGATGCAGAGCATTGTCGACGGCTTCTTGAAAAGTGACCCGCAGACTCTCGACCTACGGAGTGATCTCACCAGCCACGGCTGGCCTCAGCAATTGACTCCACTAGACAGGACTAGATCGAGTCATGCCGACGACATCGAGGCACAATTTCTTGTAGTTCTCCACGTGATCTAGTACGTCTACTCTCTGTTCATTAATTAAGGCATCCATGGTGATCGGGATGATGTTGTTATCATTGAATTCACATGCCGTGGATGAATGATCTGAAAAATGTCTCAGTAGGTGTGTAAAAAGCGTGTTGGTGAATTTTTGGTTACAGGCGTGGCTTGGAAGATCTGCTTAACTCCAGTGAAGGTCCTATAATCTTAGAAAAAAGAAGGTTCTAATCGTGCCAATCAGTTTGACCCTGGAACTGATAAGGAGTCATAAATAACAACATTAATAGCAATGTTGATCGGCTATTGAGCTGATGACTGTGGCAAGAATAAAGTAAATATGAATAAACACACTTATCGCCAATGGGGCTGATGACCGTGCCCACGCTATCGGGCTGAACACTCTATTGGCTAGTAGTATAACGTCTTTATGCATCAGGGCTGATAAGTGTCTCCCAGATGGATATAGAATATAGCGTGGAGACAAAGATAACATATCGGCTTGTACTCTAATAGAAACCAAACTAAGCATACCGAATGATATATTCATGTTATTAAATTACTGCAACTACAAGATCGGACCTAACCGAGGCAGTCGCTAATCATGATAAATCAATGACACTTCAACACATCGAACATGCTTTATTTAGATGAATGGCATACAACATGAACAAGATACAATAGATCAAGATGTCGGACTTAACCAATGAAGGCTTAAACTTAGACACCTAATTCACATCAATCTAAGAGATCATAACTGATGCAGCCTTAGACCTAGCAAAATATACCAAGATAAACCCAACAATCACACCGATCAGGCCGATACCTCAAGAGATCGATACGATGCAGCCTTGAAGAATATAAACATTAATTGATGTGACCGTCGGGGTGGAGGGTCTCACCTCTTCACCGGAGATCGAGATGATGCAGCCCGGTTCCAAGTGCTATGTCCCGCCGCTATTAACCTTGGGAATCCAAGGGTGGTGATGTGTCGAAAGTAGTAGTTTGTTGAGGTTGATTACGTGTCCTTTAATCCTAGATAATTAGATACATATTTATAGTACAGAGACTTTCCATCCAAGTAATCTACCTTGTAACCGATTCTAGATCATCATTATCTTATTTTGCCTCCATTGGCTCCTGCATGTCCGGTCATGCTGTAACAACATGGATGGGCTTCTTTGACCACCTTTAACTAGACCCTTGTTAACTTTTGTTAACCGTGCGACATCCTTGGTGGGCCTGGGCTATAATAAATCTTGCCATCAACACAATGATTTGTAGGAATTTTGTGAGGAATGGTGCATCGAGGTCAAATATGCTTCTGTCGCGCATCCCCAAGCTAATGGACATGTCGAGCGTGCCAATGGCATGATTTTTCTAGGATTGAATGCCCGCCGTCTTGTGAGGACTTCGCACTTAGCCAAGCAGAGCCACTGGTCGGACTCCCTTTTTTCTGGTCTACGGATCAAAGTTGTCTTGCCAATGGACATGGTGCATAAAAGTCCCAAGATTCTCCAATATGAGGAGGGTGCAGGTGAACGAACTCGAGAAGAAGACATTGATAGTTCTGAGGAGGCCAGGCTGACCGCTTCAATTTTGATTGTCCGGTACGAGCAAGCCCTATGTATGTACCATGATCAAAATGTATGACGATGTTTATTCCAAGTCGAAGATCTGGTCCTTTGCTGAGTTCAATTGGTGGTCGTCTCACAAAAGATCTCGACTCCGTAGGAAGGACCTTTCATTATCGCTGAAGTCGCCAATCCCGGGCCATGCCACTTGATGTGCGATGATGGACAAAAGTTGGCGAACTCTGGAAAATAGAACATCTTTGACATTTTTACCCTTGAGAAAGATAAGCCTATGATATTTTCAACAAAGATATTTGTTTTGGGGCTTCACTTTTTCTCCTAGGCATAAATGCCCGCAACATTACCACTCTAGTCAAGTGCTCATGACCCGATCTGACACGACTATTGCTATTCTCTCTGGATCGCCAAGATGTTTTAGCTCCCTATGCTAAGCTAACCCAAGCTACACTATAGTGGTTGAGACCACCCTAAGAACCCTCAAAGTTCTTTTTTGGGCTTGCAAAAGTATTCATGATCTGCTTTAATGTAGTCATTGTTAAGGTCATTGGCCTGCTCGGAGTCTTTTAAAAGCATTTATCTCTGTCCTCACTACTTCAGTTTGTCACTCGGTTATTTGTGACGCTGATAGTTCTAAACAATGTGCATGCGTCCTAAGTTACCTACACAATAAAGACCTAGGCTATATCGATAAAGTCAGTTTTCAACACTTTACATAGTTGAACGGATAGAAGAATTGATAACGAAGAATTTTTTTACATTTACAAGAGATGTACATATACAAAAGTTTCTTCTACACCACTTTTTATCTGCTCAACAATGTCAATACTACTCGGATGTAACTCCACCGCACTGTATATACGTAGTGCTGGAGCATTCCTGAGTCCAAGAAGCCCCGTGAGTCAGTGAAGCCATCTAAATAAAGCAGGGCTATCAGCTTCTGAGGACGTTGTCTGATCCTGCGGCGAGTACTCCCTCTCTGATGCCTTCGACAACTACGATGCCATCAGGCTACCCTTGGCGATAAGTGTCGAGATCAACTGCCACCACTCGGATGTAGCTCCACCACACGGTCTACACACAGGCCTTACAGGAGCATCCATGAGCTGGCAAGCCGCCGACCCACCCCGCCGAGCTCTGTAGAGAAGAAGCGGCTAAAGAATACGAAAGACGAACATTTTATCTACGCAAGAGGTCGCCACATGGGCTCATAATTCTATCGCCAAACCTCACGAGGTCGAGGGTAGTGAGAGGGTAATAGTCATGGTCGCAGTAGATCTTGGCATACCGCCATAAGGTCACCACATGGGCTCGTAATTCTATCGCCAAACGCCGATACCAATGTTGCTGATCCCATCTGAGCATTCACAGCACAACCTTAGTGGGCCTACAAAGGCAATGTCCATATGTTCCTACATGAAAATCTATCAGTACTCAATTAGTAATGATGCCAAAAGTTGTGGAACATGAAGAGCAAAGACACTCACCTGAATTCTGGGGGCTCCTCATAGCCCACTATGAAGCCATGATGCAAAGTCATCAGAGAACTCAATCTATGTGACCAAGGAAGAGGCAGTTCAAATAGTGGAGTTTTTAAAGGTGGAAAAAGAAAAGCATTGAAGCAAAGATGTTGGATAAACCGATGGCAAGGGTGCCTATTTATAGGCCAAAGTCAGAAGATCGAAATCAAATTTCCAGCCTCCTACTAATGGTGGGACGCCATAAATGATGCGCCAAAACTTGCTCCGTCAAAATGCACCGGTCAACATCCACATATTTCGCCATCACGGTCAAACTGATCCGTCAACTCGCCTTGAAAAACAACCAAATTGATTGGACATTTGACATGCCTAGCATTTCGACTCCATCAAAGACTTCCTCCACTAGGCTCCAATCGTCGAAAATCTTGGGATTTGATACTCCCATTTCCGATGATCTCTAGCTAAGTCTGAGATACCACATGGAGATGTATCTTGGTTTTGTCTAAGTGATGAGTGATTGACAAGTTTGCTAGGTTCAGAGTTTGGATCTGTGTTTGGCATTTGAGTTCATCGAAGGATTCGGTGTGTGTTTGGAGAAACGTGTTTGCTTGTCTCGTAGTGTATAGGATTGGGATGCGATTCAACTATCAATGGTGAGAGATTAGGATCAAGCGGGAAGCTTGATGCCAAATGATCAAGTAGGTCGAGTGAAGTTGAGGATGATCTCAAACGTACACGTCGATATGAAGTGAGACATGGACGGACAAATGATCGAGACAACGTGTTAACCAAGTCAAGCGAAAGGGATGCCAGTGCAAATGACAAGACGGCTCGAGGGATGGAGAGTGGGAGAGACTTGCTGGCGATCGAGTTCGCGGGATTAGTGACACATGTCAAGATCTATAGAGGCTTTGTCGGTTTCAGCTCAAAACCATCAAATCAAGATCAAACGGTCCTGAAGTGAAGCCGTAGATGCTACGAAAGCTCTGTGTCAGGACAAACTACCTTTAGTTATGATTTTTCTATCTTACCCATTGGGCCCGTGTCTGTATTTTACTTGTATGTAAGAAAAATACTCTAAGGGTAAATCTGTATTTTTCCTTTTATGGGCTGCCTATAAAAGGTCATGTAAACCTTAGAGTTTGAACTACCCATTCAGAAATCAATTTGTCATTTCCTCTAAAGTTTGGGTCACTTTATTTTCTTCTTTCTTCTTACTCCCTGTAGCTGCCGTCTATGCTTTTGTTCTTCACTGCGCCACCAGAATGTTGCTTTTGTTGTTTGTCGTACAAGGACCCTAGTTTTCTTCTCTGCCCAATGCAAGCCATCTCTATCACACTATATCGAGGTTCTGGTCTTTTTGGCTTGATTGCAATAACCACATTGCCGGTTTTTCTTCTGAGTTGTCTTGGTCGCCCCTGATTTTTCTCGGGCATCTTTTCCTTGAGCGACTCCAGTTTTCCCGTGTGGTTATGCTCCACCCGCACTTGGTGCGCTGCCACCACTTGGTTCATTCCATCACTTGTGGAACTGTTGTGATCATCTGTGTCAATCTGCTGTGCACATGAGGTATCTCACCATCGCCAAGATGGCTGCCGTGCAAGAACACGTCTTCGTACGCATCCCTAGGCAACAGGGTACTGACCATTAGTTTCCTGTGGGCCACACCGTGCATTCGATGTCCATGCGGGTTACTCCTCCAACAACTGAATCCAGGACAGACTACTTACTCGGTTTCTGTTGAACATCCTCTACGTCGCTCAGTTATTTCATCACATGTAAGTAGGTATGTATTTGATCTCTCCTTGCATTTAAATTATTCAATTAAATGCCTGTGATTTTTTATATGAGCCATGTGTTTGATGAAAGTTTTGTGAGATTAGTTTGGTCTTTAGGTGTTCGTTTAAGTATAATTTGTGGTCTATTGAAATTCTCGTTGATTAGCCATCTGATCAGTAATTAGTGTTTAATCTGCCTTATGTGTTTGTACGGGTGTCTTTTCAAATCAAGACATCGGTTGAATTTTGATGGATTAATTATTTTCAATGCTTGTGATATCTCAAAATATCATCTCATATCATATTTAACAGGAGAGTGATAGTACTCAATTCATCTATAATTTATTAATTTGTTTGCTTCCACTATTTCCTTTAGAGGAACGTTGGGTATTTAGAAAAGGCCATCAATTTGAAAGAATTTATTGAGATGCATATTCACCACCCCTGTAGTCACCGATTTCGGTCCTACAATTGGTATCAGAGCCGGTTAGATCACCAGTTGACCTTAACCGGTTTGTAATACGTAGGTGACATGGAAAAAGAAAGTAAGATTCTATTGTTCGATGGAAAAGATTTTGCATACTAGAAGGTTCACATGGAGGCTTATCATCAAAGCCAAGGAAGTGCAATCTAGAATATTGTTTATTCCTGATATGTGATCCTTTATACTCATTCCACTAAGGTTGAGAAACAACGATATGATTCTAACTATGAAGCTAGGAACATACTGTTCACAAGTCTGAGTCTAAATAAGTTTGATAGGGTCCAATACCTTCGTACTGCTAGGGAGATTTGGACTACTCTTGCGGTGTTTCATGAGGGCTATACTCAGATTAAGGCTAGGCACCAAAGCACACATAACCAAGAATATCAATTGTTTGTGCAAGGGCTCAACAAATAAATTGATGCTATGTTTGCTAAATTTGATAGCTATTGGGGGAAAATATTTCATCCTCCTAAAGTCAAGGACACTTCTATGTCAATACAAGCAGAAAAAACGAAGTCAGAAGCCTTGGTCTCTGAAGCTTCTAAAAGCATTAAGACTCCGCTGTATTTGGAGCCCTATACAGCGGAGACCTCCATAAAGGCTTCGGCGTAACGAAACCTCCCGAAGCCTCTTCACCCAAAGGGGTGTTGCCAGCGAGAATAGAAGATTTATATTCTCACTGATTAGACCAGTCTTTTACTCTATTACCCCTATGAAGAATATTAAACAGTATCTTCTTAGTCAGTTGTAATTAGAGGGTAAAGAAGTAATTTTCCTATGTATTCAGTCTATAAATACTCCTCTTCACTCTGTAAAGGGTATCGAATAATCATATATTCAATACACACTTCGATCTATCTCAAGCTATTATACATCTCGGAGGCTTGGAATAGTTTACTCAAACAGACAATTCATTTGTTAAACACTTAGTTCCTTAAACATGTTATCATAATCTTTTACGCCAACAGTTGGCGCCGTCCGTGGGAACCTAGTACAAAAACTTCATTCTCTACCAATCCTTTCCTAGATCCATGCCTCCGAAGCGGAGCCTAGGCACTAGTCCGCTCCGGAGGTCTTCTCGGACCTCTCGGTTGAGATCTTCGAACACCACCGAGGTCGGAGGACCCTTCGTGGTCCCCCCACCTCAAACTCCCGAAACAAATACTCTTGCTCGAGCATACGGAGATCCTCTTGAGACTTCGTCCATGCTTCGTACCGATTGAGCTTCTCTTGTAGCTCCGTCTGTGCTCCTAACTGACTTATTCAGTTCTCCAGACACGGAGGTCCCCTCCGGAGGAAATGAAGATCATCTTGACGACGTGGCAGCCTAGATGGCTCGTCTTCAGGCCAAAGTGAGAAGGTAAATACAGGAAGCTGCCAACAGGCTTCACCCTCAGACTAGCCCTGTCATCCCGGAGGTGTCTCAAGATGACGATCCTACCTTCTATCCCGAAGCTTCTGAGATTCAAAGAAGCACTGAGAATGCTTCTCTCGATGATGAATCTCTGTTACACCCATACTTACAGAAGGTGCGCTTCGACCCCAAATTCAGGACTTCAAAGCTTTGTAAGTACTCTGGAGAAGAAGATCCCGGAGAATTCTCCCGCTCCTATGTTTTAGCAATCGAAGCTAGTGGAGGGGTCCGTGACACAATGGCGAAGTGTTTCCCCTTCGCTCCAAGGAGTCACTCTACGCTGGTTCTGGTCTTTGAAACTAGGATCGATTAAATCCTTGGTGCAGTTGAGAAAGAAGTTCGTGAATAATTTCCAAGGGACCTTCGTGCCCCCTATGTCTACCGGGAGTCTTTTTCAGGTGAAGCAGCAACCTGGAGAAACTTTACGGTAATTTTTCAAGCGCTTCACTCATACGAAGTCGTGGATAAAAGGGCTATCTACATCATCCGTCATTGATGCAGCGCGCGAAGGTGTCACAAATGCGGTCCTCCTCGACAAACTTCATCAGAAGGATATATCTTCCACTGCGGAGCGAGTACCTCGAGAGGAGCTCTAGTCGAGGCACTACTGACTGAGCCCCTCCTGAGACACGTCTAGAGCCCATGCAGACCATTGGACGTGCAGACCGTCGGACGTGTAGACAGCTTTGAAGCCCTAAGACAGCCTTCGATGGCCAGTGTTATGCCCCTCTGAAGCAAGAATATACACAAGACCGCAGCAAGCGAGTAGTCCTCCCCATCTTCGGAGGATAAACCTTGGGTGGCATGTCAAAACGGAAACGGCGAGAATATGTTCACGAAGTAGGGCATATTAAGACCTCCTTGTCAGCTGCTGAAATGCCCGAGTGGTCTCAAGTGCCTATATCTTTCTCTGCAGCCAATGCAGTGGGTATTAAATTTCCTCATGTGGATCCCCTTGTTATCACTGCTAACATTACAGGAACAGAGGTTCAGAGAGTGTTGGTTGACAGCGGAAGCTTCGTAGATATTATCTTCGTCCAGGCCTTCGACCAGTTATGCATCCCGTAGAAACATCTACTACCAGCAGCTCATCCGCTTCAAGGCTTCGCAGGCCCTCCTCTCGATGCCCTCGGCCAAATAGTCCTCGAAAGTCGCCTTCGGAGAGGGGCTCCTAGCTAGATCGGAGGAGGTGATATTTGATGTCGTAGATGCCCCTTATGCCTATAATTTTATCTTCGGAAGGGGCATGCTAAATCAATTCAGAGCTATGGCGCATCATAATTATCTATGCTTGAAGATGCCCACACAAGGAGGAGTGCTTATGGTCTTCGGCGACCAAGTTGCGACGCGAAGGGTGGAGTATGGCCATGGTCCACCCCTTGATCCCAGACAAATAAATAATGAGCAAGACAATTCAGAGGATACCCCTATGCCAACTGAACTCTCAAAGATATCCTCCCCCAAGCCAAGCCCCGAAGGTGAAATTATAACAAATATCATTGTCAAGAATGGCAAAGACTATCCCATCTAGTTTGGCAAGGAATTGCCTTTGGGAATCGCTACTTCGTTGGAAGAAGTAGTAAAAGAAAATTTGGATGTCTTTGTCTGGTCTGACGAAGATATCCCCAGAGTCGACCGAAGTATCATTGAGCACAGCCTACTCATCAACCCAAAGGTTTGACCTGTTCGCCAGGGGCTTCACAAATTATCGATAGAAATGGCAGACCTTGCTAAAGCAGAGGTGGAAAATTTGTTTAATGCCGGGATCATTAGAGAGGTGGCCCATACGGAGTGGTTAGCCAACCTGGTCTTCCTCAAGAAAAAAGCCTCCGGTAAGTGGCGCATGTGCATTGACTTCACATCCCTAAATAAAGAATGCCCACGTGACTCCTACCCCATGCCCTGCATTGATCAACTCATCGACTCCACTGCTGGCTCCGAGCTTTTAAGATTCCTCGATGCGTACTCCGGATATCATCAAATATGGTTAAAACACGAGGACGAAGCCAAGACAAACTTTGTAACTCCTTCGGGAGACTTTTGTTATGTTAGAATGCCCTTCGACTTAAGAAATGTCGGGACAACTTTTTCAAGGTTGATTGCTAAGGCTTTAGGTCACCAGATAGGCTGCAATGTTGAAGTCTATATGGATGATATTGTAATAAAGAGTTCTTTAAAGCACCAATATAGTCTAGACTTAGAAGAAACTTTTGAGAGCCTCTGAGCATGTGGAGTACGCCTCAACCCCGAAAAATGTATCTTCGGGGATCAAGCTGGAAAATGTTAGGGTATTTAGTTTTGAGTAGGGGGATCGAAGCTAGCCCGACACAAATAAGTGCATTGTAGAGAATGAGTCCACGGGAAAATTTGAAGCAAGTTTAGAAGCTTGTCGGATGCCTCGCGGCCCTTAGCAGATTTTTGGCAAGGTCTGCAGAGTGAAGCCTCCCAATATTCAAAGCCTTGAAAGGGTCCAAAGATTTTGCATGGAAACTAGAGTGCCTAGGAGAGTTTCGATGATATTAAAGATTATCTTGGCAACCTTGCAACACTCACTGTGCCCATCACAGATGAAACTCTTCTACTCTATCTTGCAGCTACGGGCTCCGCTGTCAGTGTAGTCTTTGTTCGAGAAGTGGATTTCAATGGGAAGTTGGTAAAAAATCCAGTATATTTTGTATTAGAAGCCTTATCCGGAGCAAAAATCCGGTACTCCGAGTTGGAAAAATTTACTTATGCTCTAGTAATGGCTTCGAGGAAATTACAACATTATTTTTTTGGCACATAATGTAACTGTACCAACTTCTTATCCTCCAGGAGATATGCTCCGAAGCAAAGACTCTACATGGAGAATTGGAAAGTGGGTTGTTGAGCTAGTCCCTTTGGCGTCTCCTTTGTAGCAAGAACATTAATCAAGTCACAGGTGGTGGCTGATTTTGTATCAGAATGGACTCCATTTGCAGTATGGGCTCCAGAAAAATCAAATGAAGGCATATGGACCATATACTCTAATGGAGCTTTTCAAGCATCCGGAGCACGTGCCAGAGCAGTCATAATTTCGCCTTCAGGGTAGAAAGTTATGTACTCTACAAGGCTTAACTTTAAGTCCACCAATAATATTGCGGAGTACGAAGGAATTTTGCTAGGTCTTTGCAAGGCAGTGCGCTTGGTGCTGCAAGATTTATTATAAAAACAGATTCCCAAATTGTAGCAGGGCACATTGATAAAAGTTTCTAGATTCCACATCCACAACTTGCTAGATATTTAGAAGAGATCCGCAAGATTGAAGCAGCATTTAAAGGGATCTCTGTCCAGAGTATACCACAAGCCAACAATGTATAGGCAGACATCTTGGCAAAAACTGCAGCCGGAGCCATAGATATTCTGAAAGGGGCTTTTTATGAAGAGCTTGCCTCCTCTTCGGTGCCCCAAGTCCCTCCTCTGGAGGTTATTTGATACCAAGCACCGATTGGCGGATTTCAATTATGGAGTTATTGCAAGGCGAAGCTAATTTGCCCGAAGGCCTGAAGCTGTCAAGACTGCAATTAAGAATCCGGAATTATCATATTGTCAACGGTATTTTATATAAGGCCGAAGTATGTTCTCCCCAATTGTGATGCATTTCCCAAGCCGAAGGCCAAGATATACTTCGAGAAATTCATCAAGGCCTTTGTGGTAGCCATCTTGCCCCTTGGGCTTTATCAGGCAAAACACTTCGCCAGAGGCTCTATTAGCCTACAATAGTAGCTGACGCGGAGGCTTTAGTCCACACTTGCCAAGGTTGTCAATGGATGGGAAAATGGAGTCATCGTCCACCAACACCTCTTCAAGTTATTGCTCCTAGTATGGCCAATGGCCTGGTGGGGTATGGACCTCATTGGTTCCTTCCTAATGGCAAAAGGCAGTTTAAAATTTGTAGTGGTAGCAATTGAATATTTTCTAAGTGGGTCGTAGAAGAACCCCTTACAACTATCACTTCGAAGAATGTACAAAAATTTTCTAGCAAAATATTATTTGTAGGTTCGAAGTGCCTCGACACCTGGCAATTGACAATGACACTCATTTTGATGCTTAACCCTTCAGAGAGTTCTGCGAAGGTCTTGGTATTGAAATGTGCTTTGCAGTTGTCCATCATCCCCAATCCAATTGAGCCGTCGAGTGAGCTAATCGTAATATTTTGTCAGGCTTGAATAAAAAATAGTAGGACTAGCGAAGGGGCTATGGACCGAAGAACTTCCGAATATTTTGTGCTCCATTCGGACCACTCAAGCAAGGTCCACAGGTTTCACTCCTTTCTGATTACTATTCGGAGATAATGCCACGACGCAAATGGAGCTCAGAGGAGGATCCCTTCACACCATCGAACCTGAAATGGAAAATGAAAGACAGACTTCACTGGACCTAATTGAAAAAACAAGGCTTCGAGCTGTTGCTAACCTGACGAAGTATCAACATCAGATGAAGACTTGATATGACACGAAAATAAAGCTTAATGGACTTAAACCGTGTCATTTAGTATTGCGAAGCATTATTGCTCTGGGGAAATTAGGAAATCAATGGGAAGGACCATATATCATCCTTCGTTCAGGATGCCCTGGATCTTTTAAATTATCTAATTTAGAAGGTGAAGAATTAAAGCATGCATGGCATGCGGAGCACCTTAAGCGATATTTCGCTTAGGGGCTTCTTGTAATCATCTATGAACACCTTTTAAATAAATAAAGTCTATGGTTCGAATAATGCATGCTTTTGATTGTGGAGGTAAGTATTATTCATTCGAACCTAATTTATGGACTTCGAGCCGTCGGCTCGAAGCATCCGTCAAGGTGGGAAAGTACCATGAAAAATGGATTCCAAGCTACCGACTTGAAAGCATCCATAAAAAGAGTCTAAAGAGACCAAATGATACGGATTCCGAGCAATCAACTTGAAAGCATCCGTAAAAAGAGTCGAAGGCGACCATGAAAAATGGATTCCATGCCACCGGCTTGAAAGCATCCTTCAAAAGAGTCCAAGGAGACCAAATGATACATACTCCAAGCAATAAACTTGAAAGTATCCGTAAAAAGAGTCTGAAGCGACCATTATAATCGGATCCTAATACATCCGAAAAAGAGTCTGAAGCGACCACATCCAAAAAAGAGTACTAAGCTACCATTTGCGAACTCTGAACCAATTGGTTCGAAGAAACCTACAAGGTCCCTAACGACCATCTATTCGAATTTCGGACTACGAGTCCTTAATTCATTTTTAATATAATTAGGGGCTCTGAGCCTCTGAAAATAAAAGTTATTAAAATTGTACTCTTAGCTGGCATTATAATCATTGTGCGTAACCATCTTCACTTGAAAATTGAAGGTGCTTACCCTCAAAGAGGTGCTAGGAGGTAATGAGACAATTTCGAAGCATTTAAGTTTATATTACTCAATAAATTATATTACACTAAGAAAAATCAGTGTCTAAGCCAAGGAGGAAACGAAGACCCCTTCGATCGCTAGAGCTAGAGTCGGAGTTAGCTCAGCTTCGAAGGCGACTCGTTCCAGAGCCCGGAGTCTTCAGAACTTTGCGTTTAACTCATTTCCCCTTCTTTGAAGCTCGGAAATCTCTTTGTTCTTGCTGAAGCTCGGCCTAGGTCCGAAGTCGTTCGGGGCTACTCTTCACTTGCTCCTCACCAGACCAATATTCTTCGGACCAATCGATGTCCTCCAAAGATGAAGACACTATATTAACAACTTCTTCCCCCTTCTCCTCCTTAATGTAGGCTAATACTTCTTTACATATTTTGGGTATAACCTCTCCATGGCTCCCTCGAGGAATTTACAACCGGGGACGCCTGTGAGGCCTTAAGGCTTCAAAGGTAGCCCACTATTGACCAAGCTCTTCGTTAACCTCTAATACTTAAAGATAATCCAAAAAGGTCGAAAAGCCTAAAAACATTTCCAAATAAGTCTTTTTCATTCAAAAGAAAACAAGAACATAAGTTTTAACATAAGCGGAGCCCTAAGGAGAACTAAACCTTCGGGTGCGAAGGATGCTTGCTGCTCGAAGGCTACGTCTGCGCATGCTTTTCATGGAGGCCTTCATCGATCCACGCCTTCACGGTTGACCAGCATTCAGATCTCCAGTATGGCTGAAAAGCCTCCCAAGCTGCGACCACATCAGGTGAAGGGGTCAACAGATGGTCACCACTAAGCTAGCGGGGGCTGCTCCAGGCTCTGGCGAAACAGACAGTACGATGTCCTTGTAGTAGTGAAGCACTCCGAGAGAGGATACTTGGCCGGAGTTCTCTCTGTACCGAGTACCCATAGTCTTCATTGTCTTCGCTGCTGCTTGGATCATCTTCATATTCCACAGCAAGGAGTGATTGGAGACGACGAGGAAGCACAGGAAGTCCCAAAATATTCCAGAACACCCCAGAGGACATCCATGGTTTCGGAGGCCACACTATCACACTTTATTTTCTCTACGGACAAAGCCTTGTTCGATTTAGTCATCTCGCAGATTAAAGAGGAGAGCATGGCTGTTTCAATCATAAGGACAATTTTATGTCCGAGCAACTTCCTAGCCTCTTCAGCCAAGCCTTGTTGCTCTTCTATGAGCTTGACAAGTTCAGCTCCCAAAGCTTCGTGCTCCTCTCGAAGCCTTTCAACTTTGTCCCAGAGCAGTACCCGTTCAGCCTCGAGCTCCTCCTTCGCATCTTCTAGCCTGGCTTTAGCGCTCCGATCTACCGGAGCCATCTCTTCCAAGCTCAAAGCTCGGTTCTCGTAGTCGGAAAGACTCCCTTGAAGAGTCATCATCTTCTCTTTGAGCCAGTTGCATCCTCGAAGGCCTCTGTTGATTAGCCTCCGTCTGTAGACTCCGATGGAGTCCACCGTGGAACGGGAGCAGGCATGGGCCATTTTTTGCCTTTACCCTTTCTAGGGCCAGTCGCCTCCTTCGGAGCTACCTCCAATACTAGAGTCACCTCCTGTGGTGCAGCTGATGATGGAAACGAAGCTTCCACAGGCTCTGGAACCACTTCCTGCAACAGAAGCCACCTCCACCGGAGCCGATCCTATAAAACCAAAGGTATATGATATTATTTAAATGGTGCAGGTAAAAAAAGGAGGATGTATTCAGCTGAGGCTTACCTCCGGCATCTTGTTGCCGGATGAGCACCGGACTGCACAGAGGCTCAAACATCTGAATGAAGTCCTCTTCGGACTCTGGACTTCGAACCGAAGCAATGGCTGCAGAGATTTCTTCAGCCACTGCAGCTATCACTTTGTCCGGAGCCAAGACTTGGGTTTCTACACTCTTGACTCTACCTTCCTCAATAGCAGGAGCACCCTCCTGGCTAGACGGGACGTTTACGGTCCCCACCTGCTCAGGGTTATCTTCAACCATTAGCGCTTCCACCATGATGTCTCGAATGGGGACCTCGGCTCCCATACGAGACCCTTCGTCCTCAGCAAGAAGAGCTTTGAACTCCTCCGCCATCACCACATCTACGTCCTCTTCCTCTTCGGATTGCTCCGGCGACAAGACAGGAGACTTCAAAGGAGTAAGGGCCTTTGGCTTCCAGACCACCTTTTTTGCAGGTGTCTTCACTAGTCCCGAAGACCCCACCTCTGCCTTCCTTTTCTTCGGAGCTTGGTCCAGGGCGGACCAGTCTAGAAGGGTTGGGGGTTCAACTCCGAAGAACACTCCATACTCGATTAAACCGCTCCCAAGTCCCAACCAACTTCAGCCTCTGCTCCTTTTTAACGGGTGTAGGGGCTCCGAGAACCTTCTCCTCTGCCCGAACGATTTGTTTCCAGAGTCAAAGTCACGCGTGGAGCTAAAAGATAAGATATCATTTGACTAAGTCATTTCTATAAAATCGATATTGTGTGCAAAACACTTTGATACAGGATTTGTGAAGAACTTACCTGCGGAACTTGAAGTGATCTCCCGAAGTCCCCCCTTCAGGTTTTCTTTGGAAGTAGATCGGCGAGGTAGCCATCAGAAGATGGATCCGAAGCCCGATGAACTCCTCCACCAAGTCGTGCATGCTCATGCGACGAATCATGTAGTGCAACAATCCAAGGCAGACCTGAAGCTGGCTCGGGTCTAGTCGGACCTCCACCTACCTCCGGTAGAAGATATATTCCAAAGGCCCCGCCAAGGCGCAGTCCATCCCTACCTCAGCATAGAACTAGCGAACAATCCAGTCGGAGTACCATCTATCATGGATGGCCTTCATTGGGAACTGGTCCTAGAACTCATCGCGGAGCTAGAAGTTGATGCTCCCGATGGCAACCACCATCTTCTCCCCCCTGAGTCTAGTAAAGATATTTGGTTGGCACGAAGCTTTATGGAGGGCTACGGAGATCTTCGCTCTCCCGGCACATCCTTCAGCCTGCATTGCCCATTCGAAGATGGCCAGACGAGCAATCGCATTGGGGGAAAGTTGAGGCAGACTAATATGGAACATCATCAATACTTCTGAGGGGAAATCCACCGCCGGGAGTCCCAATCAAGCTTCGAAGAATGCCTCGAACACCACCACCTCTCCGACGTGAGTTGCCGGGATCACCTCCTTCCTAGCCTAGCGGACTTTAACTCAGGGCCACATCTTCCCGGTGATTTCTAGCCTAGAAGACTTTAACGACACCCCCAAGCTATACGATTGATCCGTATACTTGGTAGATGCCAGACGAAGGTCATAAGAACCGGCTGGGTGAGGGTTATATGAAGGCCCCTCCGCTGCAGCCGCTGCCATTGCTTGCTGTCGGGCCAAGGATGAAGCAGGAATAGGAACCTTGTGGCTAGTATTCGCTATTGAAGAAAAAGAGTGTTTGAGAATATGAGCTCGGGAAAAAGAAAGGTGAAATGTGAAAATAGTCGGTAAAGTATTCAAGACTTACTTTTACTTTCCTATTTATAGCGTGAGGATTCCATGCACTGTACGTTACAGTGCGCTGTTTGGTTGCCCTGTTACATCTTTGATGTTGTCATAACTTGTAGAAACACTTCATGAGATGTTACAACCTACGGAGGTGAAACGACCGTTAGCTTCCTCAGAGAGTAACGACTCTATTTCCAAGTGTAATGGCTTTGGAATCTAACGGCCCTAAAGACTAAATGGATATATTAGCTCCGCAAGAGATCTATCTCCAAAGTTGTCTTCGTGAGTGTCTTCGCACAGAATTGGTCTGAAGACCCTCTACTTCCGAATGTTTTTAAAGATGGTAAAGTTTTTCAAGTTCTTTTTTCTAAATTCTAAGCATGAAATTATTTCTTGCGTATACTTCCCTCTTCATTGCATAGGCAATTCGGAGAGAAGTATTCGAGGGGCTACTGTTGGGGGAAAATATTTCATCCTCCAGAAGTCAAGGACACTTCTATGTCAATACAAGAAGAAGAAACGAAGTCAGAAGCCTTGGTATCCGAAGCTTCTAGAAGCATCAAGACTCCGCTGTATTCGGAGCCCTATATAGTGGAGACGTCTGTCAAGGCTTCTGCGTGACGGAGCCTCTCGAAGCCTCTTCACCCAAAGGGGTGTTGTAGCGAGGATAGAAGATTTATCTTCTCACTGATTAGACAAGTCTTTTACTCTTTTACGCCTATGAAGAATATTAAACAGTATCTTCTTAGTCGGTTGTAATTAGAGGGTAAAGAAGTATTTTCCCTATGTATTCAGTCTATAAATACCCCTCTTCACTCTGTAAAGGGTATCGAATACTCAGATATTCAATACACACTTCGAACTATCTCAAGCTATAATCCATCTCGGAGGCTTGAAATTGTTTACTCAAACCGACACTTCGTTTGTTAAACACTTAGTTCTTTAAACATGTTAGCGTAATCTTTTATGCCAACAATAGCATTGTGAGCAATTTGCGATCCACTAGAACTTTAGTTTATTTTGATCATGATCGTGCTATCAAGCTTCTCTATGCCCTTGACCATGGCATATGGGAGGTTAAGATATCTAGCATTGATTAATCCACAAGTTACGACACGTTAACTTGTGATGAACTCCTTAGAAAACTGAAGTCCACTGAGATTGTCAAGGCATCTCAAAAAGGACATCGATACTCTTTGCCACCATCCATGGCACTTGTTTCCGGTTTTGGAAGTGGCACCTCATTTGGAGGTATTTTGTCAGGTTCTTCTGGCACTTGTGCCTTTGGTGGTTGTTGGGGATATAACTCCGTGTACCCTGCCAAGTGGTTTTGTTCCGAGTGTCGGGCCACCGACTCGTACGATGACCAGCCTGTGAAGAACCACCCAATCGCTTGACTCAGCACTCAGGAAAAGATTCAGCCGAATAATGGAACTCCAACGGTCGTCCCTAAGATCATCAAGCCGACTGTCCCTCATCAATACCACCCTAACAATTGCAGTTATTTCTATTGATAAAAGGTTGTTATGCGGCTATTTCCACAACCAGGTAGGGGAGGATTATTGTGATCAACAGATTGGACTGATGACCGTTGTTTGCAAGTTTGGCACAAAGGTGCCGAAAAACGCTGTAATCGCCTTTGGGAGTTTGATCTTCGTTGGCGATTGCATGAACCAATTGGTTCCCACCACCGCTTAACTGAAGAAAGCAAATACTCCACCCAAACCATCACCGGCACCTGCTTTGCAACCAACTCAGGTGCCACGGCAAACTACCCCACCAAAGGCGCCCTCCAAGGATCACCCGCAGAAGGTCATCGACTCGCTTGCCTACTACGTCATCTTCGCTTACTTCGAAGGGTGCACCGTTCAACGTCGACGGTTCACCACGGTCTCCAGCAACTGACCTCGCCAATCGACTCCGCCAACTCGCCAAGTTCCTCTCGCGGTTGCTGTCATGGAAATCATTGGCATCGTCTCAGAGGATGAACCTTCTAACGATGTTGAGTCTAGTGCCTATCGCTGAGAGCACCGGAGACGGAACTCCACCAAACGCGATCAGTGCATAGGAGCTCCCCTACAAGATGAACCTACCACGTACACAGTGGCCTTCGAAGGCCATGACACATACCAAATGCCCACAGTAAACCTTGTCACCTTTGAGAGGATGTTGGCGGTGCTCCTTGACATGCCTGGACTTTAGACGGCCCGGGCTATGACCTAGACCACCACAACAAAGATAGTGGAGCCACCGACTTCTCACCGACCACGACCATCAGTGCAGAGCTCACGCTCGCGACCATCCAAGATTGGGGAGCATAGTCACCGAAGTGAACATGGAGGAAGCTCATATGATGGGGACGCTAGATATATCATCAACGATCGACTTGACGCTGTTGATAGCAAAAAATGGCATTAATGGTTAAGGTTGTCAAAATATTAATTTTGGTAATTTGGGCCAAAAATACACATGTCTTGGACTGGGCCGAAGCCCTATTGGGCCAAAGGACAATCGGGCTATGGGCTTCGGAAGTCTCGATAGGTCTGCTACCTTTGGCCCGGAGGCCTTCGGAGGCCCACCTCGCCGAAGCTTCGGCCTGAGGAGAAGGCTTTGGCGGGCCTAGCTGATGGCCCACTTCGGATAGGAAATCAGAGATAGAGTTGAGTCCGATTCTAGCTAAATTTTATCCCTACACGTGATTAGGCCGAATCCTATTAGATTAGGCTTAGAGATTATAAATCTAGCCCCTATAAATATAGGAAATATAGGGTGAGGCCGGTTCATTAAACCCCCCAACACAAAGCAACACAGAGCCCTAGCTTTGAACCGTACCTTTACTTTTACCTTTACTTTACTTTTACCTAGCTTGTGAAGTATCCGTTAATCTACGTAATAGATTGCTATCGCCTTGTTACTTCGCCTATGAAGTATCCGCTAATATGTGTAACAAATTGCTACCTTCACCCCTAGTGCAATACATAGCAGAATTCGGTCCCCATGCCGAATTGGCACTTGATATATGTTCTGTTGTAGGTTTCCACGCTCGGAACCCCTTCACCAGAGGTGTCCGGAGCCAAGAGATTGGTTTCGGAGGCTGCTAGAACACCCCTCGGCAAGAATACCGCTTCGACTTCCTGTGCCGGACCGTCACGCTGTTTCTGGTTTGACCAAGTCCCGCAGGCCAATACGCTTTGCAACAGACTTCGTCATGACAGGATTCACCAGATTCATAC
Source organism: Zizania palustris (assembly GCA_019279435.1). Taxonomy (NCBI): domain Eukaryota; kingdom Viridiplantae; phylum Streptophyta; class Magnoliopsida; order Poales; family Poaceae; genus Zizania; species Zizania palustris. The sequence continues at coordinate 41,648,231 of JAAALK010000284.1, forward strand.
CCCGTGTCAGACAAAGTCATGCCCGCGCGCTGCGTTAGAGTTGTTTTATCGTGTTAGAGACTTCGCGTCAAACCCTACTATTCGGACGTGATTGTTGCGTCAAGATCTGTTCATAGCCCACCTTCGGCCAGATCAGTCCGAACGCCGAAGGCACCCTTCAGTGGGACCCTCTGCATCAGACGCCGAAGGTACACTTTGGTGATACCCTTCACACTGTACACTTCAGATCAGTCAGGCTACGCTCGGCTTGCTGATTTATTCTATTTAATACATCTCTTTACAGCTAATTGGATTATTTCTATGTGATCTGATTACCTGGCGACTCCACCCCCTTACCACGATTAAGGGTAGTCGGAACGTGATGTCGGTGTTGTGTTACGCTTAGGCTTGTCCCTAAGTATCCGCACACTTTTGGATCGTCGAACTGACCGAAGTGCAGGGGCACGTTTTTGTGTCAATAGATGCCCACAACCTCATCATCTGCCATCAACAAGGGCGAGAGCAGGGGAGCTACATCATCACCAGCGATACGATCGTGATCATGGGGCCCCCAATGGGAACCGCGCTGACCACAACGTCCTTTGTCACGACAGCTTCCTCGCCTTCTCCAAGCGGCTATGATGTGTCGAGTGCCACACCACCTTTGACCAATAGGAATTACTCCATATGATGGTAAAACCGACCAGTCTCAATGGTTGTGATTATATTACACTTCCATCTGTGCAGGTGGAGGAGACCCAGACATCATGGTCAATTACCTCCTCATCATGTTGTCTACCTCCGCCGTCAAATGGTTGGCTTCGCTCCAAGAGGACTCCATCAACTAATAGGACGACTTGTGCGAGACCTCCAGCACCAACTACTCAGCGACATGGTGAAGGCCCACCTCCTAGCATGACCTGCACAAAGAGAATCCCTGAGGGAATAAATACGCCGATTCTCCGAGAAATGCAACGCCGTTGCCAGCATCTTTGATGCCGACATGATAACAATCTTCAAGGACGACTTGAGGAAGCCGTCCGAGCTATTCCGCCACCTGGTGATAAACAAGACGGTCAATCCCATCCATATGATCATCATCACCGAACAATTCGCCAGCACAGAGGACATCGAATGGTAGAAAATGGTTCCAACATCGCACGACTTCAATAAAGACAAGAAGAAGAAGAAAGAATGTCACCGATCATTTGTATTGCGCCGATTGCCTGCCTTCTAGAATCGCGACAACCATGATCAACCTCATCTCAAGGACAAGAAGAGGAAGGAGAAGGAGATCATGGTCGCCGATAGAAGCTGTCGGCCATGAATCCAAGACGGTGCGACACTACGAGAATTGTTAGATAAGCCATGCATCATCCACCTTAATGGTAATTACACCACTTGACATTGCTTTCCACTGTAGAACCATATGGTGAAAGAAGCTGAAGCCGACCACTAACCTGACAATTGTCAGTGGGACATCAGAGAGAGAAGTCCTGAGGACGACAGGAGCAAGGGCGATACTCTCTCGGTAAGGAACGATTTCGAGGAGCCCGCTAGAATGGTCTCCATTATATTCAGAGACACAGTGGCCACCGAATCTAGGCATCAGCAGAAGCTAATGGCGCGTCGTGTCAATGGCATCAGCGCCAAGGCAATAGAGCGCCTCAGATGGTCAGAGATCCCCGTCACCTTCGATTGTCGGGACTAGTGGATGGATGTCCCTAAACTCGGATGTTTCCCACTCATCGTCAACACTGTCATCCTGAAGTTCCGCCTTAAAAGGGTGCACATCGATGGGGGAAGCGGCCTCAATGTCCTGTTCAAAGGGACGTTGGGGGCTCTTGGCATCGACCACTCGGCGTTGACCCTTCTACGGGATGGTCCCGGGGAAGGCCTCCACCCCCCTCGGCACTATCACCCTGCTAGTAATGTTCGGTTCCCAGGACAATTACATGACCTTGCACATCAAGTTCTATGTCGCCGACTTCTGGACCGCGTATCATGCCCTCCTCGGAAGATCTTCACTCACAAGTTCATGGTGGTTCCTCATTACACCTACCTGGTCTTAATGATCATAGGACCAGGTAGGGCCTTCTTCGTGAAGGGAGATGTCACCACCTCTCTTGCCTGTGAGCAGGACAACCTCATGCTAAGTGAAGCCTTCAACATGTCTATCCGAATGGAGGGAATGCTCTAAGAAGCCAAGACCACGCCGCCTAACAGACTCGAGATCATAACTGCCGTGCCATCGTCGACCACCTTAATGCCATCTCCAGTCGAGTACAAGAGTATTCGGCTATCGGACACTGACTCCTCCAAGACGACCCTGATTGGGACTGCACTTGAACCTAAATAGGAAAACACGCTCATCAGCTTCCTCCACTCCAACACTGACATATTCACTTGGCAATCCTCCGACATGCCAGGCTTCCCCCGAGAGCTGATCGATCATGAATTTTCTATCGATATGACCGCCAAACCGGTCAAACAGAATATGTGATAGTTCATAGAGGACCGTAAGAAGGCCATCAAGGAAGAAGTCACTCGCCTCTTAGTGGCAAGATTTATAAAGGAGATGCGGCACACAGACTAGTTGGCCAACCTTGTAATCGTACGGAAGAAGAGCGGGAAATGGAGAATGTGTGTTGACTACACTAATCTCACCAAGCGATGCCTGAAGGACCCCTTCCTACTGTCGTGCATTGATAAGGTCATCGATTCGACCATCGGTAGTGCCCTCCTATGCTTCTTAGACTACTACTCGGGCTATCATCAGATCAGCCTGAAGGAAGAAGACTAGAAGAAAAATGCCTTCATCACTCCATTCGGCACCTACTACTACACATCAATGTCTTTTGGATTGAAAAATGCAGGAGCCACATACCAACTAAGGAGACATGATGAAGATCATGGGCCTCATGGCTCCAGATGTGATGAGTGATTGTCAATGGAAGTCAAATAGGAGACGTGAAGAGGATATGAGACCTGTTGTGTTTGGGCCACGTGTGACTCATGTACACGGGCAGTGAGCGACTATCGGGCAGAGGGGTCGCGGAGTCGGGCTAGCCCAATCTGAGTACATGGGCTAGGAGTGGCAGAGGATCCACTAGTCTATTGACCGGGATTGACTCAGGTACACTCGCGGTGAGTGATTGCCGGGCTAAGGAAGCCATGGAATCGGGCCGGCCCAATCTGGGTACCCGGTGTGAAGACGGTGGACGCTTTGTCAGTTTCGGTGCAAAATTGACGACCGCTGATCTCGGATCTGACCATTCTGAGGCGAAGCCATAGCAGCTACGAAAGCTCCGCGTCAAGACAAGTTATCTTTATTTAGGATTTTACTATTTTGCCTTTAGGCCCACAGTCTGTGTTAGTCGAGTCTGTAAAAAACCATAAGGGCATTTCGGTCTTTTCATTTTTATTTCAGCGTCTGTTTGAACCCTAAGGGTATTTTTGGATTTTTCCTAGTCTATTTGGCTGCCTATAAATAGGGCCCCAATCCCTAGGGTTAGGGTTAACTCAATCACTTTTCAAATCAGATTTCAATCAGTTTATTCCCCTTCTTCCTGTGTAGCGCCGCCAAGTATTTTTCTTCATCTGTGAGATTCGTCGCCAGTTTTCTTACTTGGAAGCTGCGAGTCACACGGAGCTACACGGGCGCGGTGCTTTTCTCAGTCCTGGCACAGTGCTGAATGGCAGCGGGCCGAGCTAGCAACCAGATTAGCAGCCAGCCTAGCGACACGTCAGAGTGTAGGCTTTGGAGCTCTGCCGCATGGCAGCCGAGCGACGTCAAGTGTGAAGAGACACAACACTTGCGTGGCGGCATGTCCAAAGCGGAGGCACATGGCATTGGGGCACGTGCGTGGCGTGTGTTGCATGCATGCGAAGCTTGTGTGTTGTGGAGGCAACGAGAAGACGCTAGCCTTCGGCGCTTGAGGCATGAGGACACCGTAGGACCAAAAGTAGCACACAGAGGGGGGTGAATGGACGCCTAAAAAATTCTTTCAAATCAATGGCCTAATCCCAACACCCAATGCACCTCGAGAGACAAACAGCAGAAGCAAAATAGATCACAGGTACTAAAGTTATCTAGCCTAAAAAAGACCAGTGTCCTAATTAAAAAGACATCAACAACGATATTAAAAGTAAATTTAAACTAAACAAAATAACTGCAGTAAATAAAAATGTGTTCTCAGATGATTTAATAAATACTTGATGTGCACAGGAAAACACCTAGATATATCAATAAATATTCATATTTCAATCTGAAAATAAAATACTAATCAAGTGAATAAATCATGGATCATTCAGAAATAAATTCAGAAATAAACTGATGTATTGCACGTAAATTGAGAATGAAAAATATTACTATGACTATTTTTTCCTTTTTATACGAACAAACTAAAAATACTTAATTAAACATTACGTGAGCACTAACAAGGTTTAGCAGCCAAAAATTAATCATGAAATCACTAATCAGGTTCGCATGCTAATTAATTAACTTAGCTGAAAAATAGGAGATTAGATTACATGCGTTTGATGCTAAATCCTAGCTGACTACTTATCCTTGGCTTCCGCTTGCAGATGTTCGCCAGGGAAGATGACTTTTGCCTCAGTTGCATGCGAAAAAATGATGAAACGAACAGAGGGCTGCAGGCCGCTGCTTTGAAGCCTAGCGCTAGGCCTAGGCTGACGCCGTGCTGCTGCTTTGGCTACCGTGTGACTGTTACCTGTGGCTTGCGTGCCTGATGTCAGGGACGCTTGCTTGACGCAGCCTCCTGTAGCGAACTGCGCATGCAGAAAAAAGGAAGACCGAGCCGCAACGTCGTCCCGTGCATGCGCTCTGCTATCATCAACACTGCAGCGTGTGCATCGGCTGCAGTGCGCAGCACAAGGAAGACCGAGCCGCAGGGCTTCGCCATGAGTAGCCGACGCGCGCGAAGAAAACAGTCGCTACCAGAGCGGCGGCGGAAAAGCTGATCGGCAGCGGCGGCCGAAAAACATGCGGCGGCAGAGAAAAAACAAAACTGGACTCCGTAGATTAATTTCAGAATGAGTCAACCCTAACCCTAGGGGGTTGGGGCCTGTTTATATGCAGCCCACTAATAAAGGGAAAAAGACAAATTTACCACTAGGGTAAATTACACTAGCCCTGAAAATAAAATTGGAAATGACCAAAATGCCCTTAGGGTTTTTTACTGACTCGAATAACATAGACTGTGGGCCTAAAGGCAAAATAAAAAAATACTAAATAAAGATAATCAACGGTTGTCAGTTTTGCACCGAAACTGACAAAGCGTCCACCGTCTTTGCACCGGGTACCCGGATTGGGCCGACCGAATTCTGCAGCTTCCTCAGCCCGGCAATCGCTCGATCCTCTGTCGCTCCTAGCCCATGTACTCAGATTGGGCCAGCCCGACTCTGTGACCCCTCTCCACGACAGTCGCTCGCTGCTCGTGTACCTGAGTCACACGTAGCCCAGACACGGTAGGTTTCATCTTCTCTTCACGTCTCCTCTTTGACTTCAGTTGACAATCACTCATCACATCTGGAGCCATAAGGCCCATGCTCCTCAACATGGTCCTCAGACACGAGCGAAGCCTCTGGCCAGGTGAAGTCCCACGCGAGGTGCTGCTGGTCTTCGCTGGAATCCCGCACGATAGGAGGAGCTTCGCCACGTAGACTTTGGTGCTACCATGCAGACTTCGACACCCAGGTGTTCAAGCTTCGACATGGTCACATGGGCTTTGGCAAGTATCGACCAGGAGACAAAATTGAACAGTAATTTTTTTTCTCGTTTTGTGTGCACTTGAGTAAATTGCATGTGAGTTGAATACATTGTGAATCTGCCTTTGAACACTTTGTTGGTGTCTTTTTGTCTAGGACACCGGTTGTTTTCAGGTTAGATTAATTTAGTACTCGTGATCTGTTTTGCTTCTGCTGATTGTTTGTTGATGTGTGTTGGGTGCTGGGAGAAGGCCATTGATTCAAAAGAATTTTTTAGGTGCCCATTCACCCCCCCCCTCTGGTCGCTATTTTCGGTCCTACAAGTGGTATTAGAGCTTGGTTAGGTTTTTTCCATACCTTAACCAGTTATAACCCAAGGTAGTGATCATGACTTCTTCTGGCAAGGTCCCGTCCTTGGAAGCTTTTGGCTACACTTATTGGAAGACTCACATGCGAGTCTATCTCATGAGGCAGAGCTTGGACATTTGGGACGTTTGTGTTCAAGCTACTTTTACCATACTTCCTGTTGCTGAGTGTTCTTCCCCTGAGATAATCGCCCAGCATCAGAACAACAACAAAGTTGTGAACATTTTGTTTTCTGGTTTAGGCCCCACTGAGTTTGAGCGTGTGAGTCATCTCAGCACTGTTAGAGAGAGCTAGGCTATCCTTTAGGCACACCATGAGGGGACAGCCCATGTCAAGGCTCGGCTCTATCAGACCTACCGACGTGAATATGAAAATTTCACACGAAAGCCGGGTGAATCTGTTGAAGCCTTGTTAGTTCATTTTCAACTGATCATCAACAAGCTTTCGGCCAACAAGGCCGATGGAGTTCAGCTGGTCTCAGATCATGAGCAGACGCTCAAGGTTCTTCAAACCTTGGACCCTAATATATGGGAGATCAAGGTATCCTCTATCATTGAGAGCACCTCTTATGATATCGTGACTATCGCAGAGCTTTTCAGTAAGCTCAAGGCCATAGAGGTTGATATCCAATTGAGATCAAATCTCACTAGTTCTGGCTCAAAAACCCTGGCCCTTGTGACACCTTCTGCCGACTCCTCTTCTTTGAGCTATGCTATGTTCTCCCTGATGTCTATCACTGAGGACCAGCTTGATTCGCTAGGAGATGATGATCTGTGTCTGTTTAACAACCGGGTGCGTCATGTCTATGATAAGCGAATGTTCAAAAGACACAGCGCAAAATCCGGATGCTTTGAGTGTGGTGATCCAGGTTATTTCATCGCCGACTGCCCCAAGCGGAAAGGTCATAAGAAGGGTAACGGTGGTGGCTCCTACTACTCCTACAAGCACAATAGCTCCACCTTCACAAAGGGCAAGCCCAAGATGATGTTCTTTCAAAAGGCTCTAAAGGACTACCGGCGTGAGAACAAGAAGCGAGACAAGGCCTTCTTCGTCGAGATGGAGAGAGATACTCCAAGAGTTCATCGTCTTCTTCCTCTTCATCAAGCTCAAGTGATGAGGAGATCATGATCAGGAAGGGGAAGGACAAGGACAATCCGGCGGGCCTCTGCTTCATGGCCTTCGGGGACAAGACGAAGAGTCGCTCGCACCACAGCCGAAGATCCTGCAAGAGCTTCTGCTCAATGGCTCTTGGGGATAAGGAAGAGAAGGGCTCCCCCGACAACTCTGATGATGACGATGATGAAAAGATATCCTCCTATGAACAAGAAGTCATTGAATTACTAGAAGAGAACCGTCCGGAGTTGAGGTATCGGGAGGAAATGCTTAGAGGGGCTAAGAAGAGGATAGATGAGCTTGAGAGTGAGCTTGCCATGGAAAATGGAAGGATTGAGAGTCTATCTTCTTCCCCTTGCTTGGGTGGTAGCTGTGAGTGCCCTAACTTCGAGGTGCTATTGTGTGACCTGACGACTCTGAAGTCTAGGTACACAAAGAGGGTAGATGAAAGAGACGCTTTGGCTACTGAGCTTGAGAACGCTCAGCTAGAGCTAAAAGATGCTCATGCCACTGTCGTCGTGCCCTGTGTGGGCTGCCCATCCCATGTAGTTATTTTAGCTAAGCTAAAAGCCAAGAGTGATGAGCAGTTGGGTGAGTTAGCAAGAGTCAGAGCTGAGCTAGAGCAGGCTAAGCTAGAGCTTGAGACATTATCAGTTCCACCCACTGTTTGTGAGAACTGATTGTCCCTAAGATTGGAGCTAATCAAGCTAAAAGCTGAGAAGTCTGTTCAAGTTGATAGAGAGTGTGAGATCTGCTTGTCTCAGGTGGAGGTGCTAGCTTCTTTGATGGAAGAGCTAGCTGATGCTCAGAATGAGAACTTTTACCTCTGTGAGATCCTGAGTTGGGTGAGTGCTAGAGATCCATAACTAGGCATGATGATCCAGTAGTTCAAGAGGCAAGATGGGTTTGTGGTAGGTTACACCTACACCAAGGCTGATTTTGAGAGTGCCATTAGCCGAGCAGTAGAGTGGAGTAAGATGACTCCTAAGAAGAGATATCCCAAGACTCACTCCACTATGTCTTTCCAGGCTAGTCAGCCCAAGGATGGAGTGTTCCAAGAACAACCTAAAGCTCCACCCAAGAAGCCCACCTGAGTCCCAAAGCCCAAGCATCTCCATACTTCTCTTGACTCTCTACCTGGACCCTCTCACACCAAAGAGTCCATCCAACACCACCAAGCCCAAAAACCCAATCCTCAACCACATCCCAAGGATCCTACATATCACTATGAGTACTGTCAGAAAGATGGGCATCTTGATGAGTTTTGCTTCAGGAGGAAGCGAGTTGAGAGAGCAGAGAGAGCTCGAGGTGGGCAGGAGCAGTTCTACCAGCAGGGTGGTAGACAGAGAGTCCCTCGACGTGGGGAGAGGCTAGAGGCCAGGTCGCGTCGTGTAGGTGGTGGTAGAGGAGACGACTTTCATGCCCATGTTCCGGAGATTGGTTTTCGCTCCGGCAGAGCTCTAGGTCATTCTAGATATGGCTTTGGACCTCGTGGCCGAGACTTTAGGAAGAACCAAGGACCATGCTTTGATCCGCGTTTTGGTCCGAACAATTATGATTCCTTCTGTTTTCCTTCTTTTGAACAGATGGCTCGACACTAGTTTAGCTCTTTTGCCAAACCTAGTGTCGGCCCATTTGCTCCCACTTATGACCACTGATCATGCAGGATCAAGGACTAGAGGACGTGTGGATCATGGATTCAGGATGCTCTCGCCACATGACGGGACATCGCAGATGGTTCTCTAGCCTCACTTCCCCGATGAGGAGGACATCACTAGCTCAGATATAACCATGCTTATACTTTACAATAAACAACCCAACGATCATTCATTCTATATAAGATTTACATTTTATATATTTGAGCTAAGGATGCTACACCATGAGTTGGCTTTGTTTTCAATTATAGAAATTCTTTCATGGATTAAGTGACACGTTAAGAGCACATCAAGAGCATGGAACATCATGGAAGTTGATTGGGGACGAAATCAAGGCCATGAAAACATAATATACAACTTTGGGACATTATTTATGTGCTAAGAGAAATTGGATATTAACTTCTACATGTTTTCGACTTGGATTCGGACTGCATGGACAGTAACAAATTCAATCGTGCACAACTTTTACATGGCAGCTCTAATTTGGATGATCGTGGAATTTTTGAAAAGCTTGAGATGTCCTCTTTCCAACGGATGCAAGCTACAAATTCAAACATGCACAACTTTTACATGGCAGCTGAGGATGTCTACATGGAAGATAATATATTTATTCCACCGAAAGAATCACTACCAAGGCTTAAGGATCTAAGTTTCTTTTTTCTAGTAATTCTGTTTTGGAAATAATTTGTAGTTTCCATAGGTAATAAGTTTCCAAACTTTGGGGACATCCCTAGGGCTATAAATACCCCTAGAGACTTCAGTTGTAATTTGAGTTTTTATTAGATAAAAGTTAAGCCAATGCTACTTGTCCGTGTAAACCCGTGATCAGGTTAGATCGCCGATTTCACGTTTCAGAACCCCAACTACCCATTCATGCATCTTTCATATCCAGCAATACTAGTTGCTACTTTATCTTGTTCTTGCTCGTTCTTCGATTGCTTGCAGGAACAAGGTTGATCACCTGATAAGATCAACAACCCTTGGAGTTGGTGTATCGATCGCTAAGGCGCAACACGAACGTCTCATATGGTTGTAGTCGGGTCGTCAACGTCGTCTCCCACCAATCGAAATTAATCTCTCCTCCTCCTCTCACCGAAAGATCGGGCCATCTAATTTCCTCCCCATCAAGTGGTATCAGAGCTTTCATTGCTCTGGTGAGTTTTTATTTCAGTTTTTCCTATAGTCCAGAAAAAAGCCACACAAAAAAAATTACCCGAGATCCAAGCCTCTTTAAGCCTATTACTAGTTCTGCTTAGTATCAGCTTTTTGAGTTTTTAGTTGCATCGTCGTGTGAAGTTGCTGGTCTTAGTGTTTAGTTCGTTTAGAGTTTCGAGTTCTTATCACGTTTTTACCACCGTGTTTTGGTCTGTTTAGTCGGTTTGTTATTCTGGAATTCGGGTGGAATTCGGGCAGCTATGCAGGTGTTACTAAAACTATCATATATCGCCCATGCAAACTCGGATTGGAGAGTTTTAATACTTTTTTGAAAGCTTACAAGAGGATCTTTATTTTTTCTTTTAGAGTCATCTTCATATTCGGTTGTTTGCTTTCCTGTTTTGGATCATACAAAGTTCATGAGTATTGTACTAAGAGTTTGTGTATACTAAGACCTTGTCATTTGCTGTTCTTACAAAAGGATAAAAAAAAGAAAAAAAGTCAGAAGTGTGCTCAAAAAAATAAAAAATAAAAGAAGAGTCGCACCAAAAAAGTGAAAAAAAGTGGAGAAAGAAAACTTGTGGCAAAAGAGGAGGAAAGCTAGTTCTACCTTTGTCGGTTTGGTGGTATTGTTTGTGTCTAGGCTCGCGTCTCTAGTACGTTCAAGCCTAGGACCAGCACAATACCGATGTTGAACAATTACTCAATTTTCTTATGCTAATGTGGTTCTAGTTTTCCTTGCTACATATTTAAGCCTACCTAGAGCTCCACAGATTTGACTACAGCTTGTACAACCAAGTGTTTGCTAAGGCATTGATACATCTAATCTCCATGTTGTTTGTGGTTAAGTTGGTGTACAACACCTCCTGCTTGAATTGATAAGAACTTGTAAGAGCTTGATACAGGATTGAGCGAGTGTGATTTTTGGTGCCTTCACAATCTTGTAGTTAATAGGAGCATACATATTATTTGTATGTTTCTTGTCTACTACTAATCATGGCAGGGATACACAAGGAGATAAGATATAGTGAAGCTCAATATTGACATCTTCATCGACACCTAAGGGATCAACATGATAAATATGAGGTATGTGATGAAATTTTAGCTAGGTTCAAATATACAATACCTTATTTTGAAGGAAATTATGACCCTCATGCATATATTCAATGGGAGCTAGCTGTAGATCTTGAATTTGAAAAGTATAACATGTCTGAAAGAGAAAAGGTTATGGCTGCCTCTAAAGTGTTAGTTACAGATGTTGCATATCATTGGAAACATCTTTGTAGACATGATAAAATACCTCAATCTTGGAAAGAATTAAAATAATATTTGAGAGATGCTTTTGTTCCTCCATATTATGCCGAAAATTCTGTTAAAGAAACTACAATGTTTAAAACAAGATAGCAAAAGTGTTTCCTCATACTATCATGATATGCACACTTGTTTATTACATTGTGCTATCGATGAATGCGAAGAAGCTACAGAACAAAGGTTTTTACGTGGGCTTAACAAAGAAATCCAAGAAATGCTTCTTCATGAAACATATAATTCTCTTTCTCAATTGTTTGAACTTGCATGTCAAGCTGAATTTCAGATTACTATTGATTTAGAGGATACACCAATTAGTTTGCCCTCTAGTTCTACTGACTTTGAACAGGAAAAAGAGATCAAGTATGCACTTACATCATCAGAGAAGGTTTTGCAAGTTAATATATGTGCTGAAATTAATCAAGGTGAGTGTGCACCTCATCAAACACAATCATCCAATGTTCATGCTATTATAGAGCAACAATTAGTGGAATCTTTTTCTGAAATTTCTTTGTTAACAGATGATTTGCTTGAAACTCCTCATGACAAAGAAGAGTTGTGTGTTAATGCTTCACTTATATACATGCCACAACTAGTGGAAGAACGTGTTGTTTCTATTGTTAATTCCTCAAGTGTTGATTTTAAACATGTTTTCCACATTACTAATGAGAATGAAGAAATTAAATTGTTATTGTCTTTAAATACTTGGGGTTATATTGAACTTGATGATCTTTGTGAACTTAGTACTTTAAATGAGAAATTACTCACTACACCTGATTTGCCATGTCCTGATCAAATGATTTTTCACGTAATTGGAAAATACAATGATCAAGGAGTATACTTTGTGCATAGAGTTTACATATGTTCAGATTTGAAACATCATGTAGATTCTGAAAATAATAATCTTGACCAATGTGCTTTAACTAATCCTATTATGTCGAGAGTCTTTTGTTTTTATTTAAATAAACAGGTTTGTTTTCAAGAAGGAGAGCCTTGTGGGCTGCTTAGCAATGCCACAATTCCTGCTCCAATATATAAACGTATAGATTCGATGTCATTTGTTCAAGCAAAGGATTTGGTGAGTTGGTTTTCTTTGATTCACTGCATGTTTAAAGAACAAGAGATACTACACAATAATGGTTCTTTTGCTAGGAGTTGCATTGATGATGAACACAAGAACAAATCGAGGACGGTTTGCATCCAAGAAGGAGAGAATGATGAGGACATCACTAGCTTTGATATAACCATGCTTATACTTTACAATAAACAACCCATGTTTCATTCATTCTATATTAGATTTACATTTTATATATTTGAGCTAAGGATGCTACACCATGAGTTGGCTTTGTTTTCAATTATAGAAATTCTTTCATGGATTAAGCGACACGTTAAGAGAACATCAAGAGCATGGAACATAATGGAAGTTGATTGGGGACCAAGTCAAGGCCATGAAAACACAATATACAATTTTGGGACGTTATTTATGTGCCAAGAGAAATTGGAGATTAACTTCTACACGTTTTCGACTTGGATTCGGACTGCATGGACAGTAACAAATTCAAACGTGCACAACTTTTACATGGCAGATCTGATTTGGATGATCGTGGACTTTTTGAAAATCTTGAGATGTCCTCTTTCCAACGGATGCAGCTACACTTCCAAATTCGATCCGAGGAGATTGTCAATAACCAAAACAACGCGTGTTACATTGACTCGGACTTCAAGGAGAGCACGAGATTAACACATGCATATCTTTCACATGGAAGCTCCGATTTAGATGATCTTGGACTTTTTGGAAAGCTGAGGATGTCTAAATGGAAGATGATATATTTATTCCACCGAAAGAATCACAGCCAAGGCTTAAGGATCTAAGTTTCTTTTTTCTAGTAATTATGTTTTGGAAATAATTAGTAGTTTCCATATGTAATAAGTTTCCAAACTTTGGGGATGTACCTAGGGCTATAAATACCCCTAGAGTCTTCAGTTGTAATTTGGGTTTTGATTAGATAAAAGTTTAGCCAATGCTATTTGTCCGTGTAAACCCGTGATCGGTTAGATCGTCGGTTTCACGTTTCAGAACCCCAACTACCCATTCGTGCGTCTTTCATATCCAGCAATTCTAGTTGCTCCTTTATCTTGTTCTTGCTCGTTCTTCGATTGCTTGCAGGAACAAGGTTGATCACCAATAAGATCAACAACCCTTGGAGTTGGTGTATCGATCGCTAAGGCGCACCACGAGCGTCTAGTACAGTTGTAGTCAGGTCATCAACGTCATCTCCCACCAATCGAAGTTACCTTATCTTATCCTCTCACCGAATGGCATTGGCTCAATTTGCATCTCTGATCATTTCTCTTTGAAGAATGTTGCTTTGGTTGGAAACTTGAATTTTAATCCGATCTCTATTTCGCAACTTCTTGAGGATGGTTTAGAGGTTAGCTTTAAGAAGGGCATTTCTTCTATTGTTGATTCTAGAGGATCTTTGGTTTGCCAGATTTTAACCTTCGGTAAGGCTTTTCAGATTGATTTCTTTAGTTCTTTGGCCCTTCTCGCTGTTTGATTGCTGGATCCTCCTCTGAGCTTTGGAAGTGGCATAGGAGGTTAGGTCATTTGAGCTTTGATTTGCTAGTCAGATTGAGCTCTACGGAGAAGGATCTAGTTTGCCATCCCTGTCATCATGGGAAAATGGTTGCCGCTTCTCACGCACATGTGACTCAGGTGATGAATTTGTACCTGGGAGAGCTATTACACATTGAAATTATTGGTCCATCTTGGGTACGCTCAGTCGGTGGGAAGTGGTACGCGCTTGTGATAGTTGATGACTTTTCTCGATTCTCGTGGGTTTTCTTTCTGGAGTCTATGGATGAGGCTTTTCAGTTTGTTCATGACCTGATTTTGAAGCTAAAGAATGAGAACAATGGTCGAATGCGAGCAATTCGCTCTGACAATGGCTCTGAGTTCAGAACTCTCAGTTCGTCAGCTTCTGTAGTGATCAGAGTCTTGAGCATCAGTTTTCTGCCCCTTACACTCCCCCACAGAATGGCTTTGTGGAACAAAAGAACCGCACGCTGCTCGAGATGGCTAGGACGATGCTCGATGAGCATAGGACTCCTAGACGCTTTTGGGCTGAAGCCATGAACACGGCTTGCTATCTGGCCAACCGCATTTTTCTTAGAGCTTACTTAGGTAAGACTTCATATGAGTTGCGATTTGGCAGACAGCCCAAGGTGAGTCACTTGCGAGCATTTTTTGCAAGTGCTTTGTACTCAAGAAGGGAGGGCATTTGGACAAGTTCGAGTCTGGTTGCTGTGATGGTGTCTTTCTTGGTTATGCTTTTTATTCTTGAGGCTTCCGTGTTTGGAACATCGACTCCCAGCAGCTTGTCAAGACTTGTGAGGTTTCTTTTGATGAGTCCATGCCTTCACTGACTTCTTCTTTTGAGCTCTCAGGAGATGATGATCTTGGAGAGTCCATCTTCGATGAAGATGGTGACGCTCTTGCTGTTGATGAGGGTGGGCCTTCTACACAGCCTGCAAACCCCACACCTTCTAGGACTTCGACTGAGGATGAGGGCGGACCTCTGATCACTTCTTCCACTTCGATCGAGCCCCCTCAGTCGAGTCTAGAGGTGCCAGCTACCGACTCCGGTGAGGTGACCTCTGATCACCTAGGATCCCAAGCAGTTCAATGTGATCACCCTTGAGAGCTCATCATTGTTGATCTCACTTCGATATCTTTGCGTTCTATTAGCTCACTTGCTGTATTTGTTGAGTCTGCGTTTGTTGCCTCTTATGAGCCTAGAGATGTTTCACATACTCTTTCTGATGCAAATTGGATAAACGCCATGCAAGAAAAGCTTGAGAATTTTGTTCACAATCGGGTTTGGACACTAGTTGAGCTGCCACCTGGATGTAACCCCATAGGCACCAAGTAGGTGTTTAAGAACAAGCAAGGTGAAGATGGGGTTGTGGTGTGCAACAAAGCTCGATTAGTTGCCCATGGTTTTTGCTAGAAAGAGGGTATTGACTTTGAGGAGACTTTTGCCCCTATTGCCCGTCTTGAGTCCATTCGCATTCTTTTGGCATTTGCTTCTTGTAAAGGTTTTAAACTTTTTCAAATGGATGTCAAGAGTGATTTTTTGAACGGGTACATAGAGGAGGAGGTCTATGTAAGGCAGACCCCCAGGTTTTGAGAACCCTATTTTCCTCGACATGCTTTCAAGTTGCAGAAAGCTTTATATGGTCTGAAGCAAGCCCCCATGGCTTGGTATGATCGGTTGAAGTAGTTTTTGTTGGGGAGTGTCTTTGTGATGGGTTTTGTAGACAAGACTCTTTTCTTGATCAGAGTTGGCTCAAACTTCTTGATTGCTCAGATTTACGTGGACGACATTATTTTTGGTGGTTCTACTGATGAGCTTGTGTCCAAGTTATCTGAGCAGATGCACAACGAGTTTGAGATGAGCCTCATGGGTGAGCTCAAGTACTTTCTATGGCTCCAGATCAAGCAGACCAAGGACGACATCTTCATCCACCAGAGCAAGTACACATGGGACATGCTGAAGAAGTTTGACTTCGGTGGAGAGCTGAAGCCTTAGATGACCCTAATGGGTACATCTGGGGGTCTAGACAAGGACGAGAGCGGTGTCAAGGTCAACGAGAGAGAGTATCGAGGGATGATCGGATCGCTGCTGTACTTGACGGACAACTAGACCGGACATCATTCGTGTGGATTGTGCGCGCGCTTCTAGTCTTCACCACACGCATCTCATCGGCAGGCTGTCAAGTGCATTTTCAGGTACCTTACCTATGCGCCTGATCTAGGTATTTACTATTCAGCATCATCGTCTCTTGATATATCTGGCTTTTTTGATGGTGATTTTGGTGGGTGTCGTCTAGATCGGAAGTCGACTTCTGGTACTTGCCAGTTTCTTGGTTCTTTGCTTGTCTCTTGGTCTTCGTGTAAGCAATCTGGAGTTGCACTTTCTACCACAGAGGCTAAGTATGTAGCTGCTGCTAGCAGCTGCTCACAGTTGGTTTGGATGATTTCCACGTTGTGAGATTTTGGGTTGTTTTTCCCTGCCAGAGTACCTTTGTTTTGTGATAGTACCAGCACGATTAGTGTAGGGAAAAACCCATGTCTTTATTCAAAAACCAAACATATTGATGTGCGCTTTCACTTTCTGAGGGATCAATATGAGAAAGGTGTCATTGACCTTGTTCATGTTGATACCCATCATCAGTTGGCTGACATTTTCACCAAACCCCTAGATCAGTCTACTTTTGAGCGTTTGCGAGGGGATTTGGGAGTTGTGTATGCTTTTTAGGATATTTTTGAGTCAATTTTCTCTTTCTTCTTTACTCTTTCTTGAGTCTTTTTGTGTGAGTTTATATCATGCATATTCACATATCACACTTTGAGCTTGCTTCTATTATATGATTGATCTGCTTTACTTATTCTAGCTAGTATATGCTTTTGAATACCTATCGATGATCATGCTTTGCTTCAGTTCACCTGATATGTCTGATATCTGTCATATGCATGGCTTTTATGCTTTAAAATTGGAAAATGATAACCATTGCTTCTGGTAACTAGCATGTGTAGGTTGAATGCTTCTGCTATCTGTTACATGCCTTGTAGCTAGATCCTTACTTAGATGCAGATATGCAACTTGGACATCTATATGCTTTAACATGGAAAATGTGCTATAAAAATGATAAAAATCAAAAAAATAAAAAATCCAGGCTTTCTACGCTTTATTGAAAAGATCTAGGTGGGTTTGCTTTGTTGCATTGCATTGTTCTAGACTGCTTACCATAGCACTTTGGTATGAACTAGGACATTGTAATGTATGCCAAGACCAATGTCTTAAGCTTTTGATGGTCCAGTTCTGGCCTAGGCTTGACTTGGTCGATTAGCATAAGGTTGGCATGCAAATAACCCCTGGCAATAATGAAAAAGAAAAAAGAAAAAGCCTGAAAATTAAAAAGATAACAAGTTTGCTGAAGCACTTTGTTCTGGACAATGCTTATCTTTGTAAATATCAGCTAGCCCTTGCATCTCATGCTTTACTTTGCTTGTCAACTAGAAAATGTGGTGATGCTTTTGTTTGCAAAAATATAAAAATGCATGCTAATGACATTCTTTAGATATCATCTGTTGCACTGATCATGCCATGTGTCTTAGATAGTATGTCTTTTGCTATACCTGCTAGATGTTGTAATTGTAGTCAATTATATCTGAGAAGCATGCTTTTTACACTCCACCTACACCCCTTGTTGCATTCATTGCATATTTTGAGGGGGAGCTGCATTTC
The DNA here is from genome assembly GCA_019279435.1 of Zizania palustris. NCBI lineage: Eukaryota > Viridiplantae > Streptophyta > Magnoliopsida > Poales > Poaceae > Zizania > Zizania palustris. Next base: position 41,665,848 of record JAAALK010000284.1, read on the forward strand.
AGGCGGAGTTTGAGTCTGTGTCTCTTTTGAGTGCATTTAGTCTCAGTTGATGAGTCCAATTGTCAATAAGGGGGAGAATTTTGGGGTTATTTGATCTTTTAGAAGAGTTTTGGGGGAGTTTTGGCTTTCTCTAGGATTTGTTTCAGTGGAAGTTTTTTTAGTCTCTTTTGCCTTACTCTTTGGATGTCCTTATTGATAATTCAGAGATTACACTCGTTCTAAGTTTTTAATTTTTGGTTAACCATAATAACCATTTTCTGGTGTTTGTTTGGCTTTTGGTCATTAGGGTAAAACTTTTATTTTATTTTCTTCTTTTTAGTCTTCTTGTGTTTTGTTTTCGTGTTTCCACGTGTTTTGCAGGTACTAAAGAGTTGCTAAAAAGGGTGTTGATAATGCACTCATCAAGGGGGAGATTGAGGAGCCATGATGAAGATCATGGTGGGCCTCATGGCACTAGATGTGATGACTGATTGTCAATGGAAGTCAAATAGGAGACGTGAAGAGGAGATGAGACCTGCCGTGTGTGGGCCGCGTGTGACTCAGTTACACGGGCAGCGAGCGACTGTCGGGCAGAGGGGTCACGGAGTCGGGCTGGCCCAATCTGAGTACATGAGCTAGGAGCGGCAGAGGATCTACTAGTCTATTGACCGGGATTGACTCAGGTACACAGGCAGCGATTGATTGCCAGGCTGAGGGAGCCACGGAATTGGGCCGGCCCAAACCGGGTACTAGGTGCGAAGACAGTGGACGCTTTGTCAGTTTCGGCGCAAAACTGATGACCGCTGATCTCAGATCTGACCGTTCTGAGGCGAAATCGTAGCTGCTACGAAAGCTCTGCATCAGGACAAGTTATCTTTATTTAGGATTTTACTATTTTGCCTTTAGGCCCACAATTGTGCTAGTCGAGTCTGTAAAAAACCCTAAGGGCATTTTCGTCTTTTCATTTTTATTTCAGCGTCTGTTTGAACCCTAAGAGTATTTTGGTTTTTTCCTAGTCTATTGGGCTGCCTATAAATAGGGCCCCAATCCCTAGGGTTAGTGTTAACTCAATCACTTTTCAAATCAGAGTTCAATAAGTTTATTCCCCTTCTTCTTCTTGCATAGCGCCGCTGAGTATTTTTCTTCATCTGTGAGATTCGTCGCTGGTTTTCTTTCTTGGAAGTCGTGGGTCACACGGAGCTACATAGGTGCGGTGCTTTTCTTGGTCCTGGCATAGTGCTGAATGGCAGTAGGCCGAGCTACCAACCAGGCTATCAGCCAGCCTAGCGACGCATCAGAGCATAGGCTTTGGAGCTCTGCCGCACGGCAGCCGAGTTACGTCAGGTGGGAAGAGACGCAGCACTTGCGCGGTGGCGTGTCCGAAGCGGAGGCACATGGCATCAGGGCGCATGCGTGGCATGTGCTGCGTGCATGCGAAGCTTGTGTGTGGCGGAGGGAACGAGAAGACGTTGGCCTTCGGCGCTTGATGCAGGGGGACACGAGCGAAGCCTCTGGCCAGGCGAAGTCTCACGCAAGGTGCTGCTGGTCTTCGCTGGAATCCCACGCGACACAAGGAGCTTCACCACACAGATTGCTCAAATGCTCATCCTTGTCAATCACTCATCATTCAGATAGAAACCGTCATTGGTTTCACAATCTCCCCCTTGATGAGTGCATTGACAACCCCAAGCAAAAACATGATGAAGGATTCAAGTTAAGCGCACAAGTGACCATAAAAACTCATAAATGAGAAAGAACATGTCACTTGGTAAAATAACTCCCTCTTGGGCAAAAACTCAGGCAAAGTAATACATTTTGGCAAAAGCATCTCCATGCATGATGAAAGCCATTACTCCCCCTTAACCAAGCAATCCAAAAGCATCATGTATACCATTTCTCCCCCTTTGACAATGCAAGCATCAAGGAGATAAAAAGATGCAAAGAGGGGTGTGAGAGTCAAGCAGAAATGCGAGCTTCTGAAACATGAGCAACTGCAAGTACAGTACCATCAAGCATTTTCCTTGAATATTGTCTAAAAGTACTGTATGACAAGCTAAGATGAATACCATCAAAACAAAAGGCATGAGCAAGCATTTTTGGATTTTAGCAAATAAAAGCATCACCACTTAGACTAGTATACTAGAAAATGCAATGCATGAGATGCAAAAGCTAGCCAAATACTAACCAGATAAGCATATCCCACTTCAAGGAGCTTCAGCAAACATGATATGCAATGAATTTAAACTTTTCATTGTTGTGCTATGGGTTATTTGCATGTCAACCTTATGCTAACCGACCAAGCCAAGCCTAGGTCAAGCAAAAGACCATCGGAAGCTTAAAGCATTGATCTCAGTATACACTTCAATGTCCCAGTTCATACCAAAGTGCTATGGTAAGTCGTCCAGAACAAAGTAGTGCGACAAAGCAAACCCACCTAGATCTTTTCAATTTTAGCACACAACATCATGAATGTCATTCATTTTTCATGAAATCAAGTTGCGTATTAGCATCTAATTAAAAAGGAGCTAGCTATCAGGTGTGTAAAAGATAGCAAAAGTACTCAACCCATTCAAGCTAGTTTCTAGACTAAGCAGTGATCATTTTGAAATTTTCACAAATAAAAGCCATGCTCATGAAAATTATCATATGAATACATGTCAAGTGCAGTCAATAGTATTAAAGACAATACTACACAGGCATTACAAAGCATGTACTTGTAAAAGCAATTAATCATATAACAAAAGCTCATGCAATGCTACACAACTCCCCCTCAAAACATGCTAGAAGCTCTTGAATGCTCAGTGAGAGGGTGAGTTAAAAACTGTTTTGGAATCCAGCATCGCAAAACTCGAGAACCAGGCAAATTAGTAGACTTATCATGCACAAGAGATGAACCATGATAAAAAGTGTGCGGTCTACCTACAAAGCGCGAACCTGGAAAATGACGAGGTCTCCCAACCTATCGAGCACCAAAACCTCTTACACGTGGTCTAGCACCATATGAAGCATGGTGTACACAATGAGGGGCAAGATCACTCATTAGACCATGTGGGGCCGCAAAATCAAGATAAGAGCGAAAAGCAGACTCATGCATACCTAAATATGGGTAATGCATGTCCTGAATGCTCATAGCAAAAGACTGTCGCTCATCCCTGATACGATGAAAGAAAACCCAACCAAGTGACCCACCCGATGACAATAGGAATAGTGATACAATCTCTTGGGTGTGTGAGCATGGGTCTCAGGTGCAAATCTCACAGTCTTCTTGGGTTTTTGCTGAGGAGGTTCATCTGGTGAACAAAGAGCTTTCTTTGTAGGTTGAGTAGGATTCTTGGCTTTTTGATGGGTGTCTAACTGGGCTCTTTCTTTCTCAAGGGTAGTGGGAGGAGTGAACATAGTTTCGCTCAACGTGTTTAGAGTAGTTCTCTCATAGCCCAACCCGAGAGCTAACCCTGCCCTATCAGCACACATTTTGGTTTTAGACAAAAGCAGATCCATCATACCCTCTCCTTCAGTGCATTTCTCAACCACGGAGAGAAGATAATCATTTTCACATTTCAGTTTTTTGACTTGCTCTCTAGCAAAGCTGAGTTGGTCCTTAAGGATAATGCAGGTGGGACACGCCGACTGCACATCCTTAGAACACTCAGCACTCTCCAATCTAGCCTTAAGTTGATCAACATGCCTATCTCTCAAATTAATGCTTTCAACAAGTAAACGACAATTCATGCATTCGTTGATGACCACAGGACTAGACTCCACCACCAAAAGCTGCTTTTCAGTTAATTCAAGTTTTTCAATAGTTTGAGCATGTGTAAAATGCAGCTGAGCAAGTTCATTCATAACAGTAAGACATGACTAACAATCGGCATCATCAGACTTAGATTTCAAAATTGCAAGTTCAGTGGAAATAGTTTCAAGTCTGAGTTTTAATTCTTTTCGTTCTTTAGCAGCGAGTTTAAGTAATCTATCCTGAGAACAAACAGCATCATGCAATTCATCATTTTGAACAAGAAGCCAATCACGGGATAGATATACCTCAGAAGTGTCAAACTCGTCACTGCTATCGTTGCCGTCTACCGCGAAACAAAGGTCGGTGAGGTCCATTGTCTTCTTCTCCTTCTCCTTCTTCTCTTTTTTGGGAGGCTCCTCTTCCTCCGAGCTTGGCTCCTCGCTCGATGTACTATTGATGTCACTGAGGGTGGCCACAAAATCTCTGGCTACTCGTTTAACCACTTTTCCTCGCTTCCCTTTGAAGTAATGTTTCTTGTTCCACTTTTGGTGCTTGTGCTCATTTTCATTTTTCATTTCCAATTTAGGGCAATTCGCTTTTATGTGAGACATATCTCCACATTCAAAACACCCCTGTGACCCTCCTCTCCTTTGGTCTCGTCTATAATTGTAGAAGCGAGTGACCTTCTTAACAATGAGAGCTAGCTCCTCATCATCTAGAGTGTCCACTTGTTCTTTTTTGAAAGAGACAAGGGAGGACAAGTCAAAAGCACTAGAATAAGCACAAACTCCAGAAACACTAGAAAAATTACCTCCAGATGAGGTACCACTGCTAGGACTGGAAACCAAAGCAATCGAATTCAACAAAGATTTTCCAGCTCCTGGTCGAGACGCCTTGGCAATCTCGATGGACTTTAGCTTACTAAAGAGTTCGTCGCAAGTCAGAGTGTCAAAGCTTGCCAACTCTTCAATACTAGAGATCTTCACCTCCCATATGCTACGATCAAGAGCATAGAGAAGTTTTATTGCTCTATCATGCTCAGAATAAGCCAAAGTCCCAGTGGAGCGCAAATTACTCACAATTCCATCAAAACGCGCAAACATGGTATCTACAGATTTGCCAGGGCCTTGCACAAACATTTGGTATTCTTGATTATAAGTGCTTTTCCTCCTAGCCTTAATCTGGGTTGTGCCCTCATGAAAAGTTTTCAAAGTGGTCCAAATTTCACGCGCAGTTCATAGGTGCTGGACCCTGTCAAACTCTTTGCGACTCAGACGAACAAACAATATGTTTGTCGCTTTGCTGTTGCAATCATACTTTGATTTTTAGCCTCTCAGGTTCGAGTTTAAGGGATCACATATTGGGAATCGATGATGTCCCAAATAGCACTTCCTTGGCTTAGAAGGTAAGCCTCCATGCGCACCTTCCAATAAGCAAAATCATGACCATCAAACTTCTGAATTTTCGAGTTTCTTTCCATGTTGCCAGAACAAGGATCACAAACTGGTTAAGGTCAATTAGTGATCTAACCGACTCTGATACCAATTGTGAGATCGAAATGGCGACTAGAGGGGGGGTGAATAGGCGCCTCGACACTTTCTCGCAAATATGATGGCCTATTCAGATCACCCAACACACCTCTAACAATACAAAATTAGATTTGTGACTCACTATACACAACTAGAACAAAATTCACCCTCAATACTGATTTTTGTCAAAGTCGAAGTTTAAATAGTTGATCTGTATTGTTGGTATTTGAAACTCTGAAATACAGCTGCTATTTCAGCACATGAACAATCGACAAGAGGGTGTCGATCATTGAAATTCTGACAGGTTTCAGAGAAACAAAAAAGCACTCAGAAATTCAAATGAAGTTTTAGAAGCTGAATTATATTGACGCTATTTGATTCTAGATGCAATCATATGAATTCTGAAAAAATCTAGAAGTGAATACAATTGTTCAGATTCAGTTTTGATTCAACATGTAGAGTTCAACTTCATAACAGATTTTGATTCTGAATTCAGCTCAATTCAAACAAACAATAGAAACAATCAGATTTGAGGATTCAATAGAAAATGATTTGAACTTGAACAGATTTGCTTAAGTCTTGAAAACAAAATTGAATTCTCAATTTCAGTACTGAATTTTAATTTTAATTCAAACCAGATAGCATATTCAAGATTTACAAAATTGCATTCAGAAACAATAATGACTATTCAAACACACTGAAAACAGAAGTTGAGGATAACTTTCAGAGAGTAATTTTTGTTTGAATCATTTGCATCCAAATCTTATATTCAAGTTTCAACAATTCAATTCATTTCAACACAGCAATATGATACAAATTTTAGAGTTCTAAAATTTTACAACCAATACACAGCTGCTGCAAATTCAAAGAGAGTTTAAAAGGAGACTTGATCCAAACTAAAATACAAACAGCAACTCAATTTCAGAACTATGCTTTAGACTCTTTTACTTAAGATCATAGATTTTATTTCCTTTTATGATTGAAATATTAGATTCTGACTTCAGTGTACATTTTGTAATAAGCAGCCAACTAGTTGAAACACATCAGAACAATGTACTGCTAAATAGAAATAGTACACTAAGTAATTACTGAACACAATTATCTAAACCTGGAGATAAAATTTAGAGTTTCAAAATTCATATATTCAGATAAACTCAACCTAAGCACTTAGTCATTCACTTGAAAATTGTTCACAACAATCATGGATTGAAGAATCATATGCAAACAGACCAAAACAGTCGCAACAGAGTAAAACAGTACTGATTCTCAATTCTAAGAACACTGTACTCAGATTCAACAATTTTTAACACGGTACTTGAAATGAACACTTAAATTTGCAGTAAAACATTTTCAAGGATTTCAGAAATCAGAGATGGACAAGATCAATTGATTTCAAATCTGAAAACAGAATATCTCTAAGTGATCAACCATGTGAGTTAAAGAGATATATACTGTTTGAGAGAACATTTAGATTCAAAACTGAAACTATTATAGATTCATATATCCTGAGCAAAAGGCTGAGAGTATTGTATTTAGACAAACCACTGTTTAAATTCAGACAAGATAATTTAACAAGGTTTACAACAGATATCTGAATAAGAACCAAACAGAATTTCAAATCTGCACACAGATTAGAGAATCAAATACAGGAAGCCTAACCTCAAGTTCTCAAAGAGGGAAACTAATCCATAGTGTTCACCACAAAAAATTGCAAGATCAGACTATATAAGGAGAGAATACAACCTTAGCAATTCACAATTTGCATTCACATCTGATTCAGCGTCATGATTTTCAATTTCACACTTACATGCATTGATTTCTAATCAATCCTTTTTTACACTCCACTATTTCTTAGTAGAGAGTTGATTCAGAGCAAAAGATCAGATCCATACCTTGAAAATTTTAATGAACACACAACAAAACTAATAACAGTAATTACTGTAGCAGATAATCACAGAGATGGATTTCTTGTGAGTCACACCTAGAACAGCAGCAAGAACACAACACACAGATTTCAAACTCCAAACATGGCCAACAATCCAAGAGCAAAATCAGCTGAAACCTTAAAATAATTTGTTCATCCTTCAACCATGATATCACTCAAGAAACAATCCAAGAATCAGCCAAGATGCTGATGAACAATTGAAGCAACATTCTATCAAACATGTAGCATGCTAAACAAAAACTGAAACAATTGATCCGAAGTATTTTTCAGAGCTGTGATGCCTCTTTTGATCAACAAAAAAATCAAGAAGATATTGCAGAAATAACTTGCAACTTTTAAAATGGATCATTCAAAACATCCACAACAAAAGTTGTATAGACTTCAACAACTAGTTCTGCACAGAAATCACCAGAAAATAGCTCTCAAAACTGAATTCACTGCTGAAAACATACCTGCACCTTCCTGATCCATCGCTGCACTGTAGCTCTTTTCGGATTGTGAACAGGAACCGATTTTGATGTATTTCAGTAGAAAAACATGGCACACATTTGATAGAAAAGTTATGTGGTTCAGCCAAAAGAACAGCCGCCTGCCCATGGATATGGTCCTCTATTTATAGGCCAACCATGGGGGTATTTTCTGAAAAGAACCCTCTAGAATTAAAATATTAAACAAAGGTCCTATTCCTTTTAATATATTTTTAGAATTAAGAAATTCTGAAAAATATACCAAAGGAGTACACTTGCTCTAGAAACTTACTAAAATTAAACCTAGTTTATTACACAAAGACTCAACACTAAAAAGGACTTATAACTATTGAAATTAACAAAGCTAGATTTGTGATGGTTTTCAAAAACCGACAAAGCCTATCAACCCTTCGACTCGTGACACCGCTTTGTGAATCCGAGCGCCAGCAAGCCACTTCCGCTCTCGATCCCCGCAAGCCGCCTAAATGCTTGCCCTGGCCTCCCTCTCACAGACCCGGTAGTCATGCCGTCGCAATCAACCGTCCATCGTATTCTTGCTCGGTCTCTTCGTGCAATCTTGAGATCTTCTCCAACTTCGCCCGGCCTCCCTGATCCTCCAGCATCAAGATCCCTGCTTGACCCTCGATCACTTGCCATCGACAGTTGGTTAGCATCTCCACCCTACATATCCAAGATAAGCCAAAACAAGAACGCGATGCACCACCGAAACCCTCGGCACACAACCCTCGGCACACAATCCTCCATTTTACTCAAACCAACACTCCATCGCTCGATTGCTCAAATGCTCATCCTTAACAATCACTCATCATTCAGATAGAAACCACTGTTGGTTTCACATAACTAAAGCAGCCGCTTGATGAAAGAATTACCCGCCATTCTCTTGGACCTCCGCACCCAGCCCATAAGATCCATCGGTCAGACCCCCTTCTTCCTGGTCTATGAGTCAGAGGTCGTCCTTTCGGTGGACATGCTGCATGAGAGCCCCAAGATACTCCGATATGACAAAGGTGCAATCGAGTCCACCCGAGAAGAAGACATTGATAGTCTCGAAGAGACCAGGCTAGTAGCTTCGATATAGACTGTCCGGTACCAGTAAGGCCTTTAGAGGTATCATGACCGAAACATACATCACCGCTCCTTCCATGTCGGATACTTGGTCCTCTACTGAGTCTAGTAGGCAGTTGGGACCCACAAGCTCTTGGCCCCGTGGGAGGGACCTTCATCATCGCCGAAGTCACTTGCTCAGGATTCTATCGCCTGATGCTTGAAGATGGCCAGAAGCTAGTGAACTCCTGGAATATCGAGCATCTCAGCCGATTTTATCCATAAGAGAGATAAGTCTTTGTTATTATTTAGTAATAAAGATTGTTGAAGCTAAAATCGGCCGACCAAGCAACAATCAAAACCGACGTCGATCCAGTGATCCAAATGTCACACGACACCGATGCCGCATTCCGACGACTCTTGACCTTGACAATGGGATTTAGAATGGAGTCTCTAGGCAATCAAACTACACCACGAGGGTGCAATCTAATTGGCCCTAAAAGAAAGGGAGCAGTTGGACCACCCAAGGTGGGTCGGCCAGACCGATTGGATGCCGGTGGTTAGATCGGTGGTGCGAAAAAGGTGCTAATCAAACTGGCTAGGAGGGGGCTGATTGAACCGGTGGGATAAGTGTGGTCTAACTAGTCATGTAGAGGTGGTCGGACAGGCAGCATAGCCTGGTCTGACCGGCAGATATGGCAGGAAACGCTTCGGCTTGCTGCCGATTGCCTTGTCGATGATGGATCGGTGCAGGGGCTTCTTTGTGATGAAGATGGACGTCTTGACCCCTGAAAAACACGTAGAAACAGTAGCAAATCGGTCCTAGGACCGAATTACCAGATTAGATCAATAAAAACCCATAACGAGGGTGAAATAGGAGGTTTTCAGATCAAACCCCAAAGAACTCACGATAACGTTGTGAAGTACAAACAATTTATGAGTCAAATTGACAAAGAGTTACTACTACTGCTAATGCTAGAGTAAAGGAATAATGATAGGGAAAAAGTAGAGAGGAAATAGTAGATTGAAAGTGAAAAGAATGATTCAAAGTAGTGCCGTCGAGGGTCGCTTTAATCGGTCTTGTCTTTATATAGGGGCTGGTCTTGCGAGATTTGGAGGTTATCCACATCCTAGGGTGGATAGAGATATATTTAGATACGAAATATTTTGGGTTTAAACAAAGAAACACAAGATATAGTTGTAACTAACTCGGACTCAGAGTGCTGGAATCCTAAAGGTCGGACCAGCCATACATGACCGGTTGGACCGGTGGTACATGGGAGGTCGGACCGTCCATGTATTGCCGGTCGGACCGGTCACATAACTAAGGTTGGACTGGCCTTCACACAGAATTTCCAATTTATTCCAATCGTGGCTAGCACTTCTTCTACTCCAAATTGGTGCCAAATTTGTGTGTCAACACATGCCCCCTACCTTTTGGCAAACTAGTGAGCTAAAAGCACAATCTTTCAGGACTAAGGACGATCACTACTATCGGCCGTATGATTTCTCAAGTGCTTTACTGGGCCCTTAAGATATACTCGTCGTTTGTTCATCAGCCAAATCATCCACCTCACAACTTGTAAATTTTGAATTCTTGAGGATGATTTACATGACTCAATATAAACTCACAGACTACGGGACTAAGCGTCGAATTTATCTATCAACTCGGCTTTTAGTACTTTTATTAGTTTTGTCCCCTAGTCCCTTGTTGGGATCTACTCTTTACTTAACGAGGCTAGAAGCTGGCTCATCAATTAACTTCGGTCTCCACACCTATCGCGTTTTTACTAAGGCTTTGGACTCTTTGACAAAGTTAGCCTCGAACTCTTCGGTCTTCTTCTCTTTAAGGTGTTCATCACGAATATGTTATAGATGTCTGTTTTGAGATTTGATCATACCTGGAGGTTCCCATGGAGGTTACGACTTTATTCCTAGGTCTACAAACTTGCTCACGGAATTTTTAGCCGAATAGGAAGTAACCAAATTGTTTCTACCTATTTTACGCTTGTTGTTTGTAACTTTCTATATGTTGTCAGTTAGACTGGCCAAGGTAGGATGGTCATACCATGTGTTGTCGGTCGAACTGGCCATTGCCATATGCTTGAGAACTGTCGGTTAGACCAGTCATAGGAGGCTGGTTGAGAAACCAAGGGTTGGTTTCGGAGTCTGTGATGAGTGATTGACTGTGTTTAACCTCTGTTTTGAAGGGGTACCTCCGAAGGTGTTCGGAGGTAGTTTCACCGAAGGGTTCGGTGGTTTGATTGTTGCAGCTGTTGCAGCGGAGTGTGCCTGTCGGAGGGGTCCGACAGTACACGATGACTGGGTTTGTACCGAAGGTCTCGGTACTTTGGGCGGTACACCGGAGTGTGTGCTGAAGGTTGCTCACCCGGAGAGGTCTCCAGAGTACTGGATACACTTGTTTGTTTGTCTGTGGTGCGCAGGGGACTTCGGAGGTGACGGACGGTTCGTAGCAGGTGAACCTGGGTCAAGCGGGAGGCTTGATGCTAGGGGAGCGGGGAGCTCCGTCACGGAGGCTGCGAAGGGGTCTAGGTCGGACCTCGGGTCGAGGTGCACCAGGAGAAGGCAGTAAGTGCGGAGCGTGGCTCCGGGTTAAGGTACTCCGAGACAAAGTCCTCGGAGTCGAGGCACTTCGAAGGGTACTCCGGATGGGGTGACTTCGGAGTATGGTGGATCAAGTCCTCAGCAGAGGCAAGGTGTTCAAGGTGTGCTCTGGAGGGAGACACTCGAAGGTACCCGACGAAGGTCTCAGAAGTCGAGGTGCATCGAAGGCATGGTCTGGGTGAGGCTTGTCGAGGAGTGTGCTCGGGAAGAGACACTGCGACGAAGTGCTCATGGAATGCTTCATGCGGAGGCCTTGGACGAAGGAGGGACTTCGAAGGGTGGTACTCCGAAGGTGGGGCTTCGGAGTGAAGCAGGCTTCGGAGCGAGGCTAGCTCTGGAGTAAGGTTGACTTGATGTACTTCGGCCATGCATGGCTTCGGTACACGGACTGACGGAGTTCGAGCTGGGAGAAGCTGCGAAGTCGTGGTGGTCCACTCCGGAGGTGGTGGTGAGAAGGCCCAAGGGCTTTGATGGCTTCGGCTCAAAACCGTCACTGTATCGGAAGCTATCTTCGGTGAAGCGAAGGCCATCAGGCTCAAGGCTTCTCGCCGAAGCTACCGCACCCCTCGCGTGCGAAGGGGGGCTTCAGAAAGGTCAAAGACTGCAAAGGCAGCATTGTCTGCTCTACAAAAAGCTGACACTGTCCCCTCTGCAAAGCTGACAGAGAAGCCTCCAGAATAAAGTTGACTACCTTTTGTACCCCTCTGTTCTGTAGAGACAAAACCAATGTAAACCCTAGGGGTAAAGTAGTCAATTCACTTGGGTGAATTGTGGCTATAAATATGGGGGCTGGGTAGGTAACATTTAACACTTTGAGCATTCATTGTTGAGCTCCTGTACTAGCTTCCACATACTGTATTTTCATCCAGTGAGTTTATTTATTGTGTTCCTTGTTCAAGCAGCGAAGCCCTGCTTCTGTGTTGAGTTTCTACTTGAGCTTGTTTGCATACCTCGCTAGTTGTAGTGCACCGAAGCCTGTGTAGGCGAAGTGTGTTTTGTGCAAAGTGTGCTTTTCAGTGTGCGTTCGCTCTGTGTAACAGGAGGCGAGACCTCACTGCTTACTAGCAAAGCCCTGATCGAAGCCCGTGTTTTTATCGTGACGAAACCCCTAGCGAAGTCTGTTAGTGTGCGTTTAGACCTTCGGTGTACGAAGCCCAGCACCGGTTGCTGTCGCTAAGTACTTGGTCGAAGTCCTCAGAGGTCAGTCCACTCGTGCGAAGGGTGAAGTGTGAAGCCTGCTCGAAGCACCTTGTGTGCGGAGCCTGCACTGACTTAGCAGAGTAGATTTTCAGGGTTGTGAGTGGAGCGAAGTCTTCTTGGCTTCGAACTTTTGCTCCTTGCGAAGCCTGTGTTCGGAGCCGTCAAACACCTCCGAACTAGAACTTCGAAGGTTGTGTTCGAAGCCTGTTCCGTAGTAGACTGAATTAAAATAGAAGGCTATTTTTAGCTTGAAATTTTAAAAGCTCCCATTCACCCCCCCTCTGGTCGCCGTTTCCGATCCAACAATTGGTATCAGAGCAGGTTAAGATCATTAGTTGACCTTAACCGGTTTTGTGATCTCTTGGCGACATGGACAGAGCTAGTAAAATTCCTCTGTTCGATTGGACTGACTTTGCATACTGGAAGGTGCGCATGGAGGCTTACTTGCTAAGCCAAGGAAATGCAATTTGGGAGATTGTGGACTCACAATACTCCATCCCTGATACTCGCACCTCTCAAACAGAAAAAGATCAGTATAATGCCAACTCCAAGGCTAGAAACATACTGTTCATTGGTTTGAGATGGAGTGAGTTTGATAGGGTTCAGCACCTTAGGACTGCTAGGGAAATTTGGACCACTCTCACTACTTTTCATGAGGGCTCTACTCAGATCAAGGCCAGGCGCCAAATCACATACAATCAACAATATCAATTGTTTGTGCAGGCACCTGGTGAATCTATAGATGCCATGTTTTCTCGCTTTGATGCGATAGTGAGTAACTTGCGGTCCAACGGGACGCTTGCTTACAATGATCATGATAGGGCTATCAAGCTTCTCTATGCTCTTGACCGTAGCATATGGGAAGTGAAGATATCCAGCATTGAGGAGTCCGTAGGTTATGACACATTGACCTGTGATGAGCTCTTCAGCAAGCTGAAGTCCACAGAGATTGCCAAGGCATCTCTTGCAGTGCACAGAAACTCTTTGCCACAGCCATTGGCATTGGTTTCTAGCACTAGTCGTGGCACCGCTGCAGAACCAAGCACATCTGGTACTTGTGTTCTTGCAGATGGTTTTGCTTTGTCCTCCCTGGTCTCCGTCACTAAGGAGCAGGTGGATACTCTGGATGATGAGCTTGCTCTCATTGCCAGAAGGTTCACCCGCTTTCATCGTGAGAGACAGGATCAGAGGAGAAGTGGTTTTAGTGGTTGCTTTGAGTGTGACGACACTTCTCATATCAAGGCCAATTGCCCTAAGCTCAAAAAGAGAGATGAGAGTGAGCGCCCTAAATACCACAAGAAGGAGAGGAAGCCTTTTGTGAAGGGCAAGCGCGGCAAGGTGGCTAAGAGAGTAGCCAAAGCCGCTTCCAGAGCTTTTGTTGCTGCTCTCAGTGACATCGACACTTCCTCTACTGAGGAGTCGAGCTCTGAGGAGGAGTCCCCAAGGAAGGAGGACAAGAAGGACAAGAAGGGATGAGACTTCACCGGCCTTTGTTTCATGGCCGACAGCGATCACAACGGCGTTGAGCTTGACTCATCTAAGGTACCACTATCATCTGACCAGCTATTAATTAAATTAGATGAACTGAATGAAGTAGTTCTTGGTCAGGATAGACTACTTGTGCAAGCCGCTAGAGAAAGAAAAGACCTTAGACTTAGGCTAGAATCTGTTTCTACTGAGTATGCCATGCTTAAGTCTAAAATTAATGATGTTGAATGTGAATCTTGTACTGTTGTCATGGGTGAGCTTGCTCAGTTGCGTTCTGTACATGCTCAAACTCTATCTGAGCTTGAGACTACACAGAAGCAGCTTTTGATGGTTGATTCTAGACCTCATGATATTATTGATTGCATGAACTATTCTTTATTACGCGAAAGCATTAATTTACGTGATAAACATGTTCATGATTTAGAGGCTAGATTGGAGAGGGCCGGTAGTTCTAAGGATGTGCAACCTGTTTGTGACACTTGCATTACCCTTAAGGACCAACTAGGCACTGTTAGAGAGCGAGCTGAGAACCTCATGTCTGAAAATGAATACCTTCTTTCTGTGGTTAACAAATGAACTGAGGGAAAGGGTAGAATGGATTTGCTCTTGGCCAAGACCAAGATGTGTGCTGACAGAGCAGGGTTAGCTCTAGGTTTGGGTTTTGAGAGGATCCCTTCAGATAGTGGAAACAAAACTCTTTTTACCTCTCCCACTACCCTAGAGAAAGAGAGAGCTCTGTTAGACACTCCATCAGCCAAAAAACCTACCCGAGCACAAAAGAAAACCACTCCTCCTGCCAAGAAAATCCCTCCCAAGAAAACCACTCAGCAGAAGCCCAAGGAGCCTGTGAGAGTTGCTCTTATGACCCATGAGAGTGCCCCTAGGAGAATTTTTCATTGTTCCTACTGTTAGTGGGCGGGTCATTTGGTTGGGTTCTGTTTTCGTCGCATCAAGGATGAGCGACGCTCTCAGGCGATGAGTTTCCAGGACATGCATTACCCATCTTTAGGTATGCATGAGTCTGAGTTTTACTATCGTCCTGCTTTTGAGGCTCCTCGTGCTTCTTGGAGAGGTGTTGCTCCTCGAGGTGTTCACCATGTTCCATATGGTGGTAGACCTCGGGCGAGTAGCTTCGTACCTCGTCAGAGTAGGAGACCTCGACATGTTGTTCGATCACAGCATGTAGGTAGACCTCGCACTTTGCATCATTCAGATTATCATGTGCGTAGACTGTCTACTTTTACTGCGCCTACTACTCGTGTCACTCAGTGCTGGATGCCTCATCATTTTTTCACTCAACCCAGCACTGAGCGATCGAGATATTCTTATCATGTGTAGGCGACAGATCGAGGCTTGGAGGGCACGTGGATCATTGACTCCGGTTGTTCACACCATATGACCGGAGATGCAGCATGGTTCTCCAGCCTCACCACAACCAAGCAAAGGGAACATTTCACCTTCGTCAACAATCAAAGGAGTAGAGTGAAAGGTAAAGGTGTGATAAGAATTAACTCGAATTTCACTCTCAAAGATATTGCTTTGGTTGAAAACCTGGGATACAATTTGTTGTCTGTATCTCAGTTGCTTGATGAGGGCTTCGAAGTGCGATTCCATCGCGATACTTCGCAAGTACTCAATTCTGATGGCGTTGTGGTTTGTAAGATCTTTAGAGTTGGGAGAGTTTTTGGAGCTGATTGTTCTGAGTCATCTGGTTCTTCTCATTGTCTTGTTGCACATTCCACCTCTGAGCTTTGGAAGTGGCATAGGAGACTAGGGCATATGAGCTTTGAGTTGCTCGCTCGTCTGAGTGCCCTAGGTCTGATCCGAGGATTGCCCAAGCTCAAGTTTGAGAAGAATTTAGTTTGCGCTCCTTGTCGACATGGAAAAATGATTGCTGCTTCGCATTCGCCAGTCACCACAGTGATGACTGAACAACTCGGAGAACTTCTTCACATGGACACTGTAGGTCCTTCTCGATTGGGTTAGTTCTTTAGGCGGCAAGTGGTATGTATTAGTTATTGTCGACGATTTCTCTCGCTACTCTTGGCTTTGAGACTTTTCACTGAACTCCCTGGTGCATTAAAATTCATTCGGAGTGATAATGGAACCGAGTTCAAAAACAGTCTCTTTGTTGACTTTTGCATGGAGCATGGTATAGAACATCAATTCTCTGCTCCGCGGGTTCCTCAATAGAACGGTGTCATTGAGAGGAAAAACCGCACCTTGGTTGAGATGGCTAGAACGATGCTCGATGAGCATAGGACTCCTAGAAAATTCTGGGCTGAGGCCATGAACACTGCATGTTACATCTCAAACCGAATCTTCTTGCGCTTAATTTTGAATTTGACATCTTATGAGCTACGTTTTGGGAGACAGCCCAAGGTTACTCATCTTCGAGTTTTTGGCTGTCATTGCTTTATCCTAAAACGTGGTAATTTGGATAAATTTGAGTCGCGTTCTTCTGACGGGATCTTTTTGGGTTACACCACACATGGTCATTCTTATCATGTTTATAATTTGGAAACTAACACTGTCATCGAGTCATGCGATGTGACTTTTGATGAATCGACCCCCTCTGTTAGTTCTGCTCTTGAACAGGAAAATGAACATGACATGGAATAGACCATCTTCGAAGAAGAAGATCCCGGAGATTTTGAGGATGAACCACTACTACCCTCAACGTCAACCCCCGAAGCCGACCCCGCTTCGACTACTTCGGCACAAGGTCCCGAAGAGACTACCTCGACATCGGTCATCTTGGACCACTCCCACGCACAAGTTGAGGGGGAGACTGCATCCCGCCGCGAGGCTCCACATCATGTTCAAAGGATGCACCCTCCCGAGCAGATCATTGGTGAGCTTGATCAAAGGGTAACACGTTCTCATGCTCATTTCATTGATTCCGCTTTTGTTGCTTCTTTCGAGCCTTTAGATGTTAGTCATGCACTTTCTGATTCTAGTTGGTTCAATGCCATGCATGAGGAACTTGAAAATTTGAGAGAAATCAAGTCTGATCATTAGTTAATCCTCCACCAAATGTTCACTTCATTGGAACAAAATGGATTTTGAAAAATAAACAAGGGGAGGATGGGACTATAGTTAGAAACAAGGCTAGACTTGTAGCTCAGGGTTATTCTCAATTAGAAGGGATTGATTTTACTGAAACTTTTGCACCTGTTGCTCGTCTTGAGGCCATTAGGATTTTGCTTGCCTTTGCGACATCCCGGTGATTCAAACTCTATCAAATGGATGTCAAAAGTGCTTTTCTTAATGGCTTCATAGGTGAAGATGTTTATGTAAAACAACCCCCTGGTTTTGAAAACCCCAAGTACCCACATAAAGTCCTTAAACTTCATAAGGCTCTTTATGGACTCAAGCAGGCCCCTCGGGCTTGGTATGATAGACTTAAGTCTTTTCTGCTTGAGCGGGGGTATTTGATGGGCTCTGTTGATAAAACCTGTTTACTCTCAAGCATGGCAAAGATTTCCTCCTAGTTCAGATTTATGTGGATGATATCATCTTTGGTGGCTCGTCTCATGCTTTGGTTGCCGAGTTTGTAGATGCCATGAGCAGGGAATTTGAAATGTCCATGATGGGTGAACTCACCTTTTTCCTTGGTTTGCAAATCAAGCAAAGCAAACAAGGTACTTTCGTCCACCAAACGAAGTACACCAAGGACCTGCTCAAGAAATTCGACATGGCCGATGCAAAGCCTCTCGCCACTCCAATGGCTACATCTGTAGCATTGGATCCTGACGAAGACGGAGAAGCCATAGATCAGAAGGAGTTTCGAAGCATGATCAGCTCCCTCCTCTATTTGACTGCTACGAGGCTGGACATACACTTCGCAGTGTGTCTGTGCGCTCGTTTTCAGGCTTCACCACGAGCTTCGCACCGCCAAGTGGTAAAGCGCATCCTAAAGTATCTCAAACATACCCTTGAATTTGGCATATGGTATTCAGCGTCTTCATCTTTATGTCTTCGAGGTTATTCCGATGCGGATTTTGCTGGGTGTAGGATTGATAGGAAGAGTACCTCTGGTACTTGTCATTTTATGGGTACATCGTTGGTTTGCTGGTCTTCCCGCAAACAGTCTAGTGTTGCACAATTGATGACTGAGGCCGAATATGTTGCTGCAGCTAGCTGTTGCTCTCAGATTTTGTGGATGGTTTCCATTTTGCGAGATTTCGGGTTAGATTATAAGATTGTTCCACTTTTCTGTGATAACACTAGTGCTATTTGTATTGCAAACAACCCGGTTCAGCACTCCAGAACCAAACACATTGATGTGCGATATCATTTTCTCAAAGATCATAATGAGAAGGGTGATATTGAACTTCAATATGTTGATACCCAACACCAGCTAGCCGATATTTTCACAAAACCCCTCGATGCTTCTCGATTTGCCTATTTGCGTGGGGAACTTGGTATTTGTCACCCTTACGGCATTTTATGAGGGGGAGCTGATTTTAATTATCTTGCATATGCTCATCATGTGTGGAATTGCATTTACATCTGTTGCACTTATATGCCTCATTTTAATTCATGAAATCATGACAACTCAGCTCTGTTTAATTTATCTGAAACATTAATGTGCATGATGTTTTCTTTCCAAACTCAAATCATGCTCACTGCTCTATCTTGTATCTAGCATGTATAGGCAGGACTGCTTTAGCTATCTTTTATCTGCTTGATAGCAAGACACTTTTCTTTGGATGTTAAAAATTGCAACTTGAAAAATTGTTCTACTTACTCATGGATGGTCATCAAGTGCTAAAAATTGGTTCACTTAGTTAAAATCAAAAACTCCATGATTTGCATGCTTCAAGTGAAAAGATCCAGGTGGGTTTGTTTGTCGCACTACTCTATTCTAGACTGCTTACCATTGCACATTGGTCTGAACTGGGATAGTGTAGTGTACGCCAAAATCACCGCCTTAAGCTTCCGATGTCTTTCATGCCTAGGCTTGGCTTGATTGGACAGTATAAGGTGGACAAACACATAACCCCTGGCATTATGAAAAAGAACAACAAAATTCATTGATCATCAAGTTTGCTTTTAATGCTCCATTTGAACTGGACTTGTTTGTCTAGCGTAGAAATTGACTAGCTTTGCGCAGTCGCTACTTTTACTTGTTGGTCACCGTTTCCGGTCCAACACTGGTCAAACCGGTATGAGATGGCTGGTCGGACCGGCCCTAGGGCATTGGTCAAACCGGTGGTGTCACCTTCAGCTGCCTTCTACAGGTCGCGTCCGTCTTGTTCCTGAAAGGCTCCTTGAGGGACTGGGACATCACGAGAACTTGTTTTAATGGCCTTGGTCGTCTTCAAAAACTGAGGTTGACTCTTTATCTAAGAATGACCAACACTATGATTACGCCCTCGCTTGTTTGTCGATATCTTTGGCTTTGCTGGTTCTTGGTGGAATGGCACCTAGGGTGGCGAGAACGGCATCCACGGGGCAAAGTATTAAGAAGGACAATCATATTGGGGCATTGGGCATGCCCCCCATGACATCATTTGAAATCCATATGAGTAGAATGGTATTAAATGCTCCAATGACTTAGGAATACGACCAAATCCTTGCTGAGGAGTCGAATTTGGCCTTTCTACATTCCTAGGCCGATTATTTGATCTTTGTTGGGCCATAATATCATACTTTTTTTAAGAGCGCATCAAAAGTAACTCTCGGTCACCTAGTCGTCTTGCCATCAAGCGTCTTCTCTTTGTCCATAGAATTATGTGTATGAGTCTGAGGCTCTCCAACTAAAATATTCATTCCTCTTATTGAGTTGGCTTGATCAGGCTGAATCAACACTTTGGTTTTGCAATCAATGCTAGGTAGAGAAGGATCATTCTCAAACTTCAATCGTCCTTCACTGATGGCTGATTGAACTCGTTGGTGGAACACATAGCATTTATCAATAGAATGAGTGTAGGAGTCATGCCACTTACAATATGTGCGATCTTGAGGAACCACGTTGAAGAGCATGGGACTTATGGCTCCAGATGTGATGAGTGATTGTCAACGAAAGTCAAAGAGGAGACGTGAAGAGAAGATGAGACCTGTCGTGTCTAGGATGCGTGTAACTCAGGTATATGGGCAGCGAGCGACTGCCGGGCAAAGGGGTCACGGAGTCAGGCTGGCCCAATCCGAGTACATGGGTTAGGAGTGGCAGAGGATCCAATGTTCTATTGACCGGGATTGACTTAGGTACACAGGCGGCGAGCGACTACCGGGCTGAGGAAGCTATGGAATCGGGTCGGCCCAATCCGGGTACCCGGTGCGAAGACGGTAAACGCTTTGTCAATTTTGGCGCAAAACTGACAACCGATGATTATCTTTTTTTAGGATTTTATTATTTAGCCTTTAGGCCCATAGTCTATGTTATTTGAGTCAGTAAAAAACCCTAAGGGCATTTTGGTCAGTTCCAATTTTATTTTCAGAGTTTGTGTAATTTACCATAGGGGTAAATTTGTCGTTTCCCTTTATTAGTGGGCTGCCTATAAATAGGCCCCAACCCCCTAGGGTTAGGGTTGACTCATTCAATTAAAAATTCGAGTTCAGTTTTCCATGAGCCACCGCCGCAATTTTTCCTCTTCCGATCTGTTGTCTCTGATGGCGACTTAATCCGGCCGGAGGTGAATCTACCAAGTGCAGACATGGTAGCCTCTTCCATCTGTGCGCGCGCTGGCCAGGGCTAGCAGACACGGCGGCCTTTTCATCTATACGGGTGCCGGCCTGGTCTTCGGAAATAACTTCGCTTAGTTTTTTCATCCGGTTGTAGCGCATCAACAGCAGCTTTTCTTTCGGATTGGTTCGCTTGGCGTGGCAGCCGAGGAGGAACAGCAGCATCCTAGAGAAGCAGAAGCCACAACAACAGCATGCATGTGTCAGGGCAGGGTGCTCGGCGCAAGTGAAAAGCAGCACGGCAGTCGACGTCTGCAGCAGAAAGCAGCCGTGCTGCACGAAGCTGACCAGTTCGCCAAAGCCGCTTGGGCCGTTTCTCTTGCTTGCATGTGATCGCATCTCATCCTTGAGACTTGCGCATGTGCTGCAGTAGGAAGCCAGCGGCTTCATCATGAGCGGCGGAAGCCACAGCGTGCTACAAGCTTTTGGGCAGTAGGAATACACGACGTGTGCAGGCAGCCGTCACGTGGTGTGAAAAAGTCACGGGAGAAAGAAACTTGCTACTGCTAGTTCTGAAGAAAAGAATGCACGGAGATCAAGACAACAATACTGTAGCTCATTGATCTCTCCGCAACAAACAGCAGATGGTCAAGATTAGTACTAATCCCTTTCTTGTTTTTTCTCGATTTACGTGAAATTCATCAGTTTTATTTATGAATGATCCATGATTTATCCACTTGATGAGTACTTTATTTTCAGATTGCGATATGAATGTTTACTGATATATCTAGGTGTTTTTATGTGCACTTCAAGTATTTATTGAATCATCTGAGAACACATTTTTATTTACTGCATTTATTTTGTTTAGTTTAAATCTGCTTTTAATAACGTTGTTGATGTCTTTTTAGGACACCGGTTATTTTTAGGCTGGACTATTTTAGTACCTGTGATCTGTTTCACTTCTGTTGATTGTCTGTCGAGGTGCGTTGGGTGTTGGGAGTAGGCCATTGATTCGAAAGAATTTTTTAGGCACCCATTCACCCCCCTATGGTCACTACTTTCGGTCCTACAAGTGGTATCAGAGCTTGGTTAGGGTTTTTTCCATACCTTAACCGGTTCTAACCCCAGGTAGTGACCATGACTTCCTCTGGTAAGGTCCCGTCCCTTGAAGCTTTTGGCTACACTTATTGGAAGACTTGCATGCGAGCCTATCTCATGAGCCAGAGCTCGGACATTTGGGATATTTGTGTTCACGCTACTTTTTCTATACTTCCTGTTGCTGAGCGCACTTCTCCTGATATAATCGCCCAACATCAGAACAATAGCAAAGCGGTGAACATTTTATTTTCTGGTTTAGGTCCCAGTGAGTTTGAGCGCGTTAGCCATCTCAACACTACTCCAGAGATCTGGGCTACCCTCTACTTCATGGCCTTTGGGGAGAAGTCGAAGAGTCACTTGCGTCACAGCCGAAGATGCTGCAAGAGATTCTCCTCAATAGCTCTTGGTGATAAGGACGAAAAGGGCTCCTCCGACAACTCCGACAATGACAATGAAATTGTATCTTCCTATGAACAAGAAGTCATTTATTTGCTAGAAGAGAACCATTAGGTGTTGAAGTATCGGGAGAAACTGCTTAGAGGGGCTAAAAAGATGATAAATGAGCTTGGGAGTGAACTTGCCATGGCAAATGGCAAGATTGAGAGTCTGTCTTCTTCCCCTTTCTTGGGTGGGAGCAGTGAGTTCCCTAACTGTGAGGTGTTGTTGTGTGACCTGATGACTCTGAAGTCTAGGTACATAAAGAGGGTAGACGAGAGAGACGCTTTGGCCACTGAGCTTGAAAGCGCTCAGCTGGAGCTGAGAGATGCTCATGCCACTGTCATCATGCCCTGTGTAGACTGCCCATCCCATTTAGCTACTTTAGCTAAGCTGAAAGCCAAGAGTGATGAGAAGTTGGGCGAGTTAGCTAGAGTGAGAGCTGAGCTGAAGCAGACTAAGCTAGAGCTTGAGACCTTGTCAGTTCCACCTACTGTTTGTGAGAACTGCTTGTCCCTGAGATTGGAACTAATCAAGCTAAAAGCTGAGAAGTCTGTCGAAGTTGATAGAGAGTGTGAGATCTGCGTGTCTCAAGTGGAGGTGCTAGCTTCTTTGAGAGAGGAGCTAGATGATGCTCAGAACGAGAACTTTTACCTCCGTTAGATCCTAAGTTGGATTAGTGCTAGAGAGCCACAACTTGGCATGATGATCCAGCAGTTCAAGAGGCAAGATGGGTTCGGGGTAGGTTACACCTACACCAAGGCTGACTTTGAGAGTGCCATTAGCCGTGCAGTGGAGTGGAGCAAGATGACTCCAGAGCAGAGATATCCCAAGACTCACTCCACTAAGTCTTTTAAGGGTAGTCAGCCCAAGGATGGAGTGTTCCAAGAACAACCTAAAGCTCCACCCAAGAAGCCTATCTAGGTCCCAAAGCCTAAACCACTCCACACTTCTCTTGACTCTCTACCTGGACCCTCTCTCACAAAAGAGTCTACACCCAACACCACCAAGCCTAAGAATCCCAAGCCTCAACCACATCCCAAGAAGCCTACCTATCACTGTGAGTTTTGTCGGAGAGACGGGCATCTTGAGGAGTTTTGCTTTAGGAGGAAGCGGGTTGAGATGGCAGAGAGAGCTCAAGGTGGGCAGGAGCAGTTCTACCAGTAGATTGGTAGAAAGAGAGTCCCTCGGCGTGGAGAGAGGCTAGAGGCCAGGCCGCATCGTGTAGGTGGTGGTAGAGGAGACGGCTTTCATGACCATCCTACGGAGGGTGGTTTTCGCTCCGATAGACTCTAGGTCATTTTGGATATGTCTTTGGACCTCGTGGCCATGACTTTAGGCAGAACAGAGGACCGCGCTTTGAGACGCATTTTGGTCCAGACTCGTATGATTCCTTCTGCTTTCCTACATACGAGCAGATGGCTCGACAATGGTTTAGCTCCTTTGCTAAACCTGTTGTCGGACCGTTTTCTCCCACTCATGACCATTGATCTTGCAGGATCAAGGACTGGAGGACATGTGGATCATGGATTCAGGATGTTCTCGCCACATGATAGGACATCGCAGATGGTTCTCCAGCCTCACTACCCTGAGCTCCAAGGAGTACATCACTTTTGGGAATAGTGGTCAAGGGAAGGTACAAGGTATTGGGTCGATTCGCATCTCTGATCATTTCTCTTTGAAGAATGTTGCTTTGGTTGGAAACTTGAATTTTAATTTGATTTCTGTTTCGCAACTTCTTGAGGATGGTTTAGAGGCTCACTTTAAGAAGGGCATGTCTTCTGTTGTTGATTCTAGAGGATCTTTGGTTTGCCAAATCTTACCATTCGGTAAGGTTTTTCGTATTGATTTCTCTAGTTCTTCTGGCCCTTCTCGCTGTTTGATTGTTGGATCCTCCTCTGAGCTCTGGAAGTGGCATAGGAGGTTAGGTCATTTGAGTTTTGATCTGTTAGTCAGGTTGAGCTCTATGGATCTTATCTGAGGATTGCCCAAGCTTAAGATGGAGAAGGATCTAGTCTGTCATCACTGTCGTCATGGGAAAATGGTTGCCGCTTCTCACGCACCTGTGACTCAGGTGATGACTTCGTACCCGGGAGAGATGTTACACATGGATACTGTTGGTCCAGCTCGAGTACGCTCAGTCGGTGGGAAGTGGTACGTGCTTGTGATAGTTGACATTTTTTCTCGATTCTCATGGGTTTTCTTTCTCAGTCTAAGGATGAGGCTTTCCACTTTGTTCATAACCTGATTTTGAAGCTGAAGAACGAGAAAAATGGTCGGATACAAGCAATTCGCTCTAACAATGGCTCTGAGTTCAAGAACTCTCAGTTCGTCAGTTTCTGTAGTAATCAGGGTCTTGATCTTCCGTTTTCTACCCCTTACACTCCCCCACAGAACGATGTTTTGGAACGAAAGAACCGCACGCTGGTTGAGATGCCAGGACGATGCTCGATGAGCATACGACTCCTAGGCGCTTTGGGCTGAAGCCATGAACACGGCTTGCTATCTGGCCAACCGCATTTTTCTTAGAGCTTACTTAGGTAAGACATCATGCGAGTTGTGGTTTAGCAGACAGCCGAAGGTGAGTCACTTGCGAGCGTTTGGCTGCAAGTGCTTTGTGCTCAAGAAGGGAGGGCATTTGGACAAGTTTGAGTCTCATTGCTGGGATGGAGTCTTTCTTGGTTATGTGTTGCATTCTTGAGGCTTTCGTGTTTTGAACCTTCACTCTCAGTAACTTGTCGAGACTTGTGAGGTTTCTTTTGATGAGTCCATGCCTTCGCTGACTCTTTCTTTTGAGCTTTCTGGAGATGATGAGCTAGGACGGCCCATCTTCGAGGAAGATGATGATGCTCTTGCTGTTGATGAGGGTGGGCCTTCTGCACAGCCTGTAGAGCCCACACCTTCTGAGACTTCAACTGAGGACGAGGGCGGACCTCTGATCACTCCTTCTACTTCGATCGAGCCCCCTCAGCCGAGTCCAGAGGTGCCAGTTGCTGACTCTGGTGAGGTGACTTCAGATCATCTAGGATCCCAAGCAGTTCAGCGTGATCACCCCTCAGAGCTCATCATCGGTGATCTCACTTCGAGATCCTTGCATTCTTCTATTGGTTCTCTTTCTATGTTTGCTGAGTCTGCGTTTGTTGCTACTTTTGAGCCCAGAGACATTTCTCATGCTCTTTCTGATTCAAATTGGATAAACGCCATGCAAGAAGAGCTTGAAAACTTTGTTCGCAATCGGGTTTGGACACTAGTTGAGCTGCCACTTGGAATCAACCCCAATAGGAACCAAGTGGGTGTTTAAGAACAAGCAAGGTGAAGATGGGGTTGTGGTGTGCAACAAAGCTCGACTAGTTGCACAGGGTTTTTGCCAGAAAGAGGGTATTGACTTTAAGGAGACCTTCGCCCCTGTTGCCCGTCTCGAGTCCTTTCGTATTCTTTTGGATTTTGCTGCTTCTAAAGGTTTTAAGATTTTTCAAATGGATGTTAAGAGTGTTTTTCTGAATGGATATATAGAGGAGGAGGTCTATGTTAAAAGCAGACTCCCGGTTTTGAGAACTCTAAGTTTCCTCGACATGTTTTCAAGTTGTAGAATGCTTTGTACGGTCTGAAGCAAGCCCACAGGGCTTGGTATGATCGCCTAAAGCAGTTTTTGTTGGGGAACGGTTTTGTGATGGGTTCTGTGGATAAAACTCTTTTCTTGCTCATTGTTGGCTCAGACTTATTGATCTCTCAGATTTATGTGGACGATATTATTTTTGGTGGTTCTACTAATGAGCTTGTATCCAAGTTTTCTGAGCAGATGCACAACGAGTTTGAGATGAGCCTCATGGGTGAGCTCAAGTACTTCTTAGGGCTCCAGATCAAGCAGACTAAGGACGTCATCTTCATCCATTAGAGCAAGTACACACGGGACATGCTAAAGAAGTTTGATTTTGGTGGAGAGCTGAAGCCTCAGATGACCCCAATGGGTACATCTGGGTGCCTGGACAATTACAAGAGTGGTGTCAAGGTCAATGAGAGAGAGTATCGAGGGATGATCGGATCGCTGCTGTACTCGACGGCGACCAGACCAGACATTCAATTCGCCATGGGACTGTGCGCGCACTTTCAGTCTTCACCACGCGCATCTCATCGGTAGGCTGTCAAGCGTATTTTCAGGTATCTTACCTATGCACCTGATCTAAGTCTTTACTATTTAGCATCATCGACTCTTGATTTATCTGGCTTTTCCGACGCTAATTTTGGTGGGTGCCGGCTAGATCGCAAGTCGACTTCCGGTACTTGTCAGTTTCTCGGTTCTTCGCTTGTTTCTTTGTCTTCTCGAAAACAATCTGGAGTTGCACTTTCTACTATTGAGGCTGAGTATGTAGCTACTGCTAGCTGCTACTCACAGTTGGTTTGGATGATTTCTACTTTGCGAGATTTTGGGTTGTTCTTCCCTGCTAGAGTTCCTTTATTTTGTGATAGCACCAAAGCAATTAGTGTAGGGAAAAACCCATGTCTTCATTCAAAAACCAAACATATTGATGTGCGCTTTCACTTTCTGAGGGATCAATATGAGAAAGGGGTCATTGATCTTGTTCATGTTGATACCCATCAGCAGTTGGCTGACATTTTTACCAAACCCCTATATCAGTCTACTTTTGAGCGTTTGCGAGGGGATTTGGGAGTTGTGTATCCTTTTTAGGATATTTTGAGTCAATTTTTCTTTCTTCTTTACTTTTTTCTTGAGTCTTTTTGTGTGAGTTCATATCATGCATAATCATATATCACACTTTGAGCTTTCTTCTGTTATATGATTGATCTGCTTTACTTGCTCTAGCTATTATATGCTTTTGAATACCAGTGTATGATCATGCTTTGTTTCAGTTCACATCATATGTCTGATATCTGTCATATGCATGGCTTTTATGCTTTAAAATTGAAAAATGATCACCATTGCTTCTGGTAACTAGCATGTGTAGGTTCAGTGCTTTTGCTATCTGTTACATGCCTAGTAGCTAGATCCTTACTTAGATGCAGATACGCAACTTGGACATCTATATGTTTTAAACATGGAAAATATGCTGTAAAATGGTAAAGATCAGAAAAATGAAAATTCCATGCCTTTTTATGCATAATTTGAAAAGATCCAAGTGGGTTTGCTTTGTCGAATTGCATTGTTCTGGACTGCTTAACATAGCACTTTGGTATGAACTAGGACAATGTTATGTATGCCAAGACCAATGTCATAAGCTTCTGATGGTCCAGTTCTGGCCTAGGCTTGACTTGGTCGGTTAGCATAAGGTTGACATGCAAATAACCCCTGGCAAAAGTTGAAAAAGGAAAAAGAAAAAGCCTGAACATTAAAAAGGATAACAAGTTTGCTGAGGCTCTTTGTTTTGGACAATGCTTATCTTGGTAGATATCAGCTAGTCTTTGCATCTCAGGATCTACTTTGCTTGTCAACTAGAAAATGTGGTGATGCTTTTGTTTGCAAAAATCGAAAAATGCATGCTAATGACTCTGTTTGGATATCATCTGTTGCACTAATCATGTCATGTGTCTTAGACAATACGTTTTTTGCTATACCTGTTAGATGTTGTAATTGTAGTCAATCATATCTGAGAAGAATGTTGTTTACAATCCTCCTACACCCTAGTTGCATTTATTGCATATTTGAGGGGAGCTGCATTTCAGGGGGAGTTTGTGTCTGTGTCTCTTTAGAGTGCATTTAGTCTCACTTGATGAGTCAAATTGTCAACAAGGGGGAGAAATTTTGGGTTACTCGATCTTTTAAATGAGTTTAGGGGGAGTTTTTGGCTTTCTCTAGGATTTGTTTCAGGGGGAGTTTTACTCTTTGGATATCCTTGTTGATAATTCTAAGATTGCACTTGTTTTTAGTTATTATTTTTGATTAACCATAATGACCGTTTTCCTTGCTTCTGGTCGACTTTTTGTCATTAGGGTTAAACTTTTATTTTTTTCTTCTTTCTGTTTTTTTTGTTTTTGTTTTCGTGTTTCCACATGTTTTGCAGGTTCTAAAAAATTGCTGAAGAGGGTGTTGATAATGCACTCATCAAGGGGGAGATTGACGAACCATGTTGAAGAGCATGGGTCTTATGGATCCAGATGTGATGAGTGATTGTCAACGAAAGTCAAAGAGGAGACGTGAAGAGAAGATGAGACCTACCGTGTGTGGGGCGCGTGTGACTCCGGTACACGGGCAACGAGCGTCTGCTGGGCAGAGGGGTCACGGAGTCGGGCTGGCCCAATCCGAGTACATGGGTTAGGAGCGGCAGAGGATCTACTGGTCCGTTGACCGAGATTGACTCAGGTACATGGGCGGCGAGCGATTGCCGGGCTGAGGAAGCTGCAGAATCAGGTCGGCCCAATCCGGGTACCCGGTGCAAAAATGGTGGACGCTTTGTTAGTTTCTGCGTAAAACTGACAACCGATGATTATCTTTATTTAGGATTTTATTATTTAGCCTTTAGGCCCATAGTCTGTGTTATTCGAGTCAGTAAAAAACCCTAAGGGAATTTTGGTCATTTCCAATTTTATTTTCAGAGTCAGTGTAATTTACCCTAGGGGTAAATTTGTCTTTTCCCTTTATTAGTGTGCTGCCTATAAATATGCCCCAACCCCTAGGGTTAGGGTTGACTCATTCAATTAAAAACTCGATTTTAGTTTTCCATCAGCCGTCGTCGCAATTTTTCCTCTTCCGATCTGTTGTCTCTGATGGCGACTTCATCCGGCCGGAGGTGAATCTACCAAGTGCAGACACAGCAGCCTCTTCCATCTGTGCATGCACCGGCTAGGGCTGGCAGACACGGCAGCCTTTTCATCTGTACGTGCGCCGGCCTAGTCTTCGGAAATAGCTTTGCTCAGTTTTTTATCCGGTTGTAGCGCATCAACAGCAGCTTTTCTTCCGGATTGGTTCGCTTGGCGTGGCAGCCAAGGAGAATAGCAGCAGCCTAGAGAAGCAGAAGCCACAGCAATAGCATGCATGCGTCAGGGCGGGGTGCTCGACGCAAGTGAAAAGCAGCATGGCAGCCGACGTATGCAGCGGAAAGCAATCATGCCGCACGAAGCTGACCAGTCTGCCAAAGCCGCTCGATCTATTTCTCTTGCTTGCGTGCGATCGCACGTCATCCTTGAGACTTGCACGTGTGCTGCAGCAGGAAGCCAGCGGCTTCATCATGAGGGGCGGAAGCCACAACGTGCAGCAACTTTTGGGCAGCAAGAATACACGGCGTGTGCAGGCAGCCGTCACGTGGTGTGAAAAAGTCACGGGAGAAAGCAACTTGCTGCTGCTGCTTCTGAAGAAAACAATGCACGGAGATCAAGACAACAGTACTGTAGATCATTGATCTCTCCGCAACAAATAGCAGACAATCAAGATTAGTACTAATCCCTTTCTTGTTTTCTTGATTTACGTGCAATACATCAGTTTTATTTCTAAATGATCCATGATTTATCTACTTGATTAGTACTTTATTTTCAGATTGCAATATGAATGTTTACTGATATATCTATTTATTTTTATGTGCACATCAAGTATTTATTGAATCATCTGAGAAGACATTTTTATTTACTGCATTTATTTTGTTTAGTTTAAATCTGCTTTTAATAACGTTGTTGATGTCTTTTTAGGACACCGATTATTTTTAGGCTAGACTATTTTAGTACCTGTGATCTGTTTCGCTTCTGCTGATTGTCTATCGATGTGCGTTGGGTGTTAGGAGTAGGCCATTGATTCGAAAGAATTTTTTAGGCGCCCATTCACCCCCCTCTGGTCGCTACTTTCGGTCCTACAGATCCCCTAGCTCTTTCGCTGATGGGATGGCTTGGCCTTCGCGCACCTTGATCTATCCTTTCTTGAAAAGATAGTCAAATATTTTATCACACTTGCTTAGATCAATTGTATATTTACCCCCTCAACTCTTTCGAGGAGTTGACTTCAAACTAAAGCACACATATGGATCTCATTCATTTGTCCATTTTGATTTGGCTGTATAGACATCAAATTTCTCACTTTTGCTAGATGATCGCTCACCGACATTCTCCTCTAAGTAATCCTTGGTTTTTCCCTTGGCCATGACTCAGTTTTCAATAGCTAGAGCGCTTCTTAATACTTGTCTAATGTCTATGAATGTTTGATCATGCATTGCTTCTTTAATGTGGACAAGCAAGCCATCAAATGCAAGATCTGACAAGTTTTTATCACTAATAGTCAAGTTAGAGTATCGACTTTTAGAATCTAGAAACTTTTGAATGTAAGAGTCAATGGTCTCACTAGTTTGTTGCTTAACTGATCTCAAAGTAGCTAACTGACACTCTATTTTACTAGGAGAGAACTGCATATGTAATCTTTGGACTAAATCTTCCCAAGCAAAAATAAAATGAGTGGGCAAATACACGAACCATTCATAAGCAGCTGTGCATAAAGATAAATATAACAAGTTAACCTTATGCTCATTGCAACCACTTGCTTCACCACATTGGACTAAGAATTGTGCTACATGGTCACTTGTGGTCTCAGCACCATAATCGCTGAATTTTGTGAATTCCGGTATTTCGAAACCAACAGGGAACCTGTAATAATCAAAATATATAGGATATGTCTTTTGATTTATCCGATCCTTTGACCCAACTTCAAATATTCCTGATCGTGGCATACACTTTCTTCCTCGAAAGTTTAGGTCTGTTATTGCTAACTTGTTGTGCTATTGGCCTAAAGGGAGAGGGCACAACAGGAGTGTGAGCGGGACTATCCTGCTCGCCATGAGGACTAGCAGTGGAGTTGTTATTTCTATTGGTGTACAATGCGTGTCAACACTTGCTAGTGGTGCATGCGGATAGACTTAACGTAGAGGACTAACAGGGGACGCAAAAACAATATCGATAGTGTGGGAGTAATAACCCTGAACCGACGTGGGATATTAAGTCGCATGCCTAGGCCTATACAAATGCGGGACAGTGAGTGGTATAGCAGACACGGGCAATGGTAGTAGCGGCGATGGCGGTGATGGCGCAAAAATCACTGTAGGACATGGTGAGGACTCGACCTTGGGGTGGCCCGATCTTCACGTTAGTAGAATCTTGAACACGATAACTTGCTACGAATAGCGGATAACATGCTGCGAACAGCGGGGAACTAATTTGACAGGCCGGTGCAGCCGAACTAGAAGCCGACAAGCACGGATTAGGGGAGCTTTATACTTGTCTCAAGGTTTGGCTGTAGTCAAGCGACGGGGAGAGAGGCACCGAAACCACGAGGACTTCGACTCGATCTCCGAACGATCGCAGAACCACAAGCCGGGACCAATCCACACAATACGGTGCGGCCGAACCAAAAGCCGTAAGCATGAAATGGGGGATCTCAGAGAGATCTTTCTCACAAGTGCACGATGAACTTGCAAGAACAAGGGTTAGTAGACACTCAAGCAGCTCGGCTGCAATATACCATAGAGGTAGGTTTATCAAATGATCAAAAGTTGAGTTTGAGAGGCCTAGGGGGTATTTATACTAGGAACAACCCTCCTAGATGAGTATGAGTCGTGCTCTCCATGCAGGAGGGTGTGAAACCAGGTGGTGGAGTATTCAAGAGGCTGTCTTGTGAACTCGTGCGTCTGTTTGACTGCTGGACCACTCTTCAATGTTTTAGCCATAACTAAAGTTTGGGAACTCCAAAAGATGAACGGTTTGTTGGGTGTGAAAGCTGACTTGATGGACTTTCCAACAATAGGTCATAGAGCCCCCGTCTCTCAGTATTCTAACCGTGGTGAAGCTCGCAAGTGGGGCCTTCAGTCAGCCTGTCAGCCTGGATCTCCGATCGGCTCTTGCTTGTGCTCCGTGCTCTTCAATCAGGTCTTGGTGCTTCATAGCTTCTTGTGTGAACCTGAGCAAGATCAAAGTACATGATTTAGGTAGTAAACAATTCTCATTAGTTACATCAACGGTGTGAAGGAGCGAATTAACCTCATGGTGTAGCGTCTTTGAGCGACTGCGAGTGATCGGACCTTTATGACCAGTGATAGCGATCGGATCTTTATGCACGGTGATCGAACCAGTGATAGGACCATGTCAGCGTATGTCCTCATCATCCTCCCCCTCTTGAAAAGGAGTCGTCCTCGACTCTTCTTCCTCAAGGAAGGGTGAAAGGTCAGTGACGTTGAAGGTTGCATTCACACCATATGTGCTCGGAAGGTCAATCACATAGGCATTGTCATTGATCTTTTGGAGTACTTTGAACGGACCATCTGCTCGTGGTTGCAGATTGCACTTGCGCTGATCTGGAAAATGCTCCTTGCGAAGGTGAACCCAAACCAGATCTCCTGGTTCGAACACCATTTTCTTGTGTCCTTAGTTGGCGCGCTTTTCATACAGCTTGGTCATCTTCTCGATGTTCGCTCTTGCTTGTTCATGGAGCTTCTTGATAGCATCAGCACGCTTGCTTGCATCAAGGTTGGTGCGTTCCTGCATAGGCAAAGGTAATAGATCGATGGGAGCAAGGGTTTGAAGCCATAAACAATTTCAAATGGGCAAAAATTTGTGGTAGAGTGTACCGCCCTGTTGTAAGCGAATTCCACATGTGGCAAGCTCTCTTCCCATAGCTTCAAGTTCTTTTTTAGCACAGCTCGCAGCAGCGTTGACAAGGCTATGATTCACAACTTCAGTTTGTCCATCCAGTTTGCGGATGACAAGTTGTAGAGAACAGTAGTCTAGTCCCCAACTTTCCCCACAACGTCTTCCAAAAGTAGCTCAAGAATTTGGCATCGTGATCTGAAACAATAGTTCGGGGTACTCCATGTAGCCGTACAATTTCCCTGAAAAACAATTCAGCAATGTGTGAAGCATCATCGTTCTTATGACAGGGAATAAAGTGAGCCATCTTGCTGAAACGATCAACCACAACAAAGATTGAATCCCTCCCCCTCTTAGTTCGAGGTAAACCGAGAACAAAATCCATTGAAATGTCTTCCAATGGAACTCTAGGAATAGGTAGAGGGGTGTATAAACCATGCGGGTGAAAGCGGGACTTATCTTTGTGGCAGGTTGCACATCGTAGGACATGTCGTTCCACGTCCCTCCTAATCTTGGGCCAATAGAAGTGATCGGCTAGGACTTGTTCCGTCTTTTTAGCCCCAAAGTGACCCATAAGTCCTCCAGCATGAGCTTCCTGTAAGAGCATGAGATGGACAGAGCAATCTGGAATGCAAAGTTTGTTAGCTCGAAACAAGAACCCATCATGTAAATGGTACTTCTCCCAGCCTTTACCATCACAACATTTAGAGAGTGGTTCTGCAAACGATGGGTCAGTTGCATACAATTCTTTAATACTCTCTAGCCCAAGCATTTTAGAATCAAGTCATGACAGCAAAGCATGACGCCTAGATAAAGCATCGGCAACAACATTTTCTTTCCCTTTCTTATACTTTACAATGTAAGGAAAAGATTCAATGAATTCACTCCATTTTGCATGTCTTCTATTCAGTTTAAGTTGGCACTTTAAATGCTGCAAAGATTCATGGTCGGAATGGATCACAAATTCTTTAGGTAAAAGGTAGTGTTGCCAAGTCTCTAGACTCCTTACTAACAATATAGTTCCTTATCATAAACCGACTAATTCAGAATAGGACCACTTAACTTTTCACTGAAGTAAGCAATAGGTCTACCTTGCTGCATGAGCACGCCACCAATCCCTACACCACTCGCATCACATTCAATTTCAAAAGTCTTACCAAAGTCTGGAAGTGCAAGGAGTGGGGCTGTTGTTAACTTCATTTTCAGCTCATCAAATGCCTTATCTTGCACATCACCCCAGTGGAAGGGAACATCCTTCTTGGTCATCTCGTTGATTGGAGTAGCAATAATGCTAAAATATTTCACAAATATGCGATAGAAACCAGCAAGACCAAGAAAACTGCGCACTTGACTCACGTTTTGTGGAGGTTTCCACCCCCAAATGGCTTTGACCTTCTCTTCATCTACCTCCACATCTTGACCTGAAACAACAAAGCCAAGAAACACTACCTTATCGGTGCAAAAGGTGCACTTGGCAAGGTTAGCATACAAGCATTCTTTCCTCAAAACATCAAGCACACGTTTTACATGTTCAACATGTTCTTCAAGTGAATTGCTGTAAATTAAGATGTCATCAAAGTAAACCACAACAACCTTTCCAATGAAGGCTCTAAGCACATGATTCATCAATCTCATGAAAGTACTAGGAGCATTTGTCAATCCAAAAGGCATTACCAACCATTCATAAAGCCCAAATTTTGTTTTGAAGGCTGTTTTCCACTCATCTCCTTCTCTCATTCGAATTTGGTGGTAGCCACTTCTTAGGTCAATTTTAGTAAAAATGATAGCACCACTAAGTTCATCAAGCATATCATCAAGTCTCGGTATGGGATGCCTATATCTAATAGTGATGTTGTTAATAGCACGACAATCCTACACACATTCTCCGTGATCCATCTTTCTTAGGAACTAAAAGAATAGGAACAACACATGGAGAGAGACTTTCCCTTACATAACTCGTGTTGATGAGCTCCTGAACTTGACGCTGAATTTCCTTTGTTTCTTCGGGGTTGGTGCGGTAGGGAGCACGGTTAGGAAGTGATGCACCAGGAACAAGATCAATTTGATGCTCAATTCCTCTCTTTGGTGGCAGCCCAGGTGGTACTTCCTCTGGAAACATGTCTTCAAATTCCTACAACACATCCAAAATAGCACTAGGCAAAGTAGATGGTAAGTTGTTAGAAGAAAGAAGAGTGTCCTTTTACAGCAGTACAAAGAACATGGCATCGGGTTCACTCAATTCTTTTAGATCCCTTTTCCCTAGCCATCATGACTAATCCCTCTGTTCCCTTTGGCTCAGTTCTTTTTGGCTGTGGAGTTTTCTTTGGCCTTGGACTCTCTTTCTCACGATGTTGGTGGCTCTCACAAGATTGTTTCTCGCTCTCTCGTTGTTTTCTTTTCAGATCATCCTTCAAGATTTCACTCGGTGTCAAAGGGAGCAAAGTGAGTTTCTCTCCTTTGTATGTAAGCACAACTTTGTTGGATCGACCGCAAATCTGAGCATCACGATCAAATAACCAAGGTCTTCCCAACAACAATTGGCAAGCTTGCATAGGTACCACATCGCACTCCACCTCATCATGGTACCTCCCAATAGAGAAAGGAACGGTTACCATATTGTTCACACACAAGGCGCCATTATCACTACGCCATTGCATCTTGTATGGCTCGAGATGCCGCCTCTGTTTCAAGTCCAATCTATCCACTAACTCCTGACTTGCAATGTTATTGCAGCTGCCATTATCAACAATAATTCGGCATAACTTATCTTTGATCATGCCTCGGGTATGAAAACGATTGTGCCGCTGCTAGGTATCCTCTTGCACAACATTCACATTGAGAGCTCGGTGAGAGATGAAGCAATTATTGTCACCTTCCTCGGGTTGAATCTCACTTCCCTCACTTACAATTTCTTCATCATATCGTGGAGTATCATCTTCTTGATCACTCTCTGATTTCCACTCTCCCTGTTCATTCACAATCATTGTTCTTCTGCTCGGACATTGAGCAGCAATGTGGCCATGACCCTTGAACTTGTGGCACACAATTTCTCTGCTATGCGAGGATGAAGCAGCAGCTGATGCAACAGAGGGAGCTGCTGATTTTGTAGTAGATCGCTGCGATTGTTCTGTACTGAAGGTGCAGAGGTAGTGGAAACCATTGGCTTTGTAGCACCAATAGATTGAGTATGTCTTTCTGTTATTTGAGACCGACCAGTAGCATAAGAAGTTCCACCTTGCTGCTTACGCCATGGTGCTAAAAGTGTCTGACTGCCATAAGTCCTCCGACGGCCCTCTTGCTGAATTTTCCTCTCCGTACGCATAGCTTGATCAACAAGATCCGGCAGATTATGATATGAAAACATCTCAACAAAGCTAGAGATTTCATCATTGAGACCATGCAAAAATCTTGCCATCTTTGATTCAGCATCTTCTCTTGTTCCGGTATGAACCAAGAGTAACTCCATTTCCTTATAATAATTATCAACCGACCTATAACCTTGCTTCAGATTTTGCAACCTATTGCGAAGGTCACGCTGATAACTTGAGGGCACAAATCGTCTCCTCATCACTCTCTTCATTTCATCCCATATGTTGATATGATCACGTCCCAACACAAGCTGACTTTCTTGTATTTGATTCTACCAAGTGAGAGCATAACCCGAGAATTCAACAGAAGCAAGATCAACACACCTTCGGTTAGAGAGATTGTGTACTCTAAAAATCTGATCACATTGCTCTTCCACTCGAGATATGCATCAGCATCTTCCCGACCAGTGAATTTAGGGACACTTAACTTGACACGAGCAATGCTGTCAGGATCATCCCGATTATGCCGACCATGGTGCACATCACGACCAGCACCTCCACGGTGACCATGGTGGTGTCCAAACCGCCTAGGGTCAGCAAAGGGGTTCTCATTATCATCAAATCCCCCATCAGATTCACTATGAATTTCCTCTTCATCGTGAAAGTGAACATGTCGATCATGTCCATGCCCTCTTCTTGCTCTTCGATCACCACCCTGACCACCTCTATGATGGCCATGAAACCCATCTCCAAAACCAGAATTTTCATTACCGGATTCTTCATTTGGATGTTGATGATCCCGTCCACCTGCTGCAGGGTGACGTTCAATAAGCATCCAATCCATAGCCTGCAAAAGGGTGTCTCCCAACTGCCGCAACTCAGCGCGTGCAACAGGGGGTTCTTCATCTCCACGGTTGCTACCGTGAACACTTGATTCAGATCCTGCCATGTTAGTACAATGGGAAAGAAAGTGGAATAAGGTAAAATTCGTGGAATCACACAACTTTACCTCGTACTTACCTAGAGTTCTTGCATGTTCACGAGGCCTGTGAGTGTGGTCAAGTGGTTATACCGCAGCTGTGATTAAGCGATCGAAAGGATTATAAGACACAAGTCAGGTTTCGGATTTTTGTGGAGCTATAGGTGGCT
The DNA here is from genome assembly GCA_019279435.1 of Zizania palustris. NCBI lineage: Eukaryota > Viridiplantae > Streptophyta > Magnoliopsida > Poales > Poaceae > Zizania > Zizania palustris. The sequence continues at coordinate 41,703,068 of JAAALK010000284.1, forward strand.
GTTCAAGGAGGGCTTTTGGTACTAAAAATCCCAGTGTGTGAGCACTCAAAAGATGTGAAACGTTGTTGTCACAAATACCACAAACTTGCACCTTTGGATCTGAAATTTTTCAGCAACACGATCAACAATCTAGTCCCTTTCACCATCCTCTTTTTTAATTTTTTTACTCTTTTTTTGTTCTTTTTTTTAGCAAACACAAGATGATAACTATGGGGGTGCGGAAGATGAACAGACAAGAACACACTGCTAGAAAACACGATGGTGACCAACAACAAGATGAGTGCAATCAACACAAGAAAAACAGTACCAACAAGGGCTCGGAATTTTTTTTTGTGTGGCGGTTTTGTGGACTCTAGGATGGGGAAAAACCAAGCGAACAAGTGATGGATAAATCAAATATGAGATAATCAAGGGTAAAGATCCTACCGTGACAACTGAAGCTTTGATACCAAATGGTGAGGACTCGACCTTGGGGTGGTCCGATCTTCATGGTAGTGGAATATCGAACACGATAACTTGCTACGAATAGCGGATAACTTGCTGCGAATAGCGGGGAACTAATCTGATAGGTCGGTGCAGCCGAACTTGAAGCCGACAAGCACGAAATAGGGGAGCTTTATACCTGTCTCATGGTTTGGCTGCAGTCAAGCGACGGGGAGAGAGGCACCGAAACCACGAGGACTTCGACTCGATCTCCGAACGATCGTAGAACCACAAGCCGGGACCAATCCACACAATACGGTGCGGCCAAACCGGAAGCCGTAAGCATGAAATGGGGGATCTCAGAGAGATCTTTCTCACAAGCGCACGATGAACTTGCAAGAACAAGGGTGAGTAGACACTCAAGCAGCTCGGCTGCAATATACCATAGAGGTAGGTTTATAAAATGATCAAAAGTTGAGTTTGAGAGGCCTAGGGGGTATTTATACTAGGAACAATACTCTCCACGCAGGGAGGGTGTGAAACCAGGTGGTGGAGTATTCAAGAGGATGTCTTGTGAACTCGCGCGTCTGTTTGACTGCTGGACCACTCTTCAATGTTTTAGCCATAACTAAAGCTTGGGAACTCCAAAAGACGAACGGTTTGTTGGGTGTGAAAACTGACTTGATGGCCTTTCCAACAATAGGTCATAGAGTCCCCGTCTCTCAGCATTCTAACCGTGGTGAAGCTCTCAAGTGGGGCATTCTGTCAGCCTGTCAGCCTGGATCTCCGATCGGCTCTTGCTGTGCTCCGTGCTCTTCAATCAGGTCTTGGTGCTTCATAGATTCATGTGTGAACCTGAGAAATATCAAAGTACATGATTTAGGTAGTAAACAATTCTCATTAGTTACATCAACGGTGTGAAGGAGCTAATTAACCTCATGGTGTAGCGTCTTTGAGCGACTTCGAGTGATCAGACCTTTATGACCGGTGATAGTGATCAGATCTTTATGCACGGTGATCAGGACCAGTGATAAGACCATGTGATAGGATGTCCTCATTAGGACACATGCCAGTCGGACCGACCATGCTCATCAGGTCAGAACGACCAACTAAGTCCGGTCAGAGCGATGTTTGTTGGGAATGTGGTCGCACCCGCCTGATGCTGGGGTGCAATGGGCTGAATCCCACCTGTCAGACTGGCCTGGCATGGTCTGTCAAACCGCCTTTGCTCCTCCAGTCAGACCGACCAACCAGGTCCGTGAAGGATATGCCCAAGAAAATTCCATGTATCGGAAGTTTCGATAGTCAGTATCGGTAGTTCCGGTTATTTTCTAGTCTCGAACAGAGAGCACATGTTGCTTCGGAAGTTCCGATATGTTATCAGAAGTTTTGATTAGCCGGAAGTTCCGATTTGGAATCGGGGAATTTTTTAGTGCTCCAGCGAGGCTAATAGCGTTGAAAAAGGGGGAAACCGAGGATTAAACCTCTTTAATCCGGTGAGGTTAATCATGTTAATTGCGGCGCTCTGGAGCATAACAGTGAGGGGATCCGAGGTCATTCAAGCACGGGCATAACAACGACTTAATTCAGGTGATTAACCAGAGCTCGGGCCCACGGTGGAGGCATTTGGATTTCACTACAGTGGCCGGGGATCTCGGGCGCTCGAGGTTGAAGATGACTGACAGGGCGGGGCCACCGGTCAATGAGCGGAATAGGTCCAACGGCGTAACGGTCGGCGTCGATAGGTGGGCCTAAGTGCGTAAGCCGTGAGGGGAGGAGGCTGATAGGTGGGCCAGGATTCAGTTGAGACAGAGCGTGCTGATAGGCGGGGCCTGCTTGTAAGTTTGAGGATGGCGTGGAGAATGAGTTGGGCCGGCCGGGTAGAGAGAAATGAGGGGAGCGGCCCATTAGCATTTAAATTGATTTTCTGAATAAAAGTAATTACAGATATTGATTCTTAAATTATGGACTAGCACCCAAGGTTCGAAAAATTTGTAAAAATTCCCAAAATTTTATCTTATCCTTAGGAACATAATATAAATTTTTCACATCATAATTTTAAATATTTCTCTAGATTATATTTACTTAGGCATTTATGCCTTATGAGAATTAAAATAAATCTTTTCTGAAACTTTCTGATTTTTCTGAATTTATTTTATTGCTCTAAAATTTGGGGTGTTACAAACCTACCCCCTTACAGATAATCTCGTCCCGAGATTCAGAAATTTCCTAGAATAGCTCGGGGTATTGGGCTTTTAGGTCATCTTCTTTTTCCTAGGTGGCTTCTTCGACGGGGTGGTTACTCCACTGAACCTTGTAGAAATGAACCACTTGATTTTTGGGCACTCTTTCCTTGACCTGTAGGATCTGGTTTGGCTTCTAAATATAGGTCATGTCTCCTTGGATATCGAGCTACTGAAGATCTGATCGTTCGGTTGGTACTTGAAGACATTTCTTCAGCTGGGAGACGTGGAACATGTCGTGTATTCGGCTAAGGAGGGTGGAAGTTCCAATTGGAATGCGACCTCTCCTTGCTGACAGGAGGATCGAAAAAGGGCCAACGTAACGGGGAGCTAACTTTCCCTTCACGTTGAACCTCTAAGTGCCTCGAAGGGGAGTGACTCGAAGATAGACATAATCTCCTTCCTCGAATGCTAAACCTCTGCGACGGTTGTCGGCGTAGCTCTTTTGGTGGGGCTGGGCTATCTTCAATCGGTCCCTGATGACCTTGACTATAGCTTCGGCTTCTCACATAATGTCCGTACCAAACAACTGAGATTCACCAGTTTGATCCTATAGTAGAGGTGTTCGACACTTACATCCATATAATGCCTCAAATGGTGACATCGGCAGGCTGACCTGATAGCTGTTGTTGTAGGAGAATTCTGCATAGGGCAAACTGTTGTCCCACATTCCACCAAAGTCTATGGCACAGGCCCTAAGCATATCTTCCAACACTTGGTTCACCCTTTCAGTCTGACCATCGGTCTGCGGATGATATGTTGTGCTGATGTTTAGCCTGGTGCCAAGCTCTTCCTGAAGATTCTTCAAAAACTTGGAGGTGAACTGACTACCTCGGTCGGACAAAATCTTCTTTGAAACCTCATGTAGACACACAATTTGGGTCATGTATAACTCAGCTAGCTTCGAACCACTGTACGTCGTGTTGGCGGGGATAAAATGAACCACCTTTGTGAGTCAATCGATGATAACCCAAATGGAATCATACCCAGCCTAGGTCCTGGGTAGTCTAGTGATGAAGTCCATCCCTACTTCTTCCCACTTCCATTCGGGAACCTTGAGGGGTTGTAATAAACCGACAGGTCTCTCGTGCTCTGCCTTGACTCATTGACAAGTGTCACACCTTGCCACATATTTAGCTATCTCTCTCTTCATGCTGACCCACCAATATTTGTCTTTCAGGTCCTTATACATCTTGGTACTCTCGGGATGTATGGAGTACAAGGTCTCATGGGCTTCTTTGAGAATGGGAGCATTCATCTTGGGCTTGTTCAGCACGCATATCTTGTTTCCGAACCATATGGTGCCAACTTCATCTTCGTAGAACCGGGGGCTTTTCCCCTCCTCATATTATTCTGGATCTCTGCTATATCGGGGTCTTCCTTCTGTGTCCCACAGATCTGGTCCAATAAGATAGGCCTTACTTCAAGTACAGCGAGGTATTCCCTGGTGGTGATCCCTAAGTTTAATCTTTCCATCTCTATATATAGTAGAGGGGCCTGATCTTGTACCGTGAGGGCATTGCAGTATGCCTTCCGACTTATAGCATCTACCACAACATTCACCTTACCGGGATGGTAATGGATTCTTAAGGCATAATCCTTGATCAGTTCCAACCATCTTCTCTGCCTGAAGTTCATATCTGGTTGGGTGAATATATACTTGAGACTCTTGTGGTCAGTGAAGACTTCGCACCTCTTACCCACAAGGTAATGCCTCCATATTTTTAGTGCATGAACCACTGCAGCCAATTCTAAATCATGCGTAGGGTAGTTAAGCTCGTGTGGTCTCAATTGTCGTGAGGTATATGGTACTACTTTCCCGTATTGCATTAGAACGCACCATAGTCCAAGGCAAGAGGCATCGTAGTAGACGTGGAAGTCTTTCCATATGTCCGACAGTGTCAATAGTTGGGGCTGATACGAGTCTCTTCTTGAGGGTTTGGAAGTTGTCTTCAGTAGGCTAGAGTCCATTAGAACTTTACTTCTTTCTGTATCTATCTGGTCATGGGCTTGGAGATCTTGGAAAAATTCTCTGATGAACCGCCGTTAATACCAGGCCAATCCTAGAACACTCCGGATCTCAAATACATTCTGAGGTTGTAACCAGTTTGTTACTGCTTCCACAGTGGTCAGAATCACAGCTATTCCTCTAGCAGATATGACATGCCCTAAAAACATTACTTCGGATGACCAGAATTCACACTTGCTATACTTGGCATACAACTGATGCTCCCATAACATTCTAAAGGTCAAACGGAGATGAGCTTCATACTCGTATAGTCCATTACGGGACATGAAGGCAGTCTTGGGGATGTCCTCTTCTTTGCTCCTGAGCTGATGGTAGCCAGATCGGAGGTCAACCTTAGAAAATACTATGGATCCCTTGAGCTGATAGAACAAGTCGTCGATCCGTGGTAAAGGGTACTTGTTCTTGATGGTTACATCTTTCAGAACCCTATAATCCACACACATCCTCTTCATCTTGTCCTTCTTCACGGAGAATATGACCCGTGCTCCCCAAGGTGAGGTACTCGGTCGAATATAACCTTTCTGTTCGAGCTCTTCAATGTTACTCTTCACTTCTGCTAGTTTGTTTGCGGCCATGCGGTACGGTCGTTTGGAGATGGGCATGGTTCTAGGGAAGAGCTCGATCCTGAATTCGATGTCCCTCTTGGGTGGTATTCCTGGCAGTTCTTCTGGGAAAACATCCGCATATTCATGGACTACAGGCACTTCTTCTATAGCCATTTGGTAGAGAGAAGTCCTTCTCATACCTTGGGTGGTCATCTCAAAGGTGATGGTGATTCCATCCTCGTTGGTTACGGTGACGGATTTGCTAGCGTACTCTATCATTCCCTTCTGTTTCATTAACTAGTCCATGCCGAGGATGAGATCTAAGCCCTTGCAATCTATAAGGATTCGGTGTGCCCAAAATAATACCCCTTGGGTTAGGTAATTGGAGTACTTCTAGTCCATTATTTTCACAAAATTCTTAGATATGAAGGAGTCTGTTGCTCCTGAGTCGAACAATATTACTACGGGTATGGAATTTGCAGTAAACATACCGAGGATGATTGTAAGACCCCAGAATTTTAGAGCAATAAAATAAATTTAGAAAAATCAGTAATTTTCAGAAAATGATTTATTTTAATTCTCATAAAGTCGTAAATTCCTGAATAAATAGAATCTAGAGAAATAATTCAAACCATGGTCTGAAAAATTTATATTATGTTCCTAAGACCAAGACACAATTTTGGGAATTTTTACAAATTTTTACAACCCTTGCTTCTAGCTCATAATCTATAAAGTATTTTCTATGATAATTTTTATTCGAAAATGAATTATAAATAGCAGTGGGCCGCTCCCCTCATTTCTCTCTCCCCGGCCGGCCCAACCCATCCACCGCGCCACCCTCTCACTGACAAGCGGGTCCCGCCTATCGGCGCGCTTCGTCTCGCCTAGACCCCGGGCCACCTGTTAGTCCCCTCACCTCACAGCTCGCGCCCCGACCCCCACCTATCGGCACCGATCATTAACCCCCTCATACTTTCGCACTCACCGACCAGTGGGTCGTACCTGTCGGTCTTTGTCTTCCTCACGCGCCCGATATCCCCGACCACCGTGGTTAAGTCCCGATCACTACCGCCATGGTCCTAAGCTCTAATGAAACACTGGAATGATGATCCATGTTTGTGGGATCGGAATGGCGACTAGAGGGTGGTGAATAGGCGCCTCGACACTTTCTTTCGAATGTGATGGCCTGTTCAAATCACCCAACGCACCTCCAAATGAACAAACACACTTAGAAGACAAAAGTGATTGAAAGGTTTGTTGAAACTGTACAATATAACTATTCAAGGACCAGCAGATGTGATTGAAAGATAAATTGAGAATGCAATCAGATTTTTTCCTTCTGGTCGGTCAATGAACCACCGACTTCCTTTAGTTGGTCTTTGAATCACCGATTTCAAAAGCTTGTTGGTCTATTAATTACCAACACAACCGGAAAAACAAATAGTAGGAGATGGCTTACTTGTAATAAGCAGTACCTAATCGATTATCTCTTATATCACTCCCACAGTTAGTCTATGTTTGAGAAATGTTGCTTGATTGTTTGGGAATGTAAGAACTGTTGAGCGAGGAGGGCTGACTATACTCCTCGAGTTAGAAGATGTTGCATCATCGATGATTTAAATATTTCGTATTAATAAACCTGACTCACATTAAAGGCTGGAAGATAAAAATGTACTTTTTCACACTTTAAACCATTACCTCCCTTTGTTATTTCCTTGCCTTATTATTGCATTTTCTTGGTGGCTTGTTAAGTACAGTTTGTACTCACCCAATGGAAAAACCACTTCAGAGGCGTACTACGATGGGGATGGTATAGAGTAGTGACCTAGTCAAGGAAGCGACCCTGGAGAAGATGTTCATCGAATTTATTGTTTTCATAGTTTCTTTTATTTTAACCTTTGTGTAATAATGTGGTCTACGAGACATGAATATATGATGTATGTGCGTCGTTGTGTGATGAACATCTTGTGATTATTGATTTTCTATGGAATTTCAATAAAGTCTGGGTTTTCTTAAATCCGGGCGCCTTACAACGACTTCCGGGGCTTCCTAGGCTTCTTCCGCGGTGACGTGGTTGACACAAGCGCGGATCGCTGGGTTAGGAGTGGCTCCTTGAGTTTGCTTGGGGTGAGGACACTGATGGGAGTAGTGCCCTTCCTTGCGGCAGTTGAAGCACACCACCGGCTTTCCGTTCCAGTCACTCAGGATGGTGGTCTTGACGGCCGGTGCCGATAGAAACTATGGAGCTGTTGGAGCTAGGCGGGGGTTCCCGGTGCTCATATCGCCAGAGTTTTACTATAGCCTGAAGGCGGGATGATGGTGATGGCTTGGTGCAGGGGCTGGAGGAGTGAAGCGGGGCCTTTGATGGATCCCCTGGTTGTGCTTGAAGGCTATTGTTTTCCTCTTCTTGAGGTCTAGCCGATTCTGGTCGGTCTCCTGGATGATAGCTTTATTCACCAACTATTGGAAGTTGGCGTAGTGCATGGCGACAAGTTGGACGGATAGCTAATCCTTCAGTCCCTGGAGGAACTTGGCCTGATAGGCGGCATCGGTCCGGACATCCTCTAGCTTATAACGAGACAGACGGTTGAACTCGTGGAGGTACTCCGTGACCAACTTGCCTCCCTGCTGCAAGTCGCATAATTCTTGCTGTTTTTATGCCACGATCCCAGCTGGTTCATGGGCGGCACGGAAGACGGTGGAGAATTCTGCCCAAGTGACCTTCAAGTTGGGATTCCTGGTAGTTATCCTACCATTCTGCAGCCGGGCCCTAGAGTTGATGGGTGGCGAAGGCCACTCACTCCGAGTCGGAGCATGGGAGGTGGTCCAACTTCTTCCCAATCGTCCTCAACCAATCCCCTGCCTCCATTGGGTTGGTCGTACTTGAGAACGTGGGAGTTCACACTCGTAGGAATTCTGACAGTTGGGTGGCGGGGGCCGGTGCGAGGACTTGAGGGCATAGAGGTGGCTCCAAGGGGTGTTGTTGCTGCAGGCAATTTATCTGAGCGTGCTGCTCATGCATGTGGGCTTGTTGCTGCTGCATCTGAGCCAACAACACAGTGATGAGTTTATTTTGATTGGCCATCATTTCGGCCAAGGTAGGGATGTTGGCAACGGGTGCTCTGGTCTGGCGTTGCCCTAGTACTTCTCTATTGGGCAACGGGTGGATGGGTTCTGCTCATTGGCCATTCTGAAGATGGGAATACCCCCAAGATCATAAGATAAGATTTAGAAAATTTATACTCAAAATAACTCACAGAATCTTCATTAAGTGTGGTATGAAATAGTTCATTACAATTCAGCTCTTATTTTATATCTCACCCATAGCACAAGTCACTATGGATGGTATCACAAACAAGAAAAAACAATCATCCGGTGTCTAGCGTCTAGCATAACGATCTAGTGGCTATCGGGGGTGCCGTCGTGGGTGTGTTCGGACCCTTGGACAGATCCTGCTGTGGTGCTAGGCTCAGCCTCATTGTCCTCCATTAGTCCTTCAGATGTTCTAGCCTCACCTGGATTGGGTAGGACCATGCTTCGCTTGGTCAATTTCTTCGAGTGGCGAAGGGTGTTCCGAAGGTTCTTCCTCCTAGGGGGAACCGTGGGTACTAGTTTTGTAATATCCTTCTTGAGTTCCCTGTTCTGGCTAAGGAGTTGGGTATACTGCTGCCGAAGTTTTTCGGCCTACTGATGGTAGTAGTCGACCCAAGCTTGTGTTTCATGGCGAGTATGAGAGCCTCGGTGTGGAGGGTGTCCTTAGCAGATAAGAGACGAGTCTGTCGGGCTACCAAAGGGTCGCAGTCATCGAGATGGCTGACGTAGGTGCTGCGATCTGACCCTGGCTCCTGAGATGGCAGGTGGCAAAAGGTGGTGCCTTTCAGCATTCATTGTAGATCAGACGAAGTTCTCCTAGTGCTTGAAGAGCTGTTTCTTGGCAACCAATTTCAAAGTTTGCAGCTCTGACCGAGGTGGCGAAGGAGGTCAGCTCTGGGTCTGAGGCGATGAGGGTCAGTATTACTTGGCATGGGCCACTCTCTCTGATCTAGTAGATGCTGTCCACACCCAAAGTCCCTAGATGAACCCGATAGCCTCCCGGTAAAAACTGCGGACGTGGGTTGGCATCTATAAAGACACCAAAGTTTAAAGAGTAAGGAAGACAGGAAAAATTATGGAATAGATTTTTATGAAATAGTTTTACAAAATAAGTATAAGGCGGGTCCATTTGGCTTCCTACAGTCAAGTCGGCTCTGATACCATCTTATCGCGCCCGAATTTAATAAAACCCATACTTTATTGATGTTCCATAGAAAATCAATAATCACAAGATGTTCATCACACGATGACGCACATACGTCAAACATTCGTGGCTCACAGACCACATTATTACACAAAGGTTAAAATAAAAGAAACTATGAAAATAATAAACTAGATGAACATCTTCTCCAGAGTCGCTTCCTTGACTAGGTCACTACTCTAGACCATCCTCATCGTAGTATGCCTCTAAAGTGGTTTTTCCAACGGGTGAGTACAAACGTACTCAACAAGCCTCCAAGAAATGCAATAATAATGCAAGGTAATAACAAAGGGAAGAAATGGTTTAAAGTGTGGAAAAGTACATTTTTATCTTGCAGCCTTTAATGTGAGCCAGGTTTATTCATACAAACTATTTAAGTCATGGATGATGCAACATCTTATAACTCGAGGAGTATAGTCAGCCCTCCTTGCTCGACAATCCTTACATGCCCAGACAATTATGCAACACTTCTCAAACATAAACTAACTGTAGGATGTCACTCCACTCGCCCTTGACCGTGGGCTTGGATTTTCGAAAAGATTTAACTCTAATCAGATGTGTACCACTGTACCCACAAGGCACTCATTCCCGCACACCGTAGTGTGTCAAATGACCCAAGTCACAGGAACTTATGCCGAAATAGTTAGCATGAATTGCTCCAACTCAATGAAACACACTATAGGTTTCACTGGCGTGCCGGCGCACCGGACCAATGTCGCGCCCCCTTTTGTGCCACATGTCCCAAGCCACCCACAGGTGCTGCTTGCCCTTATCCACATAGTGCCTCGGGTTGGAATGACACATACCTCTAGTTAGGACTTACCCACTAGACTTGTGGTTGGTATGAAAGTGCTTTGCAACGAATCCCGTAGACCGATGCTAATAGTGCATCGGGTGCGACTAACAAATTCCCGCTCTTGCACCTGGAACCCACCATGCTAATATATCAAACCAATTCCAAGACCAACAGAATACCAGGGGTGAGAGACATAGGGGATCATATATCAGAATCCAAGTTCCTACGACTCGTTTTTAAGCCTATATCAGTTGTGTCAATACATTGGACACTTCTAATATTAATAATTATACTGGTGATAAGGAATTCGGGCTCTATATCATGTCTTGGGATTGCACATCAAGGTCGGGGATCCGATAAATATAATGTAGGGTTATTCATTTGACTAATGCAAATATAACCTATGAGTTTTAGCGATATTTAATTGAAAATTGTGCACAATATGCTCAAAATGGGGTTGGTGACTTCTCTTGTTCAGCGAAAGGAGAAGGGTGAGCTTCGGGAAAGTATTCCGGCTCTTCGACGGTGTTGTACTCTTCTAGGTACGCAAATCGAGAAATAACAATCAATCAAAACAATATAAAATCACAACACAAGCATATAAATTTTATTGAGTCAAATTGATGGGGATAAAATGTAAAGCCTCTGAAATTAAAATAGGGATTTTTAGAGTTAATTTAAGGAATTTATGGATTTTTTGAAATTATAAAATGATTTCTTAAATCCTATTGTAATCTCCAATTAAACAATGTAAAATGTTTAGTATAAACATACAAATTTTATTGGATGAATATGAAGATAACGAAAAGACAAGTTTTCTGAAGTTGGAATGGTAATTTTTAGAGTCAATTCCAAGGAGTTATGAATTTTTTGATGTTAGGAATTCATTTCTTCAATTTTTTTAATCTAAATTAAATAATATAAAATATCCAATGTAAACATATAAATTTTATTCGATGAACAGGAGGAGAATAAAATGATAAACTTTCTGAAATTTGAATGGTCAAATTTGGAGTTAATTTGAGCAAGATATGAATTTATAAAGATTAAATCAATTTCTGGAATTTATTTTAAATCCTAATTCAACCTTCGGTGCACGGTGAACTAGGTCCATGGGCACTGTGCTGTGAACCGGTGGACATTAAGTGACAACAGACAGTTGAGATCTCTCAGTACCCCTTTGTTCGGATCAAGCGGCCAGGATTAAACCATAGATATGATTTAATCCTTACCGTTCAATCGCGATCGTGCGATCGAGATCAGATCCAACACGGCACAATATAAATATTGTGCCGGTCATCTTCTCCGGCGACGGCCAAGCATGGCGAGAGCTCTAGCGGCGGCGACAGTGGCCTAATGTTTGACCTAAGCCCAAAATGCGATGAGAATAGTGAGAGGGTCCTGATTGTAACATCGACGAGGATCAAGGTCGACTGGACGAAGTCGATGATGTGTGGGGTGGCGGTGATCTCTCTTGTCCTCGATGGTGACAATGTTCCGACGGCGATGAGCACGAGTGAAGTGGTGGCCGAGGTCGATGGGATGATGGGATCACTCCGATGGCGTTGGCGGGGCGAGGGGAGTACTCCGACGACGGCGAGTGGCGGCTGGAGGTAGAACAGAGGGGTGGCGCTAGAAAAGCTAACAGCGCTCGGTTTTGGGGCGAGAGAGGGTGACTGAATGGTATGGTGAACAGGGTTTGGCTAGGGGCCTTTTTATAGTGCTCCGGCGAGGCTAATAGCGGTGATAAAGGGGGAAACCGATGATTAAACCTCTTTACTCTGGCGAGGTTAATCCTGTTAATTGCGGCGCTCTAGAGCATAACGGTAAGGGGATCCGAGGTCATTCAAGCGTGGGTATAACACTGACTTTATTTCGACAATTAATCAGAGCTCGAGCCCACGACGGAGATGTTCAGATTTCATTATGGTGGACGGGGATCTCGGGCGCTCGAGGTTGAAGATGACTGACAGGGCGGGACAACCGGTTAGGGAGCGGATGAGTTCCAACGACGCAACGGTCAGCGCCGATAGGTGGGCCTAAGTGCGTAAGACATGAGGGGATGAGGCTGACAGGGCGAGGGTTTGGGTGAGACTGAGCGCACCGATAGACGGGGTCTGCTTGTCAGTGAGAGGATGGCGTGAAGGATGAGTTGGGCCGGCTAGGGAGAGAGAAATGAGGGTAGCGGCCCGTTAGCATTTAAATTGATTTTCTGAATAAAAATAATTATAAATATTGATTCTTAAATTATGGACTAGCACCCAAGGTTGGAAAAAATTGTAAAAATTCCCAAAATTGTATCTTGTCCTTAGGAACATAATATAAATTTTTAGATAATAATTTGATTTTTTTTTCTCTGGATTCTATTTACTTAGGCATTTATGACCTTATGAGAATTAAAATAAATCTTTTCTAAAAATTTATGATTTTTTTAATTTATTTTATTTCTCTAAAATTTCGGGTGTTACAGTAGTGATGGGCTATTTCACATGCATTAGTAACGCTACATCATTAGTGACGGGTAACAATAGGACCTGTCACTAAAGATCACCCTATAGTGACAGGTTATATATCCACCTGTCACTAAAGAGCGGCAGTAAGATGTACATTAGTTAGTCACCCGACACTGATGATTCCTTCTTATAAATAGGCAAAGACCCCCAAGTAAATTGAAATGATTTCATTTTGCTCAGCCCTAACCATTTTAGTTTATTAATACTTATTATTAAATTTCAGTTTATAAATCATTTATCAAAAATTTGCTTACTAAATTTGTGAATTAGGGATATGGCCAGCATCCCAAGTAATCTACATGTACAAACCTATGTTCTTGATAGTTGCTTAATAAAGATCAATCATTTAGTCAACGGAGGGCGTCGCCAGATTTATACATTGTACAATGTATATATTATTTAATGTGTTAACAAACTGTAGCGACATTACCTTACTATTCTGGGACACTTGGGGACCAGCTGCTAGTCTCCGGATTTTGGTGCCCAGGAATCGGTCAGGCATTGACTTGAATTTCTTTACACAGCTGCCCTCGTTACAGAGGACACGCTGGTGGGATTCGCATCGACCGCTGGGCAGGTAGCTGGCCAAGGAGTGATGCAGCTACTTCATGAAGTTGGGTGCCAACACCTTGAAGTGGTGACCTTCGTTGAGCCGGGGTGCCTTCGGGGGGCCTCGCCTGACTTCGCCAACTCCCGGAGTCCTTGAAGCTAGTCGCCTCCTTCACGAGCCTTAGAAGGATAAAGTTCGCGAATCAGCCTTCGAACTCCAGAGGGCCGACTGCTCGCATCGGGCAGCGGACCCCTCCTTCGGGATTGAACCATCCGCATCCGAAGGTGTAGACCTCTTAGGTTTTGCTCTATAATACTTAGTCGTAGGCCTGTTTTGGAATGCGGGTGTGTTTTGGAATTGCACGGGCTCAATCTTCGAATGTCAATGTTGATGTCGAAGTACTTGAGGATTCAGAGGCACTTCACCATCACTAGGTAGTACTCGAGGTAGCTAGGTCCGAAGGCCCCCTTGTTTTAAAATACCACAAGGTCCTAAGGGCGAAGTCATACCCGAGGTAGCCCAAGTGCTTCTAGCCTCCATAAATGTTGATCCCCTTTAGAGCTCTTCATCTTCACCAGACTTGCGTAGGTTCGAAGTGATTCCGGATAACGAAGGTACCTAGCCATTTGGCGAGCTTTGACAAGGTGGTCACAAAGTCTTGTATTTTTCCGCTTTCGATACGGAGCCACCTGCACTACGAACTTGGGCCGACTTGGAAGAGGAAAGAAGAGATCTCTGGGATTCAAGGTGCAGACGGTACGACCATGGGAGGTCCAGCTCCGACGACGGTTCGTCCAGCCGAGGGGGCCCTCGTCGAAAAAAGAGCAAGCGAGGGTCGATTTTTGGGGGTCTTAGGCCTACTTTTACTTAGGTTTAGAAAACGCTTATTCGTAGCGTTTTATTTTTAATCATATCAATTTAGTTTGCAACTATAATGCACTTCACAAATTGCCATGTACTTCACAATTATATGAATGAAATTCATTTCTATTCGTACTTCGAATGAACGAATAGCAAAGCACACTCTGCACGCATGGTTATCAGTCTCCCCTTGCACATGGCTGGTGGTTAGGGAATTCAGCCTAGCCGGTGCGTGCATTCATTGCAATGGCTCAATGTAGCTTAGTATGCAGAGGAGGGTGTTTAGTCATGTGGCTTCGAACACTTGTTTTTTTCTATTAACCTGCATGTGTACTAAGAAAATATTGACAAGCTTCCTTCCGATTTTTTACAAGGCAAAGGCTGGCTTGATTTTTGACTTTGTTGATCGAAGCTAGGCTTTGGAATCTAGTTGTGGTGAAGCTGGGCTTCGACACGCACTCGGGGATGAATTTGTGCTTCAAAACACGCTCGAGGTGATGCGAAGCATGGCTTCTAGAATTCACATTAACAACTAAAGCAAGGCTTCAAGGTTTTTATTCTTAACGAGTGAAGCAAGGCTTCAAGTTTCTGACTATGATGCATGAAGCAAGGCTTTGATGCTTTGTTTATGATAAGCGAAGCAAGGCTTCGAGGCTTTGATGGCAAGTGAAGCAATGCTTCAGACTTGTGCAAAAGGGTGGAATGTGTTGCACCACTTTTTTGGCCTCCTTTGGCTCTTTTAGGATGCTTTGAGTTGCAGGATCAGAGTCCTAGGACGCTTCAAGTTGTAAGGCTCAGAGTCCTATTTTTTGTCGCTATGGGCCTAGAAGCGCTATGTAGCGACGAAGGTGTAGTGGATCACTCCAATTTTGGGGGCCTTTTGATGGAGCCCGAAGCCAACATATAACCAAGTAGAGCATGATGCCACGTATATATATATGCAGACTTTATTTATCTTGTGTCGAGTCTACCTGCGAGCCCGGGTTGCAGGAAAACTTAAGTTTACCTTCGAAGCACAAAGAGGTCTAGAGACTTGGGCCTTGAAGTAGTCTATTGAAGTTTGCCTCGTATCCCCTGGGCTTCCGAGACTGAGTAGAAGACTGATAAGCCTTTAGGGTATGCTTGAAGCGCCTTGCTGAAGAGGAGTCTGCGGAGGTCATAGAACTTGCACAGAAGCATTTTGCGGAGGTATGATTCGAGGTTGATTCTGTAGGTAGTGGTAGAAACACTAGCTTTTGGTACTAGGGTCCCCACGGACAGTGCCAACTATTGTAGCAATTACATTAGCTACAAGTAGGTTTATGTAATGGTGATAACCTCTAAAGAAGTAATGTATAAAAGATTATGAACCTCGAAGGGTTTGTGTATGGGACATGTATTTATACTAGTTCAGGCCTCCTTGAGGGATAATATCCTTACATCCAGTTCATAGTGATTTGTCTATTTCGTAACTTATGTCCCCATTACAACGGAGGTGCCCTACTTTTATAGGCAAATATAACTAAAAAGTCTATTTTACTCTCTACTTACAACCGTCATATAGGACTCTATTTACAAGACTTCGTACGAGTAAAATGGTAACTGTGATACAAATACATGTGCAAATACTAGGGACGAAGGCCCCTAGTTTAGGTATTCATGCTGGAGTGGTTTGAAGATATTTTACCTACTCCGGAGGTTGGCTGGCAGGCTTCGAAACGGAGTGGCCTCGGAGGAGGCCTCGAAAGGGGGCCATCGAAGGAGGCCTCGAAGGGGGGCCTCATATGGAGCCTCGGCACTAATGTGCCTCTGCACTTTAGTTTTTGGTCTTGTGGTTTCTAGAATTAATCTTCGCAGTAACCTTTAGATACCTTCTTTGCTTAGGACAAAGGAGTCTTGGGCTTACTCTTTGGCTTCGGCACTCCATAGGGCTCTGGCCTTACGGAGGCTTCGAAGATATTGTCATTTGGCCCTTATTTAGGGTAAAGATATTTCCCCCAATAGTGTACTTCATGTGATGCATTAAAGTACCTTGTTTGCATTGCTTGATTTTGCAAACCAAGGAAAAAAGTCAGCTCACCCATTATTGACATCTTAAATTCCCTACTCATAGAATCTGCAAACTTGGCAATAGGTGCATGAGATGAGCAACCAAAAATGATGTCATCAACATATATCTAAACAAGAAGGAAATCTTTGCCATGCTTGAGAGTAAATAGGGGTTTTGTCAATAGCCCATTTTATACCCAAGCTCAAGCAGAAAGGTCCTAAGCCGATCATACCAAGCCCTAAGTGCCTGCTTGATCCCATACAAAGCTTTATGATGTTTAAAGACTCTATGGGGGTACTTGGGATGTTTAAAGCCAGGGGTTGTTTTATAAAAACGTCTCCGCCTATGAATCTATTAAGAAAAACACTTTTGACATCCATTTGGTAAAGCTTGAATCCATGAGATGGAGCAAAAGCAAGCAAAATCCTAATAGCTTCAAGATGAGAAATTGGTGCAAAAGTTTCCCCAAAATCAATCCCCATTATCCGAGAATAACTCTAACAAACTTGTGTAACCTTGTTTATCACAATAGACCTATCCTCCCCATGTTTATTTTTGAAAATCCATTTGGTTCCTATGATGTGAACAATTGGGGGTGGATCTACAAGAACCTAGACTTTGTTTCTCTAAAAATTTTCAAGTTCATCATGCATGGCATTAATCCAACTTGAATCAGATAAAGAATGACTAACATCTAGAGGCTCTGTAGGATTGGAATGGCGACTAGAGGGGGGTGAATTAGGCGCCTTGACAAATTCTCTCTAATATGATGGCCTTTCCAAAAACACCCAACATACCTCTTGTTGGCGTAAAAGATTACGCTAACAGGTTTCTGGAGATTAGAAACTAACAAACGAAGTGTTTGTGAAGTGAACTGTTCTAAGCCTCTGAAAGGATAATAACTTAGGATAGTTCGAATGTGTGTATTGAATAACTTGTATCTGGTCCTCTTTATAGGGCAAAACGGGGGGTATTTATAGGCCTAAACATTAAGGAAAAGACCTTTGTACCCCTCTATTACAACCGACATAGTGGAAACTATTCGGTGCCCTCAATAGGGCTAAAATGGTAAAAGACTAATCTAACAAGAAGGAAGATAAGTCGTCCATCTTAGCTGGCAAAGAAGATCCTGGAAAAGTTTAAGTTCGAAGATATACTCCGAACTAAAGCTCGTCATCAAGCTTCGAACTTGATTCAATGTATCTTCGAAGGTATATATTGGAAGTCTTTAACTTAATCACCAGTCTTTATCTTGTCACTGCGGTAACCCTGAAGATGGAATATTTTCCCTCAACAGTAGCCCCTCGAATACGCTTCTCCGCTAGATCTGTAATGTTAGGAGAGCAGTATGCACAAGAAAAATAATCATGTGTAGGGGTTAGCAGATTAAACCATCTCCGAACTATGTGGAGGTGTAAACTTCGAATCAGTTTCTAATAAAATTATATTCGAAGTAACTTAGAGCTAACTCAGGAAGTTTGAAAGCCTTTTTAGACTTAGAAGAAATAGCCGTTAGCTTCTTTCTTCTAACGGAAGTTACGGAATGCTTAATTTGGACAAACGTATTCGAAGCGGGTTGTTTTAGCAAAGTAACGGGCAAGAATGCGAAGCGGCATGGACAAACGGTAAAAAATGTAAAGTCTGGGCTATAAATAGAGGGCCTAGACCTTTCCTGAGTACCTTTCCACCGCTTTCTTGCAAACAAGCCATTCTTTGAGCCCTAGCCTCCATTCCTCTTCCAAAACAATTCATTAGTTTCAATGGCGAAAACCAAAGGTTCTGGAGCACCTTCAGCCCTGGCTCGACAGCAGGCCGCTGCTGCAGCAGTAGCTGCGTCATTGGCGACGACAGCTCCAACACCCGCAGCGACAACCATGGCGGCGGAAAGAGGAAATCCCCAAAATGTTGGCGATCAAGGCCTCTTCCCGGCATCAACAAAATACATGGATCAATCCTTCCAACTGGGGCCTTCAACCTGCAAAAGAGAATCACTGGCGGCCGCAGTAGAGGGCAAAATTAGTTCGGGAGTTATGATCCGCAAACCTGGAAAGGAAGTTATCCCGTCACCAAGACCCGGAGAAGTGGTCGTCTTCGAAGCCTTCTTCGAAGCTGGCTTAGGTCTTCCGGTAGTGGATTTCTTGGCTGAGGTATTGGATCTATTCCATGTCACTCTCCCCCAACTTTCCCCGAATGCAGTAGCTCGTTTAGCCATCTTCGAATGGGCGTTGCGAGCCGAAGGTTGTGAGGGGATGGCAGAAATCTTCACTGCGTTGCACAGAGCTTTGTGCCAACCAAAGACCTTCGTAGGCCCCGGAGGTGAAAAAATGGTAGTGGCCTTCGGAAGCATCAATTTCAAACTTCGGGATGAATACGCCCTTCGGTTTCCTGCTAAGGCCATCAACGCTAGATGGTATACAGACTGGATCATGAAATGGTTTTATGCCAAAGTTGGGGCGAGCAACCGTCTAGCTGGACCTCTGCAAGACATCAACTTCCGAAAGGAATCCCTTGTGCATCCAGACCAGGGTCAGCTCGAAGCTCGCCTTAGCTTGCTTCAAAAGATCAGTCATCGGTTGAGCATGCGAGACTTAGCCGAAGAATTCCTCGGGCTCCAAATTTCTCCTCTAATGGCCAACTGGCCTATCATCTTCGAAGAGGATTCGGAAGGCGGTCTCCGAAAAATTTCCTCAACTTCGAGTCCTGCAGGTAACTTCGAAAACAACATACTCCATGTATATTTATTCGAAGAATTGACTAACTTAACTCATTTTTAGCTTCTTCAGCCCCTATAACTTCGGAGCAAATCATACTGGGCTTCGGAGAAGATTTTGGGAGCTCCAACTCCGACCGAAAAAGAATGGAGAATAAAGTTGGTCGGGAGTTGGGAAAGATTTAACAGAGTGTGGGGAATGCTGGAAATCGTTCCGCCCCCTTTGGTGGATTGGGTGCCTTCGGAGAAAGGACCCAAGAAGAGGAAAGCTGAAGCTGGGACTTCGAGCTCCGCCAAGACTCCGGTCAAGAAGGTGGCTCGAAAGCCAAAGAACCCTGCACCTTCGAGCCCAAGAGCTTCAGTCTCCGATTCCCAGGAGGACGAAGGTAGGTTACTTGTGAGGTTGATTGACGAAGATGCAGCTCAAGGAACTGCACAAGTTGAAGTACCTACGAACGTGCCGGAGTCTCAAGAGAACCTTGAGCAAACAAGGACTTCGGCAGTTCAAGAAGATTTACCTCAGGACGAAGTTCCTGTGGATGAGAGTGGAGTCGAAGCCACTGTGGCTTCGATTCTGCATGAAGCAGCAAGGACTGTTCAGGAAAATGTTCCTGCAGTCGAAGATTTGACGCTCGACTCGAACGAATATCTCGCCTTCGATCCGCCAAGCAGTCCAATGCTTACTCGCCGCCAGAATGTCGAAGGTAAACTTCGAATAATTTTTATCCCCTTTTTTTTAAATGCGAAATTATACAAAGTATAATACCTTTGTTTTTACAGAGTCCACTTCTGTGGAAGAGGTCCGTCCTGAAGATATAGTTCTTGGACCTTCGACAGCTTTGGAGCCAATCCCAGGAGCCACTCAGATGGGGCCTGGAAAAGGCAAAGGAAAAATGGACCCCCTCCCTGCTGCGAGCTCCGGATCAACTCCGTCTGAGTCAACAGACGAGAGCCAATCTACCGAGGGGGGTCAGTCTCCGGGGGCTCCGAAGACTACAGCTCAACACTCCAGGCCTTCGTCAAACGAAGATGACCAACAAGCTTTAATTATGCTCCCCCTTCTAGCTCCTTTCTTAGAGCGAAGAAACGGGTCTTCGGACTTTGCTCGAGCCTTTGGATTCGAGCTAGTCGCGACATTGGGGATACGAACTTGGTGGCCATCCTGAGTGAGGTGGAGAGCTCGGAGCTTAACGCTGCCATGGAACGTGCAGCCTACCAGGTACGAAGCATCTGTGAAATAACATCAAATTTACATACAAATAGTTTCTTACCTTAGTTTTTTCTTTTCGCAGCAAACAGTCTTGGCCCGAGCTGCGAATATATCAAACGAACGAGAAATCGCTCGCCTTCGAGAGGAAAACGCAACTCTCCAACGGAATCTCACTATCTCTGAAGGCCGAGTGACTCATATGGACAGCATGGTATCAACTGGAGCGCAGAGCCAGACAAGGCTTGGAGGCTGCGAACAAGGAGCTTGAAGCAGAAAGAATAGTGCTTCGAGCAGAAGTTGAAAAGATGCGGGCGGAGCACGCTAATGCGGGGACCGAGCTTGTCAAGCTCCGAGAGGAAGCTAGCCAGCATTTGAATCAAAAGAATTCCTTGACTACAGAGGCTGCTAGACTCTCCGGAGTTCTGGAAGAGCTAGCTTCGGCGAAGGATTCGCTAATCGAAGATAAGCTGAAGTCCGAGAAGGTAGCTGCGGAGGTTATGGATCAACTGCTAGGTGTTTTGGAGTACTTCGGTACTACTGGAATGCTTCCTTCAGATGACAACATTTCCTTGCTGCGCCGACTGAAAAGGATTCAGGGAGTAGCGAAGCAGATGAAGACAGCAGGCATTCGTTACGGAGAACTCTCCGGACAAGTGGTTGTCGTTGGACTACTTCGTTACTATGAGGATCTAGGCCGATCGATAGCTCCGAGCACAGGAGAGGGCCCAATTACCTTCGACGACGATCAGCTTCTCACTCCTTCCGAAGGTGTGGCCGCTGCTTGGCAAGCCTTCCAAACTTCATGGAGAGCCGAAGGTCGTTCTGCGATCAAGGCCTGGATTGACGAAGGACAGCGCTAGAAGCAGGCTCGGACCCAAGCTTCGAGCAGTCAGCCTCCTCCGAACCCGCATGTTTAGATATGTCTTAGGATCTTTGACTATGTAAAGCTTTACGCTTATGTACATTTATGAATGAAAATTTGTTTATCATGTTTTTAGGCTTTGCCTCATATGGAAGATGTCGAAGTGTTAGACATTAACGACGAACTTCGCTCATTATGGGCTACCTTTGATCTTTTAAAAGTTTACAAGCGCCCTCGATTTTTAGTTCCTCGAGATAGCTCCAGTGCAATTACGCCCGAAGTAAGCAAAGATATACTATCTTATATTAAAGAGGAAGAAAAAGAGGTTAACTTGGAAACTTCGTCTTCTGAAGACGTTATATGGTCTGAAGACGAAGATGAAGCTCGAAGTAAAAAGTCTGAAGAACTTGGAAGCTGGGAAAGGAGCCCCGAACGGCTTCGAACTTGGGCCGAGCTTCAACAAGAACAAAAAGACTTTAGAGCTTCGAAGGGAGGCAAAAGAGTTAAACGTAAAGTTGTTAGAACTCCCGGCACTGGAACTAGTCGTTCCAACCCTAGCTCTACAGATCGAAGAGGTCTTCGATTCCTTCTTGGTATATATACCAATTTTTCATGATGTAATCTGTAATCATATTCGTTCAAATAATAAATATCGATTTAAAATTGTCTCCCTATTTACTAGCCCCTCTTTGGGTATAAGCAACTTTGAACTGTATTCAAAGATGGTTATGCGCAAAGAAAAACTTCGGAGTACAATTTTTTGGGGTTCGGAGCCCCTCTGTAGTTTAAAGATCTTTTAAAATCTTATAAAATGTCTTCGACTATTTGTAGTCTGAAGAATGGCAACTTAGTACCCTTTGTTTTTTGAAAGAAATCACTTGAGATAACTTTCAGGACACTTTAGTGTCTTAGATAATTTGTCACATTGGACTATCTTAACAAACATTCGAAGCTCATGGCTCAAACTCTGTTTTGTTTTGGCCACCTTCGGCTCTTTTTTGCGAATTCTGTCAAACCAGTGGTTCGGAGTTCGCAGTGGTCTCTTTGGACTCTTTTTACGGATACCTACAAGCCAATGACTTGGGCTCCGTATATTTTGGTTGCCTTCGACTCTTTTTACGGATACCTACAAGCCAGTGGCTTGAGCTCCGCATATTTTGGTCACCTTCGACTCTTTTTACGGATGTCTACCAGCCGATGGCTTGGACTCCGTATAATGTGGTTTTGGGCTCTTTTACGGATGCCTACAAGCTGGTGGCTTGGACTCCGGATTATGTCAGCCCCCACGTCGGAAACTTCCAACTAATGGTTCGAAGTCCGAAAATATGATTCAGCTTTATGACACTTCCCTCTCGGTCAACCCCGCGGTTCTAGTGCGTCCACTCGGAAGCTGGAAGTTTATGAGGGGAAGGCACTATCTGAACCATATGCTTTATTAATTCAGAAGATGATTACAAGTGATTTACAAGGAACCCTTATGCGAAGTATCGCTTTAGGTGCTCCGCATGCCAAGTATGCGCTAACCCTTCACCTTCTAAATTAGCTAGTTTAAAAGAGCCAGGACGTCCTGAATGAATAATTAGGTACGGACCTTCCCATTTATTTCCTAATTTTCCTGGCGCTATAATGCTTTGCAGAACAAGATGACCCGTCCTAAGCTCATTGATCTTAACCTTCGGGTCAAACCAAGCCTTCGTCTGCTGGTGATACTTTGATAAATTGGCCACAGCTCGAAGTCTTGTTTCTTCTGATAAATATAGCAAAGCTTGTCTTTCTTCTTCAATCTCCGGTTCGGTGCTGCGAAGTGATCCTCCTTTGAGCTCCGTTGGAGTCATGGCTTCATCTCCGAACAGCAATCTGAATGGGGTAAAACCTGTGGACCTTGTTTGGGTAGTCCGAATGGACCACAAAATCTTCGGAAGTTCTTCGGTCCACAGTCCTTTTGCTAATCCTACTATCCTTCGATTTAGCCCTGATAAATATTTCCATTGGCTCTTTCTACAGCTCCATTAGACTGAGGATGCCTCACTGCAGCAAAACATAACTGGATGCCTAGATCTTCACAAAACTTCCTGAAAGGTTCTGCATCGAACTGTGTTCCATTATCAACCGTAAGTTGTCTAGGCACTCCGAACCAGCAAATGATATTTTTCCAAAAGAATTTATGTACATTGTTCGAAGTGATAGCTGTTAAGGGCTCTGCTTCTACCCACTTTTGAAAAATATTCAATAGCTGCCACTGTGAACTTTAAATTTCCTTTAGCTGCTGGAAAGGGACCAATTAAATCCATGCCCCATCTGGCCATAGGCCATACCGGAGGAATAACATGGAGAGCTGTTTGTGGGCGATGACTCCGTCGACCCATCCACTGACATCCTTGACAAGTGCGGACCAAGCTCTCCGCATCAGTTGTTATTGTAGGCCAATAAAGCCCCTGGTGAAGTGTTTTTCCTGCCAAAGCTCGAGGGGCCAAATGGCTACCGCAAAGTCCTTCATGGATTTCCCGAAGAATTTCATGACCTTTGGCTTGAGATATACATCGGAGTAGAGGGGAACATACTCCGGCCTTGTATAAAATACCGTTGATTATTTGATAATTTCTGGCTCTAAGTTTCAATCTTGAAAGCTGTGGTTCTTCAGGCAAATTTGTCCCTCCTTGTAAAAGTTCCATGATTGAATTTTTCCAATCTGGACTTGGAATGGAAAGAATCTCTGCAGAGGGAATTTGTGGCACCGAAGGTGTACTGAGCTTCTCATAAAAAGCTTCTTTTGGTATATCCATAGCTCCGGCTGCAGCTTTTGCTAAGATGTCTGCTTGCACATTTTCTGTTCTCGGTATACTTCGAATTGAAAAACCCTTGAATTGTGCTTCGATCTTACGGATTTCTTCTAAGTATTTTGCAAGCTGTGGATGCTGAACTTGAAAGCTTTTATCTACGTGCCCTGCTACTATTTGAGAATCTGTCTTTATAAGAATTCTTGTAGCCCCTAGAGCACGTGCTTTTCGGAGTCCCAATAAAATCCCTTCATACTCCGCTATATTATTGGTAGACTTAAAGTTGAGTCTTGCGGAGTACATTGCTCTTTGCCCTAAAGGCGAAATCAAAACTGCTCCAACACCTGCTCCAGATGCTTGGAAAGCTCCATCAGAAAAAACAGTCCAAATTCATTCGCTTGACTTCTCCGGAGTCAAGATTGCAGGGGGAGTCCATTCTGCTACAAAATCTGCTAAGACTTGTGATTTGATTGCTGTCCTTGCCAGAAAGGATATGCCGAAGGGTGATAGTTCAACTGCCCACTTTCCAATTCTTCCAGTGGAGTCTTTACTTCGGAGCATATCTCCCAAAGGATACGAAGTTGGTACAATTACATTATGAGCCAAAAAAATAATGTCTCAATTTCCTCGAAGCCATTATCAGAGCATAAACGAACTTTTCGAGTTCGGAGTAACTTGTCTTCGCTCCTGATAATGCTTCGGACACAAAATAAACTGGATTTTGTATCAACTTCCCATTGAAATCCATTTCTCTGACGAGGACTGCACTGACACCAGAACCTGTAGCTGCAAGGTAAAGAAGTAGGGTTTTGTCCGCAGTAGGCACCGTGAGTGTGGCAAGATTACTGAGATACTCTTTAATATCTTCGAAGCTTTTCTGACACTCCGGTGTCCATGCAAAATCTTCGGACCCTTTTAATGCTTTGAAAATAGGCAAACTTCTCTCCGTAGACCTTGCCAAAAACCTGCTAAGTGCTGCCAGACGACCAGTCAGCTTTTGCACTTGCTTTAAATTTTCTGGAGGAGCCATCTTCTGTAGTGCAGTTATCTGAGTAGGGCTAGCTTCAATCCCTCTGCTTGAAACTAAATACCCTAACAACTTTCCAGCCTTAGATCCGAAGATACATTTCTCGGGGTTAAGACGGATCCCACATGCCCGAAGGCTATTAAATGTTTCAGCTAAGTCTAGGCTATGTTGGTGCTTTAAAGCACTCTTTATTACAATATCATCCATATAGGCCTCCACATTGCGACCTAATTGATGACCTAAAGCCTTAGCAACTAGCCTCGAAAAAGTAGCCCCGGCATTTCTTAAGCCAAAAGGCATTCTTACATAACAAAAGACTCCTGAGGGAGTTACGAAGCTTGTCTTGATCTCATCTTCACGTTTCAACCATATTTGATGATAACCGGAGTATGCATCAAGGAATCTTAATAACTCCGAACCTGCAGTGGAGTCGACCAGTTGATCAATTCGGGGCATGGGGTAGGGGTCACAAGGGCATGCTTTATTCAAGGATATGAAATCAATGCACATGCGCCACTTTCTGGAGGATTTCTTCTTGACGAAGACTGGGTTGGCTAACCATTCTGTGTGAGCCACTTCTTTGATAATCCCAGCCTTCAACAATTTTTCAACTTCGTCTTTCGCCAGAACAGCTCTTTCTGCAGACTTTTTTCGGAGTCCTTGCCGAACAGGTCGGGCCTTCGGGTTTACAAGTAAACTATGTTCAATGATATCCCGATCGACTCCGGTGATGTCTTCGTCAGACCAAGCAAAGACATCTAAATTCTCTTTCACCACTTTTTCCAAGGAGGTTGCAACTTCTGGAGGTAAATCTTTACCAAATTGAAATGCATATTCTTTACCATCTTTAACAATAATCTTCGTTGCGATCTCTCCTTCAGGACTTGGTCTTGTTAAGGATTTCTTCGAAGATTCAGAAGGAGCTGAAAAATTTTCTTGATTATCTTGCACATTATTCACTTGTCTTGGATCAAGAGGGGGGCGTGACCATATTCTGCTCTTCGGGTGGTAGCTTGATCTCCGAAGACAGTAAGAACTCCTGCTTGCGTGGGCATCTTCATACACAAATAATTGTGATGTGCCACAGCTCCGAACTGGTTTAACATGCCTCTTCCGAAGATGACGTTGTAGGCATATGGAGCATCTACAACGTCGAAAATTACTTCCTCTATTCTGGCTAACAATCCTTCTCCAAAGGTAACTTCCAGGCCAATTTAGCCAAGTGCATCGAGCGGAGGTCCTGCGAAGCCTTGCAAAGGAGGAGCCGCTGGAAGAAGGTGCTTTCTGGAGATGCACAATTGATCGAAGGCTTGAACAAAAATAATGTCTGCCGAATTGCCTCTGTCAATTAACACTCTTCGAACTTCAGTTCCTGCGATGTCAGCAGTAATGACAAGTGGATCTGCATGTGGAAATTTAATGCCATCCGCATCCTCTACCGAAAAAGATATTGGCACATGGGACCATTCTGGCATAGCAGCTGCAGATGACGAAGTTCCAATGTGGCCCACTTCTCTGACATACTCTCTTCTCTGCCTTTTTGACATGCTTCCAAGAGTACCTCCTCCGGAGATAGGGAGAACTACTCTTTTTCCTCGGTCTTGCCCTTCTTCTTGCTTCGGAGGTGGCATAATATTGACCACCGGAGGGTGTCTTGCAGCTTCGAAAGTTTCTATCCGCGCCACAGCCTGGACAGGCTCCGGGCGCACTTCAGCTGGAACTCGGTCAGTAGTACCTCGACCCGAAGTTCTTTCTAGATACTCTCCTCTCAGAGTAAGTATAGCCTTGCAAGTATCAGTTGTGTGGCTTCGGTTTTCACCATGAATATAGCAGAAAAGGGTCTGGCCTTTGCCAGCCGTTTTCCCTGGCGGCCTCCAGCCGCTGACCTTGTTTCCCGAAGGTTGTGGAGCTCTCTGGGTGAACTTTTGCGAGGGTGCAATGTTCAGGACTTCAGAACGGGGATGCTTTTGCCCCCTTCTCCTATCATGCTGAACTTTGAAGACTGGTTCTCGCGGTTGTGCCGAAGTTTTTACTTCCACTTTTACTTCCTGCAGTACGGATGGAGTAGCTGCAGTTCTTCGAAGCCAACCTTCTTCCGACCTCGCATATTCTTCAAAGTATGAGATCAACTGAGAAACAGAAGATATTTTTTTCCGGTGAAGTTTATCAAGGAGGCCTTGATGAATGACACCTTCCCGAGCTGCGTCAACTACCGAAGATGTAGTCAACCCATCGGATCTGCGACTTTGTATGAGCGAAGCGCTTGAAATATTGCCTCAATGTCTCTCCAGGGAGTTGCTTCACCTGAAAAAGACTTCCGGTCGACATTGGAGGCACGAAGGTGCCTTGAAAATTGCTTACGAACTTCTTCTTCAGCTGCCCCCATGAATTAATTGATCCTGGCTTCAAAGACCAGAACCACCGCAATGCTACTCCTTGAAGAGCTAAGGGGAAGCATTTTGCCATGGTGTCCCGCACTCCTCCACTAGCTTCAATTGCTAGAGCATAAGAACGGACAAATTCTCCAGGATCCTCATCTCCGGCATACTTGCAAAGCTTTCATGTCTTAAACTTCGGATCGAAGCGAACTTTTTGCAGCTCAGGATGCAACGGAGATTCGGTATCAAAGGAGGCGTTCTCCGGGGCTTCAGGATAGATAGGTTCGTCGTCTTCAGGCACTTCTGGAATAACTGGGATGGCTTGAGAACGAAGCCTATTTGCAGCTTCTTGCCGCCATCTCGCTACTTCGGCTTGGAGACTGGCCATTTGAGCGGCCATATCACCAAGATTGTCTTCATCTCCTCCGGAAGGATCTTCCGGGTCTTGAGAACTGAGAGGATCAGTTCGGAGTGGAACTTGAGGTGGAAGAGGAACTCCGGGTGGTCGAAGTATGGATGGAGTTGGCGGAGGAACTCCGTATGCTCGAGGAATGGGAACCCCTTCCGGAGTTTGAGGTGGAGGAAACGTCGAAGGTCCTCCGGCCTCAACAGTGTCGAGAGGTGCCTCTCCGGAGGTCCGAGGGGACCTCCGAACAGGGTTACGAGTTGTGCTCCGCTTAGGAGGAATGATGTAAGAAGTTGGTAGAGAACGAAGTTTCTTGGACTAGGTTCCCCACGGACGGCGCCAACTGTTGGCGTAAAAGATTACGCTAACAGGTTTCTGGAGATTAGAAACTAACAAACGAAGTGTTTGTGAAGTGAACTGTTCTAAGCCTCCGAAAGGATAATAACTTAGGATAGTTCGAATGTGTGTATTGAATAACTTGTATCCGGTCCTCTTTACAGGGCAAAACGGGGGGTATTTATAGGCCTAAACATTAAGGAAAAGACCTTTGTACCCCTCTATTACAACCGACATAGTGGAAACTATTCGGTGCCCTCAATAGGGCTAAAATGGTAAAAGACTAATCTAACAAGAAAGAAGATAAGTCTTCCATCTTAGCTGGCAAAGAAGATCCTGGAAAAGTTTAAGTTCGAAGATATACTCCGAACTAAAGCTCGTCATCAAGCTTCGAACTTGATTCAATGTATCTTCGAAGGTATATGTTGGAAGTCTTTAACTTAATCACCAGTTTTTATCTTGTCACTGCGGTAACCCTGAAGATGGAATATTTTCCCCCAACACCTCTAAATGAACAAGCGGAAACGGATGAAACGACACAGTAAAGACTGCGATAAAAACAGATGCTATCACCCTCCTGTTTGATACAATGTGAAATGACAGATTGAGAGATCACAAGCACTGAAAAATATTTTCGGAAATTTTTCCTTTTTAGGTCAGACTTTGAGATGATGACACACTCTCTCAGTCAGAGTTTGAAATGCCAACTCAATTGCTCAGTCGGACTATGAGATGTTGACTAAGTTGAGTCAGTCAATGAAACTCCGATTTGAACCGAAAATTCACATACAGAAGCAAATCACAACATATACTGATTACCATGGCTTAAATCAATTAACATGCAATTACTGAAGTAATTAGAACAATACCAGAATCAAATCAATATTTTTCTCACAACTTTTTTAGCCTTAGAATTCTTTCAAAAATTGAGCACCAAGAAAATTCTAGAGACAAAGAACAAGGAGCTACAAAACTGTATCAATTCATGAATATGGCAGTGTTTCCTATAGCACATTAGAAACAATTTCTTGGAAGATTGATTCAAAAACAGAAATACATCAGCCTGAACTTCAACCAAGCAGAAGAAACATAAAACCAACTAGTGGATCCCTAAAAAAACTGAATCAGAAACTCACTTGGACAAATTGGTTCTCACAGATACAAATAAAATACTCAATCAGTAGAAAAATGATGAACGGAGATTGCGGCAAAGCACCGAACAGAACAGAGAAAATCCACGCACTGTAGTTCCCACAAAAAACTAGCTACAGTGTACCCGACGGCTTGCTATAGTAATGGCACTTCTGGGCGATGAATAGTAGCGAGGGAGACCACCGTTGAACCAAAGCAAAAAGAGAAGAAGTAAAAAACCGAATGGGAGACTTCTCAAAAAGACCAACACAGTACCTGTTTGATCACCCATTTGCTACAGCTTTGACTGCTATAGCAAATTTGGCACAGCAGCACTGTTTCTAATCATGGTACAAATTGATGAATGGAGGCAGTAAAAACTGGCAGCCAAAAATCAAACAGATTGAATAATTGAATAGAACCAGGCTAACATAATTGATTCTCTGTCAAGGATGAAATAAACCTAACTAGAGCAAAAACCAGAAGAAGAACTGCTAGAAATATGCACAGTGTTTTTCTAAACAATGCATCGGAAGATTTTCAACCACGGCCTGGCAGCACTGATCACTTCTCTCGGCAAAAATACAAGAACCAGAGCCAAAAACTGGAGAAAAATAACCAGCTGCTTAAAGCTCCTCAAAAAACTGAATGTAGAGAATGCACCTGGCTCCGGGGAATGGCTGCCCCTGTAGCTTTTCCGGGACAAATCTATAGGAGCTCGCACGGCAAATGACTACAATAGAGAAAATACAGCCGGCGGTAGGGACCAGAATGGGGAAGACAGATCTGAATTGATTTCTTGTTTAAATGCCCAAATGTTCCCTAAAATGTCCACCTAAACCCCTAGGCATGGGGTCCTTTATATAGGCAAGCCTATCAAGGAATTTTCCAAAATACCATTAGGGTTTAATTACTAAGTATTTACCTAAATGCCCTTGTATATTTTCAGAATTAATAATTTTGAAAAATACACAGAAAATTACACCTAATTTATTACATCATTTAACTTGTTTTTTAGTATTTTTTTAGAATTAAAATTCAGAAAAAATACTAAAAGATTACACTTAATCTAGACGACTAAAAAAGGAGAATGAACTCCTGTTTATTGAAATTTAAAAACATTTTTTGATACGAGGGTTTTCACCCAAAAACGACAAAGCCTTCCTGATTGCCAGCAAGTATCTCCCGCTCTTGATCCCCTCGAGCCGCCTTATCACTTCCACTAGCCTTCCTTTCGCTGACTTGGTCAACACGCTGCCTCGATCATCCGTCTATCCATGTCTTGCTCTATATCCACGTGTACTCCTGAGATCATCCCCAACTTCACCCGACCTCCTTGATCCTCTGCATCAAGCTCCAGGTATAGTCCAAATCACAAAAGAGGCGCCTACAATGCCTACGGGCACATGAGATGCGCGAGAAGAAAGTCGATGATGAGCGAGACACTATCTTTGAAGAAATCCGCCCTTGGCCAACTACGAGATAGGTATGGAGGATTAAGTTGGTTGAGATGACCAACCTGACTCTTAGTCCGGGCGACGATGAAGACGACATGCTCGACGACGACTACCCGCCCATCTTTGAGGGACCCGCACCCCAAAGGCGTGCTCTCTATGGAGTTGACAGTAGGCAATAAGACATTGCCAACAACATTCTTCATCATCGATATGCAAGGTAATTACAGTGTGCTAAAGGGCGTGAATGGATTCACGCAAACTGTTGCATTCCTTCTACTTTGCACCAATACCTAATTCAGTGGGATGGTGATGAAGTAGAGGTCATACTCGCAGACACTTCGGCCCAAGTAGCATTGGCCGATGTCTTTATTGACGTCGTTCACAACAAAATAGAATGTCTATTAGGTAGAGATCTTTCAGATTACAATTTTGTTAGCGTGTCCGGAGGACGTTTTGTACCAATATTTGTAAAGTCGACTGGTGTAGCATGACTGTTTCTAAACTAGTAGTCATGTCTAGCAAGAGTAATCTGGATTGGCTAAAGTCTCGTGTAGAGCAGTATCGGTCTACTAAACATGGTATTGCCGAAGCCATCGAAGACTTTAGCAAAGTAGTGAAATTAGGGCAAGGTTTTGCGTCGGCCAACCCTTTAGAAGAAGTTGACATAGGCGATGGTAGCATCCCAAGGACGACTTTTATAAACCAACATTTGCAGCCTGATGAAAAGGACGAAGTAGTAAAGTTGCTTCGGTCGTATGTCGATTGTTTCGCATGGGAGTACAACGAGATGTTAGGGTTAAGCCGCGAACTCGTGGAGCATCAGCTACCTATCAAATCCAGATTTAGGCCTTATAAAAATCCTCCGCGTCGCTTAAATTCGGCTTTCTATGACCGAGTTAAAAAGAAGTGGAGCGACTACTCAGAGCTGAGTTTATTAGGCCATGCTATGGGTCGCTAACATTGTGCCTGTAGAAAAGAAGGGGAGTGGCAAAATACGAGTTTGTATTGATTTTAGGGATTTGAACAAGGTCACTCCAAAAGATGAGTATCCGATGCTTCAGGACACAAGGTACTAAGTTTTCTTGATGGCAATGCTGGTTATAATCAAATCTTTATGGCCGAAGAAGACGTCTACAAGACAGCCTTTCGATGCCCTGGTTTTGTCAGTTCATTCGAGTGGGTCGTTATGACTTTCGGTTTTACATAATGCTGGCTCTACATATCAACGTGCTATGAACTTAATCTTTCATGACTTGCTAGGAGTTATGTTAGTGGTTTACATAGATGATGTTGTAGTCAAATCGGACGTTATGGGAAACCATCTAGCTGATTTGAAAGTTGCTTTTGATACGGTGCAACAGTATGGCCTGAAAATGAACACGCTCAAATGTGCTTTTGGCGTGTCAGCAGGCAAGTTCTTAGGCTTCATGATTCATGAAAGAGGTATAGAGATTGATCCTACGAGGCTTGAAAAGAATAGAAATTCTACAGCACCGGCATGCAAGAAAGATGTGCATAACTTACTAGGCAAGATGAATTATTTACGTCGCTTTATATATAACTTGTCTAGCAAAATTGATGCCTTTATCTCCATACTGTGGCTAAATAATGAATCTGAGTTCACTTGGGGGGCAAGTGAGCAAAGTGCCTTTGAAAAAATCAAGGAGTGCTTGTCATCACCACCCGTTGTGAGGGCACCAAAAGCCAGGATTTCGTTTCAGGCTATACATCGCCGCTGAAGAAAGTGTGATCGGGGCCGTGCTAACCCAGGAGGTGGAGGGAAAAGAGTACATCATCACGTTCTTGAGTCGTCGCCTGCTTGACGCCGAGACCAGGTACGCGTTTGTGGAGCGTTTATGTTCTCCCTACTACATGTGTTATTGTTTGCCAAACCAATGTTATGAAACACATTTTGCAGAAACCGATTCTAAGTACAAGAATCGGGAAGTGGGCGTACGCTTTGATTTAATATGGTTTGGCCTATGAACCCCTAAGAGCTATGAAGGGCCAAATTACCGCTAACTTTATAGTTGATCACCAAATAGATGTCAGTTGGAGTGACAATGTTGCTCTAATTGAGGTAGTACCACGGAAACTTTATTTTGATGGTTCAGCTTGCTAAAGTGGCCAAGGTATTGGAGTGGTTCTCATATCACCTAGTGGAATGCATTTTGAAACCTCGACTCGTTTGGAATTTCCCTCTACTAATAACCAAGCTGAATATGAGGCTTTATAACTAGGACTTGAATTGTTGGAATCCATGAAGTTTAAACATGTTCATGTGCATGGTGACTCTCTGTTAGTAGTGCAACAAGTGGCTAAGAGTGCTCAATGTTTTAATGGCTTGCTAAACAGCTACTTGGATAAATGCCTAGACATAGTTGCTACTTTTGACGACTTCAAAATTTCTAATGTGTCAAGAGAGGTGATGGAGAAGATGATGGGTGGCCCGATCTTTCGATGAGTTGATAAGATAAGATAACTTCGATTGGTGGGAGACGACGTTGACGACCCGACTACAACCGTACGAGACTTTCGTGTTGCGCCTAGCGATCGATACACCAACTCCAAGGGTTGTTGATCTTATCGGTGATCAACCTTGTTCCTGCAAGCAATCGAAGAACAAGCAAGAACAAGATAAAGGAGCAACTAGAATTGCTGGATATGAAAGACGCACAGGGATAGTTGGGGTTCTGAAACGTGAAACCGGCGATCTAACCGATCACGGGTTTACACGGACAAGTAGCATTGGCTAAACTTTTATCTAATCAAAACCCCCCAATTACAACTGAAGTCTCTAGGGTTATTTATAGCCCTAGGGACATTCCCAATGTTTGGAAAACTTATTACATATGGAAAGGACTAATTATTTCCAAAACAGATTGACTACAAAATGGAAATTCCGTGCTTAATTGGTTCGGCCTAAAAAGGAACACGCATTGATTTGGTGATTGCGATCTCCTCCGATGGAATCTGGATATGTGGCTGGATCCGTTGGAAAGAGGACGTATCAAGCTTTCCAAAAAGTCCAAGATCATCCAAATTGGAGTATCCATTTAAACATTATGCACATTTGAATTCGGTGTTGTCCCTGCGGTCCGAATCCGACTCATCTTCTCAATCATGTAGAACTTTATTTCTATTTTCTCTTGGAACAAAAGTAATGTCCCAAACTTGTATGTTATGTTTGGATGGCCTTGCCTTGGTCCCCAATCAACTTCCACGATGTTCCATGCCCTTGATTTTCTCACAACGCGTCCCTTAATCCATGTAATAATTTCTGTAATTGAAAACAACAACTTATGGTGCAGCAACCTTTTCTCAAATATATAAAATGTAAATCGAATATAGAAAGCATGCACCTTTGTTTTTATTATATTTATATCCCAGCCGGTGATGTCCTCATCATTCTCTCCTTCTTGGCAGCAAACCGTCCTCGGTTTGTTCTTGTGTTCATCATCAATGCAACTCCTAGCAAAAGAACTATTATTGTGCAGTATCTCTTGTTCTTTAAACATGTGGTGAATTGAAGAAAACCAACTCACCAAATCCTTTGCTTGAACAAATGACATCGAATCTGTACTTTTATATATTGGAGTAGGAATTGTGGCATTGCTAAGCAGCCCACAAGGCTCTCCTTCTTGAAAACAAACCTGTGTATTTAAATCAAAACAAGAGACTCTCAAGATAATATGATTAGTTAAAGCACCTTGGTCAAGACTATTATTTTCAGAATTTACATGCTGTTTCAAATCTGAACATATGTAAACTCTATGCACAAAGTATACTCCTTGATCATTGTATTTTCCAATTAAGTGAAAACTCATTTGATCAGGACATGGCAAATCAGGTCTAGTGAGTAATTTCTCATTTAAAGTACTAAGTTCACAAAGATCATCAAGTTCAATATAACCCCAAGTATTTAAAGAAGATAACAATTTTTGTTCTTCCTTTTCACTAGCAATGTGAACAACATGTATCACATCACTTAAAGGTTTGGCAACAAAGTCAACTTGTTCATTAACTAGTTGTGGCATGTATACAAGTGAAGTATTAACACACAACTCTTCTTTATTACAAGGAGTGTCAAGCAAATCATCTGGTAACAAAGCAATTTCAGCAAAAGATTCTACTAACGGTGGCTCTATAATAGCATGAATAGTGGACATTTGTGTTTTATCAGGAGTACACTCACCTTGATTAATTTCAGCACATAAATTACCTTGCAAAACATTTTCCGATGATGTAAGTGCATTTTTATTCTCCTTTTCCTATTCAAGGTTAGTAGTACTAGCAAGCAAACTGATTGGTGTCTCCTCTAAATCAATAGCAATCTGAATTTCAGCTCGACATGCAAGTTCAAACAATTGAGAGAGAGAATTATATGTTTCATGAAGAAGCATTTCCTGAATTTCCTTGTTAAGCCCACGTAAAAACCTTTGTTCTATAGATTCTTCACATTCATCTATAGCACAACGTAATAAACAAGTATGCATATCATGATAATATGAGGCAACACTTCTGCTATCTTGTTTTAAACATTGTAGTTTCTTTAATAAAATATCGGCATAATATGGAGGAACAAAAGCTTCTCTCAAATATTTCTTTAAGTCTTTCCAAGATTGAGGTATTTTATCATGTCTACAAAGATGTTTCCAATGATATGCAGCATCTTTAACTAACACTTTAGAGGCAGCCATAACCTTTTCTCTTTCAGACAAGTTATACTTTTTAAATTCATTATCTACAGCTAGCTCCCATTGAATATATGCATGAGGATCATAATTTCCTTCAAAATAAGGTATTGTACATTTGAACCTAGCTAGAAATTCATCACACACCTCATATTTATCGTGTTGATCCCTCATGTGTCGATGAATATATTGATATTGAGCTTCACTATATCCTATCTCCTTGTGTATCCCTGCCATGATCAGTAGTAGACAAGAAACATACAAATAATATATATGCTCCTATTAACTACAAGGTTGTGGAGGCACAAAAATCACACTCGCTCAATCCTGTATCAAGCTCTTACAAGTTCTTACCAATGCAAGCAGGAGGTGTTGTACACCGACTTAACCACAAACAACATGGAGATTAGATGTATCGATGCCTTGGCAAACACTTGGTTGTACAAGCTGTAGTCAAATCTGTGGAGCTCTAGGTAGGTTGAAATATGTAGCAAGGAAAACTAGAACCACATTAGCATAAGTAAATTGAGTAGTTGTTCAATGTCATTATTGTGCTGGTCCTAGGCTAGAACGTACTATAGACGCGAGCCTAGACACAAACGATACCACCAAAACGACAAGGGTAGAACTAACTTTCCTCCTCTTTTATTACCAGTTTTCTTTCACTTTCTTTTTGCTCTTTTTTTTGCTCTCTTTTTTTTGTGCGGCTTTTTTTAAGCACTTTCTGCCTTTTTTTTGTTTTTTTTTGAAACAACAAATGTTGTTATACACAAAATCTTGCTGCAGGACTCCCGAGCTTTGTACGATCTAAAACAGATAGGAAACTACTGAATCTGAAGATGACTCTAAAAGGAAAAACACAGATCTGGTTGTAAGCTTTCCAAAATATATCAAAACTCTCCAATCCGAGTAGGCATGTGCGAGATATGACAGTTTTAGTAACACGTGCACAGCCTGCCCGAATTATTCTCGAATTCCAGAATAACAAACCGACTAAACAGACCAAAACACGGTGGTAAAAACGTGACAAGAACTCGAAACTCTAAACGAACTAAACGCTAAGACCAGCAACTTCACACGACGATGCAACCAAAAACTCAAAATGCTGATACTATGCAGAACTAGTAATAGGCTCAAAGAGGCTTGGATCTTGGGTAATTTTTTGTGTGGCTTTTTCTGGACTGTAGGAAAAAATTAAATAAAAACTCACCGAGCAACGAAAGCTCTGATACCACTTGATGGAGAATTGGAAGGGTGGCCCGATCTTTCGGTGAGTTGATAGAGAGATAAGGTAACTTCGATTGGATGGAGATGACGTTGACGACCCGACTACAACCGTACGAGACTTTCGTGTTGCGCCTTAGCGATAGATACACCAACTCCAAGGGTTGTTGATCTTATCGGTGATCAACCTTGTTCCTGCAAGCAATCGAAGAACAAGCAAGAACAAGATAAAGGAGCAACTAGAATTGCTGGATATGAAAGACGCACAGGGATAGTTGGGGTTCTGAAACGTGAAACCGGCGATCTAACCGATCACGGTTTACACGGACAAGTAGCATTGGCTAAACTTTTATCTAATCAAAACCCCCCAATTACAACTGAAGTCTCTAGGGTTATTTATAGCCCTAGGGACATTCCCAATGTTTGGAAAACTTATTACATATGGAAAGGACTAATTATTTCCAAAACAGATTGACTACAAAATGGAAATTCCGTGCTTAATTGGTTCGGCCTAAAAAAGGAACACGCATTGATTTGGTGATTGCGATCTCCTCCGATGGAATCTGGATATGTGGCTGGATCCGTTGGAAAGAGGACGTATCAAGCTTTCCAAAAAGTCCAAGATCATCCAAATTGGAGTATCCATTTAAACATTATGCACATTTGAATTCGGTGCTGTCCCTGCGGTCCGAATCCGACTCATCTTCTCAATCGTGTAGAACTTTATTTCTATTTTCTCTTGGAACAAAAGTAATGTCCCAAACTTGTATGTTATGTTTGGATGGCCTTGCCTTGGTCCCCAATCAACTTCCACGATGTTCCATGCCCTTGATTTTCTCACAACTCGTCCCTTAATCCATGTAATAATTTCTGTAATTGAAAACAACAACTTATGGTGCAGCAACCTTTTCTCAAATATATAAAATGTAAATCGAATATAGAAAGCATGCACCTTTGTTTTTATTATATTTATATCCCAGCCGGTGATGTCCTCATCAAGAGGCCAATTCCATTGCAAAAGATTTGGCTCAGCAAGCATCTGGCTACCAAGTCAGGAGAGGAAAATTTTTTTTATAGGAAAAACCGATGCTTGGTCTCACTGCTGAAGCCAGTAGCGTCGAACAGGTGCGAGGGCTGCCAAACCCACCGGGTCAGACCCCTCCAGCCACCGGAGACTACCATGTGCCTAGGCCCCAAGGCCGGAGTATTCCACCCACCGAAGGGCCTTTCATGCCGGAGCCCATGCGCCGAAGTCCACAAGGCAGTGAGGGTTTTTAGGAACCCGAACCCTCCAGCAGGAGGCTTCGGCCTGACTAATCTCGCACAGCCAGCTAAAGCAGGCTTCGGCAGAAGCAGGAAAGGCTCGGGGGGCACTCCAAAATCAGTAACTTGGATGTCACTCTAAGGAATAAGCTGGCAAACCCTTTATATGCCCATAAGGGCGATTGGAGAACTCCAATCGTCTAGTATTTAAGAGGTCCTAGTCAAAGGGTTGATCGAAAAATTCGGTGACAGGCGTTTAAATTTGTGTTGCTAGATGATACACTTTATCGCCGAACTGTTGATGGAGTACTGTTGAAGTCCATGAAGGGCTTTGTGGCACTCCTCTATCAGCCCAGAAAATGAGTTGGATGCTCAGGAGAGCGGGTTTCTACTAGCCGACTATGACTGAGGATTGTTTTAAGTATTATAGAGGATGTGAAGCATGTCAGAAGTTTGGCAATATTCAGTAGCTACTGCTTCATTACTTAACCCTATTGTCAAGCCATGGCCATTCCGAGGTTGGGGTTTAGACTTCATCGGCCAAATTCACCCTCCATCTTCAAAAGGGCATAGGTTCGTGTTGATGGCGACAGACTACTTCACCAAATGGATTGAAGTCGTGCCTCTCAAGAACATGACTCACAACGAGGTGCTTGATTTCATCTTGGAGCACATTATACATAGATTCGGTATTCCTCAAACTCTCACAACAGATCAAGGCAGTTTGTATGTTTCTAAAGAAGTGAGGTACTTTGCTGAATTTTATGGTATTAAGTTAATAAACTCTTCACCATACTATGCTCAGGCCAATGGTCAGATTGAGTCTAGTAATAAGACTATGATTAAGGTCATTAAGAAGAAAATTGAGGAGTTCCCTAAGAGGTGGCATGAAGTGCTTTCTGAGGTATTATGGCCTTGTAGAATTGCAAAGCACGGTGCTACCAAAGTTAGTCTATATGAGTTTGTATATGGACAAGAAGTTGTTCTACTTGTAGAAGTAGATCTTGGCTCTTTAAGAGTTCTAAAGCAAGATGGCTTATCAATAGACGAGTATGAAACTCTTTTGAAAGACAATATAGAAGAAGTGACCGATAAGAGATTGAGGGCTTTAGAAGCTATAGACACAAACAAAAGGAGAGTAGCTAAAGCCTACAATAAGAAGGTTGAACAAAAATCATTTCAAGTAGGTGACTTGGTTTGGAAGACGATTTTTCCCTTAGGCACTAAGAACCATAAATTTTGTAAATGGTCACCTAGTTGGGAAGGTCCTTTCAAAATAGTCGAAATCGCTCCTGGCAATGCGTATGTATTAGAGTCTCTGCAAGGAGAATTGTTTCGAAGAGCTTTGAATGGCAGGTACTTGAAAAGGTATTTCCCAAGTGTTTGGCAAACAGCTTAAAAAGTGTCGAGAGGCCGATATGAAAGGTGTCGTCCTTAGCCCGTTATGCTTTTAATTCACTTAGTTCACTAAAAGACAGGGGGCATGTGTTGATAGCAAAAAATGACATTAATGGTTAAGATTGTCAAAATATCAATTTTGGTAATTTGGGTCGAAAATACGCATATCCGGGTTGGGCCGAAGCCCTACAGGGCCGAAGGCCCACTAGGCTATGGGCTTCGGAAGCTTCTAGCAAGCCTGCAGCCTTCGTCCTAAAGGCCTTCGGAGGCCCACCCCACTGAAGCTTTGGCCCGAGGAGCAGGCCTTGGCGGGCCAAGCCGAAGGCCCACTTCAGGCAAAGATAAAGTTGAGTCAGATTCTGGCTAAGTTTTATCTCCACGCTTGGTTAAGCTGAATCCTATCAGATTAGGCTTAGAGATTATAAGTCTAGCCCTTATAAATATAGGGGTGAGGCCGGTTTAGAAACCCCCGAAAACATAATAAACACAAATCCCTAGATTTGAACCGTATTTTATTTTACCTTTACTTTCCGCAATCTTCGTGGGTTTGCTTGGAAGCCCTCCGACGGCCACTTCGGAACAGTGGTAATCCTTGTTACTTCGCTTGTGAAGTATCCGTTAATTAGATAATAGATTGCTATTACCTTGTTAATTCGCTTGTGAAGTATCCGCTAATCTGCGTAATAGATTGCTACTTTCGCCCAGTGCAACACTTAGCAGAATTCGGTCCTTAGGCCAAATTGGTACTTGATATCTATTCTATTGCAGGTTTCCACATTCGGAGCCACTTCGCCGAAGGTGTCCAGAGCCAAGGGATTGGTTTCGAAGGCTGCCAGAACACCCCTCGGCGGAACTACTACTTCGACTACCTGTGTCGGACCGTCACATTGTTGTCGGTTTGACCGAGTCCCACACGTCAACACGCTTCGCAACAGGCTTCGTCACGACAGGATTCACCACGCCCGTACCCCACATCATACGAAGTCACGCCTGTGCATTGTGTCTAAGTTATTTTACTGTACCAGAGACTTCACACCGAACCCTGTTGTTCGGAGGTGATTGTCGCGTCTAGATCGGTTCGGAGTCCAGCTTCGGTCAAATCAGTTCCGAACGCCGAAGATACCCTTCAGCGGGACACTTTACATCAGACGCCGAAGGTATCCTTCGGTGATACCCTTTGCAGTATAACACTTCGAATCAGGGCTCCACTCGGCTTGCTGATTTGTTCTGTTTAATACATTTCTTTTGGCTAATTGGATTATTTATGTGTGATCTGATTACCTGGCGGCTTCACCCCCCTTACCACGGTTAAGGGTAGTCGGAACGCGACGTCGGTGTTGTGTTACGCTTGGGCTTGTCCCTAAGTATCCGCACACTTTTGGATCGTTGAACTGACCCAAGTTCGGGGCAGGTTTTTGTGTTAACAAGAAGCAAATCACAGCATATATTGATTACCGTGGCTTAAATCAATTAACATGTAATTACTGAAGTAATCAGAACAAAACTAGAATCAAATCAATATTTTCTCATAACATTTTCAGCCTGAAAATTCTTTCAAAAATTCAGCACCAAGAAAATTCTAGGGACAAAGAACAAGGAGCTACAACACTGTATCAATTCATGAATATGGCAGTGTTTCGTGTAGCACATTAGAAACAATTTCTTGGAAGATTGATTCAAGAACAGAAATACATCAGCCTGAACTTCAACCAAGCAGAAGAAAGATTAAACCAACTAGTGGATCTCTAAAAAACCTGAATCAGAAACTTACTTGGACATACTGGTGCTCACAGATATAAATAAAATACTCAACTAGTATAAAAATGATGAACAGAGATCGCGGCAAAGCACCGAACAGAACAGAGAAAACCCACGCATTGTAGTTCCCACGAAAAACCAGCTACAGTGTACCCGGCGGCTTGCTACAGTAATGGCACTTCTGGTGATGAACAGTAGCGAGGGAGACCACGGTGAACCAAAGCAAACAGAAAAGGACAACTGAAAAACCGAATGGGAGACTTCTCAAAAAGACCAACATAGTACATGTTTGATCATCGGTTTGCTACAGCTCTGACTACTATAGCAAATTTGGCACAGTAGCATTGTTACTAATCACGGTACAAATTGATGAACGGAAGCAGTAAAAACTAGCAGCCAAAAATCAAACAGACTAAATAATTCAACATAACCAGGCTAACAGAAAAGTATTCTCTAGGAAGGATGAAATAAAACCCAACTGGAGCAAAAACTAGAAGAAGAACTTCTTGAAAGATGGACAGTGTTTTTCTAAACAATGCATGAGGAAATTTTCAACCAGGGCCTGGCAGCACTGATCACTTCTCTCGACAAAAATACAAGAACCAGAGCCAAAAACTAGAGAAAAACCGGCTACTTAAAGCTCCTCAAAAAAACCGGCTGCCGCTGTAGCTTTTCCGGGACAAATCTACAGGAGCTCGCACGACAAATGACTAGAAGAGAGAAAATACAGCCGGCGGCAGGGAGCAAAATAGGGAAGAAAGTTCTGAATTAATTTCTGGTTTAAATGCCCAAATGTTCCGTAAAATGTCCACCTAAACCCCTAGGCATGGGGTCCTTTATATAGGCAAGCCAATCAAGGAATTTCCCAAAATACCATTAGGGTTTAATTACCAAGTATTTACCTAAATGCCCTTGTGTATTTTCAGAATTAATAATTCTGAAAAATACAGAAAAGATTACATCTAATTTTTTACATCATTTAACTTATTCTTTTAGTATTTTTTCAGAATTAAAAATTCAGAAAAATACTAAAAGATTACACTTAATCTAGATGACTAAAACAGAAAAATAAACTCCTATTTATTGGAATTTAAAAACATTTTCTGATACGACGGTTTTCAGCCGAAACCGACAAAGCCTTCCCGATCGCTGACACGTGTCACCAATCCACGAACTCGACTGCCAGCAAGTCTCTCCCGCTCTCGATCACCTCGAGCTGCCTGATTAGTTGCACTGGCCTCTCTTTTGCTCACTTGGTCGACACACTGCGTCCATCATTTGTTCCTGAGATTATCCCCAACTTCACCTGGCCTCCTTGATCCTCTGGCATCAAGCCTCCCGCTTGACCCTTGATCACCTGCCGTTGACAATTGGCTAGCATCTGCACCCTGCACACATAAGACAAGCTAAAACAAGAAACGTGACGCACACCAATCCTCTCAGTAGACAATCTCCACACACACATCAATCCCATTGATAAAAGAAAACCACCAATCACTCATCACCATGATTGAGCAAACTTGTCAATCACTCATCAACATCAACAAAGCCTTTTAGTCCCAAGCAAGTTGGGGTAGGCTAGAGTTGAAACCCAACAAGAAGTCACCAAAGAGAGAGAGAGAGAGGGAGAAAGGGGAGGGGAAAAGCTTTAAGAGCACTAAAAGGGAAAAGGCCTAATCATGGTTCGGGCACGTGGATAGCTTCTTTCCAAGCACTTCTATCCAAACACAACTCCTTTGGGATATTCCATTCCTTCAAGTCCCTTTTGATTGCCTCCTCCCATGTCAAGTTTGGTCGCCCTCTACCTCTCTTCACATTATTGACCCGTCTTATGATACCTCTGTGCACCGGTGCCTCTGGGGGTCTCCGGTGGACAAGCCCAAACCATCTCAACCGGTGTTGCATAAGCTTTTCTTCAATTGGCGCTACTCCTAGCCGATCGCGTATGTCATCGTTTCTCACTCGGTCCAATCTTGTGTGCCCACATATCCAACACAACATACGCATCTCTGTGACACATAGTTGTTGGATATGCCGCCTCTTAGTAGGCCAACACTCAGCCCCATATAACATAGCAGGCCTAATCGCCGTCTTGTAGAACTTGCCTTTCAACTTCTGTGGCACTCTCTTGTCACATAGGACTCCCGATACTTGACACCATTTCATCCACCCCGCTTTGATCCTATGGCTAACATATTCATCAATATCACCATCTCTCTGAAGCATCGATCCCAAATAACAGAAGGTGTCCTTCTTTGGTACTACTTGGCCTCCCAAGCTTACATCTCCATCCTCACTAATTGTAGTACCAAAGTCACATCTCATATACTCGGTTTTGGTCCTGCTAATTCTAAATCCTTTTGACTCTAGGGTCTGACGCCATAACTCTAGCTTTCTATTTACTCCTTCCCGGCTTTCATCTACTAGAACTATATCGTCAGCGAAAAGCACACACCAAGGGATATCTCCTTGTATATCCCTCGTGACCTCATCTATCACTAAGGCAGATAGATAAGGGCTCAAAGCTGAACCTTGATGTAGTCCTATGTTAATCGGGAAAACATTTGTATCACCATCAGTTGTTCGGACACTAGTCACAACCTTGTCATACATGTCCTTAATGAGCGTAACATACTTTGTTGGGACTTTATGCTTATCCAATGCCCACCATATGAGATTCCTAGGTATTTTATCATAGGCCTTTTCCAAGTCGATAAAAACCATGTGCAAGTCCTTCTTCTGCTCCTTATACCGCTCCATGACCTGTCTTATTAAAAAAATTGCTTCCATGGTTGACCTTCCAGGCATGAATCCAAATTGGTTCATGGTGATATGCGTCATTCCTCTTAGGCGATACTCAATAACTCTCTCCCAAAGCTTCATATTGTGGCTCATGAGCTTAATCCCTCGATAGTTGGTATAACTTTGAATATCTCGCTTGTTCTTGAAGATTGGTACTAATGTACTCCTCCTCCACTCATCGGGCATCTTGTTTGATCGAAAAATATGGTTGAACAACTTGGTTAGCCAAACGATAGCAATATCCCCAAGGCATTTCCACACCTCTATTGGGATACCATCCGGACCCATCGCCTTGCCCCCTTTCATCCTCTTTAAAGCTTCTTTGACCTCTGACTCTTGGATCCTGCGTACAAAGCATCTATTTAAATCATCAAAGGAGTCATCCAATTGGGTATCCATAGTCTCATTCTCACCATTGAAAAGATTATCAAAATACCTCTGCCACCTCTGTTTGATGTCTTGTCCTTTCACCAAGAGTTAATCCATCTCATCTTTAATGCATTTAACTTGGTTGAGGTCCCTTGTCTTCCTTTCCCGAATCCTAGCCATCTTATAGACATCCTTCTCCCCTTCTTTTGTACTTAGTCTTCGGTAAAGATCATCATAGGCTCGGTCCTTTGCCTCACTCACAGCTCGCTTAGCAGTCTTCTTTGCTACCTTATACTTCTCTATGTTGACCGCGCTCCTGTCATGGAACAAGCTCCTGTAACATTCTTTCTTCTCCTTTATTGCCTTTTGAACATCCTCGGTCCACCACCAAGTATCTTTAGGTTCACCTCTGCTCCCTTTGGTCACTCCAAACACTTCTGACGCCACCTTCCTAATACAAGTTGCCATCTTCACCCACATGTTGTTTGCATCTTCTTCTTCGGACCAAGCGCCCTCCACAGAAACTCTTTCCTTAAAAACTTCGAAAGTCTCCCCTTTGAGTTTCCACCACTTCGT
This sequence comes from Zizania palustris, assembly GCA_019279435.1. Classification (NCBI taxonomy): domain Eukaryota; kingdom Viridiplantae; phylum Streptophyta; class Magnoliopsida; order Poales; family Poaceae; genus Zizania; species Zizania palustris. The sequence continues at coordinate 41,747,729 of JAAALK010000284.1, forward strand.
CCTCGCAATTTTGGCTTGTTTATCCCTATGGGTACGGATCCGAAAACGAAAGTCAGCCACCACAAGATTATGTTGGGGCACAACACTCTCTCGAGGTATCACCTTACAATCCAAACATGCTTGTTTATCTTCTCTCCTAGTGAGAACGAAGTCGATCTGGCTCGAACGATGGCCACTACTAAAAGTCACCAAATGAGAATCTCTCTTTCTGAAGAAAGTGTTGGCTATCACTAGGTTGTAGGCTACAACGAAGTCCAAAATATCCGCTCCTTCTTGATTCCTACTACCATACCCGAAACCTCCATGAGCCAGCTCATAACCTGCCTTTGTTGAACCTACATGACCATTGAGATCTCCTCCTATGAAAAGCTTCTCATTGGTTGGTACTGCTCTGACCATGCTATCTAAGTCTTCCCAGAACTTTCTCTTCTCGCTCTCACTGAGACCAACCTGAGGGGCATATGCACTTATTATGTTCAAGACCACATCCCCCAAAACTAGTTTGACTAAGATAATCCTATCTCCCTGCCTTTTGACATCCACCACTCCATCCTTAAGGCTCTTATCAATCAGGATACCTACTCCATTTTTGTTTGCCAATGTTCCTGAGTACCAAAGCTTGAAACCAGTGTTCTCCACCTCCTTCGCTTTTTGCCCCTTCCATTTTGTCTCCTGGACACATAGGATATTAACACGCCTCCTGCTCGCTGCATCGACTAACTCTCTTAGCTTACCTGTAAGGGACCCTACGTTCCAACTACCTACACGGATCCTAGTTGGCTCAACTAGCTTCCTTACCCCTCGCACCTGTTGAGACAGATGCTAAGACCCTTGCACATTTGTCACTACACCCGGGCGCCGATGTAGCGTGCCACTAAGGAAGCGACGACCCGATCCTTGCTCACTTGACACCGCATCCAGATCACGACACGGCGCGCCACCAAGGGGGTGGCGGCCCGGCCCTTGCCCATTTAACACCATACCCGGGTTCCGATATGGCGCGTCGCTAAGAGGGTTACGCCCCAACGGTTTTCTATTGGGTTTCATTTCCATTTGAGTGGCTAAGTTTTTTATAGCTGGCTCGCCACGCCTAACGCAACCCTCCTCCTTGTACCTGGACTTGGGACCAGGCTATGCTGCACCAACATATGCTAAGACAACATAGGCGGAGTTAGCCGAACATTTAGCTCACTAATCATTAACTCTAGAGGATGTCGATGCTGAATTTGGTGAGGGGCTTCTCGTCGAGAGAGAATCTCCACCTCAATCCTTGCTGGAGGAGCTTCAATGTTTGTCTAATTCGATTTCGATGCTTCAGGACCCCTTTCTGATGTGGAGAATGCAGGGTCTGCTTCAGGGGTTGCTGTAGTGGGTAGTAGGGGATCATCCCCATGCTCTCTGAAGTCTAATGGATCTTCCTCTTCAAAAATAGTTTCATCCATATCCTTCTCACACGCAAGCTCAAAGGAGATGATTCATCAAAATTCATATCATATGACTCGATGACACTATTAGTATCAAGATTAAAAACACGATATGAATGACCATGCAGTGAATAACCTAAGTAGATACCATCAAAAGAATGCGACTCAAATTTGTCAAGATTTCCTCATTTTAGAATGAAGCACCATATTAAAAAACTCTCAAATGAGTAACCTTAGGATTCCTTCAAAAAGCAGCTTATAAGATGTCAACTTCAAAAGTGAGCACAAGAAAATCTGGTTGGAGATGTAACAAGCGGTGCTCATGGTCTCAACCCAAAATTTTCTAGGAGTCCTATGCTCATCGAGTATCATCCTAGCAATCTCCACTAGAGTGTGGTTCTTTCTCTCAACAACTCCATTTTGTTGAGGAACCCACGAAGTACAAAATTGGTGTTCAATGCCATGCTCAGTGCCATTATCACTTCTGATTGCTTTCAATGCACTAGGGAGTTATTTAAACAATCTCAAAGCTAAGCTCTGAAAGTGTGAAAATACTTTATCCTTACTTGCAAGAAAGAAGACCTAAGAATAACAGGAGTAGTCATCCACCATGACAAGGACATACAATTTGCCTCTGACTGAACAAACTCTAGATAGACCAATAGTGTCCATATGAAGAAGTTCTCCAGGTTGTTCAGTCATCACCAGATTGACTAGTGATTGAGAGCAGCCACCATCTTTCCATGTCGACAAGGAGCACAAACAAAATTCTTCTCAAACTTAAGGATGGCAATCCTCGGATCAAGCCTAAGGCACTCAAACATGCGAGCAAGTCAAAGCTCATATGCCCTAGCATCCTATTCCACATATAGAGGACAGAAGAAGGTTTAGAAATTAAGCAATGAGAAGAACCCAAAGACCAAGAAAAATCGGATCCAAAAACCCTCCCTATTCTCAAAATCTTGCAAATTAAAGTGCTAGAAGAATTAAGAACTTTCGAAGTATCGTGACTGAAACGCACCTCCAATCCCTCATCAAGAAGCTGAGATACCAATAGCAAACTGTATCCCAAATGCTCAACAAAACCAACATTTTTTAGAGTGAAATTTTCATTGATTCTTACTATTCATTTACCTCTAACTCTACCTCTCCAATTATTTCTGAAGGTGATGTACTTGACTCACTTGATCGAGGTGAGGTTGGAGAACCATGATGACTTCCCTGTCATATGGTGCGAACAACCAGAATCAATGATCAACTTGTTCTACAAGCCTCTGTCTACCACCTACACACGGTGAAAATGTCTGGAGTGCTCAGTGTTGGGTAAGTGAAAAAATTTATAGGAATCTAGCACTGAGAAACTCGAGGAGCAGAAGTGAAAGCAGTAGACTGCACATCAACAGAATGTGAATCATGATAAAATGTGTGAGGTCTACCAACTTGATGAAAACTAGAAACAAGACGACGTCTCCCAACCTGTTGAGGATCAAAACCTCTTACACGAGATCTAGTACCTTATGAGTCATGATAAGATATACGTTGGGAAAAGCCTCTATCATAAAAATGTGGAGCCTCAACAAACCGAGAAAAGGAGTGAGAAACGGGCTCATGTATACCAAGAGATGGGTGATACATGTCTCGATTTCTCATCTCCTAAGATTGTCACTCATCTTTCATATGACAAAAGAAAAAAACCAATCAAACGACCCACCTTCTGACAATAAGAACAATGAAAATCTTCTTCAGGGCTTGGGCATTCCTCACATGCACTCTTGGTTTTTGGTCGGAAGCTCTCTTGAGTGGAGGATGTACTTTCTTTTTGAGAGCCTGGATGGGTTGCTTCGCCTTCGGTGGAGTATCTAACATGACTTTTTACTTATCAAGAGTAGTGGGTGGAGTAAAAACTATTTTTCCCTTGTTATTTGGTGTATCTCTCTCAAAACTCAACCCTAAAGATAGTCTAGCCCTATTAGCACACATCTTGGTCTTAGCCAAGAGAAAATTCATCCTATCCTTTTCCTCAGTGCATTTGTTGCCCACAGGGAGAAGGTACTCATTCTCTGTCATGACTTTCTAGACTTTCCCTCTAGCAAAGCTGAGTTTGTCCTAAAGGATAGTGCAGGTGGAACAATCAAGCTGCACATCCTTTGAACTCTCAACACTCTTGAATCTAAACTCTAGTTCCTTAACATGCTTGTCCCTTAACTTAATACTTTAAATAATCAAAGGATAGTTCAAACAAGCATCTAAATAAGAGGGTATAGACTACTCCACAGTGAACTTCTTCTATGCACTCTCAAAATGATCGATGACCTGAGCATGCACAGAACGTAGCTCAACAAGCTCACTCATGACAGTTAAACAACACTCACATTCAGCATCATTCAACTTAGACCTAATCTTGGAAAGTTCAGTAGAAGCAGATTCATATCTAGGTCTAAGTTCTTTCATTTCACGCACAACTTTCATAAGTAATCTATCCTGACTGATAAGTGCATCATTCAATTTATCAACTTTAACTAAAATTTCGTCATAGGATAGCATTACCTCACTGGAATCTGGCTCATTATCGTTGTTGTTGACGCTGTCGGCCATGAAGCAAATGCCGATGAAGTCCTTTTCCTTCTTCTCCTCCTTTTCTCATGGTTCATCCTCGCGACAGCTCAACTCCTCACTTGTAAAAGTATCAATGTCGCTCAAAGCCACCACGAAATCTCTAGAAGCTTCTTTTGTTGCTCTCTCAGCCAACTTGTGTCTGTTCTTTTTTGGAAATTTTTTGTCTCTCTTGTGGTGTTTGGTGTGATCACTCTCCTCTCTCTTCTTGAGCTTTGGGCAATCAGCCTTAAAGTGAGATGTGTCACCACACTCAAAACACTGGCGTGAACCTCCTCTCCTCTTTTCCCGTCTATAATTGTAGAAACGGGTGAACTTCATGACAATGAGAGAAAGCTCCTCGTCATCCAAGGTGTCCACTTGTTATTTTGTGACAGATACCAGACAGGACAAAGCAATACCTCCCACAAATGCACAAGTACCATATGAACTTGGTCCAACTAGGGAGCCACTGCTAGAACCGGAAACTAGTGCCATGGACTGAGGCAAAGAGTTCCCATGTCCTAGATGAGATGTCTTGGCAATCTCAGTGGACTTGAGCTTATTGAAGAGCTCATTACAAGTGAATGTGTCATAACTTGCTGACTCCTTAATGCTAGAGATCTTCACCTCCCATATTCTATGATCCAGAGCATAGAGAAGTTTATTGATCTATCATGGTACGAGTAAGCTAGAGTCCTAGTAGAGTGCAAATTGCTAACTATGTCATCATAGCACAAAAACATGACATCTACCGATTCACCAACGCTTTGAAAAAACAATTGATATTATTGGTAATATGTGCTTTGTCGCCTGGCCTTGATCTTGGTAGATCCCTCATGGAAAACAACAAGCGTAGTCCAAATTTCCCTAGAAGTTTGAAGGTGTTGGACACTATCAAACTCATTCCTGCTCAGACTTGTGAACAATATGTTTCTTGCCTTGCAGTTAGAATCATGCTGCTCTTTCTAGGTATGAGTGGTGCGAGTTTTAGGGGTAGTATATTGTGAATCCAAAATATCCAGTATGGCACCTCCTTGGCTTTGAAGATAACCTCCATGCTCACCTTCTAGTATGAAAAATCTTTCCCATCGAATAGAGGAATCTTGCTGTGTCTGTCCATGTCACTTATGGATCACAAAATCGGTTAAGGTCAACTAGTGATCTAACTGGCTCTGATATCAATTGTTAGACCAAAAAGGCGACCGGAGGGAGGTGAATAGGAGCTTAAAAATTATTCACCAAAAAGCAGACTCAAAAAATAGCCTATGCTAGAACCAGTTCTAAGGTATTGCTAACACTCCAAACCTGGCTTCGCACTAAGTGAGGAACATAGTGAGGTTTGTCACTATGGTTCATGGATATGATGAGTGATTGATAGGGTGTTTGTCATGAGTTTGTGTCTGGATGTCTGGATATGTGTGTGTGTCTGTGTCTGTGTCGTCTGTGTAGGCTTGAGTTACTCGTCAACTGTCGATGGAAAGGGATCAAGGTTAGATGGGGAGTCTAATGACAGATGGTCGAGGGTGTCAGTCGAAGTCGAGAGTGGACTCAGATGTACAAATGGAGATCGAGCAGGACATGAGATGAAGTTTGAGCAAGATGAAGTGTCTATCGAGTCAACGAAAGGGAAGTCAGTTCAAGTGACAAGGCATCTCGAGGGATTGAGAGCGGGAGAGACTTGTTGGCAGTCAAGTTCGTGGACTGACGACGGCCGTCGACGATCAGGGGAGGCTTTGTCAGTTTTTGCTGAAAACCTTCAATTCACTAAAAGTTTTAAATACAATAAATAGGAGTTTAGTTTGGGTAATTCAGTTTAATAGTATAAACTTTTGGTATATTTTTAGAAATGTCAAGTTCTAAAAATATATTAAAAAGTTGAGTCTTATTGTATTTCTTCTTTTGAGTCAAGTAGGGGTAATTTTTAGGATATGTTATTCTGAAATTGCCCAAGGGTCTTTTTGCAAAAGTGTCATCTATAATATCCATATTTAAGGGCTTGTATCCCTAGGTTTTCTATTGAAGAAGAGAGAATTTCCAGAGAAAATTTCGTTTGGGGATTCCTTTACGCGCTACAGGGTTGTCGATACCGTAGATCGTAATTTGCGATTTTCAGTCTGTGCACTACTGCTTGTTCTGAATCGGTTTGTTTTTGTGGATGGTTGCTTCTCTGGATTGATTCTTGATGAGCTACAGAGAAAATGAGCTGCAATATTACTCCAGAAACTCCAAACTGCATGTTCTTGAAGCGATTCAAAGGTATTTCGTGAACCTTTTTGCTGAGATTGTGAATTAGTTCTTTTCTATCATTACTGCTTCCAAATCTGCAGAGTGTACTGATTTTCCTTCTAATGTTTTACTGGGTGGTTCTTATCTTCTAGTGAATATACATCTGTGTTAGTCTACTGCATTTCTCTGAATACTCTACAAGTTGAATTACATATGCTGCAGATTATTCTCTGAAAGTTGTTGTCAAGACTTTCTTCAAATTTTATGATTACTGTTTTATGCTAGAACTGAGTCTGTTTGGTTTTGTTCTTCACATCCAAGTTCAGGTCTGAACTTGCTGTTTCCTCTCATGAAAGGCACTATGTTCAGCATAATACTAATTATTATTGATGAACTATTCTGTATCAGATTGACTTGAGGGTTTATAAACTGAATGAAATTTAGTTCTATCACAGTTGCATAATATTTACAGATGTTCCTTTTTGTCTTGAGTTTGGGTCAGATCTGCATTGTGCTACTGATGGATTGCATTTGATCAGAAGTATTGTTAGTGTCACAAATTGTTGTCACATTAAGTATAGTGTTTTATATGTTGACTAAAGTCTTTTCTAATTTGTTTCAGTTCTGGATAAGAAAGTAGTTCTAAAGTGTTTTGTTAATTTGTGTATACAAACTCCATAGTAGTTTTCAGTACAATATTGATTTAAATTTCTTCAGATCAAATTGTGTCTATGCCATATGAGTGAGTGAATTTTTCAGTTATTTTCAGAACAGTAGATGAAATTTTACCACTGTTTGTCCTCATTTTGGTCTACTAAGTTGAAGACTCCAGATTATTTCTTGTGTGAACATTCTGCAAGATCATCAATATTGTTTTCTCTGAATCTCTGTTGATGGCTGTTAAGATTGTCTGAATTACTGAAATGTATCCCTCTGCCCAGTCATTACTTTTTACAGTTTTCAGATGTTTCATTTAGGATTTTTACATTGAGTAGTTTACTATCTTAAATTGCTAGAAAAGAATTTTCAGCAGTAGCTTTGCTTTGAAATCAGTCTGTTATTTGAAGTTTGCTCAGATTATTCAGTTTCTTGAAGGAAGTTGTTTTAGTTATTCACTACAGTTTTTATTTCTGATCTGCTACGGTGATAACTATTATCTTTTTCTTTTGTTACTTTCTTAATTGACCCAATCTGAATTTTGAACGGATCATTAGAAGCTAGAACTTGAATTGTATTGAATTGGTTATTCTGTTTATACTAAAAGTACTAGGACTGCATCTTAGTATTTGTTCTGAAGAACTCTCAGCTAAGCACTAGTGCTGTTTGAAATAGGAATTGGTTGAAAACTAATGCATCTATGTGTGAAAATTAATTCATGTATCTGAATCAATAGTGAAAGCAACTAGTTCAATTGCCAATTCTGTATACTCTCTATTTCAGCCAATTCCTTCATCAATTTGTGTTGAATACTAAGTAGTAGTTTCCGTGATTGAGTTCTTCATGGTGAGAAAAAGCTTGATGAACAGAAACAAAAAAATAGAATCCAGATTCTGCTGTTCCATTTGTTTTCCCAACCGAGAGGACTTTGGCTTTGTTTCTGGTTGTTTCGGACGAGCTACAGAGGTTGTGACTTGCCTGGATTTGCTATAGCGAGGGAGGTGTTTTTTCCCTGATTTGCTACAGTGAGGGAGCATTTGCCGAACAGCTACATAAGCAACTTTTGTTTGCAAATATCAAGAATTCATTTTCAGTTTCAGTGTATAGTTTGAGCTTATTCTTGAATACATTGCAAGTTTATTTAGATGATTCAGGTTGTTTATTTCTGAGTTCTTGATCAGCAATATATTTCAAATAGCAAGTGCTTCTTATAGTTTTTGGTCTGATCTCTTAGAGCTAAATTTGTTGTTACATGAGTGTCAAGTTCAAGTGTTAATCAAGTTTGGGGAATTGGTAAAGATATTATTGCTCTGATTCATTTTGGTTGGTTTAAATTTGAAATCTGAATTTTTAGAGGTGCGTTAGGTGATCTAATCAGGCCATCACATTCGTGAGGAAGTGTTGAGGGGCCTATTCACCCCCCTCTAGTCGACATTCTGATCCCATAATTGGTTTCTAGCTGGTTAGATCACCAGTTGACCTTAACCGGTTTGTGATCATTGTGGCGATATGGACAAGAACTCTAAGATTCCGATGTTCGATGGTCGAGATTACGCTTATTGGAAGGTGCGCATGGAGGCTTATTTACTGAGCCAAGGAAGTGCAATTTGGGACATTGTTGATTCCCAATATGTGATCCCTGAAACTCGTACCTCAGAGACTGAGAAGTCACAATACAACTGTAATAGCAAAGCTAGAAACATAATGTTCATCAGTCTGAGTCGCAACGAGTTTGACAAGGTCCAACACCTTAGAACTGCATGTGAGATCTGGACAACTTTGAGAACATTTCATGAGGGCACTTCTCCAATAAAGGCTAGGAGCCAGAGCACTTATAATCAAGAATACCAAATGTGTGTGCAAGGCCCGGTGAATCTGTAAGATGCCATGTTTGCCTGTTTTGATGGAATTGTTAGCAACTTGCACTCCATGGGGATTCTAGCTTACTCTGATCATGACAGGACGATCAAACTTCTCTATGCTCTTGATCGTAGCAAATGGGAAGTAAAGATCTCAAGCATTGAAGAGTCTGTGAGCTTTGATACTTTGACATGCGATGAACTTTTTAGTAAGTTTAAGTCCACCGAGATCGCCAAGGTATCTCGTTCTAGAATTGGGACCTATTTGCCGCAATCCATGGCACTAGTTTCTAGTTCCGGAAGTGGCACCTCGTCTGGAGGTAGTGTGTCTAGAGTTTGTGTTTTGTTTGGGGGTTTTTCCTTGTCTTCTTTGGTCTCTATCACAAAAGAACAAGTGGACACATTGGACGATAAAGAGCTTGCTCTTATAGTCAAAAAGTTCACTAGGTTCTACAATGATAGAAGAGATCAAAGAAGAGGAGGCTCTCGAGGGTGTTTTGAGTGCGGTGATCTTAATCATATTAAAGCTAATTGCCCAAAACTGAAAGCCAAGAATGAACATGAACACAAATATCAGAAAAGAGACAAAAAAACCATTCTTCAAAGGCAAAAGAGGAAAAGTGGCAAAAAGGATGGCTAGAGCTTTCGTGGCTGCACTTAGTGACATCGACAACACCTCGAGTGAAGAACCAAGCTCTGATGAAGAAGAACCAGGCAAGAGTGAAGAAAATAAGGAAAAGACGAAGGACTTCAACGGCCTATGCTTGACTCATCTGAGGTTAGTCTATCACTTGACCAGTTACTTGTTCAAAATGATGAATTACATGATGCAATTATTTCAAAAGATAGACTACTTAAACTTGCTGCTAAAGAACGAAAGGAACTAAAGCTTAAAATTGAATATCTTTCTACTGAACTTGCATTGTTGAAGTCTAAGTCTAAAATTGCTGAATGTGAGTCATGTCTTGTCGTTGTGGATGAACTTGCTCAGTTGCGTCTGATTCATGCACAAAACCTTGAAAAACTTGAAAATGTTCAGAAGAAACTCTTGGAGGTGGATTCTAGTCCTTGTGTCATCAATGAATGCTTAAATTGTCCTTTACTTGTTGAAAGCATTAATCTGAGAGATAAGCATATTGATGAGCTTAAGGCTAGATTGGAGAGTGTTGAGTGTTCTAAGGATGTGCAGCCATCATGTTCTACCTACATCAACCTGAAGGACCAACTCAACTTCGCTAGAGAGCAAAGCAGAAAAACATAAGTGTGAGAATGATTATCTTCTTTCCATGGTAGACAAATGCACTAAAGGGAAGGGCAAAATGGATTTTCTTTTAGATAAAACAAAAATGTGTGCTGATAGGGCAAAGTTAGCTCTTGGGTTAGGTTATGAGAGAACTTCATCAAATACCCCAAGACAAACTGTGTTCACTCTACCTACTACCCTTGAGAAAGAGAGAGCCAAGTTAGACACACCTCAGAAAGCCAAAAATCCAACCCAACCTAAAAAGATAATCATTCCACCACTCAAGACAGAGTCCAAGCAAAAACCTAGAAAAATTGTGAGGTTTGGACCAGAAACCTATAAACCTGCACACAAGAAAGTTTTTCATTACTCTTATTGTCATCGTGTAGGTCATTTGATTTGTTTTTGCTATAGACGTATGAAAGATGAACGTCGTGCTCATGCTTTAAACTTTCATGATTATCCTTCATTTGATTTGCATGATTATGGTTATCATACTTATTCTGATTATGAGGTTCCACATAGTTATATGAGTGGCTATGCCCATCGTGGTTTATATCATGCTTCGTATGATAATAGACCATGTAGGCATTTTGGTCCAAATAATTATAGGAGACCTCAACACTTTGCAAGAAGACCTCATGTTCAGTATGACTATCATCCTACTCAGTCTCTTGCTTCACCTTCCTCTCAAGTAGTTCAGTGCTGGATACCTAGGGATCTTATTTCTAAACCCAGCACTGAGTACTCGAGATCTTCCGTCTCTACTTAGGGGAGGCATGGAAGGCTGGAGGACAAGTGAATCATTGATTCCGGGTGTTCGTGTCACATGACTGGAAAATCTTCATGGTTTCTAGCTTCACCTCAGCCAAGCATCGAGAAAGCATCACATTTGGAAACAATCGCAAAAGCAGAGTGAAAGGCAAAGGTATGATCAAAATTAATGAAAATTTCACTCTCACTAATGTTGCTTTGGTTCAGGACTTAGGGTACAATTTACTTTATGTTTCACAATTGCTTGATGAAGGCTTTGAGGTTCATTTTGGTCGTGATACCTCTTATGTGCTTGATTCTTATGGTGCTTTCATTTGCAAAATTTTGAGAGTAGGGAGAGTTTTTGGAGATGATTTCTCTAAGTCATTTGGATCTTCTCATTGTCTTTTAGCTAAACTGTATTCTGAGCTTTGGATGTGGCATAGGAGACTAGTGCACATGAGCTTTGATCTTCTTGCGAGATTGAGTGCCCTAGGACTCATCCGAGGATTGCCCAAGCTAAAATTTGAGAAGAACCTCATTTGTGCTCCATGTCGTCTTGGAAAAATGGTTGCCGCCTCACATTCCCCCATAAACATGGTAATGACTAAGTGGCTTGGTGAGCTTTTTCACATGGATATTGTTGGTCCATCCCAGGTTAGCTCATTAGGCAGAAAATGGTACGTACTTGTTGTTGTTGACGACTACTCTCGTTACTCTTAGGTTTTCTTTCTTTTGAGCAAGGATGAAGTGTTCATACACATTCGGAGCTTAGCACTGAGGCTATTCAATGAACTCCCTAGTGCAATGAAATCAATTCAAAGCGACAACGGCAACGAGTTCAAGAATAGTTGTTTTGCATAATTTTGCCTTGAACATGGAATTAAACATCAGTTTTCTGCACCTAGAGTCCCTCAACAAAATGGTGTGGTTGAGAGGAAAAATCGCACCCTTGTGGAGATGGCTAGGACGATGCTCAACGAGCATAGGACTCCTAGAAAATTTTGGGCTGAAGCCATGAGTACAGCATGCTACATCTCCAACAGGATCTTTTTGTGATCTTTGTTGAATGTGACTTCTTATGAACTTCGCTTTGGGAGGAAGCCCAAGGTCACTCATTTGAGAGTGTTTGGACAAATTTGAATCGCACGCATCTGATGGGATCTTCTTGGGATATTATTTGCATGGTCACTCTTATCGTGTTTTCAATCTTGAAACTAACACTATAGTTGAATCTTGTGATGTATCTTTTGATGAAACTTCTCCATGTGTTAGTACTAATTTTGAACTTGCAAGTGAGCACGATATGAGTGAAACACTTTTTGAGGAAGAAGAACCATTAGATGGTGAAGATCTTGATGTTGTACCACTACCTCCCTCTACGGCGACTCCAGAAGCTTCGTCTACTTCGACAAGAGGACATGAAGATTCTACATCTGGAGCTTGGAGCAAAATTCGGCAAGAGTTGAGGGGGAGATTCTGTTAGAAGCACCGCTTCGTATGCAAAGAATGCATCCTCTAGATCAGATCATCGGCGAGCTAAATGAACGAGTAACCTGATCTCATGCTCATTTCATTGATTTTGTTTTTGTTGCAAATTTTGAACCATTAGATGTTAGTAACGCTTTGTCTGAAGCGAGTTGGATCAACGCCATGCATGAGGAACATGAAAATTTTGATAGAAATCAAGTTTGGATTCTTGTTGATCCACCCCCTAACATTCACATTATTGGAACAAAATGGATTTTCAAAAACAAACAGGGGGAGGATGGGGCTATAGTGAGAAACAAGGCTGGGGTTGTGGCACAAGGGTATATACTCAAGTCGAGGGGGTTGATTTTGGAGAAACTTTTGCACCTGTAGCTCGACTTGAGGCCATTAGGATCTTGCTTGCCTTTGCATTGTCACGTGGCTTTAAACTCTTTCAAATGGATGTAAAAAGCAACTTCCTAAATGGTTTCATAGGAGAGTACGTGTATGTCAAGCAGCCTCCTGGCTTTGAAAATCCCAAGTACCCCCATAAGTCTTTAAACTTCACAAAGCTCTATATGGGCTCAAGAAAGCTCCGAGGGCCTGGTATGACCGCCTTAGGACATTCTTGATTGAGCATGGGTACAAAATGGGCTCTGTTGACAAAACTTTGTTCACTCTCATGCATGGTAAAGATTTCTTGCTTGTTCAGATATATGTTGATGATATAATTTTTGGTGGTTCATCTCATACTCTTGTCGTTGAGTTTGCTGAATCCATGAGCAGGGAATTCGAGATGTCGATGATGAGCGAGCTGACTTTCTTCCTTGGTTTGAAAATCAAGCGAAGCAAATAAGGAACATTTGTCCATCAAACAAAATATACTAGAGACCTGCTTAAACGCTTTGACATGTCTGATGCTAAACCTCTCTTGCTACCCCGATGGGTACTTATGTTGCACTTGATCCAGATGAAGACGGAGAAGAAGTGGACGAGAAGGAGTATCGCAGTATGATCGGCTCCCTCCTTTACCTGACGACTACGAGGCCAGATATACACTTTGTTGTGTGTCTGTGTGTTCGTTATCAGGCTTCTCATAGGGCTCCATATCGTTAAGCTGTCAAGTGCATTCTAAGGTATCTTAAGCACACTCTTGAATTTGGTATTTGGTATTTGGTATTCTGCATCATCTTTATTATGCTTGAGAGGTTTTTCTCACGCTGACTTTGCTGGATGTCGTATTGATCGCAAGAGTACTTCTGGGACGTGTCATTTTTTGGATTCATCTCTTGTGTGTTGGTCTTCACGCAAACAGTCTAGCGTTGCACAGTCTATAGCCTATGCTGAATATGTAGCTGTTGCTAGCTGTTGCGCACAGATTTTGTGGATGGTTTCTACTTTGCTGGACTTTGGGTTGGACTTTTCACGTGTTCCATTGTTTTGTGATAACACAAGTGCAATCAGTTTAGCAAACAACCCGGTACAAGCATTCTAGGACCAAACACATTGACGTGCGTTATCACTTTTTAAGAGTTCACAATGAAAAAGGAGATATTGAATTGCGAATATGTCGATACTCAGAATCAGCTTGAAGATATTTTCACCAAGCCTCTCGATGCTTCTCGTTTTGCATTTTTAAGGGGAGAGCTTGGCATTTGTCATCCTTATGGCATCAAGTGAGGGGAGTTGTGTACTTTTGCATATGCTTCTGAAATATGATTAATTGCTTTCACATGTACATGCTTTGTGTGTACTTTACAATTCTGTCTTATATTCCTGTTTGATTATGTTTAGAATGAACTCATCTATCTAGTCTTGAGCATGGATTTTCTTTGTGAAAATTTGAAAATGGTCACTACTAAGTCTGGAAACTAGCATGAATAGGCTAGGGTGCTTTTGCTATTCATTACTTACTTGATAGATTTTTCCTTTTCACTTGGATGCTAATATGCAACTTGATCTTGTTATGATCAAAAATAAAAAAAATGATGAAAAATTGAAAAATGAAAAATGACAATGATGAAAATGAAACAAAAAGTATTAAAGTTGTGATAAAATTGAAAAGATCAGGTGGGTTTGCGTAGTCGCACTACTTTGTTCTAGACTGCTTACCATTGCACTTTGGTTTGAACTAGGACTTTGAAGTGTATACCATGATCAATGCCTTAAGCTTCCGATGGTTTATCCTAGGCTTGGCTTGATCGGTTAGCATAAGGTAGACATTGCAAATAACCCCTGGCATTAAATAAGAAAAGAATAAAAAGTTTAATTTTCTCGCATATCAAGTTTGTTGCAGCTCCTTGTAGTGGGATGTGCTTTTCGATTCTGTTTTTGACTAGCTTTTGTATCTCTTACCTTGCCATGTCTAGTATGCTAGTCTGGGTAGTGATGCTTTTATTTGTTTAAACTTCAAATGCTTGCTCATACTGATATTTAGATTGTGTACATTCAAGCTTGTCATACAGTTAGCTACGAAAGTGTGTGAGGCACAAGAAGTGTTTGTACTGTAATTGGACTTAATCATATTCTTGAAGCATTGCATGTACACTTTACTCTCTCAACTCATGGGGCTATCTTGATGTCTTCATTGCCAAAGGGGGAGAGTTCATGATTTTGATGATTTTTTAAGCTTTTGAAGGTAGTTTTTGCTCTATCATCCATTCTTGTCAAGTGACATGTTTCTTAGTTTTGCTCTCTTTAGAGCTTTATGGTCACTTGTGTGCTAAATTTTTGCTTTAACCTTCTTTTAATCTTGAGTTGTCAATGCACTCATCAAGGGGGAGATTGAGGAACATAGTGAGGTTTGTCACTATGGTTCATGGTTATGATGAGTGATTAATAGGGTGTTTGTCATGAGTGTATGTCTGGATGTCTGGATATATGTGTGTGTGTCTATGTTTGTCTCGTGTGTGCAGGCTTGAGTTACTCGTTAACTGTCGATGGCAAGGGATCAGGGTTAGATGAGAAGTCTAATGCCAGATGGTCGAGGGTGTCAGTCGAAGTCAATAGTGGACTCAGATGTACGCATGAAGATCGAGCAGGACATGAGATGAAGTTTGATCAAGATCAAGTGTCGATCGAGTCAGCGAAAGGGAAGCCAGTTCAAGTGACAAGGTGGCTCGAGGGATCGAGAGCGGGAGAGACTTGCTGGCAGTCGAGTTCACGGACTGACGATGGTCATCGACGATCAGGAGAGGCTTTTTCGGTTTTTGCTAAAAACCGTCGATTCACTAAAAGTTTTAAATACAATAAATAGGAGTTTAGTTTGAGTAATTCAGTTTAATAGTGTAAACTTTTGGTATATTTTTAGAATTGTCAAGTTCTGAAAATATATTAAAAAGTTGAGTCTTATTGTATTTCTTCTTTTGAGTCAAGTAGGGGTAATTTTTAGGATATGTTATTCTGAAATTGCCCAAGGGTCTTTTTGCAAAAGTGTCATCTAGAATATCCCTATTTAAGGGCTTGTATCCCTAGGTTTGCTGTTGAAGAAGAGAGGAGAAGATACTCAAATTTCCTGAGAAAATTTTTTTTGGGGATTCCTTTACGCGCTACAGGGTTGTCGATACTCGATACTGTAGATCATAATTTGTGATTTTTAGTCTGTGCGCTGCTACTTGTTTTGAATCGGTTTGTTTTTGTGGCTAGTTTCTTCTCTGGATTGATTCTTGATGAGCTACAGAGAAGATGCGCTGCAATCTTACTGCAGAAAATCCAAACTGCAAGTTCTTGAAGCGATTCAGAGGTATTCCGTGAACCTTTTTGCTGAGATTGTGAATTAGTTCTTTTCTATCATTACTGCTTCCGATTTTGCAGAGTGTACTGATTTTCCTTCTGATGTTTTACTGAGTGGTTCTTATCTTCTAGTAAATATACATCTGTGTTAGTCTACTGCATTTCTCTGAATACTCTACAAGTTGAATTACATATGCTACAGATTATTTTCTGAAAGTTGTTGTCAAGATTTCTTCAATTTTTCTTATTACTGTTTTATGCTAGAACTGAGGCTGTTTGGTTTTGTTCTTCACATCCATGTTCAGGTCTGAACTTGCTGTTTCTTCTCATGAATTGCATTGTGCTACTGTTGGATTGCATTTGATCAGAAGTATTGTTAGTCTCACAAACTGTTGTCACATTAAGTATAGTGTTTTATATGTTGACTGAAGTCTTTTCTAATTTGTTTCAGTTCTAGATAAGAAAGTAGTTCTGAGGTGTTTTGCTAATTTGTGTATACAAACTCCATAGTAGTTTTCGGTACAATATTGATTTAAATTTCTTCAGATCAGATTGTGTCTATGCCATATGAGTGTGTGAGTTTTTCAGTTATTTTTCAGAACAGTAGATGAAATTTTACCACTGTTTGTCCTCATTTTGGTCTACTAAGTTGAAGTCTCTAGATTATTTCTTGTGTGAACATTCTGCATAGATCATCAATATTGTTTTCTTTGAATCTCTGTTGATGGCTGTTAAGGTTGTCTAAATTACTGAAATGTATCCCTCTGCCCAGTCATTACTTTTTACAGTTTTCAGATGTTTCATTCAGGATTTTTACATTGAGTAGTTTACTATCTTAAATTGCTAGAAAAGAATATTCAGCGGTAGCTTTGCTCTGAAATCAGTCTGTTATTTGAAGTTTGTTCAGATTATTCAGTTTCTTGAAGGAAGTTGTTTCAGTTATTCACTATAGTTTTTATTTCTGATCTGCTACAGTGATAACTATTATCTATTTTCTTTTGTTACTTTCTTAATTGACCCAATCTGAATTTTGAACTGATCATTAGAAGCTAGAACTTGAACTGAATTGAATTGGTTATTCTGTTTATACTAAAAGTACTAGGGCTGCATCTTAGTATTTGTTCTGAAGAACTCTCTGCTGAGCACTAGTGCTGTTTGAAATAGGAATTGGTTGAAAATTAATGCATCTGTGTGAAAATGAATTCATGTATCTGAATCAATAGTGAAAGCAACTAGTTCAATTGCCAATTCTGTATACTCTCTATTTCAGCCAGTTCATTCATCAATTTGTGTTGAATACTGAGTAGTAGTTTCCCTGATTGAGTTCTTGAAGGTGAGAAAAAGCTTGATGAACAAAAACAAAAAAACAGAATCCAGATTCTGCTATTCCATTTGTTTCTCAACCGAGAGGACTTTGGCTTTGTTTCTGGTTGTTTCGGACGAGCTACAGAGGCTGTGACATTCCTCGATTTGCTACAGCGAGGGAGGTGTTTTTGCCTGGATTTGCTACAGCGAGGGAGCATTTGCCGAACAGCTACAGAAGCAACTTTTGTTTGCAAATCACAGGAATTCATTTTTAGTTTCAGTGTATAGTTTGAGCTTATTCTTGAATACATTGCAAGTTTATTTAGTTGATTCAGGTTGTTTATTTCTAAGTTCTTGATCAGCAATAGATTTCAAATAGCAAGTGTTTCTTATTGTTTTTGGTCTGATCTATTAGAGCTAAATTTGTTGTTACATGAGTGTCAAGTTCAAGTGTTAATCAAGTTTTGGGAATTGGTAAAGATATTATTGCTCTGATTCGTTTTGGTTGGTTTAAATTTGAAATCTGAATTTTTAGAGGTGCGTTGGGTGATCTAAACAGGCCATCACATTTGCGAGAAAGTGTCGAGGTGCCTATTCACCCCCCCCTCTAGTCGCCATTCCAATCCCACACTAAGCGAGATGGTGGAGTCCAAAAGACTTTGCACAAGACTACCAGGACAGACAGCCTTCAAATAGGGCTTCATAAGAATAGACTTCATACAGGAATGTAAAACAAGCTCCACAAGACTTTACTCATACCCCGGACACTCAAAACACTTGTAGTAGGGCTTTGCACGAGCTGACTCTGCATACAGAGGTATTTCGAGGTACACTATGCACACTAGTACTTCGCTACAAAGTGTATCCCCTTAGATAACTTTGAACATATGCTTCGCACTAGTCAATTGCACCAGCCTTCGTACCAAGTCAGAACTCTAAAAAGACTACACAAAATGAACTTCAATTAAAACTACCAACACGGACTTTGCACAACTCAAGGTACTCAACAAAGATCCCATAGAATGACTTCGAACATAACTTCATGCCTTAAACAAGTGAGGGACTCTCAAAAGTAGCTTTGTAGTAAATAGAATCGCTAGATTATTTTGAGGGATTGCCTCCGTGTCACAGCATAGTGATGATATTGTAGAATCAATAAAATCAAATAGTTTATCAACTTGTTAATGGATTTCTATGATTTCACACAAGATGACAGGTAAAATCCAATAATAGCAAGTTACTCATGCATCAGAGAGTTGTTTATTGTTGTGCAAGCAAAACACAACGAAACTCAATAGTACTCACACATGAAATAAAAATAGTAGATACAAGTTCATGCAATATTTGAAGAAATATTAAGATAAAACATAAGTTTCATTGCATGAACAGGGAACACAAAATAATTCACAACTCAGAGTACAAAGTCTGTAGTGGCAGGATCAAGAACAGAATGTTCTATCCTAGATAAATTGCTCTCGCTAATGCTCTAAAAGTGTAACCCTAGACCTCTGCCTACCCTTCCTTTTATAGCCTAGAGACTAGACGCACATGTATCAGTGAGGTTCGATCGAGTGCCCCTACTGAACCGATATAAGATCTCTGACTTCACCATGTTTTGGGGGCAGGACTCAGTCTCCACGGTCAAGCATATCAGCCATTTCCTTGCCCAGTGTGGCAAGGCATCAGCCGAGGAGGCACTCAAGATTAGGTTCTTCATGTTGTCATTGTCGGCATCAACCTTCGCATGGTTCTCATCACTACCGGTGAACTCTGTTAGAGGATGGGTGAATTTGGGAAAGAAATTTCACAAGTATTTCTTCACTGGCATACATGAGATGAAGCTTACCGACTTGACGACGGCAAAGTAGAGTATGGATGAGTCAGTGCAGGATTATGCGAAGAGGTTTCATGATGTCAGAAGTAGGTGCTATACCGTGAACCTCAATGACGCACAATTGGCTGAGCTAGCATTCCAGGGGCTCCTTAATCCAATAAAGGAAATGTTTTAATCATAAGAGTTCGAGAGCTTGTTACACCTAGCGTAGCGGGTATCGGCCCATGAGAGTCGATTCCAGGAAGCAAAAAGGGATAGGTATCAGAAGAAGGTGCCATACACTCTATAGGTATCAGAAGAAGGTGCCATACACTCAGGCGTTCTATTTGGACTCTGATGAGGATAGTGGGTCTGATGCAGAGGTTGACTTGGCTAAATGGAGCAAAAACAAGAAGCAGTTCATGTGTCCCTAGGTAAAGGCAGTTGATAAAGAAGAAAAGTATGATTTCTACATTAGTAGGGCCAATAGGATATTCGACCTATTGCTCAAACAAAAGCAGATCCAGTTGCCACCTAATCACGTGATACCACCTGTCGATGAGTTGAAGAAGAACAAATGCAAGGTGTTTAGGTAGCAGATCCAATTTTCCATGGAGCAAGGATGAATCAAGTTCGATGATGGAAAAAAGCCAAAGAATATCGACGACCACCCTTTCCCGGTCAACATGGTTCATGCACACCATGCTAACGATCGACACATGAAGAAGAGTAGGCGAGCTAGCAGTAGTGTCACTTCCTCGGATCTAATCGAGAAATATCAATGAGAATCAAGAGAAAGGGTGGACAACGAGGATGATCATGAGTACTCACGATTCAAACCCCATTGGAATTGTGAGTTCTTTAGATTCTGCTGGAATAAAGGGTTGCATTTGCCATTGATGGGCGACTACCTTGAGTATCATAGCAAGGGCAAGTGGCAAGGCGACCATGACCACACACTGACAAGACAAAGCCGCGTAATCAAGAGAGGTTGGCCACTCATCATATATTGTCACCGCCAAGTGCACCAATACTCGAAAGGCTCAGCCACATCAATGTCGAGGACATCGGTCAATTGACCGACAACAATGCCACATTAGGAGCCACAGTATTGCCCTAGTAGGATCTTCAACAGAGAGAACTAGAGATGCAGAGTCATAGGAATAAGACCGATCGGCCCGGATTGATCAAAACTGAATGGCAAGTGAAAGACAAGACTGATCACAATGATAAGAAAGATGTAGGGGTAAACATTGTCTTCTTCCTCCCTCTAGAGTACCGAGCCACTCCTAAAGACGTCGCCGAATAGGCCGACACAATGGCCCATCTAGCGTTCACTCCACAACCAGCGGTATTCGACAAGCCATAAGATCACGAGCATCAGAACCTAAGACCTCTTTACATAAAGGGTCTGGTCAATGGGAAGTCGATGTCCAAGATGATGATAGATGGAGGGGAAGTTATCAACTTGATGTCGTATGCCACCTTCTGGAAGCTGGGGAAAGGGCCAGAGGATATCATCAAAACCAATATGGTACTGAGGGACTTTGGTGGTAATTCATCATAAACAATGGGGTGCTAAATGCAGAGTTGACGATTGGGAGCAAGACTATGCCGACCACTTTCTTCATCATAGAAGGAAAAGGATCCTACAGTCTGTTGCTGGGGCACGATTGGATTCATGAGAATTGTTTTGTCATCCCATCAACAATGCATCAAAACTTCATGCAGTGGGTTGGCGATCAAGCGGAAATCATTCCCACCAATAAACCAATTAACGCAGCAATAGCCAATTTATCGGTATAGGAGATGGAAGAAGTCGTCTATCTAACTCACAGAGCTTGGGATGGTGATTTTCTCGAAGTATCAAATGATGGAGTCAAACTAATTAACAATGAATAGCCCAAGCTTACCCTATGAAGGCGACACCGACGAAGTAGAAGGTAAACTCGGTCAAGGCTTCACCGCGACCGTTGAGCTACAGGAAGTAGACATCGGACCCGGTGACATACCGAGGCCAACCTTTGTAAGTTCTCAACTTCCCGATGAAATGTCGGGTTTAAGATGATCGATTGTAGAACATCGGCTCCCAATAAAGTAGGGGTATCGATCATTCAAGTAGTCACCTCGATGGTTCAAGGCAGAAATATATCCAAATATCAAGGCTGAGGTAACAATGTTGTATGATGCAAGATTCATAAGATCATGCCAATATGCAGAGTGGGTGTCAAACATCGTACCAATATGTAAGAAAAGTGGGAAGCTCAGGATATGTGTTGACTTTAGAGATTTCAACAAAGAAACCCCGAAATACGAATACTCAATGTCGATCGTGGACTTGCTGGTGGATGTCGCATCGGGTCACAGGATTATCAACTTCATGGATGGGAATGCAGGTTATAATCAAATTTTCATGGCTGACGAAGACATCCATAAGACGGCCTTCTGGTGCCCAGGCGGTGATGATGACCTTCGGCTTGAAAAATGCTGGAGCAACTTACCAGAGGGCCATGAACTACATTTTCCATGACCTGATCGGCCTATTGGTGTAAATATACATAGACGACATCATGGTAAAATCAAGCAGTACTCAAGACCATGTGGCCGATCTACGTCAAGATCTAGATAGAGCTAGGATGTAATGAGTAACAATGAATCCCGAGAAGTGTGCCTTTGGAGTATCGGCGGGGAAGTTTCTGGATTTTATTGAGCATGAAAGAGTGATTGAGATAAGTGAGCGCAACATCGAAGCAATTAAGAATACTCAACCCCCTGCTTATAATACCAAGTTGTAGTCACTAATTAGGAAGATAAGCTTTCTTAGGAGATTCATAGCTGATCTTTCAAGAAAAATAGAGTCGTTTACTCCACTGCTGAAGTTAAAGTCTGACCAGGAATTCATATGGGGAGAAAAGCAGCAAAAAGTGTTTGATGAGATTAAGGAATACTTAGCCTCACCACCAGAATTGATGTCGCCACAGAAAGGGATTCCATTCATGTTATATTTGTCAACCGATGATGAATTCATTGGGTCGGTCCTCGTGTAGGAGATTGATAAAAAACAGAGGGTAATTTTCTACCTCAGCAGAACACTACTAGACGCTGAGACCCGATACCCTAGGTGGAGAAGCTCTGTCTATGCTTATACTTCTCATGCACCAAACTAAAACATTACCTGCTATCATCGAAGTGCACCATGATATGTAAGGCCGATGTCATTAAGTACATGCTATCAGCCCCAGTGTATTGGAAAATGGGTCCTCGCTCTCACCAAATTTGATCTTAGATACGAATCGGCTAAGACAGTAAAGGGACAAGTGATAGCCTATTTTATAGTCCAGCACAGAGATGAGGCAGTAACTCATATTGAGCCAACACCATGGACCCTATTCTTCAATGGATCAGTATGTTGGCATAGATGTGGTATAGGTTTGGTGATTGTTTCACCTCGGGTGACATCATTTGAATTTGCATATACCATCAGACCTTGGTGGCATCATTTGAATTTGCATATATCATCGGACCGTTCTCCACCAATAATCAGGCTGAATATGAAGCAATATTGAAAGCGTTGCAGGTATTGGAAGAAGTGGCCACCAATATAATAGAAATTTTGGGAGACTCTCTGCTAGTGATGAGGCAACTTTCAGATGAGTACGAGTGCAAAGATGGTATGGTGAAAGAATATCGGGATCAATGTAAAGGTATAATGTCAAACTTCCGAAGCGTATCTCTTAACCATATCTCGAGGGAGTAGAATTCAGAAGCGAACGATTTAGTCCCAAATGGTGTTAGGATATAAGCCGATGGCCAGGTCGATCAAGGTAGAGATCGTAGAAATAGAGGTCGCAATTTGAAAAATCCTTCGACATCGGTGCCAAGAAGACATAGATATGAAGTGATGATATACGTGCTGCTCGACGAAGACTTGTACCACCGCACGAATGATAGAATTATCCTCAAATGCATAAGCACCGAAGTAGCTAAGGTGGTTATGTGCGAAGTACACGATGCCATATGCGGAACACACTAGTCGGCCCTAGAAAATGAAATGGTTGCTTCAGAGAGCACGATACTTTTGGTCGACTATGGTGGAGGACTGCATAAAATATTATAAGGGGTGCTAGAATATTCAGAGGTTTCGAGCTATTTGTTGACACGAAAACGTGCCCCCACACTTAGGTCAGTTCAATGATCCAAAAATGTCACGAGACGTTGACGTCACATTCCGACAATCCTTAAACCGTGGTAAGGGGACAACGGAGTTGCCATGCAATTAAATAATAATAATAGTCTAAAATTACTCAATTAACCGAAGTGTTGAAAACTAACTAAAACCGAATAAATAACCTAACTAAACCCAACTGGCCAGAATAGGGTCGGTCATACCGAAGCCTACTGAGCGGTCAGACCAACCAGGGGTGTCCGGTTGAACTGGCCAGGGGTGTCCGGTCGTACCGAAGGCACACTATCGATCTGACTAGCAGTGCGAAGCCCTTGCCGAAGGGGGCCTTCGGCACACCGATGCGAAGGGGTCCTCTATCCTTCGGCCGGTCAGACCGAAGTTATACCTCCGGTCAGACCGTAAATGGCCGAATGGGTGGGGGTAATCTGGCGCGAGGACACCTCTGGCGTGAAATAAACTCCAACGTGAATATACCTTCGGTGCGAAGGGGTCCTCGGAGCCTCCTGCAAAGTCTGCTCAGACCGGCCTCATGCCTTCGGTTGGACCGCAGTATGTTGGCGCGTCAGATGATGGCACGGCATGGGTCGGTCGGACTAGGAAGTGACCTCCGGTCGTACCGGATGCTCTTGGAAAGCGGTCTCCGAGCTCCGACGACCAGTCCTCCCACAATGGATCACATCCAAACTCCTTGGAGGAGATGACGATGATGAATTACTGCAAAAAATACTAAGAGATCAATGTAATTCAACTAGGGGACCGAATTACCAATAAAAACAATAAACCGATAGAAATCCGTTTTGTGGATGAGACAGACGATTCACGAGTGAACCGACAAGGACTTACCATGATTACGATGCGGTGGATGGATGGTTTATAGTGCAAACCAATAAAGATGTATGTGCTAGGCTAAAACTATGGCAAAGAAAGTAAATGTGATTCAAGGAAGATAATAGGTTGGATCTATTAGGGTTTTTTTGGGGGGGCTCCTTGAATCAGCCTTGCCTCTATTTATAGAGGTGGGTCATAAGTTCCTGGGCTTCTAATTGGAATTGTGCACGAGTCCAAGTCATCCAAAATCAATTAGGGATAAAAATACCCCAGAATTATCTAATTGTGCTCGGACTTGGGTTGGGCCGGTCTGACCGAGCCCATACGGCTGGTCTGACCAGGCCTACATGGCCGGTCAGACCGGGCCTATATGGTCGGTTGGACCGACTTGTGCCAGGTCTCGGCATATTTTCGGCAAAACTACCAAAAAGTGATATTTTGATAATCTTGACCATTAATGCCATTTTTTGATATCAACACATGCCCCCTGCGTTTTGTCCCATTTTAGTAGGCCAAAAGCACAACGAGCTAAGGGCAATATGCTTTATATCAGCCTTTCGACACTTCAAGTGTTTTGCCACACACTTGGGAAGTACTTTTTTCAAATATCTACCATTCAAGGCCCTACGAAATCGCTCTCCTTGAAGTGACTCTTGCAAATACGCATTACCTAGAGCGATTTCAACAACTCTAAAAGGACCTTCCAACAAGGGGACCATTTTCCAAATTTTGGACTCTTAGTGCCTAAAGGAAAAATCGTCTTCCAAACCAAGTCACCAACTTGAAACGATTTTGCTCTTACCTTCATATTATAAGCTCTAGCCACTCTTCTTTTATCTCTTTCTATCGCTTCTAGAGCTTTTAACCTCTTATCGGTCACCTCTTCTAAATTATCCTTCAAAAGAGTCTCATACTCATCGACCGATAAGCCATTTTCCTTAAGTAATCTTAAAGAGCCAAGATTTACCTCCATAGGTAAAACGGCTTCTTTTCCATACACCAACTCATATGGACTTACCTTGGTGGCACCATCCTTTGCAACTCTACATGCCCACAATGCTTCAGAATGCACTACATGCCACCTTTTGGGAAACTCTTCAATCTTTTTCTTAATGAGCTTAATCACAATTTTATTACTAGACTCGGCTTGACCATTGGCCTGAGCATAGTATGGTGAAGAGTTTACCAACTTTATACCATAAGATTCGGCAAAATCACATACTTCCTTAGAAACAAATGAGGCACCTTGATTAGTAGTAAGAGTTTGAGGAATACTGAATATGTGTATAATGTGCTTCAAGATGAAATCAATTACCTCATTTTGCATCATGTTCTTGAGAGGCATGGCCTCGGTCCACTTGTTGAAGTAGTCGGTAGCCATCAACACGAACCGATGCCCTTTTGAAGAGGAAGGATAAATTTGGCCAATGAAGTCCAAGGCCCAACCTCGGAATGGCCATGGTTTGATAACGGGGATAAGTAAATATGCAGGAGCCTGCTGAATATTACCAAACCTTTAACAAGCTTCACATCCCCTATAATACTTAAAATAGTCCTCAGTCATGGTCGGCCAATAAAAACCCGCTCTTTTGAGCAACCAACTTATTTTATAGGCCGACTGATGAGTACCACAAAGACCTTCATGTCCTTCACCCACAATGAGTCTAGATTGATCGGCATTCAAACATCTCAAGAGTACTCCGTCAACAGTTCGGCGATACAACTTGTCATCGAGTAACACAAATTTAAATGCTTGCCACCGAACTTTCCGATCAACTCGCTTGTTAGGATCCCTTAAATATTGAATAATTGGAGTACTTCAATCATCCCCACGGCTTCTTGAAGTACTCACCAAATCTTCCTCTGAAGTGCCATTTAAATTACAAACCTTGGCTTGCCCCCCGTGTCTTGACAATTCCTGATACGGGGCAGTCGGACCGGCCATAGAGGGCCGGTTAGACCGGCCGTTGCCAGAAGACTGGCTTGGGGCGGTCAGACCAGCCTGACATGGCAAGTTAGACCAACCATGCGCTTACGGTCGGACCGATCAGTATGAGACTGGTCAGACCGATCTATTCTAACTCGGGCACTGAAATAGTTCCAAGCATCGACTTTTCTTGTGCGAAAAATTTACCCCTTTTAATTTGGTAGACAGATGCTTGCTGAGCCAAGTCATTTGCTATTGAATTGACTTCTTTAGGCACATGTGAAATGACAAAGTCATCAAGAGTAGCAATTATGTCTAGACATTTATCCAAATAGCTATTTAGCAAACTATTAAAACATTGAGCGAATTTAGCTACTTGTTGGACTACTAAAAGTGAATCACCATATGCACGAACTTATTTAATACCATAGAGCTTAGCAATTCAAGTCCTAGCAACAAAGCTTCATATTCGGCTTGATTATTAGTACAAGGAAATTCTAATCGGGCCGAGGTTTTGAAACTCATATCATTAGGTGATATGAGCACAACTCCAACACCTTGGCCATTTTTGCAAGCCGAACCATCAAAGTAAAGTTTCCATGGTATTACCTCAATCAAAGCAGTGTCACTGCTCCAATTGACGTCTACATGGTGATGAACTATAAAATTAGCGACAATTTGGCCTTTCATAACTTTTAAAGGTTCATACGCCAAGTCATACTCAATTAAGGCATAAGCCGATTTTCCGATTCTCCCACTTAGAATCGGCTTTTGCAACATGTACTTTATGACATCGGTTTGACAAGTGACAATACATGTGCCAGATAAAAGATAGTGTTGAAGCTTGGTGCATGAATAATAAAGCGATAAAAATAAACGTTCTACAAACACATACCTTGTTTCGGCATCCAATAGGCGGCGGCTCAATCAAGTGATGATGTACTCTTTCCCCTCCACTTCCTGAGTTAGCACAACCCCTATCACGCTATCTTCTGCAGCAACGTATAGCCGGAACGGGATCCCGACTTTTGGCGCTCTAACCATAGGCGGTGATGACAAGCACTCTTTGATCTTTTCAAAAGCGCATTGCTGACTTGCCCCCCAAGTGAATTCGGCTTCGTTCTTTAGCCGAAGTATGGGGACAAAAACATCAATCTTGCCAGACAAGTTAGATATAAAGCGGCACAAATAATTAATGTGGGATCGGAATGGCGACTAGAGGGGGGTGAATAGGCACCTCGACATTTTCTTTCGAAGTGATGGCCTAATCAAATCACCCAACACAGCCTGTAAAAACACAAATTCAAGTTTCAAATCAATCAGTACAAAAGTTGAGCTCAAACAGCTTCAAACGCACAAAAACAACTTTGATTCAAGCTTCTCAAACAACCACTATCAGAACACTCACTCTAGAGACAATTTCAAGTGTAAACAGTCAATCGGAACGTTTTAACTCAATCACAATTAAGATACACACACTTCTGAAATTTTTCGGACGGTGAATAGTAAATGTAACTTCAGCAAAGTGTATTTGTCAAATTTTTGTTCAATTTGCAAGTTTCAACTTCAGATTCACTTTAGTTCAGCACATACAAATTCAGAACATGATAAGCATTATGGATCTTGAAAGTTCGCAAAGCTGATCATGCAAATTTAAAGTTCTTGACAAGTACTCTCTTTGGCACTACTATTGCTAATCCGACAACATCAAATAAACCATTTCAGAACAGCAATTTCAGATCACAACACAAATATATATCTAGAATTCAGAAATAACAGAGGTCAGAAATCACAATTTTAATTCAACTCAGATTTGAATTCAGAACACTTGTATAGAATTTAAACGTGTCGGACAGTGAATAGTAGAATAAATTTCAGTGAAACTGACCACTCAAGAATTTGGTTCACTTTGAGCAAAACCATGAACAGAAACCTATTGAAACCAGTGCTCAAACCAAACTGAAATACCCAGAGCAATACTATTTATCAATCAGATTTCATTGCAAGAAATAGATTCTAGTGATTCAATTTACAGAGCTGCACATTATATGTTATATCTCAAACACTAGAGAATTGCAATCAGGCACAACAAGCTATTACAGAACAGGATAAAAACTTTTTCAGAACACCTATCTCAAATATTCAGATCAACATATTGAACAGAATTCTATCTTCAGACTACAGCTCAAAAATCATTTTCAGATCAGAGTGTATTGATTCAATAGCCCTCAGAACACAACATTCTGAAAACTGAAGTGAGAACACTATTCACCAAATTTAGATCAAGTACTTTTGAAGTTCTTAACATCATCCAAAAATTTCAGTACTAGAGAAAAGACATGAGAGTATTCAACCTTCAAAAACAGTCTCAAATAACATATGGAATCAGATTCAAAGTGATACAACCACTAAAATTCAGTGACTGAAATTCTTGACACAAATTTACAGCACATATTTTCAAACTTGAAAACCATATGATCTCAGGAATTAAGCCTTCAAACTTTTGATGATTTGAATAAGTAACTCGGAATTAAAAACCCAAGACCATCACAAAAAAACTGATCAGACAAAGAAATTTAGAGTAGAAGTACAAGATCAATCAACCAAAAGTATTCAGATGAGGTGATATATGATTCAGCAGGAACCTAACCAAAAATGACAATAAAACTTCTAAAACCAGCAAGAATAAAGAGCAAATTAATCTGATACAGATCAATCAACACATCATATGAATTCACTCAGATCTATTCCAAACATATACAAATTATTGCTCATAGAGGACAGAACTGCATTCACAAGACAAACTGAACAAGATATAAATCTTTGTCTAAACCAGAAATTTTGATTAGAGTTCCACCGATTCAAGGTTTGAATGTATCCAATAGAAAACACATCCAGTTCTAAGTACCATCTCACAAGTATTCAACTTAGATCAACAAAATACATCACAGAAATTGGCTAGAAGAAACTCACATGTTTCCTTCGCTGGCTTCAGGAAAAGAATGTTGATGAACAACCTTTACTGCAAGCACAATCAGGCGCTGGATAATGAATAGTCTTCCCGAAGATCAAACTATAGTCGATCCGAAAAGAAGCCAAACTCAGGTGTTCATCGTAATTTTCTGGATGCAGGAACAGAACTTTCTGAACAAACGCTGAATAGCTCTAATTCCTGGACGGTGAACAGAATTCCTGGATGGCCTTTAGCGCATCCTACAAGAACTGCTATATGCTGTTCACGG
Organism: Zizania palustris; assembly: GCA_019279435.1. NCBI lineage: Eukaryota > Viridiplantae > Streptophyta > Magnoliopsida > Poales > Poaceae > Zizania > Zizania palustris. The sequence goes on from JAAALK010000284.1 coordinate 41,776,989, forward strand.
TAAGAATTACATCCGGGAGAAATTTTCTTTGTTTGAAGCTAGCTTTTGTTGTGGAAAAATTCTATTTCGATTGCTCTGGATGTCCTGTTCGGATGGCAGCAGGGAGATATTTATCTCACCTGCTCCAAAGTTTCTAGAAGGCTCATTTTACACAAAGCCCCCTAGAAAGACCCAAAATACATTGCTGAAAAATTAAAACTGAAACTACCCTATTACAATAGACCTCTTTTTAGAATATTTTAAGAATATGTATACTGCAAAAATACTCTAAAAAGTACACACTATGACACTAAAAAATTTAAACTAAAACTTGACACTATTTTATTGAATTAGCAAAAACAATAAATGATTCGACGGTTTTCAACAAAAACCGACAAAGCCTTCTTGACCCTTTGACTCGTGACACCGCTTCGCGACTCCGAGCGCCAGCAAGCCACTTCCGCTCTCGATCCCCTCGAGCCACCTGAATGCTTGTCCTGGCCTCCCTCTCGCGAACACGGTCAACACGCCGTCGTAGTCAGCCGTCCATCCAAGTCTCGCTCTGTCTCTTCATGCACTCTTGAGATCTTCTTCAACTTCGCCCGGCCTCCCTGATCCTCAACAACAAGCTCCCCGCTCGACCCTCGATCACCCACCGTCGACAGTCGGTCAGCATCTCCACCCTGCACACACAAGACAAGCCAAAACAAGAACGCGACGCACTGCCGAATCCCTGCCAAACATCCATACCACATTGAAACCCTTGATGCACTCTACATACTCTTGACCACTCATTCGCTCAAACACCCATCCTTGTCAATCACTCATCATCCAGACCGAAACCACCCTTTGTTTCTCAATCTCCCCCTTGATGAGTGCATTGACAACCCCAAAGCAAAGACATGATGAGATAACAAGTTACACGCACAAGTGACCATAAAAACTCACAAAAGAGCAAAACATGTCACTTGATAAAAGATCTCCCTGCTTGGGCAAAAACCTTATGCAAAGGCAAAGCAAAAGCGCAAAAGAAAGCATCTCGATGCAACATGCAAAGCAGCAGCAAAGCAACACATTTCAACATGAAAGCCAACTCCCCTTTAACCAAGCAATCCAAAAGTCAAAGCATCATGTAGATCATTTCTCCCCCTTTGACAATGCAGGCATCAAGGAGATAAAAAGATGCAAAGAAGGAAATGAGGGTAAAGCAGAGATGTGAGCTTCTGAGACATGAGCAGCTGAAATTACAGTACAAACAAGTATTCGCCTTGAATAACATCTAAAAGTACTAAAAAGACATCATCATATGTATACCATCTAAAGAAAAAGGCATGAGCAAGCATTTTCAGACTTTAGCAAATAAAATCATCACCACTTAGACTAGCATACTAGACATGTCAAGGCATGAGATGCAAACGCTAAACAAGCACACACTAGATAAGCATATCCTACTTCAAGGTGCTTCAGCAAACATGATATGCAATGAATTTCAAATTTTTCATTTTTGTGCCAAGGGTTATTTGCATGTCAACCTTATGCTAACCGACCATGCTAAGCCTAGGTTGAAACCATCAGAAGCTTAAAGCAATGGTCCTGACAAACACTACAATGTCCCGGTTCTTACCAAAGTGCTATGGTAAGCCGTCTAGAACAAAATAGTGCGACAAAGCAAACCCACCTGGATCTTTTCAAATTTCAGCACACAGAAGCATGAACATCATTCATTTTCATTTTCATTCATTTCATTTTCTTTCATTTTTCATTTTCATTTTGATTTTCATGCATTTTTGATAAAATCACGTTGCGTATTAGCATCCAAGTAAAAAGGACCTAGCTATCAGGTGTGTAAAAGCTAGCAAAAGCACTTAACCCATTCAAGCTAGTTTCTAGATCAAGCAGTGACCATTTTCAAATTTTCACAAATAAAAGCCATGATCATGTCAATTCTCAGATGAATACATGCCAAGTAGTCAACAGTATTAAAGATAATAGTTCAAAGGCATTACAAAGCATGTACTTGTAAAAGCAATTAATCATATGACAGAAGCTCATGCAATGAAACACAGCTCCCCCTCAAAACATGCTAGTATCTCTCGGATGCTCAGTGAGAGGGTGAGATCAAAATTGTTTTGGAATCCAGTAGCGCAAAACTCGAGATCCAGGCAAAGTGGAAGAATGATCATGCACAAGAGATGAACCATGATAAAAAGTGTGTGGTCTACCTACAAAGCGCGAACCTGGAAAACGACGAGGTCTCCCAAGCTGTCGAGCATCAAAGCCTCTTACACGTGATCTACCACCATATGAAGCATGGTGTACACCATGAGGGGCAAAATCACTCTCAAAACCATGTGGAGCCTCAAAATCAGGATGGAAACACAAAGCAGACTCATGCATACCTAAAGATGGGTAATGCATGTCCTGAAAGCTCACAGCAAAAGACCGTCGCTCATCCTTGATACGACGAAAGCGAAACCCAACCAAATGACCCACCCGATGACAATAAGAACAGTGATACACTTTCTTGGGTGTGTGGGTATGGGTCTGAGCCGCAAATCTCATAGTTTTCTTGGATTTTGGCTTAGGAGGTTCATATGAAGCACGAAGAGCTTTCTTTGTCGGTTGGGTAGGATTCTTGGCTTTTTGATCGGTGGCTATCAGGACTCTCTCTTTCTCAAGGGTAGTGGGAGGAGTGAACACCGTTTTGCTCAAGGTTAGGAGTGGTTCTCTCAAAACCCAACCCGAGAGCTAACTCTGCCCTGTCAGCACACATTTTGGTTTTAGCCAAAAGCAAGTCCATCCTACCCTTTCCTTCAGTATATTTTTCCACAATAGAGAGAAGGTAGTCATTCTCACATTTCAATTTTTCCGCTTCCTCTCTAGCAAAGCTGAGTTGGTCCTTAAGGGTGATGTAGGTGGGACACGCCGGCTGCACATCCTTAGAACACTCAACACTCTCCAATCTAGCCTTGAGTTCATCAACATGCCTATCTCTCAAATTTATGCTCTCAACAAGCAAAGGATAGTTCAGGCATTCGTTAATGACCGCAAGACTAGATTCCACCAATAAAAGCTACTTTTCAGTTAATTCCAGTTTTTCAATAGTTTTAGCATGTATAAAACGCAGCTGAGAAATCTCATCCATAACAGTAAGACATGACTCACAATCGGCAACATTAGACTTAGATTTCAAAATAGTTAGTTTAGTGGAGATAGCTTCAAGTCTGAGTTTTAGTTCTTTATGTTCTTTAGCAGCAAGTTTAAGTAATCTATCCTGAGAATAAACAACATCATGCAATTCATCATTCTGAACAAGAAGCTTATCATGGGATAGATATACCTCAGAAGTGTTAAGCTCATCGCTGTTGTGATCGCCGTCGACTGTGAAGCAAAGGTCGGTGATGTCCACTGTCTTCTTCTCCTTCTTCTCTTTCTTGGGAGGCTCCTCTTCCTCATAGCTTGGCTGCTCGCTTGACGTGCTGTCGATGTCGCTGAGGGCGGCCACAAAAGCTCTGGCTACTCTCTTAGCCATTTTTCCTCGCTTTCCTCTGAAATAAGGTTTCTTGTTCCATTTTTGGTGCTTGTGCTCATTTTCATTTTTAATTTTCAATTTAGGTCAATTAGCTTTTATGTGAGACATATCTCCACATTCAAAACACCCCTGTGACCCTCCTCTCCTTTGGTCTCATCTATCATTGTAAAAGCGAGTGAACTTCCTGACGATGAGAGCTAGCTCCTCATCCTCTAGAGGATCCACTTGTTCTTTTGTGACAGAGACAAGGGAGGACAAGTCAAAAGCACCAGAGAAACACACAAGCTCTAGAAACACCTGATGAATTACCTCCAGATGAGGTGCCACTGTCAGAACCAGAAACTAGTGCCATGGACTGTGGCAAACAGCTCCCAATCCCAGAACGAGATGCATTGGCGATCTCGGTGGACTTAAGCTTACTGAAAAGTTCATTGCATGTCAAAGTATCAAAGCTAGCAGATTCTTCAATGCTAGAGATCTTAACTTCCCATATGCTACGATCCAGAGTATAAAGAAGTTTGATCGCACGATCATGATCTGAGTAAGCTAGCGTCCTAGTGGATCGCAAGTTACTAACAATGCCATCAAAATAGGCAAACATGGTATCTACCAATTCGCTAGGGCCTTGCACGAACATTTGGTATTCTTGATTATACGTGCTCTACCTCTTGGCCTTAATCTGGGTAGTGCCCTCATGAAAAGTACTCAAGGTCGACCAAATCTCTCGAGTAGTACGAAGGTGCTGGACCCTGTCAAACTCGTTGCGACTCAGACTGATAAAAAGAATGTTTCTAGCCTTGCTATTACATTCATATTGAGCCTTCTCAGTCTTTGAGGTACGAGTCTCAGGAATCGTGTACTGGGATGCAACAATGTGCCATATCGCACTTCCTTGGCTAAGCAAATAAGCCTCCATGCGCACCTTCCAATAGGCATAGTCTCGACCATCAAACATAGGGATCTTTGTGTTCCTTTCCATGTCGCCAAAAGGATCACAACCGGTAAAGGTCAACTCCTGATCAAACCGGCTCTGATACCAATTGTGGGATCAGAATGACAACTAGAGGGGGGTGAATAGGAGCCTCGACACTTTCTTTCGAAGTGATGGCCTAATCAAATCCGCCAACGCACCTCTAAAAACACAAATTCAAGTTTCAAATCAATCAGTAGAAAAGTTGAGCTCAAACAGATTCAAATGCCCAAAAACAACTTTGATTCAAGCTTCTCAAACAACCACTATCAGAACACTCACTCTAGAGACAATTTCAAGTGTAAACAGTCAATCAGAACGTTTTAACTCAATCACAATTAAGATACACACACTTCTGAAATTTTTCAGACGGCGAATAGTAAATGTAACTTTAGCAAAGTGTATTTGTCAAATTTTGGTTCAATTTGCAAGTTTCAACTTCAGATTCACTTTAGTTCAGCACATACAAATTCAGAACATGATAAGCATTATGGATCTTGAAAGTTCACAAAGCTGATCATGCAAATTTAGAGTTTCTTACAAGTACTCTCTTTGGCACTACTATTGCTAATCCGACAACATCAAATAAACCATTTCAGAACAATAATTTCAGATCAGAGCACAAATATATATCTAGAATTCAGAAATAACAGAGGTCAGAAATGACAATTTTAATTCAACTCAGATTTGAATTCAGAACACTTGTATAGAATTTAAACGTGTCGGACAGTGAATAGTAGAATAAATTTCAGTAAAACTGACCACTCAAGAATTTGGTTCACTTTGAGCAAAACTATGAACAGAAACCTGTTGAACCCAGTGCTGAAACCAAACTGAAATACCCAGAGCAATACTATTTGTCAATCATATTTCATTGCAAGAAATAAATTCTAGTGATTCAATTTACAGAGTTGCACATTATATGTTCTATCTCAAACACTAGAGAATTGCAATAAGGCACAACAAGCTATTACAGAACATGATAAAAACTTTTTCAGAACACCTAACTCAAATATTCAGATCAACATATTGAACAGAATTCTATCTTCAGACTACAGCTCAAAAACAATTTTCAGATCAGAGTGTATTGATTCAATAGCCCTCAGAAGACAGCATTCTGAAAACTAAAGTGAGAACACTGTTCACCAAATTTAGATCAAGTACTTTTGAAGTTCTTAACATCATCCAAAATTTTCAGTACTAGAGAAAAGACATGAGAGTATTCAACTTTCAAAAACAGTCTCAAATAACATATGGAATCAGATTGAAAGTGATACAACCACTAAAATTCAGTGACTGAAATTCTTGAAACAAAATTTACAGCACATCTTTTCAAACTTGAAAACCAGATGATCTCAGGAATTAAGCCATCAAACTTTTGATGATTTGAATAAGTAATCCAGAACTAAAAAAACCAAGACCATCACAAAAAAACTGATCAGACAAAGAAATTTAGAGTAGAAGTACAAGATCAATCAACCAAAAGTATTCAGATGAGGTGATATATGATTCAGCAGGAACCTAACCAAAAATGACAATAAAACTTCTAAAACCAACAAGAATAAAGAGCAAATTAATCTGATACAGATCAATCAACACATCATATGAATTCACTCAGATCTATTCCAAACATATACAAATTATTGCTCATAGAGGACAGAACTGCATTCACAAGACAAACTGAACAAGATATAAATCTGTGTCTAAACCAGAAATTTTGATTAGAGTTCCACCGATTCAAGGTTTGAATGTATCCAATAGAAAACACATCCAGTTCTAAGTACCATCTCACAAGTATTCAACTTAGATCAACAAAATACATCACAGAAATTGGCAGAAGAAACTCACATGTTTCCTTCGCTGGCTTCAGGAAAAGAATGTTGATGAACAACCTTTACTGCAGGCACAATCAGGCGCTGGATAATGAATAGTCTTCCTGAAGATCAAACTGTTGCCGATCTGAAAAGAAGCCAACCTCAGGTGTTCATCGTAATTTTCTAGATGCGGGAACAGAACTTTCTGAACAAACGCTGAATAGCTCTAATTCTTGGAGGGTGAACAGAATTCCTGGACGGCCTTTAGCGCATCCGACAAGAACTACTATATGCTATTCACGGTAAGAATTACATCCGGGAGAAATTTTTCTTTGTTTGAAGCTAGCTTTTGCTGTGGAAAAATTCTATTTCAATTGCTCCGGATGTCCTGTTCAGATGGCAGCAAGGAGATATTTATCTCACCTGCTCCAAAGTTTCTAGAAGGCCCATTTTACACAAAGCCCCCTAGAAAGACCCAAAATACATTGCTAAAAAATTAAAACTGAAACTACCCTATTACAATACACCTCTTTTTAGAATATTTTCAGAATATGTATACTCCAAAAATTCTCTAAAAAGTACACACTATGACACTAAAAAATTTAAACTAAAACTTGACACTATTTTATCGAATTAGCAAAAACAATAAACGATTCGATGATTTTCAGCAAAAACCGACAAAGCCTTTTCGACCCTTTGACTCGTGACACCGCTTCGCGACTCCGAGCGCCAGAAAGCCACTTCTGCTCTCGATCCCCTCGAGCCGCCTGAATGCTTGTCTTGGCCTCCCTCTCGCGAACACGATTGACACGCCGTCGCAGTCAGCTGTCGTCTGTCCAAGTCTCGCTCCGTCTCTTCGTGCACTCTTGAGATCTTCTCCAACTTCACCCGACCTCCCTGATCCTCAGCATCAAGCTCCCCGCTCGACCCTCGATCACCCGCCATCGACAGTCGGTCAGCATCTCCACCCTACACAAACAAGACAAGCCAAAACAAGAACATGACGCACTGCCAAAACCCTCGGCAACCAAACCTCCATACCACATCGAAACCCTCGATGCACTCCATATACTCTCGACCACTCATTCGCTCAGATGCTCATCCTTGTCAATCACTGATCATCCAGACTAAAACCACACTTGGTTTCTCAATTAATGTTTCCCAGCAACTTCTGCACATCTCTCTTGCATGTCGGCGCTTCACAGTTTCTAATATTCTCAAGCCTCTTGGGATCAATCTCAATACCTCTTTCATGGATCATGAATCCCAAGAACTTTCCCGCCGACATGCCAAAAGCACATTTAAGCGGGTTCATTTTTAAGCCATACTAACGCATCCTATCAAAAGCAACTCTCAAATTGGCTAAATGGTTTCCCATAGCGTCCGATTCGACTACAACGTCATCGATGTAGACCTCTAGCATAACTCCTAGCAAGTAGTGAAAGATCAAGTTCATAGCACGTTGATATGTGGCACCCATTCTTTAAACCAAACATCATGACAACCCACTCAAACAAGCCAACGAAACCAGGGACATCGAAAGGTTGTCTTGTAGACGTCCTCTTCGACCATAAAGATCTGGTTATAAACAGTGTTGCCATAAAGAAATCTAAGTACCTTGTGTCCTGAAGCATAGTTGATCAGCATGTCGGCTATGGTCATGGGGTACTCATCCTTCAGAGTGGTCTTGTTCATGTCCCTAAAATAAATACACACACAAATCTTGCCACTCCCTTTCTTTTCCACAGGCACAATGTTAGCGACCCATTCAGCATACCTGCATGGCCTAATAAACTCAGCCTTAAGTAATCGCTCTATCTCTTCTTTTACTCGATCATACATGGCCAAATTAAAGCGATGAGGGAGCTGTTTATAAGGCCTAAACCCAGGTTTGATTGGCAGCCGATGCTCCACGAGCTTGTGACTAAGTCCCGGCATCTCGCTATACTCCCATGCGAAACAATTGACATACGACCGAAGCAATTTTATTACTTCGACCTTTTCATCAGCCTGCAAATCTTTGTTTACAAAAGTCGGCCTCGGAATACTGCCATCACCTATATCGATTTCTTCTAAAGGATCGGCCGACGCAAAACCTTGACCTAACTTTTCTACTTCACTAAAATCTTCAATGGCTTCGGCGATACCTTCTTTAGAAGACTGATATTGCTCCACACGAGACTTTAGCCAATCAAGATTAGTTGTACTAGACATGACTACTAGTTTAGGGATAGCCATGCTATAATAGTCGGCTTTACAAACACGGTGACAAAACGCCCCTTGGAAACGCTAACAAAGTCATAATCCGAGAGATCTTTACTTGACAGACACTCTATCTTATAATGGACAGCGTCAATAGACACATTAGCCAAAGCAACCTGGACTAAAGTATTAGCCGGTACAACCTCCACATCATCGTCAGTCCCACTGGATCAAGCACTGGTGCAAAGTAGATGGAATACAACAATTTGCATGAATCAAGTCATGCCCAAGTAGCACACTATAGTTACCTTGCACATCTATGATGAAGAATGCCGTCGGCAACGTCTTGTTGCCCACCGTTAACTCTAGAGAAAGTACATCCTTGGCCTCGGAGCTCTCGCCGTTGAAGCCGTTGAGCGTTAGGTTAGTCCTCATCAAGTCATCTTCATTCTTGCTGAGCTTCTTCAGTAGAGAGTACGACATCAGGTTGATGGTAGTGCCTCCATCTACAAGCATCCTCGAGATCGACTTTTCGTCGATGTGCCCCTTACATAGAGGGGCTTCAAGTTACGAGCCGTATCATCGGGCTTCTCGAAAATAGTCTCCTGTGAGCCGAGGTTCAACTGAGCGACCTCGGCCTCATCCTGCAGAAGGGCAAACTTAGAAGGCAGCGTGAAAATGTTTATGTCCATCAGCGTGAGGAGGGGGCCCCTCGGGACACGGGCGTGTAGTCGTTATCCATCAAATCATCCTCGTCGTCACTCAGAGTAGGAGCCGGGTTGGTTACCGCAACCGACTTCTGCTTCCATACTTGTCTTGCTGCCAATCGGGGATAGATCTCCTCAAATATGGTGTCTCGGTCGTCCTCAGCCTTCTTCTCGCGCATCTCTTGAGCATGAAGGTGTTGTAGTCGCCTCTTTTGGGACTTGGTCATACCCGGTGGCACCCACAACAGCTGCGGCTTAGTGTTGGGTGCTACAACTTTGCTCCTGGATTTTTTAGCCAAACGGGAATTGCTCGAATCGGCCTCGGTAGTTTTGCGCTTGGCGGGGTTGCGTTCTTGCCTCCTGTTAGTCGGACCGGCCCTGGCAGGCCAGTCGGACCAACTGGTGTCGGTCTCCTATAAAGGGCAGGTCAGATCGGCCACAGCATGCCGGTCAGACCAAAGTGGCGAGGGCGGTCTGACGTACCCTAGGGCTACGGTCAAACCGACCATCTTCTCGGGTGGCTTCGGCGGTTCGACTTCGCCTTGCTCCTTGGAGGTCCTCTTAGGGATTGGGACGTCCTGAGACCCCACCTTGATGATCATAGCTTCAGAGTGTGTCTCCAAACGTCCTCGTGGTGTGATGGATAGCCTAGAGAAGACATCGCCGCTTGGAGCGCCCATCTGACCCAGCATGTTATAAAATCAGGGTGGCACAAATGGAGCATTATAATATGGGGTAGAGTACCCGGGAGGCGAAATGCAACATGGTGGCCACTGTGCCATGGACCAATGGTATGGTGGAGGAATCGGTGGCTCCAATGGCTTCGCCCATCGTGGGCCGAACCCTCTCTTTCGAGGAGGGCTCGGCCTCACTGGTGGTCTTGGTCGAGCATTAGCCTTCTCGGCCCTCTCCTGGTGCTTCTGGAGCAGCATGTCATATGTCACCTTAGGTTTCTTGCGGTCTGCAGCCGAAAATGATGTGTTGGTGTTCACTTTCCACACTCCTACATCGGGGTTCTTTGGCACGAGCATGTGTGGGCGTGGCTCCCCGATCATGACCTCTGTAGCGCCCCGATTTATCAAATCGAGACATTATTGAATTTCCATAGAAAAACAATAATACAAGAGGTTCATCATGCGACAATCGTACATACGACAGTATTCATGGTACGCAGACCATATTTATTACATCAAAGTCTTAGTAAAAACAGTAATAAAATAATTAAACAGCGGCATGATGAACATCTTCTTCAGGATTTTTCTTCTCGACTGGGTCGCTACTCCAGACCGTCCTCATAGTAAGCATCCTCTGTGGGGGCCAACGGGTATGAGTACAAAAAGTACTCAACAAGCCACCGCAAATGCAAGTAATAATGCAGGATAATAAACAAGGAAGGGTAATGGCTAACATTGCGGAAAAGTACAGTTTCAGTTATTGCATTTAGTGTAATCATATTTTTAGTCATGCGGAAAAGTAAACATGAATATCAACAACATCAGCTAACTCGAGGAGTACGTTTTACCTCCTCGCACAACAGTCCTTACATGTCAATCCATCATGCACATACATATTCAAAGTAAACTAACTGGGGGATGTCATGCAACCCACCCTTGACCGTGGGCTCGGCTTTTCGAAAAGATTTAAGACTCTAATCAGAGATGTACTACTGTACCCACAAGGCACGCACTCATCCCAAACGAGATGACCCATACGACGGGAACTCATGCCAAAACCTCGGCATGAAATGTTCCAAGCGATAACCACCCGCTCTAGGTTTCGCCGGCGTGCCGGGCCGCATCCCGGCTAACGTCGCACCCCTTTTGCGCCACATTGGTACAAGTCACCCGCAGGTGCAACTTGACCCATCTCCAAATGGTGGCCTCGGTTTGGAACAACCCATACAAAGCCATGATGAAAGTTACAAGATAAGCGTAGAAGTGACCATAAAACCTCAGAAAAGAGCCAAAACGTGTCACTTGGTAATAGATCTCCCCCTTGGGTAAAAACTCATGCAAAGCAAAGCATCTTTGTTGGCAAAAACATCAAAGCATCATGAAAGCAAATTACTCCACCTTAACCAAGCAATCATCCACTCCCCCTTGGGTAAAAACTCATGCAAAGCAAAGCATCTTTGTTGGCAAAAACATCAAAGCATCATGAAAGAAAATTACTCCCCCTTAACCAAGCAATCATCCAAAAGCATCATTTAAACCAAAACCAATGCAAAGAGGGTGTGAGGGTAGAGTATAGATGCAAGCTTATGGAACATGAGTAACTTCAATTACAGTACAAACAAGCATTTGTCTTGAATATTGTCTAAAAGTACTGAATGAATCACTCAGATGAATACTATCTAAACAAAAGCATGAACAATCATTTTCAAATTTTAGAAAATAAAAGAATCACCACTCAAATACTAGACATGGCAAGACATGAGATGCAAAAGCTAATCAAATACTAACTAGATAAGCATATCCCACTACAAGGAGCTTCAGCAAACTTGACATGCAATTGATTCAAGATTTTTGATTTTTTGATTTTTTATTTTAGTGCCAGGGTGTAGCGCCCCGATTTATCAAATCGAGACATTATTGAATTTCAGAAGAAAAACAATAATACAAGAGGTTCATCATGCGACAACGTACATACGACAATATCCATGGTACGCAGACCATATTTATTACATCAAAGTTTTAGTAAAAACAGTAATAAAAATAATTAAAAAACGGCATGACGAACATCTCCTTCAGGATCTTTCTTCTCAACTGGGTCGCTACTCCAGACTGTCTTCATAGTAAGCATCCTCTGTGGGGTCCAACGGGTATGAGTACAAAAAGTACTCAACAAGCCACCACAAATGCAAGTAATAATGTAGGATAATAAACAAGGAGAGGTAATGGCTAACATTGCAGAAAAGTACAGTTTTAGTTATTGCATTTAGTGTAGTTCACATTTTAATCATGCGGAAAAGTAAACATGAACATCAAAAACATCAACTAACTCGAGGAGTACGTTTTACCTCCTCGCACAATAGTCCTTACATGTCAATCCATCATGCACATACATATCCAAAGTAAACTAACTGGGGGATGTCACGCAACCCGCCCTTGACCGTGGGCTCGACTTTTCGAAAAGATTTAAGACTCTGATCAGAGATGTACTACTGTACCCACAAGGCACACACTCATCCCAAACGGGATGACCCATACCACGGGAACTCGTGCCAAAACCTCAGCATGAAATGTTCCAAGCGATAACCACCCGCTCTAGGTTTCACCGGCACGCCGGGCCGCATCCCGGCTAACGTCGCACCCCCTTTTGCGCCACATTGGTACAAGTCACCCGCAGGTGCTACTTGACCCATCTCCAAATGGTGGCCTCGGTTTGGAAAAATCCATACCTTAGTTAGGACTTACCCACTAGACTTGTGGTTAGTACGTAAGTGTATTGCAACGGATCCCTCAGACCGGTCCTTATAGTGCCCCGGGTGCTACCGACCAATGCCCTAGCTTGCACCCGGAACCCACCATGCATCCACTCACAACCACAACTCCAACAACGACATAATTCCATAGAGAAGAAACAATGGGGATCATATAGTAGAACCATGTGCTACGACTCATTTTTATCCTATAGCGATCGTGTCGATACATTGGACACTAGCTAATAACATTTATCATATGGTGACAAGGAGTTTAGGCTTGAGAGCATGGCTTGGGTTGCACATCAAGGTCGGGGGATCCTAAATAAATATATTGTAAGGGTTCATTTGACTAATGCATATATAACCTATGTGTTTTAGCGATAGTTTAATCAAACTTGGGTTCAATATGCTCAAAAGATTGGTTTGGTGACTTGCCTTGTTCAGCAAAAGGAGAGGGAGGGACTTCGGGGAAGTACTCCGGCTCCTCGGCGACGTCGTAGTCTTTTTGATATAGTAAAGTAAAATAAAAAGAACACAACATTCAATCAAACAATATAACATTACATTATAAGCACATAAGTTAAAGTTGGTTTGATTATAAATAAAATAAATTCAATGGTTAAGGTTCTGTGGTTTATTTTATAAATAAATTTTAAAGGAATTAAAGAGTTGTCCTTTCTTTGAAAAGGGTGTTTAAATGTGATTATTGCCATATTAAATTCTCAAATAAGTGTGAAATGAAAAGTTCATGTTAATTTGATGGTTTTCAGTGAATGGACAGAATGGAAATAAATCTAAATTTTTCTGAAGTTTAAACATTTGAATTTATATTTTAATCCTAAAGGCATTTGAATATTCATTTGAATAAACATGAAAAAGTCAAAGTAAACCTACTGTTTTTATTGCATAAACATGTAGAGAATAATATTATGAATTTTCTGAAATTGGAATGGCAATTTTTAGAGTTCAAATGCGCCAGATATGAATTTTACAAGTTTAAACTATTTCTGAAATTCATTTTCAATTTTTAAACCCCTCGGGTCCACGGTGAGCCATGCCCACGGTGAACCCGCGCACTGTGCGAGTGCACCGGGTCGATCTAGACCATCGGATCTAGATCTGATGCGCGAGGGCGAGGCGGGGCGTGTAAGTTGATGTGGACGGCTGAGATTAAAACATCGAACCGGTACGCGATGGACGGCTTAGATGCGATGCGGGGTTTTAAAACTAACGGACTCACGAGATTAAAACGTACCCCTTCGCCGAGATCTAACGGATCAGATTAAATCGCACGCGGGAATTAATCGTCACCGTCGGATCCAGATCGCACGGTCGTGCGTGAATCCGACACGGCACGGGTACTCAACCCGTGCCGGTCGTCTTCTCCGACGACGGCGAGCGGGCTAGCGGCCACGGCGGGCGGCGGCGGTCGATGCTAGGGCCTAAAATGGAAAGAGGGCAATGAGTGGGTCACGAAGGTACCTCGGCGGTGAGAAAAGGTCGATGGAGCTAGGCTGGCGACGAGCGGAGGCGATGGAGGCGTTCGGGTCCTCGGCGGCGATGGGGATCTGGCGGGGTTCGTCGTCGACGGAGGGGTGGCCGAGGTTGGTGAGGTCCCGGCGGTCACGATGGTGGCGACTACGTGGTCGGAGGTGGTCCGGTGCGACGGCGAGCGGTGGCCGGAGGTGAAACAGAGGGAGTGCGCAAAAAGGTGAAGTGCGGGCGCTCTGCTTGGTCTGGGTGCAAAGGGATGCGTGGACCAGACGCGGCGTAGGGCGGTGGTTTAAATAGGGGTACCGGCGGGGGCAGGGAGGGCGCCATCGGGGGGGGGGGGGGGCGTGGGTTAACGCCGGCGACGGTTTCTCTGCATGCGGTGACAGCGGGGGGGGATAGATTACGCGTGGGATTTAAGGGGAGACGGGCAACGTGATACGGGGATTTTAATGTCGGCGAATAAAGGAGGGGAGGGGACCGGCGACGGGCGAATCCGAGGGATTCAATTCAGCCGGCGCCATTTGGGGGCGATGGCGCGAGGTTGAAGATGGTTCTGACGAGCGGGGTCCACTGGCCAGCGAGCGCGGACGAGCGAACGAGAGGACTGACGGGTGGGGCCGCGATGTCGGGTGCGCGCGCGAGGGGAGGTAACGGTGCCGACAGGTGGGGCCGGGCGAGGGTGCAGAGAGGAGGTCACTGACGGGCGGGGTCCACTAGTCAGAAGGCGCGCGAGGGAGTGGGCTGGGCCGGCCGGGAGAGAGAAGGGAGGGGGAGGGCCCAATACTGTTTGAAACTAGTTTCTGATTAAAAATAATTGCAGAAATTGATTGAAAATAATAGGGCTACTTCCATGCTTAGTAAAAATTTATAAAAATTCTCAAAAATATATCTTGGTCTTAGGATAATATACAAAAAGTTTCACCTCTTAATTTGGCCATCTACTCTATGATGTAGTTCAATTGGGTATAAAAGGATATTTAAAGTATTTTCAGAAATATAAATTCCAAGAAATTGAATTTATTGATATTTTTATTTTTTTGGAAATTTGGGGTGTTACAAACCTATCCCCCTTACAAGAATCTCGTCCTCGAGATTGGAACGTTACTCGAATAACTCGGGTATTGGGCTTTTAGTTCGTCTTCCTTTTCCCAAGTGGCTTCTTCGGCGGGATGGTTGTTCCATTGAACCTTGCAGAAGCGAACGACGCGGCTCCTGGTTACTCTCTCCTTGGTCTCCAAGATCTTGATGGGTTTCTCTATGTAGGTCAAGTCTTCTTGGACATTGAGCTGCTGAAGGTCGGCTTGCTCGGTGGGTACACGGAGGCACTTCTTCAGCTGAGAGACATGGAACACATCATGAACTCCTGCCAAGGATGGAGGCAGTTCAAGTTGATATGCCACTTCTCCTTGTCGTCGGAGGATCTGGAATGGTCCGACGTAGCGGGGTGCTAGTTTGCCTTTCTTGTTGAACCTTTGAGTGCCACGGAGGGGAGTGACTCAGAGATAGACATAATCGCCCTCCTCAAAGGCTAGGTCTCTTCGACGGTTGTCGGCATAGCTCTTCTAACGGGATTGGGCTGCCTTCAATCGGTCTCTTATGATTTTGACCTTCTCTTCAGCTTCTCTTAATAGATCGGTCCCAAACAGTTGCGACTCTCCAGTTTGATCCCAGAGCAACGGCGTTCTGCACTTACGCCCGTAGAGTGCATCGAACAGGGGACATTTGTAGGCTGGCTTGATAGATGTTGTTGTAGGAGAACTCCGCATATGGTAAGTTCTTGTCCCACATTCCGCCAAAGTCTAGAGCACAAGCTCTAAGCATATCCTCCAATATCTGGTTGACCCTTTCGGTTTGACCGTCAGTCTGTGGATGATAGGCGGTGCTAAAGTTCAGCCGGGTGCCGAGTTCCTCTTGAAGGTTCTTCCAAAACTTGGAGGTAAACTGACTCCCGCGGTCAGATACAATCTTCTTAGGAACTCCGTGAAGGCACACGATCCGGGTCATATACAACTCAGCCAACTTGGCGACGGTGTAAGTTGTCTTGACCGGAACGAAGTGAGCTACCTTGGTGAGTCGGTCGACGATCACCTAGATAGAATCGTGACCAGCTTGGGTCCTGGGCAGTCCCGTGATGAAGTCCATTCCTATCTCTTCCCACTTCCATTCAGGGACCTTGAGAGGTTGAAGAAGTCCGGCAGGCCTCTGATGCTCTGCCTTGACTCGCCGGCATGTGTCGCACTTGGCCACATACTCTGCTATTTCTCTCTTCATGCTGACCCACCAATATTTCTCCTTCAGATCTTGATACATCTTTGTACTCCCGGGATGGATGGAGTATAACATATCGTGGGCTTCTTGAAGGATGAGGGTCTTCAACTCAGGTTTGTCGGGTACACAGATCCGGTTTCCGAACCAGATGGTACCATGCTCGTCCTCGGAAAATCCGGGGGCTTTACCCCTCCTCATGTTCTGCTGGATCTCCAGGATGTCCGGGTCTTCCTTCTGCTTTTCTCGGATATGGTCTATTAAGACAGGCCAAGATTCCAAGGCAGCGAGGTACGCTCGAGTGGTGATCCCTAGATTTAGCCTTTCCATCTCCTTATATAGTAAAGGAGCTTGGTCCTGAATCATGATGGCATTGTAGTACCCTTTTCGACTAAGGGCGTCTGCCACCACATTGGCCTTGCCTGGATGATAATGGATGCCCAAGTCATAATCCTTGATCACTTCCAACCATCTCCTTTGCCCGAGATTCAGATCTGGTTGGGTGAATATGTACTTGAGGCTCTTGTGGTCGGTGAAGACCTCACACCGATTCCCCACAAGGTAATGTCTCCATATCTTCAAGGCATGAACCACGACTGCTAATTCCAGGTCGTGGGTCGGGTAGTTCAGCTCATGCGGCCTTAGCTGTCGGGAGGCGTAGGATATCACTTTCCCTTCTTGCATTAAGACGCATCCCAATCCTTGACGAGAGGCATCACAGTAGACGTGGAAGTCTTTCCGGATGTCTGGCAGAGTCAGAATAGGGGCTGACACTAGCTTCTTCTTGAGGGTCTGGAAGCTTTCTTCGCAGTCGGGGGTCCATTCAAACTTCACTTCCTTCTGCAAAAGTCTGGTCATAGGTTTGGCGATCTTGGAAAAATTCTCGATGAACCGGCGGTAGTATCCGGCCAATCCGAGAAAACTCCGGATCTCGGTCACGGTTGTGGGCTGTAGCCAGTTGGTTACCGCTTCAACGGTGGTTGGGTCCACTGCTATTCCTCCGGCAGATATAACAGGGCCGAGGAACTTCACCTCTGACGACCAAAATTCACATTTGCTGTACTTGGCATACAATTGCTGCTCCCTTAGCTTTCCGAGGGTCAGACGGAGGTGAGTCTCGTGGTCTTCCTTGGTCTTGGAGTAAACGAGGATATCGTCGATGATACCACGATGAACTTATCCAAGAACTCCATGAATACATTGTTCATCATGTTCATGAAAAAGGCCGGGGCATTCGTGAGTCCGAACGACATCACTGTGTACTCGTAGAGTCCATAGCGGGAGGTGAAGGCAGTCTTGGGTATGTCTTCTTCCCTAATCCTCAATTGGTGATAACCTGACCTGAGGTCAATCTTGGAAAACACCGAGGATCCTTTCAGCTGATCGAACAGATCGTCGATCCGAGGCAGTGGATACTTGTTCTTGATGGTTACGTCGTTCAAGGCTCTATAGTCCACGCACATCCTCTTGGTCTTGTCCTTCTTCATGGCAAATATGACCGGTGCACCCCAGGGTGAGGTACTCGGTCGAATATACCCTTTTTGCTCTAGGTCTTCGATGTTGCTCTTGACTTCAGCTAGTTCATTAGCGGCCATCCGGTATGGGCGCTTGGAGATTGGAGTGGTCCCAGGGACAAGTTCGATTCTGAATTCGATGTCCCGCTTGGGAGGCATTCCGGGTAGTTCTTCAGGGAAAACATCCGCAAACTCCTTGACTATAGGTACCTCTTCAAGAGCTATCGAGCAAAGGGATGCTCCGAGTGGCTTGCGGCTGGTCATCCGAAAGGTGACGGTTGCGCCTTCAGGGTTGGTCACTGTGACGGATTTGTTGGCACAGTCGATCACTCCCTTGTGCTTCATCAACCAATCCATCCCTAGTATGAGGTCGAGTCCGGTGCATTGGATGAGGACTGGCTCGGCCCGAAACAGTACTCCTTGGATGTCAATTTGAACCTTAGGGCTGTATAAGCGGGCTAAGGTCCTATTGCCGGGAGTGGCAATCACCATGGGAATGGGTAGAGGGAGCACGTCCAGTTTGTTTGTTTTCACAAAATCTTCCGAGACGAAGGAGTGGGTTGCTCTAGAGTCAAATAATATTATGGCCGGTACATAATTCACAGTAAACGTACCGAGCACGACTTCAGGAGCCTCCTGAGCTTCTTCCGCGCTGATGTGGTTGACGCGGGCACGAACTGCCTGGTTGGGTGCCGCGCCTTGAGTCTGCTTGGGGTGGGGACACTGGTGCGAATAGTTCCCTTCCTTGCGGCAGTTGAAGCAGACGACCGGCCTCCCTTGGCGATCCTTCAAGATCGGGCCTTGGCGGCTGGCGTCGGCTGAGCGGCCGGAGCTGGTGGGGCGGGGCGAGGATGCCCGGCGTTGGACCCACTGGCGGCGTGAGGTGGCCTGAAGGCGGGCCGAGGATGGTAGGCGGGCGCTGGTGGCGGAGGGACGAAGCGGGGCCTCTGAGAGTTTGCCTGCTGATGCTTGAAGGTGATCATCTTCCTCTTCTTGAGGTCCAGCCTGTTCTGCTCAGTCTCTTGGATGAGCGCTTTGTTGACTAGCCGTTGGAAGTCGGCGTAGTCGGTGGCGACGAGCTGGATGGACAGCTCATCCTTAAGTCCCCGAAGGAACTTGGCTTGGCGGAGGGCATCGGTGCGCACTTCCTTCGGTGCGTAGCGGGCGAGGCGGTTGAACTCATGGAGGTACTCCATGACGGTCCGGTTGCCTTGTTGCAGGTCGCGGAACTCCTGCTGTTTCACCGCGATGACACCGGCGGGGATGTGGGCGGCACGAAAAGCGATGGTGAACTCTGCCCAAGTCACCACGTGGTCCTCTGGCTGGGACACACGATAGTTGTCCCACCATTCAGCGGCGGGACCCTGGAGCTGGTGAGTGGCGAAGGCCACTCGCTCCCGGTCGGTGCAGGGGAGGAGGTCGAGCTTCTTTCCGATGGTGCGAAGCCAATCTCCGGCCTCCATCGGGTTGGTGGTGCTTGAGAAGATGGGCGGGCGCACGCGCAGGAACTCTGAGAGTTGCGGAGCAGGCGCGGGTGCTGGTGCGCGAGGGGTGGGTTCCCCGTTCTGCAGACGGTCCAACTGAGCCTGTTGGTTCTGCATTTGGGTGAGGAGGGCGGTGATCAGTTGGTTTTGATTCGCCATCATCTCCACCAAGGTGGGGTGGTTGGCGGAAGGCGACCCAGACTGACGCGGGCCCGTTGCACCCCAGTTGGGTACAACACCCTCGGGCGCATCACGGCTTCCTCCTGCTTCGTTGCTGGAGCCGGTGTTCTAGTGGTCGGCCATCTTCTGAATTCATAAGGTTATAAGGCAAAAATTTGACAACACAATTAACAAGAATAGTTCATGCATATAAATTAAGTGGTAAGAATGTTCATTACAATCAAGTTCTTATTCTACCCACAACACACTCGTCGTGGGTAGCACCACATACAAAATAATGCTTTTTATTTAAATAGCGACTCCTAACGCCTACTCGCCACCGGAGGCGGTCTCCGTGCTCTCGGAACCACGAGTACGCGGCTCCGAAGGGATGGAGGGCTCGAGAAAATTCTCGATGATGGAGTCGGAGACGAGGCTGGGGCGTGGTGCAGGGGCGCTGGTGGAGGGTCTGGCGGGGGAGGGTCGTGGCGGGATCCTCTTGGGGCGAGGGAGGGGCTCACGGATGGGCTTCTTCTTCCTGGGAAGAAGAGGAACCATCTCCGCAATATCCTTCTGCAGCTGCATGATCTTGCGCTGCAGCTCGCCGTTCTGTTGGATCAAGTTCTTCGTTTCTTCACGAAGGAACTCAACCGCCTCATGGTGCTCGTCGGCGTCGAGCACCTCCTCGGTGTGGAGATCGTCCATGGCCTGTAGAAGACGCGACTGCCGGGCCATGACCGGATCACGCACGGAGTGAACTCCGAGGTAGATGCTACGGTGGGTGCCGGGAGTACGCTTCGGCACAAGCCGAAAGGACGAGTTCTGAAGACGATCGTCGTAGATCATCCTCAGCTCCATGAGGGCCTGGAGGGCGACTCGTTGACACGCGACGTCGAAAGTCGGGCCTCCAAGTGCTGTGGTGTAGGGCGGCAGGTGTTCTCCGGAGCCGTGGACGGTGAGGGAAACGTCGCAAGGCCCGGCGAACTCGTCGGGATACACTCCTTGGAATTCGGGTTCGAAGAGGAACCCGAGGAAGGTGAGCATCATACGGAGCTCCCGGACGAAGCCCTCGTAGTGGCGGCAGTAGCTGTGGACTTGGTATACAGGCATCTAGAAAACAACAAGTTGAATAAAAGTGAGGAGAGGAACAAAGTTTATAAAGTAGATTTTTCGAGAAATAATTTCCTGTGACTAATGGCTAGGCGGGTCTATTTGGCTTCCTACGGTCAACTTGGCTCTGATACCATCTTGTAGCGCCCCTTTTTATCAAATCGAGACATTATTGAATTTCCATAGAAAAACAATAATACAAGAGGTTCATCATGCGACAATCGTACATACGACAATATTCATGGTACGCAGACCATATTTATTACATCAAAGTCTTAGTAAAAACAGTAATAAAATAATTAAACAGCGGCATGACGAACATCTTCTTCAGGATTTTTCTTCTCGACTGGGTCGCTACTCCAGACTGTCCTCATAGTAAGCATCCTCTGTGGGGGCCAACGGGTATGAGTACAAAAAGTACTCAACAAGCCACCGCAAATGCAAGTAATAATGCAGGATAATAAACAAGGAAGGGTAATGGCTAACATTGCAGAAAAGTACAGTTTCAGTTATTGCATTTAGTGTAATCATATTTTTAGTCATGCGGAAAAGTAAACATGAATATCAACAACATCAGCTAACTCGAGGAGTACGTTTTACCTCCTCGCACAACAGTCCTTACATGTCAATCCATCATGCACATACATATTCAAAGTAAACTAACTGGGGGATGTCACGCAACCCACCCTTGACCGTGGGCTCGGCTTTTCGAAAAGATTTAAGACTCTGATCAGAGATGTACTACTGTACCCACAAGGCACGCACTCATCCCAAACGAGATGACCCATACCACGGGAACTCATGCCAAAACCTCGGCATGAAATGTTCCAAGCGATAACCACCCGCTCTAGGTTTCGCCGGCGTGCCGGGCCGCATCCCGGCTAACGTCGCACCCCTTTTGCGCCACATTGGTACAAGTCACCCGCAGGTGCAACTTGACCCATCTCCAAATGGTGGCCTCGGTTTGGAACAACCCATACCTTAGTTAGGACTTACCCACTAGACTTGTGGTTAGTACGTAAGTGTATTGCAACGGATCCCTCAGACCGGTCCTTATAGTGCCCCGGGTGCTACCGACCAATGCCCTAGCTTGCACCCGGAACCCACCATGCATCCACTCACAACCACAACTCCAACAACGACATAATTCCATAGAGAAGAAACAATGGGGATCATATAGTAGAACCATGTGCTACGACTCATTTTTATCCTATAGCGATCGTGTCGATACATTGGACACTAGCTAATAACATTTATCATATGGTGACAAGGAGTTTAGGCTTGAGAGCATGGCTTGGGTTGCACATCAAGGTCGGGGGATCCTAAATAAATATATTGTAAGGGTTCATTTGACTAATGCATATATAACCTATGTGTTTTAGCGATAGTTTAATCAAACTTGGGTTCAATATGCTCAAAAGATTGGTTTGGTGACTTGCCTTGTTCAGCAAAAGGAGAGGGAGGGACTTCGGGGAAGTACTCCGGCTCCTCGGCGACGTCGTAGTCTTTTTGATATAGTAAAGTAAAATAAAAAGAACACAACATTCAATCAAACAATATAACATTACATTATAAGCACATAAGTTAAAGTTGGTTTGATTATAAATAAAATAAATTCAATGGTTAAGGTTCTGTGGTTTATTTTATAAATAAATTTTAAAGGAATTAAAGAGTTGTCCTTTCTTTGAAAAGGGTGTTTAAATGTGATTATTGCCATATTAAATTCTCAAATAAGTGTGAAATGAAAAGTTCATGTTAATTTGATGGTTTTCAGTGAATGGACAGAATGGAAATAAATCTAAATTTTTCTGAAGTTTAAACATTTGAATTTATATTTTAATCCTAAAGGCATTTGAATATTCATTTGAATAAATATGAAAAAGTCAAAGTAAACCTACTGTTTTTATTGCATAAACATGTAGAGAATAATATTATGAATTTTTTGAAATTGGAATGGCAATTTTTAGAGTTCAAATGCGCCAGATATGAATTTTACAAGTTTAAAAGTATTTCTGAAATTCATTTTCAATTTTTAAACCCCTCGGGTCCACGGTGAGCCAGGCCCACGGTGAACCCGCGCACTGTGCGCGTGCACCGGGTCGATCTGGACCGTCGGATCCAGATCCGACGCGCGAGGGCGAGGCGAGGCGCGTAAGTTGACGTGGACGACTGAGATTAAAACATCGAACCGGTACGCGATGGACGGCTTAGATGCGATGCGGGGTTTTAAAACTAACGGACTCACGAGATTAAAACGTACCCCTTCGCCGAGATCTAACGGATCAGATTAAATCGCACGCGGGAATTAATCGTCACCGTCGGATCCAGATCGCACGGTCGTGCGTGAATCCGACACGGCACGGGTACTCGACCCGTGCCGGTCGTCTTCTCCGACGACGGCGAGCGGGCTAGCGGCCACGGCGGGCGGCGGCGGTCGATGCTAGGGCCTAAAATGGAAAGAGGGCAATGAGTGGGTCACGAAGGTACCTCGGTGGCGAGAAAAGGTCGACGGAGCTAGGCTGGCGACGAGTGGAGGCGATGGAGGCGTTCGGGTCCTCGGCGGCGACGGGGATCTGGCGGGGTTCATCGTCGACGGAGGGGTGGCCGAGGTTGGTGAGGTCCTGGCGGTCATGATGGTGGCGACTACGTGGTCGGAGGTGGTCCGGTGCGACGGCGAGCGGTGGCCGGAGGTGAAACAGAGGGAGTGCGCAAAAAGGTGAAGTGCGGGCGCTCTGCTTGGTCTGGGTGCAAAGGGATGCGTGGACCAGACGCGGCGTAGAGCGGTGGTTTAAATAGGGGTACCGCGGGGGCAGGGAGGGCGCCATCGGGGGGGGGCGTGGGTTAACGCCGGCGACGGTTTCTCTGCATGCGGTGACAGCGGGGGGGGGGGGGGGATAGATTACGCGTGGGATTTAAGGGGAGACGGGCGACGTGATACGGGGATTTTAATGCCGGCGAATAAAGGAGGGGAGGGGACTGGCGACGGGCGAATTCGAGGGATTCAATTCAGCCGGCGCCATTTGGGGGCGATGGCGCGAGGTTGAAGACGGTTCTGACGAGCGGGGTCCACTGGCCAGCGAGCGCGGACGAGCGAACGAGAGGACTTACGGGTGGGGCCGCGATGTCGGGTGCACGCGCGAGGGGAGGTAACGGTGCCGACAGGTGGGGCCGGGCGAGGGTGCAGAGAGGAGGTCACTGACGGGCAGGGTCCACTAGTCAGAAGGCGCGCGAGGGAGTGGGCTGGGCCGGCCGGGAGAGAGAAGGGAGGGGGAGGGCCCAATACTGTTTGAAACTAGTTTCTGATTAAAAATAATTGCATAAATTGATTTAAAATAATAGGGCTACTTCCATGCTTAGTAAAAATTTATAAAAAATCTCAAAAATATATCTTGGTCTTAGGATCATATACAAAAAGTTTCACCTCTTAATTTGGCCATCTACTCTATGCTGTAGTTCAATTGGGTATAAAAGGGTATTTAAAGTATTTTCAGAAATATAAATTCCAAGAAATTGAATTTATTGATATTTTTATTGTTTTGGAAATTTGGGGTGTTACAACCTCCTTCCCTTCAGTGGACTCGGCCTGCTCGGGCCGAATCAGCACCTTCTTCCCATTGAGATTAATAGTGTTCATGGGGAAAGGGTCCTGGTCGAGCTTCATCTTTGTATTTGTGTCCAATTTCAACCGTCCTTCTTCTATGGCCGATTGAACCTGCCGACGAAAAACATTGCAATCATTAGTAGAGTGGGAATAGGAATCATGCCACTTACAATAAGCCCATTTCTTCAAGTCATCGACCGTCAGAATGTTGTGACCCTTCGGTAACCTGATGAGTTTGTTCTTCAACAAAAAATCAAATATCTTATCGCATTTGGACACATCAAAAGAATACTTCACCTCACTAGGCCGTTTCTTAGTCGGAGACAGCCATAACTCAGTGCAAGTGATGGGCTTGGCCTTGCTAGACCAAGTCCACTCTGCAGTGTACATATCGGGCGAGTCATCCTCGCTCTCCGATGATTCCTCATCGGAGTGCTCCATGACGTGCACCTCGGCCTTAGGTTTGTTAAATGTCTTGGTGAATCTTCTACTTTTGGCTCGGCTTTCCTGAACCAGGGCCTTCTACAGTACTTGACTAACATCGAAGAAATCCTGGCCATCTAGTTTTTCTTTAAGTTCAGAGTGTAGATCGTTAAAAGCTAGGTCGGCTAAGTCCCTATTGGAGATGTTCAAAGTAAAACATCGGTTTCTAGTGTCCCTAAAACTCTTAAAGTACTCAGAGACACTCTACTTAGTCTTCTGTCTAATCGATGTCAAGTGTGATAGTCATGGAATTTCTGCTCCAACTGGGCCCAAGTCTGTACGGAGTTCGGTGGTAACGCCAAAAACCAAGTGAACGTGGTGTCGGAAAGTGATAGAGAAAACAACCTAAGTTTCAAAGTATCCAACCCACTAGCTTTGCCACACTGCGCTAAGAACCGACCTATGTGCTCTAGGGTGGTTTTGCTACCTTCACCATCAAATTTGGTAAACTCAGGCACCCTAAATACTCGTGGGTATGGGATGGTGTCGAAATAATTGGGGTACGACTTTTGATAAACCCTACCCCATCCTCTGGGCGTCCATCCCACAACCTCTCTAAATAGCACATGAATCCGCTCGTCAATGTCGTCTAAACCTCCTACTTGTGCGCCTCTCTCGTGGGGGGGCACGACACGTGGTGGTATGTCATGGTGTTAGCCATGCGGCTCCTCCTCTTGTGGTGTGCGGGTGTGCGGGAGTAGGAGGTGCAGGTAGCACAAGGAGAGGTAGTGCAGGCATGGGCTACGGCGACCATGCATAATACGTGGTAGGGGCAGTCTGACTGGCCATAGGGCCGGTCTGACTGAGGGCATAATGGCCGGTTGGACCGACCTGATGGCTGGTTTGTCTGACTGTTGTCGCTTGAGTAATCCGGCACATGTCGGTCTGACCGGCCCAGTAGCCGATCTGACCGATAGGGTCATGTGGGACCTCGGCAATTGATGGCGTGGCCGAGGACACAACAACCTTTCCGGTACTCCCATCGGTTCTACTGTATATGCGGTGAATAGGGGGTACACTAGCTATTGGAGTGGGGGAAATGGCTTCAGAAAAGTCGAATCTCTTAAACATCGCCTCCATCTTCGTGTCCAATTTTGTATCCAACTTTGAGTCAACCGTGGCTTCTACGCAGTTTGCAAAGGTAGCACTAATGGCCTGGTCAACAGTGTTGGCTATCTTTTGCTCGAGGTCCTAGGAGGACATTTGAGGAGATGATGGTGTTACCTTAACCCCAAAGAGGTTGGGGACGTTGCCGTCGCACTTGACGAAGCCCCCTCGGGTCTTGGTGAAGCAGCCAAGAAAAAGAGTGTGCAGCTCCCTTGTCCTAGCCTCGAGCTCTACCCTATCCTTCTCGGAGAGGTCCTCAATGGTGGGTATGATGATGTTGCTATCATCAATCTCTGAGCTTCCCACTGGATCCATCGACATCGGGGGTCCCGTCGATGTAGAGGTAACAGGTCTACCCATCGCCGATGTAGATGTACTTGTCATGTTTGTCCCCAGCGGAGTCGCCAAAAAGTGTGTTGACACAAAAACCTGCCCCCATACTTGGGTCAGTTCGACGATCCAAAAATGTCACGAGACGTTGACATCACATTTCGACAATCCTTAAACCATGGTAAGGGGACTAACGGAGTCACCATGCAATTAAATAATAATAATAGTCTAAAATTACTGAATTAACCGAAGTATTGAAAAATAGCTAAAACCATATAAATAACCTAACTAAACCCAACCGGCTAGAACAGGGCCGCTTAGACCGAAGCCTACTGAGCGGTCAGACTGGCTAGGGGTGCCCGGTTGGACCGAAGGAACACTGCCGGTCTGACCAGCAGTGCGAAGCCCTCACCAAAGGGGGCCTTCGTCACACGGGTCAGACCATAAATGGCCGAAGGGGTCGGGGTACTTCGGCGCGAGGACACCTCCAGCGCGAAATAAACTCCAACGTGAATATACCTTCTGTGCGTAGGGCTCCTCGGAGCCTCATGCCACCGGTCGGACCGCGGTGTGTTGGCACGTTAGATGACGGCACGACATGGGTCGGTCAGGACCAGGAAGTGACCTCTGGTCAGACCGACTGCTCTTGGAAAGCGGTCTCCGGGCTCCGGCGACCATCCTCCCATGGATGGATCACAGCCAAACTCCTTGGAGGAGATGACGATGATGAATTACTGCAAAAAATACTAAGATATCATAGTAATTCGGCCAGGGGACTAATTTACTAATAAAAAATGATAAAACCGATAGAAATTCGTTACGTGGATGAGACAGACGATTCACGAGTGAAACCGAAAAGGACTTACCGTGATTACAATGCGGCAGGACGGATGGTTTACAACGCAAACCAACAAAGATGTACGTGCTAGGCTAAAACTAGGGCAAAGAAAGTAAATGCGATTCAAAGAAGATAATAGATTGGATCTATCGGGGTTTTTTTGGGGGGGAGCTCCTTGAATCGGCCTTGCCTCTGTTTATAGAGGTGGGCCATATGTTCCTGGGCTTCTAATTGGAATTGTGCACAAGTCCAAGTCATCCAAATTAATTAGGGGTAAAAATCCCCTAGAATTATCTAATTGGCTCGGACTCGGGTTGGGACGGTTTGACCGAGCCCATATGGCTGGTCTGACCGGGCCTACATGGTCGGTTGGACTAGCCTGTGCCAGGTCTCGGCATATTTTCGGCAAAACTACCAAAAAGTGATATTTTGATAATCTTGACCATTAATGCCATTTTTTCTATCAACACTATTCTTAGGGCACCCGCATCGTCCATGAACCCGATAATTAACACTGCCCTTTCGGGAATGGGGCGTCGATATGATCAGCCAAATCTACCAAGCATCTAGTAAAGGACATAGGTTCATATTGGCAGCTATTGATTATTTCACAAAATGGGTAGAGGTCATTCCCCTCAAAAGGATTACTTCTGCTGATTCCATTCAGTTCATCGGGGAACATATAATATATCAGTTTGAGATTGCACAGACTATAAGCACCGATCAGGGGACAATTTTCATATCGGAGGAGTTCCAACAATTCGTAGCCAGTATGGGAATTAAGCACTTAAATTCATCACCATATTATACACAAGCTAATTGTTGGGGGAAAATACTTCATCCCCTAAGATCTTCAAGATTACAAGACAAAGACAACTCATGAGCTCGGAGTCCAAGACTTGTCTCCGCACTGATGAAGAGTTATGGCCGGAGGGCCTGCCTAGACTCCGGTTCGAAGATACACTTCGAAGGCTCCACCTCAATAGTGGAAAACAACCAGCAAGGATAGAAGACTTATCTTCTTTCTGATTAAATTAGTCTTTTACCATTTTAGCCCTATTAGAGGTACCGAAATAGTTTCCACTATGTCGGTTGTAATTGAGGGGTAAAAAGGTCTTTTCCTTAAAGTTTTTACCTATAAATACCCCCATTCTCAACCTGTAATAGGGATCGAATATTCAGATATTCAATACACATCTTCGAACTACTTCGAGCTATTATCCAATACGGAGGCTTGAGATAGTCTGCTTCACAAACACTTCGTTTGTTAGTTCTTAATCTTAGAAAACCTTTTAGCGTAATCTTTTACGCCAACACTAATGGTCAGTCTGAAGCATCCAACAAGTGTTTGATCAAGCTAATAAAGCGTAAGTTCAATGAGCAATCGAAGCATTGGCATTAGTCTATATCAGAAGAACTTTTGGCTTATCAGATGGCACGACACAGATCTACTCAAGTACCACCATATCAGTTAGTCTATGGCCATGAAGAGGTACTACCTTGGGAAAATAACATTGGCTCAAGAAGGATTGCACTACAAGACCAACTCACAACCGATGATTATTATAATTTAATGTCGAATGGCTTAAATGATCTGGCACAGGTCTGATTGAGAGCCCTTGAGAAGATCGAAGAGAACAAAGCAAGAGTTGCCAGGTTTTACAACGAGAAAGTGGTGTCTAATTCATTTGAACAGGGAGAACTCATGTGGAAACTTATCATATCGATCGAGTCTAAGGACAATCGGTTCGATAAGTGGTCACCTAATTGGGAAGGACCATTTTGAATACATCGAGTGGTGCCTAGCAATGCCTATCTGCTAAAAGGATTGGACGGAGAAGTGATCAGAAAGGCATTGAATGGAAAGTATCTAAACAAGTATTTCCCGAGCATTTGGATAAATGCCTAATGATCTACACGCAAGCATCAAATAGCCGATATCGATGGTATCGCCTTTACATGGCTGATGGTGAAGCATTGCCCTTAGATGCAAAAAACTCAAGACCAAATCAAGGGATCAATGAAAATATATAGCAAAAGCATAATGTTTTGAGTTACAAGTCAAAGATCTAATACAAAGAGAATGTAAACAAGAGTGCGGTGAATGGCCTCGATTGTCCATAGTCGGATTGCATTGATGCTCCGAAGGATAGCCCGATCCTCAACGTCTGAGCCGAGGATGTCTTGAATGGTGTGGCATGATCAAGGGTCAAGCGAGGAGCTCGATGCCAGAGGATCAAGGATGCCGGGTGAAGTTGGAGATGATCTCAGGAGTGCACGAGGAGATAGAGCAATACATGGATGAACGGATAGTCGAGACAAAGTGACGGTCAAGTCAGTGAAAGGGAGGCTAGTGCAAGTGATCAGGCGGCTTGAGGGGATCGAGAATGGGAGAGACTTGCTAGCGGTCGAGTTCGCGGATTGACGTCACATGTCAGCGATCGAGGAGGCTTTGTCGGTTTTTGCTGAAAACCGTCACATCAGAAAATGTTTTTAATTCTAGTAATTAGGAGTTTATTTTTTCTGTTTAGTCGTCTAGATTAAGTGTAATATTTTTGTATTTTTTGGAATTTTCAAATTCTGAAAAATATTAAAAGAATAGGGTCAATGATGTAATAAATTAGGAGTACACTTTATGTATCTTTCAGAATTTATAATTCTGAAAATACATTATGGAATTTAGGTAAATACCTACAACTTTTACCCTAATGGCATTTTGGAGAATTCCTTAATCGGCTTGCCTATATAAAGGACCCAAAGGCCTAGGGTTTAGGTGATTTTTATGGCTGTCATTTTGGGGCTACCAACCACAAAAATGCTGATTAGTTCTATCATTTTTGCTCAGCCATTTTTCTTGTGTATACACTGTTCATCGCATTAAAGAATTTAGGCGTGCCAGATATGAAACAGTGTAGCGATCGTTCCAGCGAAGGGAGTGCTAGCGCAGGTACTGTTCATCCTTTGAGATTCACTTTTGGAGCTGATATTTGAGCAGTTTTTGTGCTGTTTTTGAACCTGAGTTCGACATAACTTTTGTTGTCCAAGTTTCAAGGATTCCATTTTTGAAGTTTGCAACAGTTTTTGACCACTTTTTCATAGAGTTTTTTGTTCATCTATATGCTATAAAAATTATGGAAGGTGGTCATTTGCTGAAAATCATTAAGGCTGAAAGTTGATTCTAGAAAATTCTGTTATTACTCCTGGATTTGGCTATACATCTTTGATTTTTCTTGGCTTGCTTTTTTTGCTGTGAAGGTGGCTGTCATTTGAGACTTTTTGGGTGTCTGTAATTTTGGGGGGGGCTACACATTTTGAAGCAGAAATTTTAGGGAAACATTTCAATTCAGAAATATATTATCTATCCTCCCATTTCTCTCTGTCTCCAGACAAGATCAGCCACTGCCCCGTTCATCGGTGTGCACAGCTCTAGGAGCTTCCTTGTCTGATCGACTATAGGAGTAGCCTAGTCATTTTCGTTGTGGGATCGGAATAGGCGACTAGAGGGAGAGTGAATAGGTGCCTCGACACTTTCTTTCGAATGTGATGGCCTGTTCAAATCACCCAACGCACCTCTAATAGATTGCAATATCAAACTTGATACTCAGTTGAAAACAGATTTAAAATCAAACCAATTTCAAAATCTGATATTAGATGATGAATCAATTGAGTTACAAGATTTCTGAAAGAATCCTAAAAAAGAATAGATACTCCAAATTCAAAACAGATTATTTAATCAGGTTTTCTAATCACTTCCAATTCTGAAAATTTTCAGTTCTAATCAATTTCAGTTTTGACTAACAATGAATTCAAGTTTTAGCTCAATCAACAAAATCTGAAACAGCTTCAAGGAATTAGAGCCTATTCAAACAATTGATATAATTCAGAACACAGTTTTCAAATGAAACAATTTTTATCACACAATATCTGAAAGCTACACTACTGAAACTGAATCAGTACACTCAAGATGAACAGAGTTTCCTGCTGTACCACAACTGAAATCTCAGGAAACCTTTGAAGTGCAGGTTCAAATATGAATCAGATCAGAGTTCTTGTCATTTCAGAATAGCTACTGTTCTGAGTCTGAAAACAACTAGGATTGAAACATATACTGCACACAGATTTTAGAGTATAGAATTGCCAAAATTTCTTGCAATCACCACTTAAATTCAAGATGCATATATTGAAAATTGTTCAGCACATCAAGATGTTCATACATTCATATAACAAAACCATGATTCTGTCCACAAAATAAATCCTGAGACAATTCTGATAATTAACATTTTAGATTCTGATCAAAACTGGTTCAGATTGAAAAGCAATAGATTAACTATTATCCAGATACAAACAACACTATTTATCCTTATCTTCAGCTTCTAATCAACCAAAACTACATTCAAAAGGATAAGTCTCAGTTCAAAACTGATTAAGACAGATAGAATTTGAGTAAACCAGAAACTAGAAGGACTTTGAAGAAACTTCAACCGAGAGGAACTTCTAAACTACTGAACCAGTTCTCCAACCAATCAATCAAAAACTTCAGAACTTGAAACACAAAAAAAATTGGTCTGACTTCAACCAGAGTTAAACTACATGTTCATCCTTATCTTGATTCATAGAAATGGATTTCTTGAGTCAGAACACAGCACAACTCCTATGAAGTCTGTTCAAGTTCAATCTGAGAAGCAACAGACCGCAAGAAATTTTTGCAAAGAAAAGCCATGCTCAAACCATATAGATAGATGAGTTAATTCTAAGCACAATCAAACAGTGAATACATGACAGTATCGTAAAGTGCACACAAAAGCATGTATATATAAAAGCATATAATCATGTTTCAGAAGCATATGCAAACACACAACTCCCCTCACATGATGTCATAAGGATGACAAATGCCAAGCTCTCCCCTCAAAAATGCAAAGCGAGAAGCATCGAGAGGCTTGGTGAAAATATCTGCAAGCTGATTCTGAGTATCGACAAAACGCAATTCAATATCGCCTTTTTCATTGTGCTCTCTTAAAAAGTGATAATGCACGTCAATGTGTTTGGTCCTAGAATGTTGTGCTAGGTTTTTTGCTAAACTGATTGCACTTGTGTTATCGCAAAATAATGGAACACGTGAAAACTCCAACCCAAAGTCCCGCAATGTAGAAACCATCCACAAAATCTATGCGCAACAGCTAGCGGCAGCTACATATTCAGCCTCAGCTATAGACTGTGCCACGCTAGACTGTTTGCGTGAAGACCAACACACAAGAGATGACCCCAGAAAATGACACGTCCCAGAAGTACTCTTACGATCAATCCGGCAACCAGCCAAGTCAACGTCAGAAAAACCTCTCAAGCATAATGAAGATGATGCAGAATACCAAATACTGAATTCAAGAGTATGCTTGAGGTACCTTAAGATGCGTATGATAGCTTGACGATGTGACGCCCTGGGAGAAGCCTGAAAACGAGCGCGCAGACACACAACAAAGTGTATGTCTGGCCTCGTAGCCGTCAAGTATAGAAGTGAGCCGATCATGCTGCGATACTCCTTCTGGTCCACTTCTTCTCCGTATTCATCTAGATCAAGAGCAATAGAAGTACCCATTAGGGTAGCAAGAGGTTTAGCGTCAGACATGTCAAAACATTTAAGCAAATCTCTAGTGTATTTTGTTTGATGGAAAAAGTTCCTTGTTTGCTTTGTTTGATCTGCAAACCAAGGAAGAAAGTCAGCTCGCCCATCATCGACATCTCAAACTCCCCACTCATCGATTCTACAAACTCGGCAACAAGTGTATGAGATGAACCACCAAAAATTATATCATCGACATATATCTGAACGAGTAGGAAGTCTTTGCCATGCATGAGAGTGAACAAAGTTTTGTCAACAGACCCCATTTTGTACCCATGCTCAATCAAGATCGTCCCAAGGCGGTCGTACCAGGCCCTCGGTGCTTTTTGAGCCCATAGAGTGCTTTGTGAAGTTTAAAGACTATATGGGGGTACTTGGGATCCTCAAAGCCAGGAGGCTACTTGACATACATGTCCTCCCCTATGAAACCATTCAGAAACGCGCTTTTGACATCCAAAGTTTAAAGTTGCGCGAAGAGGCAAAAGCAAGCAAGATCCTAATGGCCTCAAGTTGAGCTACCAGTGCAAAAGTTTCTCCAAAATCAACCCCCTCGACTTGAGAATACCCTTGAGCCACTAGCCTAGCTTTGTTTCTCACTATCGCCCCATCCTCCCCCTGTTTGTTTTTGAAAATCCATTTTGTACCAATTATGTGAATGTTAGGGGGTGGATCAACGAGAATCCAAACCTGATTTCTATCAAAATTTTCAAGTTCCTCATGCATGGCATTGATCCAACTCGCATCAGACAAAGCATGACTAACATCTAATGGTTCAAAATTTGCAAAAAAAGCAGAATCAACAAAATGGGCGTGAGATCAGGTTACTCGTTCATTCAGCTCACCGATGATCTGATCTGGGCGATGCATTCTTAGAATACGAAGCGGTGCTTTTCTCTGCGACAGAATCTCTCCCTCAACTCTTGTCGAAGTTTTCTCCACACTCTCAGAAGTAGAATCTTCAGGTCCTCTTGTTGACGTGGTCGAAGCTTCTAGAGTCGCCGTAGAGGGAGGTAGTGGTACAGCCTCAGGATCTTCATCGTCTGATGGATCTTCTTCCTCAAAAAGCGTTTCACTCATATCATGCTCACGTGCAAATTCAAAGTAAGTGCTAACACATGGAGACGTTTCATCAAAAGTTACATCACACGATTCAACCAATGTGTTAGTTTCAAGATTGTAAACACAATAAGAGTGACCATGCAAAGAATATGCCAAAAAGATCCCATTGGATGCACACGATTCAAATTTGTCCAAATTACCTCGCTTTAGGATGAAGCAATGGCATCCAAACACTTTCAAGTGAGTTACCTTGGGCTTCCTCCCAAAGCGAAGTTCATAAGAAGTCACATTCAGCAAAGAGCGCAAAAAGATCATGTTGGAGATGTAGCATGCTGTACTCATGGCTTCAGCCCAAAATTTTCTAGGAGTCACGTGCTCATTCAGCATCATCCTAGCCATCTCCACAAGTGTGAGATTTTTACTCTCAACCACACCATTTTGTTGAGGGACTCTCGGTGCAGAAAACTGATGTTCAATCCCATGTTCAAGGCAAAATTCTGCAAAAGAGCTATTTTTGAACTCGGTGTCGTTGTCGCTTCGAATAGCCTTCATTGCACCAGGGAGTTCATTGAATAGCCACAGTGCTAAGCTCCGAAAGTGTATGAACACTACATCCTTGCTTACGAGAAAGAAAACCCAAGAGTAACGAGAATAGTCATCGACCACAACAAGTACATACCATTTGCCGCCTAAAGAGCTAACCCGGGATGGACCAACAATATCCATATGAAGAAGCTCACCTGGGTCGCTCAGTCATCACCATGTTTATAGGGTAATGCGAGGCAACAACCACTTTTCCAAGACGACATGGAGCACAAATGAGGTTCTTCTCAAATTTTAGCTCGGGCAATCCTCGTGTTGGGGGAAAATGCTTCACTTTCAGGACTTAGAGATTAATAGTCCAAAATAACTTATCAGCTTCAGAGCTGATGGCTTATGCACGAAGATGGAAGAGTCGTTAAGCCGAAGGGTGCTCCGACTTACCATCCGAAGGAACCCTCCGCAAGATATGAGGCTCCGGAGGAAAACGGCAAGGCTGATAAGATGTTTGACTTATCTACTTGCTCTGGGTAGATTTTACCATTTTAAACCCTGTTCAGGGTACCGAATAGTTTCCACTATGTCGGTTGTAATTGAGGGGTAAATATGTATTTTCCTTAGACTTTTTTCCTATTAATACCCCCCTTCTTACCCTATAATGGGCATCGAATACTCAGCTATTCAATACACACATTCGGACTACTTAATCTATTATCCAATTTGGAGGCTTGAGATAGTTCTTAAACACGAACTCACTATTTGTCTGTTCTTAATCTTAGAGAACCTGTTAGCGTAATCTTTTACGCAACAGTTGGCGCCGTCCGTGGGGATCCTAGTTCTAGAAGCTAGTTCTCTTTTGCTGACTGCACTTCAAAGAGCACTAGTGGAGGGAGCTTCGGAGTCCTAAGATTCCGCGCACCCTTCGGTAAGGGGTTTCCTAGTGTAGTTCGAAGGCCTTCCCTCGCCTTCCCACACCAATCGAAGTCCTCGGTCTTCAGACCTCTCTGTTACTAGCCATGCCTCCCAAGCGAAGCCAAGCCTCGGGTCCTCTTCGAAGGTCCCCTCAGACCAACGGAGCTGGACCCTCAGCTATTCCAATAGTCCCCGAAGGCGTCGCTAGGCATCGAGTACCCAGAGGCCCTCGGGCTGCTCCTACGGTGCTCCAAACTGATTATGTCAGTTCCCGAGACCCGGAGCTTCCCTCTGATGAAGACGAAGACCTTCCTGAGGCCGAGGATACTCAGATAGCGCGTTTGTAGGAGGAAGTGGCTAGGTGGAGGCAAGAGGCCGCTGATCGCCTCCGCTCCCAAGCCTCCACCCAGACTCCAGAAGGGCCCCAAGACGGTGGTGCTCGCAATCTTCCTGAAGCTATTCAAGTCCCGGATGAGGCTGAGAATGCATCTTTTGATGATGAGTCTCCGCTACATTCGGACTTGCAAAGGGTGCCCTTCGATCCCAGGTTCAAGGCCTCGCAGTTGCACAAGTATTCCGGCGGGTCTGACCCTGGAGAATTTGCTCGCTCATATGCCCTGGCGATAGAAGCAAGCGGAGGGGTGCACAACACTATGGCAAAGTGTTTCCCCCTCGCGCTCGAAGGTGTGGCTCTCTGATGGTTCTGGTCCTTGAAGCCAGGATCGATCAGATCTTGGGAGCAGTTGAAGAGGAAGTTCGTAAGAAACTTCCAAGGTACCTTTGTGGCTCCGATGTCGATAGGAAGCTTATTCCAGGTGAAGCAGCGAGCAGGGGAGACGCTTCGGGAATACTTCACGTGCTTCGCCCACACCAAGTCGCAGATCAAGGGCTTGTCTACCTCTTCGGTAGTCGACGCCGCCCGCGAAGGGGTGTTGAACCCCGATCTCCTTAGCAAGCTCCATCGGAAGCCTGTGTCATCCATGGCACAGCTGATGGCGTACTTCGAACAGTATGCCAAGGTGGAGGAAGGCTGCCTTCGACGAGCCGTAGCACCTGCACCAGCCCTTCGAGAGGTGAATACGGAGCCCGAAGCCTCAACTTCTCTGCAATCCCCTCAAGACAACCGCTTCAACGATCACAGGCGAGGGAAGAAGCATTTCTGCTCGGAGGTGTTGAGCATCGCACCCTCCATTCCGAAGGTGCCTGCCAACTATCAGCAGGCGCAAGGCTGGAGCGCCGAAGCCCCAAGAGAGAGTACCTGGCAGGCGCCAGAGTTTTTTTCTGCTGCATGCATGGCGACAATAGAAGCCATGACACGAAGGACTGCAAGGCGGAGTTAACCCTTCGGGGTGAATACCTGGGATGAAGTACTGGGCGGGGTACTTCGGATCGAACCCCACCAGTGGCACGGTCGGAGCATGTGCAAATCGTGGCCTGAGCCGGTGTCCCCGAAGCTCCCATGCGGCTACCGGTGGCAAACATTATGCCACCACCTGATGTGCACACGCCTAGGCAGCACGTGTAGCAAGTTGTTGTGGCCCGATCTTCTCGTAGGATCTGCGAACTTGATAAATTGTCGCTGCGTGACCTGGTGAAGAGGCAGCGCACCGCGAGGCTGTCCACGCGACGAACTACCGAGACAATCACCCTTCCACGTATCGACGAAACAGCCCACGCAATCACGCCCTATAGACGTGAAGGCACGAACTGGGTGAACCGCAGTTCGGCGTTCTACAACTCCCTCAGGAATCGAAAGAACAAATGTTGCAAGCCTCTCGAGACTCACACATAAACAAAACTCCACGAGTTTGTGTATTCTGAATTCAATAAAATAAGATCTGTCTTTTCATTGTCTAGTACAAGATATATATAGAGATAGGGGCGTTCAGCTTTGAGTAAATGGCTGCATGCACATGCTCTAATGGATTTCGTGGCTGGTTCGCGCGTCCTTTCAGCTTCTGGCAGCAATTACTAAAATGAGTATAACTCCTTATTAGGACATCGAAATAATGGACCGTTTGATGGGCTGGAAAGTAGACTTGAAGACGCTTCCATCCACTTATAGAACACCATCTAACTCCTTGTATTCTGTCCGCAGTGATGCTTGGAATTCGTACCATGTGTCAGTCATCTAGCTTCTGGTTGCATTCCCATGCTAAGGTGATGAACCACCATTTTATTCATGCACACCATAGGCATCTTGGTTCAGATGTCCAGAGGCTTGAAACCATCTTGATCCCATGCTGGTTCATACACTCCATCATTCCTAAGGACATTGAAACAAGAACTCAAAAGCATAGGCTCATTCAACATAGACTGATTATTAAACATAAGGTTAGCGTTCACCTGAGAATGAATTTCCTTCTGCAATTGTTTAGCTCTACTCCTTGTAATTGGACCAGCTATCTCAAGTGGAGTTTCATTTGAAGATGAGTGAATGCTAGGCATGTCCTCATTAGCCTCCCCCTCTTGAGAAGGAGTCGTCCTCGACTCAGGCTCACCAACAAATGGAAGCAAGTCTTTGACATTAAATGTTGTACTCACATTGGAATATTTAGGTAGCAGCTCAATTTTGTAAGCATTATCATTTATCTTTTGGAGAACCTTGAACGGACCATCACCCCGAGGAGATAACTTACTCTTACACTGTTGGGGAAAGTGATCCTTTCGTAGATGCAACCATACAAGATCTCCTGGCTGAAATGTAACCTTCTTCTTACCTTTGTTTGCTTGCTTTGCATATTGTGCTGATTTCTTCTCAATATTCTTTCTTGTCTCCGCATGTAACCGCTTGATAAAGTCTGATCTTTTTGTGGCATCCAAGTTAACTTGTTCCTGTAATGGTAAAGGCAAAAGATCCATGGGAGTATGCGGTTTAAACCCATAAACTATTTCAAATGGACAAGAGTTTGTTGTGGAATGGACTGCCCTGTTATATGCAAATTCAACATGTGGAAGGCAGTCTTCCCAGAGCTTCAAATTATTTTTCAACACAGCACGCAACATGGTTGACAAGGTACAGTTGACAACTTCAGTTTGCCCATCCGTTTGTGGATGACAAGTGGTTGAAAATAACAACTTTGTGCCAAGCTTAGCCCACAATGTCTTCCAAAAGTAGATGAGAAATTTTGTATCCCGGTCTGAAACAATAGTCTTTGGAACTCCATGTAAACGAACAATCTCCCTGAAAAACAAATCAGCTACGTGTGAAGCATCATCGCTCTTATGACAGGGGATAAAATGTGCCATTTTAGAAAAGCGATCTACAACAACAAAAATAGAATCCCTCCCCCTCTGAGACCGAGGTAACCCTAGAACAAAGTCCATAGATATATCTTCCCAAGGTACATGTGGAATAGGTAATGGAGTATATAAACCATGGGGATTGAGGCGGGACTTAGCTTTCAAGCAAACGATGCAGCACCCAACATGCCGCTGGACATCACGTCGCATATGTGGCCAAAAGAAATGATCGGAGAGCATGTCCAATGTCTTTTTGACACCAAAATGACCAGCTAGTCCACCTTCATGTGCTTCCTGCAAAAGAACTAGGCTGAATCGAACAAGCTGGGATGCATATTTTGTTAGTCCGAAATAAGAAGCCATCATGCACATAATATTTATCCCAACCTTTTCCATCAATGCAACGAGAGAAAGGTTCTTTAAAATCAGCATCAGCAGCATAAAGTGTTTTAATGGATTCCAAACCAAGCACTTTTGTATCTAGTTGTGTAATCAACGCACATCTTCTAGACAAGGCATCGGCAACAATGTTATCTTTACCACGCTTATGTTTGACAACATAGGGAAACGTTTCAATGAACTCAATCCATTTAGCATGTCGACGGTTCAGCTTGCCTTGGCTTTTAAGATATTTCAAAGCTTCATGATCAGAATGGATTACAAATTCTTTAGGGAACAAGTAATGTTGCCAAACTTCCAAAACACGAACTAACGCATAAAGCTCCTTGTCATAAACTGAGTAATTCAGATGTGGACCATTTAGTTTTTCAGAAAAGTAGGCAACAGGTTTACCTTCTTGCAGCAGTACACCTCCTATGCCAATACCACTTGCATCACATTCGATCTCAAATGTCTTACCAAAATCAGGAAGTTGTAGCAGCGGTGCTTCACAAAGCTTTGTTTTCAGCTCATTGAAGGCTTGGTCTTGTTCATCTCCCCACTTGAATGGAACATCCTTCTTTGTCAAATTATTGAGGGGTGCAGTGATCATGCTGAAATCTTTAACAAAACGCCTGTAAAAACCTGCAAGACCATGAAAGCTTCAAACTTGGCTCACATTTACCGGTGTAGGCCAATCCTTTATTGCTTTAACCTTCTCTACATCAACCTGAATACCATCTGCGGAAACAACAAAGCCAAGGAAAAGAACATGGTCTGTGCAAAAGGTGCACTTAGCAATGTTGCCATACAATTTCTTTTCCCTCAATACAGCAAGTACTTGATGGATATGATCAAGATGTTCATCAAATGATTTGCTATAGATCAGAATATCATCAAAATAAACAACTACAAACTTGCCAATGAAAGCTCGTAAAACATGATTCATTAAGCGCATAAAAGTTGAAGGAGCATTTGTCAAGCCAAATGGCATCACAAGCCATTCATAGAGACCAAATTTAGTTTTAAACGCTGTTTTCCATTCATCACCAAGTTTCATGCGGATTTGATGATAACCACTACGCAAATCTATCTTGGTGAAAATGATAGAACCACTCAATTCGTCTAACATGTCATCAAGTCATGGAATGGGATGGCGATATCGAACAGTTATAGCATTGATAGCACGACAATCAACACACATGCGCCAAGAGCCATCTTTCTTTGGGACTAAAAGAACGGGAACTGCACATGGTGATAAGGATTCACGAACATACCCTTTGTCCAAAAGCTCTTTTACCTGTCGCTGAATTTCCTTTGTTTCTTCAGGATTGGTGCGGTAGGCTGGACGATTTGGAAGCGAAGCACCTGATACCAAATCAATTTGATGCTCAATTCCACGAAGTGGAGGAAGTCCAGCTGGTATCTCATCGGGAAAAACATCTTCGAAGTCCTGTAAGAGATCAAGAACAACAGTAGGCAGCGATGAAGGTAAATCATGAGTTGAAAGTAGGGCCTCCTTGTGCAAGAGCACAAAGAATGGGGCTGTGGTGTTTCTCAGTTCTCTCAAATCACTCTTGCTCACAAAGAGACACTCAGTGTGGCGTGACTGTTTAGGATTGGCATGAGGCTTTATGTGGCTGGATGGGTTAGAACTCTCTCCCTTACTTGGGTTGGGGGTCTCACTCAATTTTCTTTTGTCTAATTCCTCTCGTTTTCTTGCGAGCCATATCTGAAGTATGTATTTCCTCTGGAGATAATGGAACAAGAACCACCTTCTTGTCATTGTGAATGAAAGTGTATTTGTTAGACCGTCCAAAATGCACCGAGTCCACATCAAATTGCCAGGGCCGACCAAGCAGCAAATGGCATGCTTGCATGGGGACAATATCACAATCCACCTCTCCATGATAATCACCAATGGAAA
This sequence comes from Zizania palustris, assembly GCA_019279435.1. Classification (NCBI taxonomy): domain Eukaryota; kingdom Viridiplantae; phylum Streptophyta; class Magnoliopsida; order Poales; family Poaceae; genus Zizania; species Zizania palustris. The sequence goes on from JAAALK010000284.1 coordinate 41,817,678, forward strand.
ATGACAAACAAATCATGGCTGAAACCTTAACTGTCCCGGAATTATTCAGCCATTGCATATGGTACGGATGTGGATGGCGACGTGGCTGCAAACCAAGCTTCTCAACAAGCAAAGAACTAACAATATTATTGCAGCTCCCACCATCTATGATGAAACACACACTTGGCCTTGCACTTTGCATCGGGACTGAAATAAATTATGGCGTTGTCCTTGTTCAGCAGCAACAAACTGAGTGGAAAGGACTCTCCTAACCACCAAAGAAGGAGATGGTGTATTCATTGTAGAAGGCTCGAAATCAGGAAAATCAGCAAGCAACTCATCAAAATCAGCACTAGTAATCTCGTCAGAAGATGGAGAAATAACATCTTGTAACATGTCATTGTGAGCAAAAGTTGGAATAGGTTGAATCGCTAAACAATTCATACCTAGCTCAAATGTACCATCCTCTGCTGAATACTCACAAGTTTGGAGATTTTCATTTGATAATGGCAGGATATCGTGCTCATCCTCAGCTTCACTCTGAGAGTCATAAGAACCATCAGCAAGTGCTATAATAACACGCCTATTGGGGCATTCAGCTTGCTTATGCCCATGACCACCACACTTAAAACACTCAATCTTACTTGTCTTCCTTGGGGCTGCAGCAGCGGAGGAGTTGGACTGATTGGAACTTACAGCTTTGCCTTTCGCATCAAATTGTTTGGCAGAAGTTGAAACTGGACGAGAAGCTGCACGAGCTGAAGGTGTGTGCAGCCCTGATTCTCTCTGTTGTGAATGGCGCCATGGAGTAGAACTGTTATGAGCTGAAAATGAAACATGGGTCTTATAAGAGTCAGCAAGCTGCCGTTCTGCCCTTTTGGCAAAATGAACCAATTCTGTTATATTTGTGTAGTTTGTCATGTCCACTTTATCAGCGATTGGTTTATTCAGGCCAACCAAGAACCAAGCCATTGTGGATTCCTCATCCTCAGTAATTCCCGTACGGAGTAGGCACATTTCCATTTCTTGAAAATATTCATCAACGCTGCGAGTACCTTGCACAAGGCGTTTGAGCCGCAAATGTAAGTCACGGGAATAATACGCAGGAACAAAACGACGTCGTAGTTCCCTCTTCATTTCTTCCCATGTGATATGGTGATGTCCAAATCGTTGGTATTCTGCGCGAATTTGATTCCACCAAGTTATAGCATAACCTTTAAACTCAATGGCAGCAAGCTTTGCCTTCTTTGCAGTTGGGTAATTATACAAATCAAATATCTGGTCCACCTTGGTCTCCCATTCAAAATAAGCATCCGCATTCTCCTTCCCGCTGAAAGGGGGAATGGACACTTTAACTTTACCCAAGCCATCTTCATCTTGGCGGTGTTCATGATTACGGCGACGTCGATCACGGTATCCACCATGTTCGCCAAACTGGTTGTCACCATAATTTCCAAAGCGTCCAAAATTAGCACCACCATGAGCATCATAACCACCAGGGTGACCATGGGGGTCTGCTCCCTGTTCATCACTATAATCGGAATGATCATCAACATCAAAATCTGCAGCACCTCCAATAGGAACGCGCCGTGCACGACCAAAAAATTGCGGCCTCCTATTAACGCCACCAAAATTACCAAAGCCAGCATCAAGCCCTCTGCCACCACCACGGCCGCGGCCACCACCACCGCCACCGCCACCACCTGCAGCAGCACGGCGTGCGGCGTCAGCCTGAAGACGTGCAGCTTCCGCCTCCAACGCGGAAGGATCATCATCATCGATATGGTCATTATTATTAGGCGGAGGCTCCTCGCGTTGTTGTTGCTGTAGAGATAGTTGAAGTGCTTGCATCCCTTGCATCAGTTGACGCATTTGTGCACGCACCTCCTGGAAATCTTCAGCAGAAACAGTGGCAGAAGAAGATGGATTGTCTCCTGCCATATTAGTAGAGAGGCAAAAATAATAGGACAATATATATGTGGAATCACTCCCTCACCACTTACAAAACAAGTTCTTTCTCTCCCTGAAAAGAGCAAGAACCGGGGCTGCAATTTGTAGTGGAAGAGTGATTGTAACAGCGACGACGGTGCAACAACTCACTGTGCGTTTTTAGTGGAGCTTGGTGGGGTAATATGTAAGTGGAATGCGCTGAAAAATGTAGTGATGCAAAACCGAATAATAATCCAAGAACACAAGTCTAAGTTGCTGAATATAAAGGTAAAGATGCACAAAGAAATGAACAAGATGTAGGAAGTGGATAGATGAACACCAATTGCACCAAACGAAACTTGTTGCTGCCCAAACCCCTTTTTGGTGTGCTGAACACAATTCTCTTTTATTTCTTTTCTTTCCCTTTTTTTTTGAACAAGAACTCGTTGTTTTCAGTCCTTCTTTTGACCAATATACATCTTTTCTTTTAACATTTGTGACAACACAGCACAACTTTCAACTGAGGGGGCGCACAAGGATCAACCAAGATGGATGGTGCAGCACAAAAACAAGAAACTCGGGAGGGGAATATGTGGCGGGTAGAAAACAAGGGTGGGATGGGTGGGTATTTTTTTGTTTATATATATGCAGCAAGCAATGACGATCAGATCAAGGATGGGATGGAACAAAGATAACAGCTAGAACGATGAGGGGAAAAAATTCAGCAACTAGACAAATCTTAAAGGATTAAAACTCGATAAAGCAAACTACAAAATCAGTAGCACGTATGAATTTGGGCTGTAGGTTTTCTTTTTGGCTATTAGTGGACAGTAGGTATATAAAATCTATCCTACCAAAAACAAGAACAATCCTACTGAGGAAACGGAGGCTCTGATACCAGATGATGTGCACACGCCTAGGCAGCACGTGTAGCAAGTTGTTGTGGCCCGATCTTCTCGTAGGATCTGCGAACTTGATAAATTGTCGCTGCGTGACCTGGTGAAGAGGCAGCGCACCGTGAGGCTGTCCACGCGACGAACTACCGAGACAATCACCCTTCCACGTATCGACGAAACAGCCCACGCAATCACGCCCTATAGACGTGAAGGCACGAACTGGGTGAACCGCAGTTCGGCGTTCTACAACTCCTCAGGAATCGAAAGAACAAATGTTGCAAGCCTCTCAAGACTCACACATAAACAAAACTCCACGAGTTTGTGTATTCTGAATTCAATAAAATAAGATCTGTCTTTTCATTGTCTAGTACAAGATATATATAGAGATAGGGGCGTTCAGCTTTGAGTAAATGGCTGCATGCACATGCTCTAATGGATTTCGTGGCTGGTTCGCGCGTCCTTTCAGCTTCTGGCAGCAGTTACTAAAATGAGTATAACTCCTTATTAGGACATCGAAATAATGGACCGTTTGATGGGCTTGAAAGTAGACTTGAAGACGCTTCCATCCACTTATAGAACACCATCTAACTCCTTGTATTCTGTCCGCAGTGATGCTTGGAATTCGTACCATGTGTCAGTCATCTAGCTTCTCGTTGCATTCCCATGCTAAGGTGATGAACCACCATTTTATTCATGCACACCATAGGCATCTTGGTTCAGATGTCCAGAGGCTTGAAACCATCTTGATCCCATGCTGGTTCATACACTCCATCATTCCTAAGGACATTGAAACAAGAACTCAAAAGCATAGGCTCATTCAACATAGACTGATTATTAAACATAAGGTTAGCGTTCACCTGAGAATGAATTTCCTTCTGCAATTGTTTAGCTCTACTCCTTGTAATTGGACCAGCTATCTCAAGTGGAGTTTCATTTGAAGATGAGTGAATGCTAGGCATGTCCTCATTACCACCGAAGCAGGAAGACCCCCAAGAACCGGGGCAAGCGAGTAGTCCTGCCCATCTCCGGAGGGGGGACCCTCGGTAACATGTCCAAGAGGCAGCGACGTGAATACGTTCGCAAAGTAGGGGACATTAGGACCTCGAATTCCATGGAGGGAATGCCCGAATGGTCTCATGTGCCTATTTCTTTTACTGCCAGTGATGCCGCGGGGGTGAAGTGCCCCCATGCTGACCCCTTGGTCATTTCAGAAGATATATCTGAGGGTGGAAGTTCGAAGGATCCTGGTGGACGGCGGAGCTCCGCAGACATACTTTTTGTCTAGGCCTTCGACCAAATGTGCATACCTTGGAAGCATCTACTTCTAGCGGCCCGGCCACTTCAAGGTTTCGCAGCTCCGCCTCTCGATGCCCTCAGCCAAATAGGCCTCGAGGTTGCTTTCGGAGAGGGGCCTTTGGCCAGGGTGGAGGAGGTGATCTTCGACGTCGTCGACGTCTCCTATGCCTACAACGCAATCTTTGGGCGAGGGATGCTAAACCAGTTCGGAGCTATAGCACATCACAATTATCTATGTCTCAAGATGCCCACGCAAGGTGGAGTTCTTACTGTTTCGGGAGACCAAGCTATAGCCCGAAGAATGGAATATGGTCACGGCCAGCCGTTGGACCCCCTGGCAAGTACATAGTGTGATGGAGCACACCGAAGAGGTTCCGGAGTCTTTGAACTCTTCGAAGGGGCTCTCCCTTAAGCCAAGCCCGGAAGGTGATGTCATGACGAAGATAATTCTGAAGGATGGCAAAGAATACCCAATATAGTTTGGCAAGGGGCTATCTCCAGAGATAGCTGCCTCGTTGGAAGAAGTCGTCAAGCAAAATTTGGACATCTTTGCCTGGACTGACGAAGACATCACCGGTGTTGATCGAAGTATCATCAGCACAGCTTGCTCATCAACCCGAAGGCTAGGCTAGTACGCTAGGGGCTCCGTAAGTTGTCTAAGGAAAGGGCAGGCCTTGCCAAGATCTAAGTGGAAAATTGTTAAGGGCTGGTATCATCAGGGAGGTAGTCCATAACGAGTGGTTGGCAAACCCTGTTTTTGTTAGGAAAAAGGACTCGAGCAAGTGGCGCATGTGCATCGATTTTACATCATTGAATAAAGCATGCACGCAAGACCCCTACCCTTTGCCCCAAATAGACCAACTGGTAGATTCCATAGCTGGCTTCCAAATTGCTAAGCTTCCTTGATGCTTACTCCGGGTATCATCAAGTCTGGCTAAAGCGTGAAGACGAAGCCAAGACAAGTTTCATAGTTCCATCCGGAGTATTTTGTTATGTAAGAATTCCTTTTGGCTTGCGGAATGCCGGAGCCACATTCTCACGTTTAATAGCTAAGGCTCTAGGTCACCAAATAGGCCGGAATGTCAAGCCTATATGGATGACATTGTAATAAAGAGTGCTCAAAAGCACCAGCATAGTCTAGACTTAGCTGAAACGTTTGAGAGCCTCCGAGCATGTGGAGTATGCCTCAACCCTGAAAAATGTATATTCGGGGCGCAAGCAGGAAAACTACTAGGGTACTTAGTTTCGAGCAGGGGAATCGAAGCTAGCCCAACGCAGATAAGTGCACTGCAAAGAATGGCTCCACTAGAAAATTTGAAGCAAGTCCAGAAGCTAACAGGAAGGCTCGCAGGTCAGCCGAACGAAGCCTTCCAATTTTCAAAGCCCTAAAGGGGTCCGAAAGTTTCAACTAGACGTCGGAGTGCCAGAAGAGCTTCGATGATATCAAGGCATACCTCAGAAGCCTGTCAACGCTTACTATGCCCCTCCCGGAGGAAACACTCCTCCTTTATCTTGCAGCAACAGGCTCCCCAGTAAGTGCAGTACTGGTCAGAGAAGTTGAGCTTAAGGGAAAGCTGGTGCAAAACCCAGTTTATTTTGTTTCAGAAGCTTTGTCCGGAGCAAAGACAAGATACTCCGAGCTCGAGAAATTTGCTTATGCCCTAGTAATGGCCTCGTGAAAGCTAAGGCATTACTTTCTGGCGCATAACCTAATCGTTCCTACCTCGTATCCTCTTGGTGATATGCTCCAAAGCAAAGATTCTACAGGTAGGATCGGAAAATGGGCTGTCGAGCTAGCCCCCTTTGGAATTTCCTTCACAGCAAGAACAGCTATCAAATCCCAAATCATAGCTGACTTCGTAGCAGAGTGGACTCCACCTGCAGTTTGGGCTCTGGAGGAGCCCTCCGAAGGTTTATGGACGATATTTTCTGATGGAGCTTATCAGGCATCTGGTGCCGGAGCTGGAGCGGTAATTATATCACCGTCAGGGCAAAAGGCCATGTATTCTGCGAGGCTCAACTTTAAGACCACCAATAATATCGCAGAATACGAAGGGATCCTGCTAGGCCTCCAAAAGGCAAAGGCACTTGGAGCAGCAAGGATAATAATTAAAACAGATTCCCAAGTCGTCGCAGGGCATGTTGACAAAATCTTTCAAGCAAGGAACTCACATCTAGCGAAGTACCTAGAGGAAATCCGCAAAACTGAAGCAGCATTCAAATGATTTTCTGTTCGAAGTATCCCTCGAGCAGATAATCAACTTGCAGACATTCAATCAAAAGATGCAGCTAGAGCATTGGACCTCCCGGAGGGTGCTTTCTATGAAGAACTAGTCAATCCTACAGTCAATCAATTACCCTCCGCAGAAGTCCTTTGCATTCCAGCTGCAGATTGGCGGGCTCCGATAATGGGTGTCTTGCAAGGTAGCGCAGATTCTTCAGAGGGTCCGGATTTCCGAAGGTTACAAGCAAGGGTTCGAAATTATAAGCTTGTCAATGGAATGTTGTACAAAGATGGAGTTTGTTCTCCTCTACTCCGGTGCATCTCTCAACCCGAAGGCCAAGACATACTTCGGGACATTCACGAAGGTTTATGTGGAATCCACCTAGCCCCTCGTGCTCTAGCAGGCAAGACACTTTGGCAGGGGCTCTACTGGCCGACCATTGTAAGAGATGCGGAGGAAATGGTTCGAACCTGCCAAGGATGCCAGTGGATGGGAAGACGAAGCCACCGTCTACCAGTACCACTTCAAGTTATTGCCCTGGTATGGCCAATGGCTCGGTGGGGCATGGACCTCATCGGCCCTTTTCCAATGGCCAAAGGCTGCTTGAAGTTTGCAGTGGTAGCAATTGAATATTTTTCCAAGTGGGTTGAAGCAGAAGCCTTGACTGCTATCACTTCAAGGAATGTGCAAAAATTTTTCTGGCAAAATATTATATGCAGGTTCGGAGTACCAAGGCAGCTAACTGTGGATAATGGAACCTAGTTCGAAGCTGACACATTCAAAGAATTTTGTGAAGAACTGGGCATTAAGTTATGCTTCGTAGCAGTGCGCCACCCACAGTCCAAAGGAGCCATCGAGCGAGCCAACAGGAATATTCTCTCCGGTCTGAATCGAAGGATTGTCGAGATGGCCAAGGGGATGTGGGTTGAAGAGCTCACCAAGATTTTATGGTCCATTCGGATCACCCAAGCCAGGTCCACAGGCTTTACCCCATTTAGACTACTATTCGGAGATGAGGCCATGACTCCTACGGAGCTCAGGGGTGGATCCCTTCGTGTAGTACAGCCCGGAGACGAGGACGAGAGGAACGCTTCGCTGGACTTGTCAGAAGAAACAAGGCTTCGAGCTGTCGCCAATCTAACGAAGTACCAAGACCAAACAAAAACATGGTATGACCCGAATATAAAGCTGAATGAGCTTAGACCAGGTCATTTAGTTTTGCGAAGTGTAATAGCCCCAGGGAAGCTAGGAAATAAATGGGAAGGACCATATATTATCCTACGCTCAGGGCGCCCCGGATCGTTTAAATTAGCTAATTTAGAAGTGGAAGAATTGAAAGATGCATGGCATGCGGAGCTCCTTAAGCGTTACTACGCTTAGGGGCTCCTTGTAATCAATTGTAAAAGTTCCTTTTCTAAATAAAGTGGAGGTCCGAATCTTGTTTGCTCTTCGAATATCCCTTACTCCTGGTGGACGCATCAGGAGGACGTAGATGCTTGACTTCGCAAGCATCTTTCTAAGGACCCGGGCAACAGCCTGCGAACCATTGGTTCAAGGGCTTAGCTGCCAGCCTACGGATTCCAGGATCTGGCTTGTTAGGATCCGTAGAAGAGTCTAAGGACTTTAAAAGAACATACTTCTGACCTCTGGGTTCGAAGCATCTATAAAAGAGCCGAAGGTGGCCAGCCTACGGATTCTAGGCTCCGGCTTGTTAGGATCCATAGAAGAGTCTAAGGACTTTAAAAGAACAGACCTCCGACCTCAGGTTTCGAAGCATCTGTAAAAGAGACAAAGGTGGCCAGCCTATGGATTCCAAGCTCTGGCTTGTTAGGATCCGTAGAAGAGTCTAAGGACTTTAAAAGAACAGACTTCCGACCTCAGGGTTCGAAGCATCTGTAAAAGAGCCAAAGGTGGCCAGCCTACGGATTCCAGGCTCTGGATTTTTAGGATCCGTAGAAGAGTCTAAGGACTTTAAAAGAACAGACTTTTGACCTCAGGGTTCGAAGCATCTGTAAAAGAGTCGAAGGTGACCAAGCAATAAGGTTTCAAGGCTCCGGCCAATGAGACACTTTTAAAGTCCTAAGCGACTAGTATAGGAGTCTGCAAATATAAATTCACCTTCGAAACTTACAAAAACCATAATACGAACGTATGGCTCGAAGAACTCTACGAAAAAGTAAACTATGATTATTAAGTGTTGTGCGAAGCATCGGATTGTTGTGCATGTCATTGTCTCCGACGGACCTTATTGCAACATGTAAGGTCCCCCAGCCACAAGGAGGGGTAGGAGGGTAAATGTGGCGCCCCGATTTATCGAAATCAGAACATTATTGAATTTCCATAGAAAAACAATAATACAAGAGGTTCATCATGCGACATCGTACATACGACAATCATTCGTGGTACGTAGACCACATTATTACATAAGAGTAAAAATAAATAAATAATAAAAAGCATGAGGAACGCTCTCTTCAGGATCTTCTTCTTGACTGAGTCGCTACTCCAGACCATCTTCCTCGTAGTAGGCATCCTCTGAAGTGTGTCCAACGGGTATGAGTACAAAGAGTACTCAACAAGCCACCGCAGATGCAAATAATAATGCAAGATAATAACAAAGGAAGGATAATGGGTAAAAGTGCGGAAAAGTACATTTTCAATATTGCATTTAGTGTAGTCAAATTTTATCATGCGGAATAATAAACATGAACATCAATAATACATCTAACTCGGGGAGTATGTTTTACCTCCTCGCACAATAGTCCTTACATGTCAAACCATCATGCACATACATATCAAAAGTAAACTAACTGTGGGATGTCACGCAACCCGCCCTTGACCGTGGGCTCGGCTTTTCGAAAAGTTTTATGACTCTGATCAGCGATGTACCACTGTACCCACATGGCACGCACTCATCCCAAACACCAAAGTGTAACGAGATGACCTATACCACGGGAACTCGTGCCAAAACCTCAGCATGAAATGCTCCAAGCGATAACCACCCGCTCTAGGTTTCACCGGTGCGCCGGGTCGCATCCCGGCTAATGTCGCACCCCCTTTTGACCCATCTCCAAATGGTGGCCTCAGTTTGGAACACTCCATACCTTAGTTAGGACTTACCCATTAGACTTGTGGTTAGTACGGAAGTGTATTGCAACGGATCCCGTAGACCAGTCCTTATAGTGCCCCGGGTGCTACCGACCAATGCCCTAGCTTGCACCCGGAACCCACCATGCATTCACTCACAACCACAACTCCATCACCGACAGAATTCCAAGAGATAAGAATAACGGGGATCATATAGTAGATTCCAATCGCTACGACTCATTTTTAATCCTATAGCAATCGTGTCAATACATTGGACACTAGCTAATAATACTAATCATATGGTGACAAGGAGTTTAGGCTAGATAGCATGGCTTGGGTTGCACATCAAGGTCGGGGGATCCTAATAAATATATTGTAAGGGTTTTATTTGACTAATGCATGTATATTCTATGTGTTTTAGCGATAGTTTAGTAAAACGTGGGTTCAACATGCTCAAAAGAGTGGTTTGGTGACTTGCCTTGTTCAACGAATGGGGAGGGAGGAACTTCCGGGAAGTATTCCGGCTCCTCGGCGGCGTCGTAGTCTTTTTAACATGAATAATAAACACAACACTCAATAAACAATATAAAATCACTCAACAAGCTTAAAGGTTTTGTTTAGGTTTACTTAAGGAAAATAGAGGTGTTAAGTTTCTGAAATTCATGTTATGGATAATTTAAAATGAAATATAATGAGATATTGTCCTTTATAAAAGGGATTTTAATTGTGAGATAATCTCATTTTAAGTTTTCTAATTAATTTAATATAGGAAGTTCAGAGAAAACTTAGTGGTTTCATCATATTAATAGGAAATGAACAAATATAAACTTTACTGAAATTTAAATAATAAAGGTTGTATTTCAACTTAAGGGCATTTGAATACTTTAACAAATAAGTATGAAATATTCAAGGTAAACATACTGTTTTTATTGTACTAACGCGTGGAGAATAAAATTACAAATTTTTGGAATTGAAATGATAATTTTTGGAGTTCAAATGCGCTAGATATGAATTTTAGAAGTTTAAAACCATTTCTGAGATTTAAATTAAATCCAAAACAGCCGCCGGTCCACGGTGAGCCAAGGCTCACGGTGAACCCGCGCACTGTGCGCGTGCGCCAGATCGAGATCCACCGTTGGATCGCGATCGGTTGGTCACGGGCGAGGCGGGGGAGTTAAGTTATCGCGGATGGCCAGGATTAAAACGCTAAACCGGTACGCGATGGACGATCCAGATTAAATGCGGGTTTTTAAAACTAACGGACACGCGAGATTAAAACGTACCCCTTCGCTCGGATCCGACGGCGCAGATTAAACCGCACAGGGGATTTAATCGGTACCGTTAGATCCAGATCGCACGACCAGGATCGAATATGACATGGCACGGGTACTCAGCCCATGTCGGACGTCTTCTCCAGCGACGGCGAGCGGGCCAGAGGCCACGACGAGCGACGGCGGCCCTAGCTAAGCCTATAAATGGAAAGAGGATGCCTAGGGGAACACAGGGATACCTTAGGCGGGGCGAGAGGTCGATGGAGCGTGGTCGGCGGTGAGGGTAGACGACGAAGTGGTTCGGGTTCCTCGTCGGCGATGGTGTTCCGGCAGGGTTCATCGTCGGTGGAGGAGTGGACGAGGTTGGCGAGGTCCTTGTGGTCACGATGGTGCGGTCGGTGAGGACGGAGGAGGTCTCCGGCGACGGCGAGCGGTGACCGGAGTGTGGGCGGCGGAGTGGCGTTTAAGGGAGCATCTCGAGCGTTATGTTTAGGTCTGAGCGCAAATGGACGTGTGGACCGAACAGCGGCGGAGGTGAGGGGTTTAAATAGAGGCACCAGCGGGACAGCGGGGGCGCAATCGGGGGAGGGCCGAGAGTAATGACGGCGAGTTCTTACCATGCATGCGAGCGACAGGGCGATAGCGTGTGGGTTAACGAGGGGAAACGGTCGGCGCGTCGCGGGGGTGTTAATGGCAGTCGGCGAATTAACGCTAGGGGGGCTGATGGGGCGGATCCAAGGTGGGATCGGGGGCCGGCGAGGTTAGGGGGGGTTGGCGCGAGGTGGACAATGGGTCTGACAGGTGGGCCAAGGTGGTCAGCGGGCGCGAGCGCATGAGCGAGGAGACTGACGGGTGGGGTCAGGCTCGGCCGAGGGAGTGAGTCGGTTGGCGCCGACAGGTGGGGTCGGGCTATCGGGCGCGCGCGTGAAGGGAGAGGGAGTCACTGACTGGTGGGGTCCAGCGGTCAGACGGGGCGCGCGGGGAGGAGTGGGCTGGGCCGGCCGGGAGAGAGATAAAGGGAGGGGAGGGCCCGTTACTGTTTCAATACCTTTCTGAATAAAAATAATTCCAGAAAATAGATTAAAATATTTTGGCTAGTTCCAAGGTTGATAAAAATTTGTAAAAATTCTCAAAAATATATCTTGGCCTTGGGATCATACACAAAATTTTCTAGCCCCTAGTTTGGTCATTTTTGTCTAGGTTCTAGTTCAAAAAGATTAAGGAGGGCATTAAAGGTATTTCTAAAATGAATAATTCCAGGGAAATATATTAAATGATATTTTTATTTCTTTGAAAATTTGGGGTGTTACAAACCTATCCCCCTTACAAAGAATCTCATCCTCGAGATTGGAATGCTACTCGAATAGCTCAGGGTATTGGGCTTTCATCTCGTCTTCCTTTTTCCATGTGGCTTCTTCGGTGGGGTGGTTGTCCCACTGAACCTTGCAGAAGCAAACCACTCGGCTCCTGGTTACCCTCTCCTTGGTTTCCAAGATCTTGATGGGCTTCTCGATGTAGGTCAAATCCTCTTGGACGTTGAGTTATTGGAGATCGGCTTGTTCGGCGGGTACACGAAGACACTTCTTCAGCTGAGAGACGTGGAACACATCGTGAACTCCTTCTAAGGATGGATGCAGTTCTAGTTGATATGCCACTTCTCCTTGCCATCGGTGGATCTGAAAAGGTCCGACATAGTGGGGTGCTAGCTTGCCTTTCATGTTGAACCTTTGAGTGCCACAGAGGGGAGTGTCTCGGAGATAGACATAATCTCCCTCCTCAAAGGTTAGGTCTCTTAGTCGGTTATCAGCGTAGCTCTTTTGCCGGGACTGGGCTATTTTCAATCTATCCCTGATGATCTTGACCTTCTCTTCAGCTTCCCTTAGTATATCTGTCCCGAACAGTTGCGACTCTCCGGTCTGATCCCAGAGCAACGATGTTCTGCATTTACGCCCGTAAAGCGCTTCGAACGTAGACATTTGCAGGCTGACTTGATAGCTGTTGTTGTAGGAGAACTCTGCATAGGGTAAGTTCTTGTCCCACATTCTGTCAAAGTCTAGAGCGCAAGCTCTAAGCATATCTTCCAATATCTGGTTAACCCTTTCAGTTTGACCATCGGTCTGAGGATGATAGGCGGTGCTAAAGTTCAGCCGGGTGCCGAGTTCCTCTTGAAGGTTCTTCCAAAACTTAGAGGTGAACTGACTCCCACGGTCAGATACGATCTTCTTAGGAACTCTGTGTAGGCACACGATCGGGTCATATACAACTCAGGCCAGCTTGGCGACGGTGTAAGTTGTCTTGATAGGGATGAAGTGAGCCACCTTGGTGAGTCGGTCGACGATCACCCAGATAGAGTCATGACCAGCTTTGGTCCTAGGCAGTCCCGTGATGAAGTCCATTCCTATCTCTTCCCACTTCCATTCGGGGACCTTGAGGGGTTGCAATAGTCCAGCAGGTCTTTGGTGCTCTGCCTTGACTCGTCGGCATGTGTCGCACTTGGCCACATACTCAGCTATTTCCCTCTTCATGCTGACCCACCAATATTTTCCTTTCAGGTCTTGATACATCTTGGTACTCCTGGGGTGTATGGAGTATAGAGTATCATGGGCTTCTTGAAGGATGAGAGCCTTCAACTCAGGCTTGTCGTGTACGCATATCCTGATTCCCGAACCAGATGGTACCGTGTTCGTCCTCGGAGAATCCGGGGGCTTTACCCTTTCCATGTTCTGCTGGATCTCCAAGATGTTCGGGTCTTCCTTCTGCTTTTCTCGGATCTGGTCTATCGAGACAGGTCTTGACTCCAAGGCAGTGAGGTACGCTCGGGTGGTGATCCCTAGATTCAGCCTTTCCATCTCCTTGTGTAGCAAAGATGCTTGATCTTGTATCATGATGGCATTACAGTACCCTTTTCGACTAAGGGTGTCTGCCACCACGTTTGCCTTTGCCTGGATGATAATGGATGCCCAAGTCATAATCCTTGATCAGTTCCAACCATCTCCTCTGCCTGAGGTTTAGGTCTGGTTGGGTGAATATGTACTTGAGGCTCTTGTGGTCGGTGAAGACCTCACACCGGTTTCCGACAAGGTAATGTCTCCATATCTTCAAGGCATGAACCACGACTGCTAACTCCAGGTCGTGGGTTGGGTAGTTCAGCTCATGCGGTCTCAGTTGTCGGGAGGCATAAGATATAACCTTCCCTTCTTGCATTAAGACACATCCCAATCCTTGACGGGAGGCATCACAGTAGACGTGGAAGTCTTTTCGGATGTCTGGCAGAGTCAAAATAGGTGCTGACACGAGCTTCTTCTTGATGGTTTGGAAGCTTTCTTCGCAATCTGGGGTCCATGCAAATTTTACTTCCTTATGCAGTAGTCTGGTCATAGGCTTGGCGATCTTTGAAAAATTCTCGATGAACCGGCGGTAGTATCCGGACAATCCGAGAAAACTCCAGATCTCGGTCATGGTAGTGGGTTGCAGCCAGTTGGTCACTGCTTCCATGGTGGTTGGGTCCACTTCTATTCCTCCGGCAGATATAACATGACCGAGGAATTTAACTTCTGACGACCAAAACTCACACTTGCTGTATTTGGCGTACAGTTTCTGCTCCCTTAGCTTTCCGAGGGTCAGACGGAGGTGGGTTTCATGTTCTTCCTTGGTCTTGGAGTAGACGAGGATATTGTCGATGAATACCACGATGAACTTATCCAAGAACTCAATGAATACATTGTTCATCATGTTCATGAAAAAGGCCGGTGCATTCGTGAGTCCAAACAACATCACCGTGTACTCGTAGAGTCCATAGCAAGAGGTGAAGGCAGTCTTGGGGATGTCCTCTTCTCTAATCCTCAATTGGTGATAACCTGACCTGTGGTCAATCTTGGAAAACACCGAGGATCCTTTCAGTTGATCGAACAGGTCATCGATTCGAGGCAATGGGTACTTGTTCTTGATGGTTACGTCGTTCAAGGCTCTATAGTCCACGCACATCCTCTTGGTCTTGTCCTTCTTCATAGCGAAGATGACCAGTGCACCCTAGGGTGAGGTACTCGGTCGGATGTATCCTTTCTGCTCTAGGTCTTTCGATGTTGCTGTTGACTTCGGCTAATTCGTTGGCGGCCATCCGATATGGGCACTTGGAGATTGGAGTGGTCCTGGGGACAAGTTTGATTCTGAATTCGATGTCCCGCTTGGGAGGCATTCCTGGTAGGTCCTCTAGGAAGACGTCCGTAAACTCCTTGACTATGGGCACTTCTTCAAGGGCAAGCGAGTGAAGAGATGCCTCAAGTGGTTTGCGACTGGTCATCTGAAAAGTGACGGCTTCGCCTTCGGGGTTGGTCACTGTTACGGACTTGTTGGCGCAGTCGATCACTCCCTTGTGCTTCATCAACCAATCCATCCCTAGGATGAGGTCGAGTCATGTACACTTAATGAGGATTGGCTCGGCCCGGAACAATACTCCTTGGATCTCTATCTTAACCTTAGGACCATATAAGTGGGCTAAAGTTTTATTGCCTGGAGTGGCAATCACCATGGGGACTGATAGAGGGAGTACTTCCAATTTGTGTGTTTTCACAAAATCTTCCAAATGAAGGAGTGTGTTGCTCCAGAGTCAAATAATATTATAGCCAGTATGGAATTTGCGGTAAACGTACCGAGCATGACTTCGGGAGCCTCCTGAGCTTCCTTAGCGCTGACATGGTTGACACGGGCATGAACTGCCTGGTTGGGTGCCGCGCCTTGGGGCTGCTTGGGGTGAGGACACTGGTGCAAATAGTGCCCTTCCTTTCGGCAGTTGAACCAGACGACCGGCCTTCCTTGGTGATCCTTCAAGACCGGGGCCTTGGCGGCGGGCGTCGGCTGAGCGGGCGGAGCTGGTGGAGCGGGGCGGGGATGCCCGCGTTGGATCCACAGGCGGCGTGGGGTGGCCTATAGGCGGGCCGAGAATGGTAGGCGGGCGCTGGTGGCGGAGGGATGAAGCGGGGCCTCTGGGAATTCGCATGTTGATGCTTGAAGGCGATCATGTTCCTCTTCTTGAGGTCCAACTTGTTCTGCTCAGTCTCTTGGATGAGCGCTTTATTCACCAACCGTTGAATGTCGGCGTAGTCGGTGGCGACGAGCTAGATTGACAGCTCATCCTTAAGTCCCCGGAGGAACTTGGCCTGGCGAAGGGCGTCAGTCCACACTTCCTCTGGCGCGTAGCATGCCAGTCGGTTGAATTCATGGAGATACTCCATGACGGTCCGGTTGCCCTACTGCAGGTCGCGGAACTCCTGCTGTTTCACCGCGATAACTCCGGCGGGGACGTGGGCGGCGCGAAAGGCGATAGTGAACTCCGCCCATGTCACCACGTGGTCCTCTGGTTGGGACTAACGGTAGTTGTCCCACCACTCTGCGGCGGGACCCTGGAGCTGGTGAGTGGCAAAGGCCACTCTCTCCTGGTCGGTGCAGGGGAGGAGGTCCAACTTCTTCCCTATGGTGCGGAGCCAATCTCCGGCCTCCATGGGGCTGGTGGTGCTGGAGAAGATTGGTGGGCGTATGCGCAGGAACTCCGATAGTTGGGGAGCGGGCGCGGGTGTGGGCGCACGAGGGGCAGGTTCCCCATTTTGCAGGCGGTCCAACTGCACCTGTTGGTGCTGCATTTGGGTGAGGAGGGCGGTGATCAGTTGGTTTTGATTCGCCATCATCTCCGCCAAGGTGGGGTGGTTGGTGGATGGCGACCCAGTCTGTCGAGGGCTCGTTGCACCCCAGTAGGGTACAACGCCTTCGGGCAAGTCGTGGCTTCCTCCTTCTCCATTGTTGGAGCCGGTGTTCTGGTTGTCGGCCATCGTCTGAACATAAGAGGTTATAAGGTAAAATATGGTGAAACAACATTACAATAAAAATGGCCCTTAGGGCTTATATATTTATAAACCAAGTGGTATAAAATGTTCATTACAATTTAGCTCTTATTTTAATATACCCACAACTCAACTCGTTGTAGATGGTACCACATACATAAAATTATTAGTCAAGTAAGGGTAACTAGCGCCTACTCGCCACCGGAGGCGGTCTCCGTGCTCTTGGAACCACGAGTACGCGGATCCTGAGAGATGATGGGCTCAAGAAAATTCTCGATGATTGGGTCAGAGACGAGGCCGGGGCGTGGTGCAGGGGCGCTGGCGGTGAATGGTCCGAGGGTGGAGGGGTGTGGCGGGATCTTCTTGGGGCGAGGGGCAGGCTCACGGATGGGCTTCCTCTTCCTCGGGAGGAGGGGAACCATCTCTGCAATGTCCTTCTGCAGCTGCATGATCTTCCGCTGCAGTTCGTCATTTTGTTCGATCAAGTTCTTCATCTCCTCACGAAGAAACTCAACCACCTCATGGTGCTCGTCGGCGTCGAGCATGACCTCAGTATGGAGGTCGTCCATGGCCTGAAGAAGACGCGATTGCCGGGCCATGACCGGATCACGAACGGAGTGAACTCCGATGTAGATGCTACGGTGGGTGCCGGAGTGCGCTTCGGCACAAGCCGGAAAGACGAGTTCTGAAGACAATCATCATAGATCATCCTCAACTCCATGAGGGCTTGGAGCGCGACACGTTGGCACGCGACGTCGAAAGTCGGGCCCCCAAGTGCGGTGGTGTAGGGTGGCAGGTGATCTCTAGAGCCGTGGATGGTGAGGGAGACGTCGCAAGGTCCGGCGAACTCTTCCAGGTACACCCCTGCAATTCAGGCTCGAAGAGGAACTTGAGGAAAGTGAGCATCATACGGAGCTCCCTCACGAAGCCCTCGAAGTGGCGGCAGTAGCTGTGCACTTGATAAACAAGCATCTACAAAAACAACAAGTTGAAGAAAAGTGAGGAGAGGAGCAAAGTTTATAAAGTAGATTTTCGAGAAATAATTTTCTGCAACTATTGGCTAGGCTGGTCCGTTTGGCTTCCTACAGTCAAGTCGGCTCTGATACCATCTTGTGGCGCCCCGATTTATCGAAATAAGAACATTATTGAATTTCCATAGAAAAACAATCATACAAGAGGTTCATCATGTGACATCGTACATACGGCAATCATTCGTGGTACACAGACCACATTATTACATAAGAGTAAAAATAAAATAAATAATAAAAAGCATGACGAACGCTCTCTTCAGGATCTTCTTCTTAACTGGGTCGCTATTCCAGACCATCTTCCTCGTAGTAGGCGTCCTCTGAAGTGTGTCCAACAGGTATGAGTACAAAGAGTACTCAACAAGCCACCGCAGATGCAAATAATAATGCAAGATAATAACAAAGGAAGGATAATGGCTAAAAGTGTGGAAAAGTACATTTTCAATATTGCATTTAGTGTAGTCAAATTTTATCATGCGGAATAATAAACATGAACATCAATAATACATCTAACTCGGGGAGTACATTTTACCTCCTCGAAAAATAGTCCTTACATGTCAAACCATCATGCACGTACATATCAAAAGTAAACTACCTGTGGGAAGTCACGCAACCCGCCCTTGACCGTGGGCTCAGCTTTTCGAAAAGTTTTATGACTCTGATCAGAGATGTACCACTGTACCCACAAGGCACACACTCATCCCAAACACCAAAGTGTAACGAGATGACCCATACCACGGGAACTCGTGACAAAACCTCACCATGAAATGCTCCAAGCGATAACCACCCGCTCTAGGTTTCACCGGCGCGCCGGGCTGCATCCCGGCTAACGTCGCACCCCCTTTTGCGCCACGTCGGTACAAGCCACCCGCAGGTGCTACTTGACCCATATCCAAATGGTGGCCTCAGTTTGGAACACTCCATACCTTAGTTAGGACTTACCCATTATACGTGTGGTTAGTACGGAAGTGTATTCCAACGGATCCCGCAGACCGGTCCTTATAGTGCCCCGGGTGCTACCGACCAATGCCCTAGATTGCTCCCGGAACCCACCATGCATTCACTCACAACCTCCTTTGATTTTTTGAATACGACACCCTTTGACCTTATTCTTCGTTCGCCAAATCTTCTTCAGTTCTATCCAAGCTCGGTTTTGTCTGAATCTTTGTGGAAGAAGAAGCGGTTCGCCAGCCGCTACATCTAGGGATCCCACAAAATCATTAAACCTGGCGGCTGCTCGCTCTTTGATCAGTGATTCACCGGCCACTAGATCGATGAAGAATCTCTCCAAAATCCGCTTTTTGATCAGTGATTCACCAGCCACTACATTCTTGGATCCCACCACTCCATCACCGACAAAATTCCAAGAGATAAGAATAACGGGGACCATATAGTAGATTCCAATCGCTATGACTCATTTTTAATCCTATAGCAATCATGTCAATACATTGGACACTAGCTAATAATACTAATCATATGGTGACAAGGAGTTTAGGCTAGATAGCATGGCTTGGGTTGCACATCAAGGTCAGGGGATCCTAATAAATATATTGTAAGGGTTTTATTTGACTAATGCATGTATATCCTATGTGTTTTAGTGATAGTTTAGTAAATGTGGGTTCAACATTCTCAAAAGAGTGGTTCGGTGACTTGCCTTGTTCAGCGAATGGGGAGGGAGGAACTTCCGGGAAGTATTCCGGCTCCTCGGCAGCGTCGTAGTCTTTTTAACATGAATAATAAACACAACACTCAATAAACAATATAAAAATCACTCAACAAGCTTAAAGGTTTTGTTTAGGTTTACATAAGGAAAATAGAGGTGTTAAGTTTCTGAAATTCATGTTATGGATAATTTAAAATGAAATATAATGAGATATTGTCCTTTATAAAAGGGATTTTAATTGTGAGATAATATCATTTTAAGTTTTCTAATTAATTTAATATAGGAGGTTCAGAGAAAACTTAGTGGTTTCATCATATTAATAGGAAATGAACAAATATAAACTTTACTAAAATTTAAATAATAAAGTTTGTATTTCAACTTAAGGGCATTTGAATACTTTAACAAATAAGGATGAAATATTCAAAGTAAACACACTGTTTTTATTGTACTAACGCATAGAGAATAAAATTACAAAATTTCTGGAATTGAAATGATAATTTTTGGAGTTCAAATGCGCCAGATATGAATTTTAGAAGTTTAAAACCATTTCTGAGATTTAAATTAAATCCAAAACAGTCGCCGGTCCACGGTGAGTCAGGCTCACGGTGAACCCGCGCACTGTGCGCGTGCGCCGGATCGAGATCCACCGTTGGATCGCGATCGGGCGGTCACGTGCAAGGCGGGGGAGTTAAGTTATCGCGGACGGCCAGGATTAAAACATTGAACCGGTACGCGATGGACGATCCAGATTAAATGCGGGTTTTTAAAACTAACGGACGCGCGAGATTAAAACGTACCCCTTTGCTCGGATCCGATAGCGTAGATTAAACCGCATAGGGCATTTAATCGGTACCGTTAGATCCAGATCGCATGGCCAAGATCGAATCCGACACGGCACGGGTACTCAGCCCGTGCTGGACGTCTTCTCCAGCGACGGCGAGCGGGCTAGAGGCCACGGCGAGCGACGGCGGTCCTAGCTAAGCCTAGAAATGGAAAGAGGGCACCTAGGGGAACATGGGGATACCTTAGGCGGGGCGAGAGGTCGACGGAGCGCGATCGGCGGTGAGGGTAGACAACGGAGTGGTTCGGGTTCCTCGTCGGCGATGGTGTTCCGGTGGGGTTCATCGTCGGCGGAGGGGTGGCCGAGGATGGCGAGGTCCTTGCGGTCACGATGGTGCGGTCGGCGAGGACGGAGGAGGTCACCGGCGATGGTGAGCGGTGACCGGAGTGTTGGCGGCAGAGTGGCGTTTAAGGGAGCGTCTCGAGTGTTCTGTTTGGTCTGAGCGCAAATGGACGTGTGGACCGAACGCGGCGGAGGTGAGGGGTTTAAATAGAGGCACCAGCGGGACAGCGGGGGTGCAATCGGGGGAGGGCCGAGAGTAACGCCGGTGAGTTCTTACCATGCATGCGAGCGACAGGGCGATAGCGTGTGGGTTAACGAGGGGAAACGGTCGGCGCGTCGCGGGGGTGTTAATGGCGTCGGCGAATTAACGCTAGGGGGGCTAACGGGGCGGATCCAAGGTGGGATCGGGGGCCGGCGAGGTTAGGGGGGGTTGGCGCGAGGTGGACAATGGGTCTGACAGGTTGGCCAAGGCGGTCAGTGGGCGCGAGCGCATGAGCGAGGAGACTGACGGGTGGGGTCAGGCTCGGCCGAGGGAGTGAGTCGGTTGGCGCCGATTGGTGGGGTCGGGCTGTCGGGCGCGCGCGTGAAGGGAGAGGGAATCACTGACTGGTGGGGTCCAGCGGTCAGACGGGGCGCGCGGGGAGGAGTGGGCTGGGCCGGCCGGGAGAGAGATAAACGGAGGGGAGGGCCCATTACTGTTTCAATACCTTTCTAAATAAAAATAATTCCAGAAAATAGATTAAAATATTTTGGCTACTTCCAAGGTTGATAAAAATTTGTAAAAATTCTCAAAAACATATCTTGGCCTTGGGATCATACACAAAATTTTCTAGCCCCTGGTTTGGTCATTTCATCTTGGTTCTAGTTCAAAAAGTTTAAGGAGGGCATTAAAGGTATTTCTAAAATGAATAATTCCAGGAAAATATATTAAATGATATTTTATTTCTTTGAAAATTTGGGGTTTTACAGTAAAGAACAACAAGATGCTTCTGGTGCAATTCATATTAATTTGTCATACTGTTACATTAAGAGATATTTTGGTCTAAGCCTAGGTAAAATCGGAGACCCTTTCAGCCTCTAGAGCTACCTTTATGGCTACTTTGACCTTCGGAGCTCGAAGCCGCCGAGATTGTCTTTTTAGTTCGAGTGCTTCTCTTCTTCCTCAAAGCTCGCAGTTTCTTTTGCTACTCTTGAAGCTCGGCCCAAGTCAGAAGCCTTTCGGAGTTAGCCTCCGCAGGGTCTTCGGCCTGATACTCCGAGTCAGACCAATCTATATACTCGGAGGATGAAGATGTCTTCTCTTTTTCCTCCTCCTTGATGTAAGTTAAGACTTCTTGACAAACTTTGAGGGTTACCTCTCCTTTATCTCCATGAGGAACAGAGAAGCGGGAGCGGCGGTAAGGCCTTAAGCTCTCAAGGATTGACAACTGTCGTCGGAGCCCTTCGTTAATTTCCAGTATTTCAAAGTCAGGTTCCGAAGGACATGACAGAACCTAAAAGAATAAAACACCCAAACAAGCTCTTCGTTTATAAACTTTTCATTAATGCAAGGGGCTTTACAAAGATTTCTTGTACATGATTAAGCGCCCTATGAGCTAAACCTGCGGGTCGGTTGGCGGAGTAGGAGGTGTCGGAGCCAGCGAAGCTAGAAGCGGCGGCCTTGTTTGTGCTTGCTTCTGCCGACGGGCCTCGTCGATCCAAGCTTTAGCTGTAGCCTTGTGGTCTATCTTCCAGGTTGACCGGAAAACTTCCCAAGTCGAGGCTACATCTGGCGAAGGATGCAACAAGTTCTCGGAGGCAAAGCTTCCTGGTGTCGAACCCCTAACCAGAGCGATAGGAATCCGCATGGCTTCGAGGTGACGGAGGACTCCGATTCCAGCGCACTGTCCGGTGATCTCTCCGTATGAGACACCGGAGCCCATCATCAGTGACGTCGCCACTTGAATCCTCTTCAGCTTCTGGTCGAGGGACTCTCTGGCTGCAGCAGAAGACGAAGGGCACATGGTGCAAAAATATTCCAAGGTACCCTGAAGGGCATCCAAGGTACATTCTATTATAATGGCATTCTTCTTCTCTACCGCCTCCAACCCCGCAGTAGTAGCAGATACTTCGGCCATCTGGGACAGCAGGGAGCTTTTCTGGGCCATCGCCTACTTGAGAGAGCCTTGGAGCTCTACCAGTTGAGTGCTCGAAGTAGCCGCCGCCTGCCGAAGGTTCTCGACCTCCGCTCGGAGCACCAAGCACTCGGCTTCAGCTTCTTGGACTGAAGTTCGGAGTGTGCCATTGTTCTGCCTTTTGAGTCGGAGGGCTTTGTCGGCTTCGGCCCTAGCCCTCCGTTCTTCAAGGATCTCTTCCTCCAACCGAAGTGTTTTCTCTTTGGAGTCCTTAAGCGCGGATTGGAGGGTGGTAACCTTCCTCTTGAGTCGGTTAGTTTAGACTTCATTGGAAGTCGCTGCCGCTCTAGCAAGGACAAATTGCTGCAAGAGGAACAAGTAAGAACTAACTATTTACATTTGCTAATTAAAAATATTCGTGGTACTCCTTATACCTGAAGGGCAGCCCTTTCGAGGGCTAAGTTAAGCTCCGGGGCCCTGGCTTCGCTCAAGACGGAGACCAGTCGGAGTTAACGACTTCCTGGCCTTGCTCCGCCAAGGGCTCCAGAAGCGCCTAGAGGCCCGTCCGTTGCTCTAGGAAAGGAGCCAGCAGAGGAAGCCAAGACAGAGCTTGGCGATCATCTACCATTGCCTCTTCCTCCGAGTTGTTGTCGAAGGCTCGTTGGAAGAGGGTGTTGTCATTGGAGCGGGAGGGAGTCCAAGGCTTGACATGCTTTTTCCCCTCCCCAGCACGAAGGCGGGAGGACCGACTCCGACGGAGGTAGATCCTCCTTCGACGGCTGCCCCTTCAGCCGGAGCCACGTCGGCAGAGACGACCCCCGCCACCGGAGCCAAGTTGGCGGAGACGGCCCCTGCCACCAGAGCCGGGGCGTCCAGTGGAGTAGAGGTGTCCATCGGAGCAGCAACCTCAGAAGAGGCTGGAGCTTCGTTTGCGGCCGGGGCTTCGTCGCCCTTCGATATACCTACAGCATCAAGGTATTTGGTGAACATTTACGAGTAATAATTGTTGCAGGAATTGACCAAAGCAAAAGTTTCAAAGTATACCTTCGGAGGCACCTTGAGATAAAATGGTCATCCCCTGAAGTCCTCTCCGGTGTAGTTGCTGCTAGAGCCTCAACCTCCGTCGTGATCACCCCAGTTACGGGTGAGTTGGGGGCGACAGTTTCCGGCTCCGAGATCATAGCAGCAGGCACATCGGAGCCCTTGCTTCCAGAGCCTTTGCTCCCAGAGTCCTCCGAAGCTGAGCTCCGAATGCCCAAGGACGAGGCAGATGAAGCCGAGGTCAGCTGAGGAGGGATCTTCGCTACCTTCTTCCCCTTCTTGACGGGGGTTTGCTGGCCTTCTTCGGAGGCTCGACAACGGCTTTCCTCTTCCAAGGGGCCGCTCCGGCCGGGTTGAAATTCGGCAGAGGAGGAGGCACCATTCTGAGGGCTTCCCACACCCTGTTGGAGCACTCCCAACTCCCCACCAGCTCAATCATCTTTTGCCTTTCGGCCACCGTAGGGGCTCCGAGGACCCGTTCGGTGGCCCGTGCTATCTTCTCCGGGGCTAACGCCAGTGGAGCCACTGAAAAAAGGTAACATATTATAAGTATGTTATTTCTTCATCTAACATGTTATTGCAAGAGAGTCGAAGTCTTACCGAGATTTCGGAGCTCACCCTCCGAAGCTTGTTGAAACACTATCGGCCAGTCAGCTCCGAGGGGTGGAATTCGGAGAGCGATGAACTCTTCGGGAAGGTCGTGCATGCTCATGCGACTAGCCACTGAAGTTAATAGCCCTAGCCGCGTTGAGAGTAGTCTAGGGTTCGGGGTGACCTCCGCCTCCTTTCGAAACCAAATCTCTTGGAGGGGTCCAGCGAGGGGGGAGTCCTCTCCGACTTCGGCGTAGAACCACCGAAGGATCCAGTTAGTATACCATCGTTCATTGTTGGCCTTCGCCGGAAAATGTTGGGCGTGCTCCCTCCGCAACTGTAAGTTGACGCTTCCGAAGGCCGTTATCACTTTGGTGTCTCCGGGGCCATCTTGCGGCTTGGGCTGGCAGATGGCTTTGTGGGTGGCGGCGAAGACCTCTGATCGCCCTTCGCACCCTTCGGCTTGAAGCGCCCACTCGAAGATGGCCAGCCTGACGATAGCATTAGGAGATAGCTGAGGCAAGGTAATGTGGAACATGTCCAATACCTCAGATAAGAAGTTGATGGAAGGACCCAGACCTGCTTCGAAGAAGGCCTCGAACACCACGACTTCTCCGCTTCGTGGCCTCGGAGTTGATTCTGGTCCAGGGACCCGAGTCCTCATTTTGGACACCAGTTTCCCTTCCACGGCTTCTTCGATAGATTCCACGGTGCTTGTGGATTGCCGATGAGGAAGCTTTGAGGGATCTTCTTCTTGGATGGCGGGCGGAGTTCCCGTTGATTCTTGGGCTAGGCGTCTCCCGGAGCTCCCGCCATTGCTGCTACTGCTCAAGCCGCCCACGCTTGCCTCTGCGCCAAGTACCCACCACAGCTAGCACGGTGTGGCTGGTCCTCGCCATGGCTTGGTTGCTTAGGAGGTTGAGGGAGTTGGAGGTTGAAGAAAGTATGTTTCGGATGCTAGGCACGGTAAAAATCCCTTGGTGAATTCCGATCCCCTTTTTATAACCTTCCGCTAGTTGTTGTGCTTCGATTATATTCACACTGCAGGTTTGACTTCCATCGCTGGCAGGTGGGTCCAGGAAGCGAAACGGTGTGAGTCCGCCGTAAATTTCGACCATTACCTTTTGAGAGTGTAATGACTACTTGTATAGTAACGGTTCTAAATAAACGACTCTTCACGACATTTGGGATTCGTAATGGTTCTCTTTCCCACGAAGCGTTCACACGGCAGTTGTGGGCTCGAAGCCGTTGTCCGAATGCTTCGGGGTCAAAGACCCTTCGAATGACTGTAATGTGTTCAAACTTCTCTAAGTATCAGAATATGAAAATGTTCCTTGCGTATACTGCTTCCCTTCTATACAGGTCAAGTTCGGAGAAGCGTATTCGAGGGGCTACTGTTGGGGGAAAATGCTTCACTTTCAGGACTTAGAGATTAATAGTCCAAAATAACTTATCAGCTTCGGAGCTGATGGGCTTATGCACGAAGATGGAAGAGTCGTTAAGCCGAAGGGTGCTCCAACTTACGATCCGAAGGAACCCTCCGCAAGATATGAGGCTCCGGAGGAAAACAACAAGGCTGATAAGATGTTTGACTTATCTAATTGCTCTGGGTAGATTTTACCATTTTAACCCTCATCAGGGTACCGAATAGTTTCCACTATGTCGGTTGTAATTGAGGGGTAAATATGTCTTTTCCTTAGACTTTTTTGCCAATAAATACCCCCTTCTTACCTTGTAATGGGCATCGAATACTCAACTATTCAATACACACATTCAGACTACTTAAGCTATTATCCAATTCAGAGGCTTGACATAGTTCTTAAACACGAACTCACTGTTTGTCCGTTCTTAATCTTAGAGAACCTGTTAGCGTAATCTTTTACGCCAACACCTCAGATGAGTCCTAGGGCACTCAATCTCACAAGAAGATCAAAGCTCATGTGCCCTAGTCTCATATGCCACATCTAAAGCTCAGAAGATAGTTCAGCTAAAAGATAATGAGAAGATCCAAAAGACTCAGTGAAATCAGCTCCAAAAATTCTCCCTACTCTTAAGATTTTGCAAATGAAAACACCAGAAGAGTCAAGCACATAAGACGCATCACAACTGAAATGAACCTTAAAACCCTCATCCAGCAATTGTGAAATAGAAAGCAAATTATACCCTACATCCTCAACCAAAGCAACATTTGTGAGAGTGAAATTTTCATTAATTTTGATCAAACCTTTGCCCTTCACTCTGCTTTTGTGATTGTTTCTAAAGGTGATGCTTTCCTCGATGCCTGGCTGAGGTGAAACTGGAGAACCATGAAGACTTCCCAGTCATGTGATGTGAACACCCAGCAATGATCCACTTGTCCTCCAGCGTCCCATGACTCCCCTAAGTAGAGACGGGAGATCTCGAGTACTCAGCACTGGGTTTAGAGATAAGATGCTTAGGTATCCAGCACTGAACTACCCGACAAGTAGGTAAAGCAAGAGACTGTGTGGGATGAGAACCATACTGAACATGAGGTCTCCTTGCAAATTGTTGAAGTCTCCAAAAATAATTTGGACCAAAACGCCTACATGGTCTATCATCATACAAAGTATGATATACACCACGATGGGCATAGCCACTCATATAGCTGTAGGGAGCCTCATAATCAGTATAAGTATTATAACCATAGTCATGCATATCAATGAAGAATAATCATGAAATGTAAAGCATGAGCACGACGTTCATTTTTCATGCGTCTATAGCAAAAATCGATCAAATGACCTACACGATGACAATAAGTGCAATGAAAAACTTTCTTGGGTGTAGGTTTATAGGTTTCTGGTGCAAACCTCACAGTTTTCCTAGGTTTTTGCTTGGAGTCTGTCTTGAGTGGTGGAATAATTATATTTTTGGGTTGGGTAGGATTTTTTGGCTTTTTGAGGTGTGTCTAACTGAGCTCTCTCTTTATCAAGGGTAGTAGGTAGAGTGAACACAGTTTGGCTTGGGGTACTAGATGAAGTCCTCTCATAACCTAACCCAAGAGCTAACCCTGCCCTGTCAGCGCACATTTTTTGTTTTATCCAAAAGCAAATCTATTTTCCCTTTCCCTTCAGTGCATTTGTCTACCATAAAAAGCAGATAATCATTCTCACACTTCAATTTTCTACTTGCTCTCTAGCAAAGCTGAGTTGGTCCTTAAGGGTGATGCAGGTGGGACACGCCGGCTACATATCCTTAGAACACTCAGCGCTCTCCAATCTAGCCTTAAGCTCATCGATATGCTTATCTCTCAGACTAATACTTTCAAACAGTAAAGTGCAATTTAAGCATTCGTCGATGGCATCAGGACTAGACTCCACCACCAAGAGTTGCTTCTGAACATTTTCAAGTTTTTCACTGTTTTGAGCATGAATCAGACGCAACTGAGCAAGTTCATCCATCACGACAAGACATGACTCACATTCAGCAGTTTTAGATTTAGACTTCAACACAAGAAGTTCAGTAGAAAGAGATTCAATTTGAAGCTTTTGTTCTTTTCATTCTTTAGCAGCAAGTTTAAGCAGTCTATCTTGTGAAATAATTGCATCATGTAATTCATCGTTTTGAACAAGTAATTGATCAAGAGATAGACTAACCTCAGATGAGTCAAGCTCATCGCTGCTTTGCTTGCCGTTGGCCATGAAGTAGAGGCCGTTGATGTCCTTCATCTTTTCCTTCTTCTCTTCATTCTTGCCTAGTTCATCTTCATCAGAACTTGGTTCTTTACTCGAGGTGTTGTCGATGTCACTAAGTGCTGCCACGAAAGCTCTAGCCATCCTTTTTTCCACTTTTCCTCTTTTGCCTTTGTAAAACAGTTTTTATCTCTTTTCTGATATTTGTGTTCATGTTCATTTTTGGCTTTCAGTTTTGGGCAATTGGCTTTAATGTGATTAAGGTCATCGCACTCAAAACACCCTCGAGAGCCTCCTCTCCTCTGATCTCTTCTATCATTGTAGAACCTAGTGAACTTTTTGACTATAAGAGCAAGCTCTTCATCGTCCATTGTATCCACTTGTTCCTTTGTGATAGAGACCAAAGAAGACAAGGCAAAACCCCCAGACAAAGCACAAACACCAGACACGCTACCTCCCGATGAGGTGCCACTGCCGGAACCAGAAACTAGTGCCATGGATTGTGGCAAAGAGTTCCCAATTCCAGAACGAGATGCCTTGGCTATCTCGGTGGACTTAAGCTTATTGAAGAGTTCATCGCATGTCAAAGTATCAAATCTTGCAGACTCTTCAATGCTTGAGATCTTTACTTCCCATATGCTATGATCTAGAGCATAGAGAAGTTTGATCGCCCGGTCATGATCAGAGTAAGCTAGCGTCCCAGTGGAGCGCAAGTTGCTAACATTTCTGTCAAAGCGTGCAAACAAGGCATCTACAGATTCGCCGGGGCCTTGCACGAACATTTGGTATTCTTGATTATATGTGCTCTGCCTCCTAGCCTTAATCTGCGATGTGCCCTCATGAAAAGTACTCAAGGTCGTCCAGATTTCTCGTGCAGTCCGAAGATGCTAGACCCTGTCAAACTCGTTGCGACTCAGACTGATAAAAGAATGTTTCTAGCCTTGCTATTACATTCATATTGTGACTTCTCAGTCTCTGAGGTATGAGTTTCAGGAATCACATATTGGGATGCGACAATGTCCCAAATTGCACCTCCTTGGCTAAGCAAATAAGCCTCCATGCGCACCTTCCAATAGGCATAATCTCAACCATCAAACATTAGAATCTTGGTATACTTATCCATGTTGCCACAAGGATCACAAACCGGTTAAGGTCAACTGGTGATCTAACCTGCTCTGATACCAATTGTGGGATCGGAATGGTGACTAGAGGGGGTGAATAGGTACATCAACACTTTCTTTCGAATGTGATGGTCTGTTCAAATCACCCAACGCACCTCTAATAGATTGCAATATCAAACTTGATGCTCACTCGAAAACAGATTTAAAATCAAACCAATTTCAAAATCTGATATTAGATGATGAATCAATTGAGTTACAAGATTTCTGAAAGAATCCTGAAAAAGAATAGATACTCCAAATTCAAAACAGATTACTGAATCAGGTTTTCTAATCACTTCCAATTTTGAAAATTTTCAGTTCTAATCAATTTCAGTTTTGACTAACAATGAATTCAAGTTTTAGCTCAATCAACAAAATCTGAAACAGCTTCAAGGAATTAGAGCCTATTCAAACAATTGATATAATTCAGAACATAGTTTTCAAATGAAACAATTTTTATCACACAATATCTGAAAGCTACACTACTGAAACTGAATCAGTACACTCAAGATGAACAGAGTTTCCTGCTGTACCACAACTGAAATCTCAG
This sequence comes from Zizania palustris, assembly GCA_019279435.1. Lineage (NCBI taxonomy): Eukaryota > Viridiplantae > Streptophyta > Magnoliopsida > Poales > Poaceae > Zizania > Zizania palustris. The sequence continues at coordinate 41,847,112 of JAAALK010000284.1, forward strand.
GAAACCTTTGAAGTGCAGGTTCAAATATGAATCAGATCAGAGTTCTTGTTATTTCAGAATAGCTACTGTTCTGAGTCTGAAAACAACTAGGATTGAAACATATACTGCACACAGATTTTAGAGTATAGAATTGCCAAAATTCCTTGCAATCACCACTTAAATTCAAAATGCATATATTGAAAATTGTTCAGCACATCAAGATGTTCGTACATTCATATAACAAAACCATGAATCTGTCCACAAAATAAATCCTGACACAATTCTGATAATGAACATTTTAGATTCTGATCAAAACTGGTTCAGATTGAAAAGCAATAGATTAACTTTTATCCAGATACAAACAACACTATTTTATCCTTATCTTCAGCTTCTAATCAACCAAAACTACATTCAAAAGGATAAGTCTCAGTTCAAAACTGATTAAGACAGATAGAATTTGAGTAAACCAGAAACTAGAAGGACTTTGAAGAAACTTCAACCAAGAGGAACTTCTAAACTACTGAACCAGTTCTCCAACCAATCAATCAAAACTTCAGAACTTGAAACACAAAAAAAAAGGTCTGACTTCAACCAGAGTTAAACTAGACGTTCATTCTTATCTTGATTCATAGAAGATTTCAGACAACCACACACAAAACAATAGATCATAGAAATGGATTTCTTGAGTCAGATCACAGCACAACTCCTATGAAGCCTGTTCAAGTTCAATCTGAGAAGCAACAGACCGCAAGAAATAGCTGACACAGGAGAACAGCATTGCAAAGGCATAAAAGCTCCAAATAAAATCTGCAGAGATGATGATCCTGTAGCTTGAAACAAAACAGCCCTGAAACTAGAATGATGTCCTAAAATAAGGTTTCTCAAAAGACTAGATTAGAGAATCAGTCTAAAATCCTAGCAAACAATGGATCAAATATAGCAAACACCTCTGAAGTACTATAAACAATCTGTTTCAGAACTTTAATCATGGTAATCATATGGAAAACATAACAGATTCATGGATCAAAGTTACACAGCATGGAACACAACCATTTCAAGGTGTAATTTCACAAAAAATTGATTGAGATCATCAGCAACTCAAAAGGGAAACAGAAGATCACTTACAGGATCAGCCGCTGGACAAAATTGCATTACTCAGAACAGTGTGTGCTGTAGTTCTTGTAGCGCGTCCGAAATTCACCCGATTACTGTACTTCATCAAGAAATCATCTCACAAGGTTTATCTCAGGTGTTTTGATTGAAAATACTGAGCAAAAAGATGTTCCTCCTCTATTCTGTTCGGCTACAGGACAGGGGGATAATATCCTACCAGCCCCATGTTCTAGAAGCCCTATTTTACACTTAGCCCCTTGACAAATTCAGAAATAGTTATTCTGAAAAATACCCTATTAAACCCTAAAAGCAAAATTGCAAAAGGACTCTTCTTTTAATATATTTTCAGAGTGGACCCACTCTAAAAAATATACCAAAAGGATACACTATGAAACTGAAAAATTAAAACTAATACAAGACACATATTTATTGAATTAACAAAAACATTTAAAATTTCGACGGTTTTCAGCAAAAACCGACAAAGCCTCTCCTGATCGTCGACGCCCGTCGTCAGTCCATGAACCCGACCGCCAGCAAGTCTCTCCCGCTCTCGATCCCTCAAGCCGCCTTGTCACTTTAACTGGCTTCCCTTTCGCTGACTCGATCGATGCTTCGTCTTGATCAATCTTCAACTCACGTCCTGTTCGACCTCCATGCGTACATCAGAGTCCACTCTCGACATCGACTGACACCCTCGACCATCTGGCATTAGACTCCCCGTCTAACTCTGATCCCGTGCCATCGACAGTTGACGAGTAACTCAAGCCTACAAACATGAGACAAACACAGACACACACACCATATCTAGAAAATCCAGACAAAACCCATGATTTCACCCTGTCAATCACTCATCATTACTTTGAACAATAGTGACAAACCTCACTATGTACCTCATTCGTCAGCGACTGTAGCAAAATACTAGGACACAGAGACAAGGAATACAGCTTAGAGCAAGGTATTGATACAGAACAGGACTGCTAATCATGTGCTTTATTTTGAGAAAAGTTCCTGGTTCATGTTCTAGAAGATTTTATGCTGAATTTGTACGGTTTATGTTCTAGTTTGTTTCTGTTTTGAGCTCTGGATATTTTCCTGGTAGTGTTCTTGTACTCTTCCTGTATTGAATCCATTGCCAGGGGTCAGTATTCCTATCTGATCATCATCCAGTGCACTTGTAGATGTGCCAAGAATTTGATTCTTCATTGCCTGAAGTGTATTATCTTTCAGCGCTGCAAGTAATTTGATTTTGTGTTTGTGTTTCTTGGTTCTGGATCTTATCTAAGTACCATCTCCTGTTCATCATAAACTGCTAGGAATAGCACACTGTGATTCTTACTTGCTACAGAATTGTTTCTCAGGATTCATGGTCCTGCAGTGTATCATCATGCATAGTTCTTGTCAATTGATATTTTTCTGTTTCACCACCATTGTTTTTCTTCTGGCCATTGCCACAAAAGTCATCACCTGTGCTAATGTTTGGGTGGTTTTTCAGAAAAGCTACAGTGCATCAATTCCCCTTTCTCTGAATGATGCCAAGCTGGTGTGCCATTTCTGTCATATGTTGTTCTAAGCAATTTTTCATTACTGGCTACAGGATTGCCATGCTTTATTTCTCTTCCCTGGTTTCATACTTCTTGGTACAGAGTTCTCAGAGTTAAGAGTTCATGTTTTACTCTGTTCATAAGTAATTTGTTTTTCAGTTAGCTTCTGAAATCTTGTTGGACCAAATCAAGCTTCTAAATTTGACCACCAAGAAGTTGTTATATGCTTCTTGGCTATACTTCCTGCTGGCCTTTTTATCTGCACTGTTCATTGTTGAATATCCATTGGTTTTATCTTGTGAAGCCTGTTAATGAAATCTGGCCTAATAAATTTGAGAACAGAACTGCTACAAGTATTCTACTGAGTATTCATTTGAAATCTTCTCCTAATTTGGCTTGTGTCTGCCATAGTTCAGTTTGCCAAAGCATAAATTCAGTTATCAATGTTTTAAGTGAATTAATCAAAGTTGGCTCAGTTATATCTTGTATTCATTGTAGTTTAACCATCTGAACAATCTGCCATTTTTGGTTTTATCTGAAATTTGTGCTTTCAACCATTTGATACCACTGAACATCATTTAACTGAGACCGGTTGAAGCATCCGGTGTTCAGAAATAATCAGGCATCACTGTAATTCGTTTTTTTGTTCACTCGGTAAACCAAAGTCTGACTATCACTTGAATTCGGAGTTTCAAACTCCGATTTATGCAGGTCGACATCTCATTCACCGACTTAACTTAGTAATTCGGAAAATCAATTACCGACAGAAGCAGTTCAGCAATTCAAACTCCGATTTAGATAGAAATTTATTTGGGGTTGATTTCTATTCTGAATTTGTACGGCTGATCTCAATTCTGCTTCTGCAAATTTTAGAGGAGCGTTGGGTGTTCTGAACAGGCCATCACATTCGAGAGAATTTATCGAGGCACCTATTCACCCTCCCCTCTAGTCGCCATTCCGATCCCACACTTCATTTTGCTGCAGGTTTCACGTTCGAAGCCCCCTTCGCCGAAGGTTTCCAGAGCTAGGAAGCTGGTTTCGGAGGCTGCCAGAGCGCCCTTCATCAAGTCTCCGCTTCATCCGACCATGCCAGATCTGTCACAGTGTTGTCGGTCTGGTCAAGTCCCGCGCACATGATCTACTTCGCATTTGGAGTGGCTTCATGCCGGAGTCACACCAGAGGCCGCTCCGCATCAGACTTCATCGCGCCAGCGCTCCACACCGGATTTCGTCGCGTCAGCGCTCCGTGTTGGATTTTGTCGTGTTACAAGCATCACACTGAATGCTATCATTCGGAGGCGATTTTGCGTCATGATCTGTTCGGAGCCTATCTTCAACCAGATTGATCTGAACGCTGAAGGATACCTTCGGTAGACCCTTCGCATCAGACGCCGAAGGACCCCCTTCGGTGACCCTTCGCACGGTATACTCTGAATCAATCAGGATCCGTTCGGCCGATTGGTTTATTTTATCTATATATTTCGACTAATTGGATTGTTTCTTTGTGATCTGATTACTTGGCAACTCCACCCCTTGCCACTGTTAAGGTTACTCGGAACGCGACGTCAGTGTTATATTACGTTTAGGCTCGTTCCTAAGTATCCACACACTTTGGATCATCGAACCAGCCCAAGTGCGGGGGCACGTTTTCGTGTCAACACCTGTGAAACTGAGGCTCAGAGATTTGGGGGACATCAACAAATTGGAATGGCAGGCGACTACAACACCCAAGCATGAACATTGGCAATAAGTCGGATCGACCGACTCAGGATAATCGGAGGGGAATTCCATCGAGATGAGGGGAGGATTGTCGATGACTTTGGTGGTGTACATGTTGAGCTAGAGCTGTAAAAACCACCAAGGACCACAAAAGTGGCCGACAGGTTCGCCAGCCGATAGCTTGACCAATACTTGGTGAAGAAGATGATAAGTAGCACCAAGGAGATATTAGTGTTGGCGTAAAAGATTACGCTAACAGGTTTCAGAGATTAGAAATTAACAAACGAAGTGTTTGCGAAGTGAACTATTTCAAGCCTCTGAATTGGATAATAGCTCGAAGTAGTTCGAAGATGTGTATTGAATAACTCAGTATCTGATCCCTATTACAGGGTAAAACGGGGGTATTTATAGGCCCAAACATTAAGGAAAAGACCCGTTTACCCCTCTGTTACAACCGACATAGTGGGAACTATTCGGTACCCTTAATAGGGCTAAAACGATAAAAGACTAATCTAATGAGAAAGAAGATAAGTCTTCCATCCTAGCTGGCAAAGAAGCTCTCGGAAGAGTCAATGTTCGAAGATATACTCCAAACTAAAGTTCACCTCCATCCTTCGAACTTGATCCAAAATACTTCCGGAGTTAGATGCTGATAACCTTTGATTAAATCACCCGCCTTGGTCTTGCTACAGCAATGACCCTGAAGATAGAGTATTTTCCCCCAACAGTAGCCCCTCGAATATGCTTCTCCGCTATATCTGTAATGTTAGGAGAGCAGTATACGCAAGAAAAATAATCAAGCGTAAGGATTAACAGATTTAATCAACCTCCGAGATATGCAGAGATTTAAAACTTCAAATCAACTTCTAAGAAAGTTACATTCAAACTATCTTGGAATTAACTTAAGGAGCTCGAAAGACATTTTAGACTTAGAAGAAATAGCTGTTGGCTTTTTTCTTCCAGCGAAAGTTACGCTATGCGTTAACTTCGCAAGGGGTAACAGTCAAGAATGCGAAACGGCAAACATTAACGGTAAAAAATCGTGGGCCTAGGCTATAAACAGAGGACCCAGACCCTTCCCAAATTCCCTTCTCACCTCTTTCGCGCAAACAAGCCCTAGCCTCCATACTTCTCCTTTAGCAATCTGTGTGACTTCATGGCGAAGACAAGCTTCAAGGTTCCTGGGGCAGCCTCGGCCCTAGCTCGGCAGCAGGCCGTGGCGGCGGCGGCATCAACGACGTCTGCAGTTGTGGCGACTCCGGCAGCAACAATAGCAGCACCAGTGGCGGCGTCAACAAGAAATCCCCAAAATGTTGGTCCTCACGATCTCCTCCCCGCATCGTCGAAGTATTCGGACCAGTCTTATCAACTGGGACCATCTACCTGCAAAAGGGAATCGCTCGCAGCAGCAGTGGAGGGAAAAATTAGCTCGGAGATCATAATCCGCAAACCTGAAAAGGAGGCCATCCCTTTGCCAAGGCCCGAAGAAGTGGTAGTTTTCGAAGCTTTCTTCGAAGCGGGATTAGGAATTTCGGCAGTCGACTTTTTATCGGAGGTACTGGATTTATTTCACGTCACCCTCCCCCAACTATCTCCGAACGCAATGGCACACCTGGCCATTTTCGAATGGGCACTGAGAGTTGAAGGCTGCGAAGGAAGAGCAGAGATCTTTGCAGCACTACACAGGGCATCTTGCCAACCCAAGACTTACCTAGGCCTCGGAGGAGAAAAGATTGTGGTAGCCTTCAGGAGTATCAACTTCCGGCTTCGGGATGAGTTTCAGCTAAGATTTCCAGCGAAGGCCATCAATGCCAGGTGGTACACGGATTGGATCCTCCGATGGTTTTATGCCGAAGTTGGGGCAAACAGCCATCTGGCCAGACCCCTGCAGGACATAAACTTCCGAAGAGAAGCCCTTGTTCACCCAGATCCCAGTCTGCTCGAAGCTCGCCTCAGTCTGCTTCAAAGAATTAGTCGCCACATGAGCATGCGGGACCTGGCGGAGGAGTTCATCGGACTTCAAATTCCTCCCATGATGGTCAGCTGGCCTATCACCTTCGAAGAAGATCCAGAGGGCGGACTCCGAAAAATCTCTTCGAACTCGAACCGTGCAGGTAGCTTCGAAAACAATATGTTGGTATATATTTGTTTGATGAAATAACTAACATCGACTTATCTTTCAGCTTCCTAGGCCCTCATGACTTTGGAACAAGTTGTTCGAGCTTCGGAGAAGATTCTAGGAGTTCCAACTCCGGTCGAGAAGGAATAGAGAATGAAACTAGTGGGTAATTGGGAGTGGATCAAACCGAGTATGGGGTGTACTCGAGTTGCTCCCCCTCCTCTTCCAGACTGGGTACCTTCAGAGTGAGGGCCGAAAAAGAGGAAGGCTGAAGCCGGAATTTCAGCTCCTGTTAAGACTCCGTCAAAAAAGGTAGCCCGAAAGCCAAAAAATGTGGCACCTTCAAGTCCGGTGGCTTCGATCTCGGATTCCTCTGAAGATGAAGGAAGAATCCTCGTTGACCTGATCGACGAGGATGAAGCCCGGGCAGTTGCAAACACTGGCGATTCTGCCAATGTGCCAGATGTTCCGAGCAGCTCCGGGCAGGCTAGGAGTTCGGATGTCCAGCCAGACTTGCCGCGTGAAGAGGCTCCTATGACTGAAGGCGGAATCGAAGTTGCTGCTGAGCCAGCTTTGATTCCAGACAAAGCGAGGAATGTAGCTCCAGGAGAGCCTTCAATAGTCAATCCTTCGGTCCCAAGCTTTGAATCGGATGAAGACATTGAGGTAGCCTTTGACCCTCCGAGCAGCCCCGTACTCTCCTGCCGACAGGACTTCGGAGGTAAACTTCGCATGAACCCTTTGTTCCTTTTCTCTGCAAAATTTTGCAATATATAATACCTTTGTATTGGTAGGGTCCGCTCCTATGGAAGTGACTCCTCCCGAAGATACAGCTCCTGGGACCTCAACCTCTCCGGTTCCGATTCCAGAAGTCGCACAGATGGGACCTGGAAAAGGTAAAGGCAAAATGGACCCCTTCCCTGCTCCGAATTCAGGATTAACTCCGTCTGAATCAATAGACGGGGGTCAATCTACAGAGAGGGGCCAATCTACCGAGGTGTCTGAAGACGCGGCATAGCGCTCCGACCCCTCGCCTAACGAAGATGATCAGAGGGCCCTGTCCATGATCCCCCTCTTAGCTCCTTTCTTGGAGCGAAGGACCGGGCTACGGACCCTGCTTGAGCCTTTGGATCGAGCTAACCGCGATGTTGGGGAGACGGACTTGGTAGCCATCCTTAGCGAAGTATCTACAAAACAAGATTAATTTCACTTATAATTTCTCACCTTGCTTTTTCCTCTTTGCAGCAAATAGTTTTAGCTCGAGCCGCAGCTGTCTTGAACGAGCACGGAAGTCTTCGTCTTCAGGAGAAGGTTACCGCTCTCCAAAGGAGTCTTAACATCTCCGAAGTTCGATTTTCCCGCTTAGACGAAATGGTTTCGGCGGAGAGGAGGGCCAGACAAAATCTGGAGGCTGCAAACAAAAAGCTTGAAGCCGAACAAATTGTACTTCGGGCTGAGGTAGAAAGAATGCGAGCAGAGCACGCTACGGTGGGAGCTGAACTGGTTAAGCTCCAAGAAGAAAAAGCTAAGGCTACGGAGGAGACTAGCAACTTACTTAGCCAGAAGAATTCTTTGTCTACGGAGGCATCTAGGCTCTCCACTGTAGTGGATGAATTGACTTCGTCAAAGGATACTTTGATTGAAGATATGGTGAAATCGGAGAAGGTAGCTACAAAGGTCATGAACAATCTCTTAGGCGTTCTAGAGTACTTCGGTACTCTTTGGACGCTATCTTCGAGCGACAACGTCCCCCTGGTCCGACGGCTAAAGATGATCCAAGGAGCTGCGAAGATGATGAAGACAGCAGGCATTCAGTATGGAGAGATCTCCGGCCAAGTGGCTGCTCTCGGAGTACTTCGCTACTACGAAGATCTAGGGCTATCGATAATGCCAGACTCGGGGGCGGCTCCCATTCCCTTCGATGAGAACCAACTTCTTAATCCTACTAAAGACGTGGCCGCAGCTTGGCAAGCCTTCCAAGCTTCATGGAGAGCCAAAGGTCGCACTACGATCAAGGCTTGGATCGATGAAGGGAATCGCCAAAAGCAAGCTCGGTCTCAAGCCTCGAGCAGCCAGCCTCCGCCGACCCGCAGGTTTAGCTTCATTTTAGGATCTCGACTATGTAAAAATCATGCTTTCATACATTATGAATGAAATTTACTTATCATGTTTTTAGGCTTCTCAACCTCATATGGATGATGTCGAAGTATTAAACGTTACCGAAGAACTTCGCCTGCTATGGGCTACCTTTGATCTTTTAAAACTTCATAAACGACCTCGATTTTTATTCCTTGAGAGAGCTCCGGTGCAATTGCGCCTGAAATATGTAAAGATATATTATCTTATATTAAAGAGGAAGAAAAAAGAAGTTAACTTGGAAACTTTGTCCTATGAAGACATTGCGTGGTCCAAGGACGAAGGTACTACTGAAGAACAAGGGAAAAAGTCTGAAGAACTTCGGAGCTGGGAAAGAAGCCCCGAACGACTTCGAACTTGGGCTGAACTTCAACAAGAACAAAAAGATTTTAGAGCTTCGAAGGAAGGTAGAAGAGTTAAACGCAAGGTTATTAGAACTCCCGGCTCTAGAACTAGTCGTTCCACCTTAGTGGTAGCTCTAGAGATCAAAGGGGTCTTCGATTCCTTCTTGGCATAGACAGATTTTTCATGATGTAATTGTAATCTGTTCGGATAATACAAATTGATTTTATTTTAAATTGTCTCCCTACTTTCCAGCCCCTCTTTGGGCGTAAGCAACTTCGCACTATACTCGAAGATGGTTAGGCGCAAAGAAAAACTTAGGAGTACAATTTTGGAGGCTCGGAGCCCCTCAGCAATTTAAAGATTGACTAAAATCGTATAAAATGTCTGACTACTTGGAGTCGTAAAACTAGTAACTTAGTACCTTTGTTTGAAAGAAGTCACTTCGGACAAACTTTACGGACACTTTAATGTCCCAAACGATTGGTCAATTTGGACTCTTTTCACAGATATTCGAAGCTTATCATCTCAAACTCTGTTTTGTTTGGCCTCCTTCGGCTCTTTTGCGAATGCTATCAAACTGGTGGTTTGGAATTCGCAGTGTTCTCCTTTGACTCTTTTTATGGATGCTTTCAAGCCGAAGCTTGGAATCCGCGTTATTTGGGTCTCCTTCGACTCTTTTTATGGAGGCTTTCAAGCCGGTGGCTTGGAATCCGTTTTCAGTGACTTTCCCACCTCGTCGGAAGCTTCGAACCAGTGGTTCGAAGTCCGAAAATTGGTTCAAATTAATGACACTTCCCTCCCAGCCAACTTCGTTCTTCGAGTGCGTCCACTAGAAGTATGAAGTGTTTGAGAGGTAGGCATTATCTGAACCATGAGCTTTATTATTCAAAAAGGTGTTTACAAATAATTACAAGGAGCCCCTATGCGAAATATCGCTTTAAGTGCTCCGCATGCCATGTATGTGTTAACTCTTGACCTTCTAAATTAGATAACTTAAAAGAACCAGGGCGTACTAAACGGAGAATTATATATGGACCTTCCCATTTATTCCCTAGTTTCCCTGGTGCTATAATAATTCGCACAACAAGATGACCCGGCTTAAGTTCGTTAAGCTTGACCTTCGGGTCAAACCAAGTCTTCGTCTGTTGATGATACTTAGATAAATTGGCGACAGCTCGAAGTCTTGTTTCTTCTGTTAAATCAAGCGAAGTTTGCCTTTCTGCTTCTATTTCCGGTTCGGTGCTACGAAGGGATCCTCCTTTAAGCTCCGTTGGCGTCATAGCTTCGTCTCCGAATAATAGTCTGAAAGGAGTGAAACCCGTGGACCTCGTTTGAGTGGTCCGGATGGACCATAGAATCTTCGGGAGCTCCTCGGTCCACAATCCTTTTGCCAATCCCACTATTCTTCGATTCAGCCCTGACAAGATATTACCATTGGCTCTTTCAACAGCTCCATTAGACTGGGGATGTCGCACTGCAGCGAAGCATAATTGTATGCCAAGATCTTCACAAAACTTCCTGAAGGGCTTTGCATCAAATTGTGTCCCATTGTCAACTATGAGTTGCTGAGGCACTCCGAACCGCATATGATATTTTTCCAGAAAAAATTTTGTACATTATTCGAAGTGATAGCTGCTAGGGGCTCTGCTTCGACCCACTTGGAAAAATACTCAATTGCTACCACTGCGAATTTCAAATTTCCTTTTGTTACTGGGAAGGGGCCAATAAGGTCCATGCCCCATCTGGCCATGGGCAATACTAGGGCAATGACTTGAAGAGTTGTTGGCGGGCGATGACTTCTTCTTCCCATCCATTGACAACCTTGGCAAGCACGGACTAAGCTCTCCGCATCAGCTACTATTGTAGGCCAATAAAGCCCCTGGCGAAGTGTTTTTCCTGCCAAAGCTCGAGGGGCCAGATGGCTACCGCAAAGTCTTTCATGAATTTCTCGAAGAATATCTTGAACTTCGGCTTGAGATATACATCGGAGCAGAGGGGAACATACTTCGGCCTTGTACAAAATACCGTTGATTATATGATAATTTCGAATTCTGAGCTTCAACCTCGAAAGTTGTGGCCCTTCAGGTAAATTTGCTTCTCCTTGCAACAATTCCATAATTGAACTTCACCAATCTGTACTTGGAATGCAAAGGACTTCCGCAGAAGGGATCTGTGGTACCGAAGGTGTACTGAGTTCTTCGTAAAAAGCTTCTTCTGGAATGTCCATAGCTCCAGCTGCAGCTTTCACCAAGATATCAGCTTCCGCATTTTCAGCTTTGGGTATACTTTGAATGGAAATCCCTTTAAATGATGCTTCAATCTTACAAATCTCCTCCAAATACTTTGCAAGTTGTGGATGCCGAACTTGAAAACTCTAATCTACATGCCCTGCTACAATTTGAGAATCTGTCTTAATAACAACTCTTGTAGCCCCAAAGCATGTGCCTTTCGAAGTCCTAACAAAATTCCTTCATACTCTGCTGTATTATTGGTAGACTTAAAGGTGAGTCTTGCGGAGTACATTGCCTTTTGCCCTGAAGGCGAAATTATTACTGCTCCGACACCTGCTCCGGATGCTTGGAAAGCTCCATCGGAGTATATGGTCCAAATTCCTTCGCTTGGCTTCTCCGAAGCCCATGCTGCAGGGGGAGTCCATTCTGCCACAAAATCTGCCAACACTTGTGACATAATTGTTGTCCTTGCCACGAAGGAGATGCCAAAGGGTGCTAATTCAACAGCCCACTTCCCAATTCTTCCTGTCGAATCCTTACTTCGGAGCATATCTCCCAAAGGATATGAATGTGGTACAATCACATTGTGTGCCAAGAAATAATTCCTTAACTTTCTTGAAGCCATTAGCAGAGCATAGGTGAACTTCTCAATCTCGGAATATCTTGTTTTTGCTCTAGACAATGCTTCAGATACAAAATAGACTGGATTCTGTACCAACTTCCCATTGAAATCAACCTCTTTAACAAGGACTGCGTTGACAGCAGAGCCAGTAGCCGCAAGGTAAAGGAGTAGGGTTTCATCCGCAATAGGCACTGTGAGTGTAGCGAGGTTACTGAGATAATTCTTAATATCATCGAAGCTTTTTGACACTCCGGTGTCCATGCAAAATCTTCGGACCCCTTCAATGCTTTGAAAATGGGAAAACTTCTCTCCGCGGACCTTGCCAAAAATCTACTAAGTGCTGCAAGACAACCAGTCAGCTTTTGTACTTGCTTTAAATTCTCTGGAGGAGCCATCCTTTGTAACGAAGTTATTTGAGTGGGGCTAGCTTCGATCCCTCTACTTGAAACTAGATACCCTAACAATTTTCCAGCCTGCGCCCCGAAGATACATTTTTCGGGGTTAAGATGGATCCCACATGCCCGAAGGCTATTGAATGTTTCTGCTAAGTCTAGGCTATGATGGTGCTTTAAAGCACTCTTTATTACAATGTCATCCATATAAGCTTCTACATTTCATCCTATTTGATGACCTAGAGCCTTAGCATTAACCTCGAAAAAGTTGCCCCGACATTCCTTGAACCAAAGGGTATTCTTACATAGTAGAAGACTCCCGAAGGGGTTACAAAGCTTGTTTTTATTTCATATTCGCACTTTAGCCAGATTTGATGATAGCCGGAATACGCATCAAGGAAGCTTAATAACTCCGAACCAGCAGTGGAGTCAACCAATTGATCAATTCGGGGCATGGGATAGGGGTCACGGGGGCATGCTTTATTCAAAGATGTAAAGTCAATACACATGCGCCATTCCCGAAGATTTCTTCCTAACGAAGACTGGGTTGGCTAGCCACTCCGTATGAGCTACCTCTCTGATAATCCCAGCTTTCAGCAACTTTTCCACTTCATCTTTAGCAAGGATAGCCCTCTCCGTAGATAGCTTCCAGAGTCCTTGACGGACAGGACGAACCTTCGGGTTCACAAGTAAACTATGCTTAATAATATCCTGACTGACTTCGGTAATGTCCTCATCGGACAAGATATCAAAATTCTCTTCAACTACTTTTTCTAACGAAGTAGCGACTTCTGAAGGGTCCTTGCCAAACTGAAATGAATATTTTTTGCTGTCTTTGCCAATAACCTTCGTTATAATCTCCCCTTCAGGGCTTGGCATTGGGAAGGACTTCTTCGAAGATTTGCCCGAAGCAGAAAAATCCTCCGGGTTTCCTTGCACACTGTTCACCTGTCTCGGGTCAAGAGGAGGGCCATAACCATATTCCTCTCTTCGCGCTATGGCCTGATCTCCGAAAACAGTGAGCACTCTCACTTGTGTGGGCATCTTCATACACAGATAATTATGATGCGCCACAGCTCTGAATTGATTCAACATACCCCTTCCGAAGATAACATTGTATGCATATAGGGCATCTACAACATCAAAAATCACTTCCTCCGTCCTGGCCAGTAGCCCCTCTCTGAAAGTAACCTCCAGACCTATTTGGCCAAGGGCATCAAGAGGGGGTCCTGCGAAGCCTTGCAAAGGACGAGCTGCTGGGAGAAGATGCTTCCTGGAGATGCAGAGTTGATCAAAAGCTTGGACGAAGATAATATCCGCTCCGCTGAACTCCCTCCGTCGATTAGTACTCTCCGGACCTCAGTCCCTGCTATGTCGGCAGTGATGACAAGTGGATCCGCATGTGGAAACTTAATGCCAACTGCATCATCTACAGAGAAAGATATCGGCACATGAGACCATTCAGGCATAGCAGCTGCATACGAAGAAGTTCCATATGGCCCACTTCTCGGACATACTCTCTTCTTTGCCTCTTCAACATATTTCTGAGGGTTCCTCCTCCGGAGATGGGGAGGACTACTCTTTTCCCTCGATCCTGACCATCTTCCTGTTTGGGAGGTGCATAACATTGACCACCGGAGGCCGTCTTGTAGGGTCAAAGTTATCTATACGGGCCATAGTCTGGACAGGCTCCGGACGTACCTCGGTCGGAACTTGGTCGGTAGTGCCTCGACCCGAAGTTCTTTCAAGGTATTCGCCTCTTAAAGCGAGTATAGACTTACATGCATCAGTTGCGTGACTTCGATTCTCACCATGAACATAGCAGAAAAAGGCCAAGGCTTTGCCAGCCGGCTTCCCTGGTGGCTTCCAGCCGCTGGTCTTGCTTCCTGAAAGTTGCGAAGTCCTTGAGGCAAATTTCTGCGGAGGTGCAATGTTCAAAACTTCTGAACGAGGATGCTTTTGCCCCCGACGCCTGTCATGCTGAGCTTCGAGGCTAGGCCCCTGCGGCTGTGTTGAAGTCTTCACTTCAAGCTTGACTTCTTGCACGATTGACGGAGTTGCGGCAGTTCTCTGAAGCCACCCCTCTTCTGACCTTGCATACTCTTCAAAATAAGACATCAACTGAGCAATAGAAGATATATGCTTTCGGTGAAGTTTATCAAGGAGGCCCACATGGGTAACTCCCTCTCGAGCTGCATCAACTACGGAGGATGTAGTTAACCCTCGAATTTGCGACTTCGTATGAGCGAAGCGCTTGAAATACTGCCTTAAAGTCTCTCCAGGGAGCTGCTTCACTTGGAAAAGACTTCCTGTTGACATTAGGGTACGAAGGTACCCTGAAAATTGCTTATGAACTTCTTCCTTAATTGCTCCCAGGTTTTGATTGACCCTGTCTTCAAGGACCAGAACCACCGCAGTGCCACTCCTTCAAGAGCTAGAGGAAAACATTTAGCCATGGTGTCTCGTACTCCCCCGCTGGCCTCAATTGCCAATGCATAAGAACGGGAGAACTCCTCAGGGTCTTCATCTCCAGAGTATTTGTAAAGCTTCGAAGTTTTAAACTTAGGGTCGAAGCGCACTTTCTGTAACTCAGGATGCAGCGGAGATTAGGTGTCGAAGGAAGCGTTCTCCGGGGCTTCGGGATAAGGAAGTTCGTCATCTTGGGGCACTTCGGGAATAACCGAGGTGGCCTAAGAACGAAGCCTATCTGCGACTTCTTGTCGCCACCCTCGCCACTTCAGCTTGGATACTGGCCATTTGGACTGCCATGTCACCAAGACCATCTTCATCTCCTCCAGGAGGACCTTCCGGGTCTTGAGAACTATACGCATTAGTCTAAAGTGGAATCTGTGGTGGAAGAGGGACTCCGGTTGGACGAAGTATGGATGGAGTTGGGGGAGGAACTCCGCCTGCTCGAGGAAGGGGAATCCCTTCCGGGGTCTGAGGTGGAGGAAAAGCCGAAGGTCGTCTGACCTCAACTGTGCTCGAGGATCTAACTCCGGAGGTCCGAGGGGACCTTCGGGTAGGACTACCACCTGAACTCCGCTTGGGAGGCATGGTTTGAGAACTTGGTAGAGAACGAAGTTTTTTGGACTAGGTTCCCCACGGACGGCGCCAACTGTTGGCGTAAAAGATTACGCTAACAGGTTTCAGAGATTAGAAATTAACAAACGAAGTGTTTGCGAAGTGAACTTTTCAAGCCTCCGAATTGGATAATAGCTCGAAATAGTTCGAAGATGTGTATTGAATAACTCAGTATCCGATCCCTATTACAGGGTAAAACGGGGGGAATTTATAGGCCCAAACATTAAGGAAAATACCCTTTTACCCCTCTATTACAACCGACATAGTGGAAACTATTCGGTACCCTTATCAGGGCTAAAACGGTAAAAGACTAATCTAATGAGAAAGAAGATAAGTCTTCCATCCTAGCTGGCAAAGAAGCTCTCGGAAGAGTCAATGTTCGAAGATATACTCCGAACTAAAGTTCACCTCCATCCTTCGAACTTGATCCAAAATACTTCTGGAGTTAGATGCTGATAACCTTTGATTAAATCACCCGCCTTGGTCTTGCTACAACAATGACCCTGGAGATGGAGTATTTCCCCCAATATTAGCTTATGGGAATTTTCTTTTCACTACAAGCTATTCGGCGAGGAACCTATGATGAGAAGTTGGACCCAGGGTGGATCGATAGAAAACAAACCATTCCAACCAAAGGTTGAGGAAGGCCACGTGCTCACAAGCGTCTATGGGGTCGGTTTTCTTGTATGGTTCATGATGTATTTATTCCATCCATTGGTGGATTTCACATCGAGGTGATAGGTTGGCTTGGAGCGGAAGGAAAAGGGATTGCAAGGAGAGATGACATCAAGAGAGGTCAAGGTGAAGACATCAAGTAGGGATGGGCTCATCCGACCATGACCAAAGAAGAAGGTGAGAAAACAAGTTGAGATGTGCCTTGGTTTCATTCTGTGATGAGTGATTGACAATTGCTTTTCTGGACAAAGGGGTCCTCTCCAAAAGGATTCGGACGTCTTTACCGAAGGGGGTTCGGTATTTACTATGTGCACAAGTGTGCATAGTTTTTTGTTGATGGTGTGCAGGTTACTCGGAGGCAATAGGACGATCAATAGTATGTAACCTGGGTCAAGCGGGAGCTTGATACCGATGGGTCATGGATGATTGGGTGAAGTCGAGGTTAGACCTCGGGTCAAATGTGCGCTAGTCGGAGGCATCAAGTTTTAGAGGAGTCTCCAAAGAAGATATCTCAAAGTGAAGTCCTCAGAGGCGAGACACTTTGAAGGGGTGCTCCGGAAAGAGACACTTCAAAGGTTGGCAGACATAGTCCTTAGGATTGAGGCAAGGCTATCAAGTGTGCTCCGTATGGAGGCACTTGTAAGCATACCTAGCGAAGGTCCCAAAAGTTGAGGTGCCACCGAAGGCATGGTCAAGATAATGCACCTCGGAGTGTGCTCTAGGTTGAGACACTACAAGGTGTGCTTGGGAGGAGATACTTCATGCAGAGACCTTGGACGAAGGAGGGACTTCAAAAGGTAGGTGTACAAAACCCTCTAGAGGGAGGTACTTCAAAGCCGAGGCTTCGAAGTCTGGACGTCTTGACATACTTCGGTGATGCATGGCTTTGGTACATGGCCGAATGGTGTTCCGGTTTTGGGAAGCTTCGAAACCATTGTGGTCCACTCCGGAGATGGTGGTGCGAAGGAGGTGTTGATAGCAAAAAATGGCATTAATGGCTAGATCGTCAAAATATCAATTTTGTTGATTTGGGCCGAAAATACACATGTCCATGGTCTGTCCGAAGCCCCACAGGCCGACGAAGTCCATTGATCTATGGCTCCGAAGCCTCTAGCCAGCCGTGGGCCTTTGGCTGGGAAGCCTTCGGAGGCCCACGCTACCGAAGCTTCAGTCCGAGGAGCCAGGGCCTCGACGGGCCTGGCCGAAGCCCACTTTGTCAGAGGTAGAATTGTATACGTTTCCAGCTCGATCTTTATCTCTATCTGGCCGGATTAATAGCAGATTAGATTAGGAATTAAGCCCCTATAAATAGAGAGGCAAGGCCGGCGTAGAGAGCCCCCCCCAACTCAAACCAAACCAAAGCCCCATGCTTTGATCATATTTACTTTACCTTTATTTTCCTGTACCTCTTCGTGGGTTTGCCTGGAAGCCCTCCGCTGGCCACTATGGAACAATGGTAATCCTTGTTACTTCGCTTGTGAAGTATCCGTTAATCTACGTATAGATTGCTATCGCCTTGTTACTTCACCTGTGAAGTATCCGCTAATCTGCGTAACAGATTGCTACCTTCGCTACTAGTGCAACACTTAGCAAAATTCGGTCCTCACACCGAATTGGTACTTCGAATCATCTTTGTGGCAGGTTCCTACTTTCCGAGCTACTTCGTCGGAGGAGTCCGGAGATGAGAGATCGGTTTCGGAGGTCCCCAGGGTACCCTTCGGCGGGACCGCAGGCTCCGACAACAGGCTTCACCAGCATACTTCGTCACAACAGGCTTTGCCACAATCATACCTGTATAGGACGAAGTTGCGCTCATGCGTGGCCTGCGTCGCTATTCTGTAGCTTGTTGTATCAGAGATCGTACGCCGAACCTCGCTGTTCGGAGGTAATTATCGCATCTAGATCCGTTCAGAGTCCATCTTCGCCAGATCAGTCTGAACGCTGAAGCACCCTTCGGTGGAGTACTTCACACCAGACGCCGAAGGTACACTTCGGTGACCCCTTCGCACCAACTTCGAACCAGACGGGCTCCGACTGTTTGCTGATTTTATTCTGTTAATCTATCTCCTTTCGGCTATTGGATATTTTGTGTAATCTGGTTGCCTGGTGACTCCACCCCCCCTTTTCACGACTAAGGGCAGTCAGAACGCGACGTCGGTGCTACGTCACGCTTAGGCTTGTCTCCTAAGTATTCGTGCACTTTTGGATCATCGAATTGACCCAAGTGCGGGGGCAACGTTTCCGTGTCAACACACTTTTTGGCAACTCCGCTGGGGAAGGCTATGCCAACATGATGGAGTACGTCTACATTGGCCACCGGTACCTCTACATCGACTACTACTCTACAACCGCCGATGGACGCAATAGGAGGCGCGGATATCGACAACCACAACATCTTGTCACCTACACTTGAAGATATCCCCACAGAAGACAGTGCAGAGATCGAGGCAAAGTTAAAGGCGATCCAGACATGATGCTCGGGGCTACGTCAAAACACGCGGGTCTCATCAAGCGTGACATCATCACCCACGACTTCGCTCAGGTCCAGGTAACAACTGTATCGCCCTCGTTTATCTTCTTTATAAGTTGAGTAGAAAATAGCCGCATCAGTAAATCAAGCTGTTAGCGCTTCGCTAGCCAACCGTTTAGATTCGGCAGTCAGCTCCAAGTAGAGGCAACTCTTAGAAGGTTCGGCTTTACTGAGGCGTACCCCCAGTTTCCTATAGCTCGTGCACCTCCGACAAACCACATGTACGGTAGAACTACCGACAACACTGGAGCAATCACGTCTTCAGCCTCATCACTTATGGCCGAGACCAATCATTACACCTACGGTCAAATTAATACTGCATACCATGCACCACCACATGCACCAATGCCCGCGCTGCCCACACCACATGCGCAGTCGACCGGACACGAACACGCCCTACAAATAGCGCGCAGGGAAGAGTGCCCATGGCCGACCTACGCTGTATATCACAACCGCATGTCCGCGCCCCTTCCGATTGAGTGGCGCACACAAGCAACATACCAAGATGACATAGAGTAGCGGGTTCGTGCACTATTTAGAGAGTGTGTCAGCTTCGTGCCCAAGGGACGGGTTAGGGTTTACCGTAAGCCATACCCCGACCATCTTAACACAGTACCCTACCCCCACGGCTATAGAATCCCTGAATTCACTAAGTTCGATGGGCGAGGTAGCAAGACTACACTAGAGCACGTTAGTCAATTTTTGGCACAGTGTGGAGAAGTTAGCGGGATAGATGCTCTAAAGGTTAGACTATTTTCTCTCTACCGCTATCCAGCACCGCTTTCACTTGGTTTTTCGGCGCTCCCGCCAAACTCCATCCTAACATGGAGATTTAGAGCAGAAATTCAATGATTATTTCTACACGGGTGAGACGGAACGCAGGCTTTTCGCATTTGACATCGGTAAGCAGAAATCCAACAAGAATGCGCGCTGAGTACATCAAGTGTTTTAAGGATACTAAAAATCATGTTTTAGCCTAATATTTTGGAAAGGGACTTGGCGGAATTAGCTTTTAACGGGCTGCGTTCCGAAATTAAGAGAGGTTAGATAACCAGAACTTTTTAGAAGTTAGGCAAGTTTTACAGCAGGCTCTGGTCTAGGAAGGCCAAGCCAAAGATAAAAAGTTTATTAAGACGTTTAGCAAGCCTAGGGCCAAAATCCACATCATGGAATGCTCTGATGAGGAGTCAGAGGAGGAGGATTCAGCCGACATGTACGCGGCTGAATGGGTTTGGAATGCTAAAAATAAACCTGTTACCTTCTCCGAGTTACGACCATCCCCCATAATAAATCGGCTTAGTGAGGTCAAATACTCTTTGATATAACTAAATGTGATAAAATATTTGATTTTCTCTTAAAAATCCAGCTTCTCAGGTTACCTAAAGGTCAAGTCATCCCACCGGCCGACGAGTTAATGAAGCATCCATACTGTAAGTGGCATGATTCACATTCACATAATACTAATGATTGCAATGTTTTCCGACGACAGATACAATTGGCCATAGAAGAAGGACGATTGAAGATAGACCATGACCCGAAGATGAAGCTGGATAAAGATCCTTTTCCAGTCAACGCCATCGACCTCGGCGAACAGAAGGTGTTGATTCGGCCAGAACAGGCCGAGTCGGCTGGAGGGAAAGGTGTAATTATTGGAGAACCACACACTCGCACACTCATACCAAAGAATCCCGAGGTAGGAGTGTGGAAACAGAACCTCGATACCCCTTCAGCTAAGGCTCGCAAGAGGCCGAAGGTAACATAACATGTTGTTGAACAAGCATCAGAGGAGGGCCAAGGAAGCAGGTCCACACGCTAAGCTAAAACAGCCGAAGGGTCCAAGACCCTCGAAGGGTGGCTTTGGACCGAAGCAGGCGAACCCTTCGCACGAAGGTTTCGGGTCACAGTGGCCTGATGCTCCACACGGTGGTTCCGAGCCACAACAGCTGACCCCCATACAACTTCGAGCCCCAGTGGTCGGGTCCCTATACAACAACTTCGACCCCAATGGTCAAACCCCGCGCCGTGTTGGACCTCCCGGTGGGAGGTTCGGCTCGTGCTGGCTGAACGTACCTCCGGCCTGGCAGGACCCTTCGATGGTGTGGACGAGGTGCAATCAAACCGACGAACCTTCTCCAGGTAACGGGTTCGGACCACAGTGGGCGAGGCCACTGGAGCCACCGATGCCTCCGCCGTATGACTGGGCGGGGACCCCGTGGTCTCCGTACGTATCTGGGCTCGGGTATCCTCTGCAACCTAACACTTTGCCTTGTTTTCCTTCGGAGTAATATGGATGGCAGGGGCAAAGAAACATAGCGGAGGGAGGCATCGTCCATGGCTGTCCATGGTGCCTCCGAATCTGACCATGCAGAGCGAAGCCGAAGGGTGCGAGCACGTAGATGCCGAAGTCAGGGAATATGAAGCCATAACCATCGAGTTGGGTCTTAGGAAGTCCCAATCTCGAAGATTTGTCACCGAGGTTTGACGGAGGTAAGTCTCATGCTTCGGCCGAGCTCTGCGCTGAAGATTGGTTCAGTCGGCCGAACGAGGCCGGTCCGTCCGACGGGGTTCGCAGCGAAGCCCCCTCCGAACGCAAGGTGCACAAGGCTGAAGGGCACAGTGCCACTTCGGCCAGAATTAATGGAAGTCGAACAGTAGCACCCGACACCAAGCCGCAGCCTTCTTGGGCCCCTCCAGGCATGTAAAAATCATAGAAGAGACGCCTACAACTACGGGCATAGGAATGCGCGAGAAGAAAGCTGAGGCCGAGCGCGACGCTATCTTCGAGGAAATCCGCCCTCGGCCAGCTACAAAACAGGTGTGGAGGGAGAAGCCGGTTGATATAACCAACCCGGCTCCTAGTCTGAGCGACGACGACAACGACGACATGCTCGATGATGATTACTCGCCCATCTCTGATAGGCCCGCACCCCAGTGATGGACATCAACATTGTCATGCTACCCGCCGAGTTCGCCCTACCACAGGACGAGGATGAGGTCACTCAATTGAACCTCGGTCCACGCAATGCCATCTTCGAGAAGCCCGAGGACTCAGCTCGCCATCTAAAGCCCATCTATGTTAGAGGTCACATCGATGGAAGCCGATTTCCCGAATGCTCGTCGACGGCGGCGCCACTGTGAACTTAATGCCTTAATCGTTGTTGAAGAAACTTGGCAGGGATGAAGATGACCTGAAGAAGACCAACTTGATGCTCAACGGCTTCAACGGCGAGAGCTTCGGCCAAGTGTACTCTCTATGGAGTTAACGGTGGGCAACAAGACATTGCCAACATCATTTTTCGTCGTCGACGTACAAGGTAACTATAGCAAATTACTCGGACGCGACTAGATTCACGCAAACTATTGCATTCCTCTACTCTACACCAGTGCTTGATACAGTGGTACGGCGATGAGGTGGAAGTCATCCCTGCGGATACTTCGGCCCAAGTAGCTTTGGCCGATGTGTCGGTTGACGCCGTTCATAACAAAGTAGAGTGTCTATCATTACAGACCTTTCGGACTACGATTTTGTTAGCGTATCCAGAGGACAGTTTGTACCAGTGTTTGTAAAGCCGACTAGAGTAGCACAGCTATTTTTGTACTAATAGTCATGTCTAGCAAAAGTAATCTAGATTGGCTAAAGTCTCGTGTGGAGCAGTATCGGTCTAATAAAGATGGTATTGCCGAAGCCATCGAGGACTTTAGCGAAGTAGATAAATTGGGGCAAGGTTTTGCGTCGGCCGATCCCTTGGAGGAGGTCGACATAGGTGATGGTAGCATCCCGAGGCCGACTTTTGTAAACCAACATTTACAGCCCGATGAAAGGCTAAAGTAATAAAGTTACTTCGGTCGTATGTCATTGTTTCGCATGGGAGTATAGCGAGATGCCAGGGCTAAGCCGTGAGCTCGTGGAGCATCGGCTGCCCATCAAGTCCGGATTTAGGCCTTATTATAAGTAGCCTCCCCGTCGCTTTAATTCGGTTGTCTATGACCGAGTTAAAGAGGAAGTGGAACGATTACTCAAGGCTGAATTATTAGGCCGTTCAGGTACCGGAATGGGTTGCTAACATTGTGCCTGTAGAGAAGAAAGGGAGCGGCAAGATACGGGTATGCATTGATTTCAGGGATCTGAAGAGCCACTCCAAAGGATGAGTATCCAATGCGATGGCCGACATGCTGATCAACGATGCTTCAGGACACAAGGTACTAAGTTTTCTTGATGGCAATGCTGGTTATAATCAAATCTTTATGGCCGAAGAGGACGTCTACAAGACCACCTTTTGATGTCCTATTTTTGTCAGTTTATCGAGTGGGTCATCATGAATTTTGGTTTGAAAAATGCCGGCGCCACATATCAACGCACTATGAACCTAATCTTTCATGACTTGTTAGGAGTTATGCTAGAAGTTTACAACGATGATGTCGTAGTCAAATCGACGCTATGGGAAACCATTTAGCCGATTTGAAGGTTGCTTTCGATAGGATGTGGCACTATGGGTTGAAAATGAACCCACTCAAGTGTGCTTTTGGTGTGTCGGCTGGTAAGTTCTTAGGTTTCATGATTCACGAGAGAGGCATCGAAATTGATCCTAAGAGACTTGAGAATATTAGAAACATGCAGTGCCGACATGCAAAAGGATGTGCAAAAGTTGCTAGGCAAGTTGAACTATTTGTGTCGCTTTATATCCACTTGTCCGGCAAGATTGATGCCTTTGTCCCCATACTCTGGCTAAAAAAACGAAGTCGAGTTCACCTGGGGGCAAGCCAACAAAGTGCTTTCGAAAAGATCAAGGAGTGCTTGTCGTCCCACCGGTGGTGAGAGCACCTAAAGCCAGGATTCTGTTTCGTTTATACATCATCGCTGAAGATAGCGTGATTAGAGCCATGCTAATCCAGGAGGTAGAGGGGAAGGAGTACATCATCACATTCTTGAGACGCCGCCTGCTGGACGCCAAAACCAGGTACGCGTTTGTGGAACGATTGTATTTATCACTTTATTACGCTGCACTAAGTTACGCCACTATCTTCTCCCACTACATGTGTTGTCATTTGCCAAACCGATGTTATAAAGCACATGTTACAGAAGTCGATTCTAAGTGGAAGAATCGGAAAATGGGCTTACGCGTTGATTGAGTACGATTTGGCCTACGAACCCCTGAGAGCGATGAAAGACCAAGTTGTAGCCAACTTTATAGTTGATCATCACATGGATGTTAGCTGGAGTGATACTATTGCTCTAGTTGAGGTAGTACCATGGAAAATCTATTTTGATGGTTCGGCTTGCAAGAATGGCCAAGGCATTGGAGTGGTTCTCATATCACCAAATGGAGTACGCTTTGAGACCTCGGCCCGTCTAGATTTTTCTTCCACTAATAACCAAGCCGAATACGAAGCTTTGTTGCTGGGTCTTGAATTACTAGAATCTGTAGGCACTAAACATGTTCACGCATACGTGATTCTTTGTTAGTAGTGCAACAAGTCTAAGAGTGCTCAATGTTTTAATGGCTTGCTAAATAGTTACTTGGATAAATGTCTATACATAGTTGCCACTTTTGATGACTTCAAAATCTTTCACGTGTTAAGAGAAGCCAATTCAGTCACCAATGATTTGGCTCAGCATGCATCTGGCTACCAACTCAGGAGAGGAAAGTTTTCTGTATTGGAGAAGCCTATGCTCGGCCTCACTGCCGAAGCCAGTAATAGTGGGCAGACGCACCCTCCGGGTCGAACCCCTCTGGCCACTGAAGGTCACCGCGCGCATCCAAGACCTGGACCGGATACCCTGCTGACCGAAGGTGCTGGCATGCCTAAGTCCGTAGGCCGAAGCCTCCTGCAACGGAGAAGGCTCCCCGGAGTCCGAACCCTCCAAGGGCTTCGGCCCAGCATCCTCTGAATAGGTACCCCGGCCAGGCTTCGGTAGGAGCTGGAATGGCTCGGGGGCACCCCAAAGTTACTAGTTTAGAAGATGGACCGCAAAACCCTCTGAAACCTATAAGGGTGATTGGAGAGTTTCCAATCATCCATTATTTGAGAGACTCC
>JAAALK010000284.1:41872633-42033189 GCA_019279435.1 Zizania palustris
TCATCCGAGTTCAATATATTTTGTGTTCCTTGTTCAAGCGGCGAAGCCCTGCTTCTGTGTGCTTTTGCTTGAGCTCGCGTTGCATACCTCGCTAGTTTTTTAGTTCACCGAAGCCTGTCTTGGCGAAGGGTGTTTTTCCTCCTCGCGAAGTGGTGTTTTTCAGTGTGCGTCGCTCTGTGTAACACGAGGCAAGACCTCGCTGCTTACTAGCGAAGCCCTGATCGTTTCCCGTAGTGCTTCTTGTGGTCAAAGACCTTAGCGTAGTCCGTTGTGTGTGCGTGTAGACCCTCGCGTACGAAGCCCAGCACCAGTTGCTGTCGCCAAGTACTTGGGTCGAAGTCCTCAGAGGGCTGTCCACTCTCGCGAAGGGTGAAGTGCGAAGCCTGCTCGAAGCACCCTGTGTGCGGAGCCTGCACTGACTTAGCAGAGTAGATTTTCGAGGGTTGTAAGTGGAGCGAAGTCTTCTTGGCTTCGAACTTTTGCCACTCCGAAGCCTGTGTTCGAAGGTGTCGAAGTACCTCCGAACCAGACCTTCGAAGGCTGTGTTCGAAGCCTGTTCCGCAGAAGACAGAACATAACCGAAGGCTAAGTTTTAGCCCGAAATTTTAAAAGCTCCCATTCACCCCCCTCTGGTCGCCGTTTCCGGTCCAACAATTGGTATCAGAGCGGGTTAAGATCACCAGTTGACCTTAACCGGTTTTTGTGATCTGTTGGCGACATGGATAGAGGCAGTAAAATTCCTCTGTTCGATGGGACTGATTTTGCATACTGGAAGGTGCGCATGGAGGCTTACTTGTTAAGCCAAGGAAATGCAATTTGGGAGATTGTGGACTCACAATACTCCATCCCTGATACCCGCACCACTCAAACTGAAAAAGATCATATATTGCCAACTCAAAGGCAAGGAACATACTGTTCATTGGTTTAAGTCGGAGTGAGTTTGATAGGGTGCAGCACCTTAGGACTGCTAGGGAGATTTGGACAACACTCACTGTTTTTCATGAGGGCTCTGCTCAGATTAAGGCCAGGCGCCAAAGCACCTACAATCAACAGTATCAGCTGTTGTGCAGGCACCTGGTGAATCTGTAGATGCCATGTTTTCCTCGCTTTGACGCGATAGTGAGTACTTGCGGTCCAACGGGACGCTTGCTTACAGTGATCACGATAGGGCTATCAAGCTTCTCTATGCTCTTGACCGTAGCATATGGGAAGTGAAGATATCCAGCATTGAGGAGTCCACAGGCTATGACACATTGACCTGTGACGAACTCTTTAGCAAGCTGAAGTCCCACAGAGATTGCCAAGGCATCTCTTGCTATGCACAGAAGCTCTTTGCCACAGCCATTGGCATTGGTTTCTAGCACTAGCCGGGGCACCACTGCAGAACCAAGCACATCAGGCACTTGTGTTCTTGCAGATGGTTTTGCTTTGTCCTCCCTGGTCTCCGTCACAAAGGAGCAGGTGGACACTCTAGCTGATGATGAGCTTGCTCTCATTGCCCGGAGGTTCACCCGCTTTCATCATGAGAGACGGATCAGAGGAGAAGTGGTTTTTAGTGGCTGCTATGAATGGGCGACACCTCTCACATTAAGGCCAATTGCCCCAAGGTCAAAAAGAGAGATGAGAGTGAGCGCCCCAAATTCCACAAAAAGGAGAGGAAGCCCTTGGTAAAGGGCAAGCGCGGCAAGATGGCTAAGAAAGTAGCCAAGGCCGCTTCCAGAGCATTTGTTGCTGCTCTCAGCGACATCGACACATCCTCAACTGAGGAGTCGAGCTCTGAGGAGGAGGAGTCCCCAAGGAAGGAGGACAAGAAGGACAAGAAGGGACATGACTTCACCGGCCTTTGCTTCATGGCCGACAGCGATCACAGCGGCGATGAGCTTGACTCATCTGAGGTAAACCTATCATCTGACCAGCTTCTAATTAAATTAGATGAGCTGAATGAAGTAGTGCTTGGTCAGGATAGATTACTTGTTCAAGCCGCTAGAGAAAGAAAAGACCTTAGACTTAGGCTAGAAATATTTCTACTGAATATGCCATGCTTAAGTCTAAGTTCGATGATGCTGAATGTGAATCATGTTCTGTTGTCATGAGTGAGCTTGCTCAGTTGCGTTCTGTTCATGCTCAAACTCTTTCTGAGCTTGAGACTGCACAGAAGCAGCTTTTGGAGGTGGATTCTAGACCTCATGATGTTATTGATTGCATGAACTGCTCTTTATTGCGCGATAGCATTAATTTACGTGATAAGCATGTTCATGATCTGGAGGCTAGATTGGAGAGGGCCGGTAGTTCTAAGGATGTGCAACCTGTTTGTGACACTTGCATTACCCTTAAGGACCAGCTAGGCACTGTTAGAGAGCGAGCTGAAAACCTCATGTCCGAAAATGAATACCTTCTTTCTGTGGTGAATAAATGCACTGAAGGGAAGGGTAGGATGGATTTGCTCTTGGCCAAGACCAAGTTGTGTGCTGACAGAGCCGGGGTAGCTCTAGGTTTGGGTTTTGAGAGGATAGCTTCAGACAGTAAGACCAAAACTGTTTTTACCTCTCCCACCACCCTAGAGAAAGAGAGAGCTCTGTTGGACACCCCATCAGCCAAAAAGCCTACCCATCCACCAAAGAAAACCACTCCTCCTACCAAGAAAACTCCTCCCAAGAAAACCACTCAAAAGAAACCCAAGGAGCCTGTGAGAATTGCTCCTGTGACCCATGAGAGTGCCCCCAGGAGAGTGTTTCATTGTTCTTATTGTCAGCGGGCGGGTCATTTGATTGGTTTCTGTTTCCGTCGCATCAAGGATGAGCGACGTGCACAGGCGATGAGCTATCAGGACAGGCATTACCCATCTTTAGGTATGCATGAGTCTGAGTATTACTCTCGTCCTGTTTTTGAGGCTCCTCGTGCTTCTCGGAGAGGTTTTGCTCCTCGAGGTGTTCACCATGTTCCATATGGTGGTAGACCTCAGGCGAGTAGCTTTGTACCTCGTCAGAGTAGGAGACCTCGTCATGCTTTGCGTTCTTTGCATGTAGGTAGACCTCGCACTTTGCATCATTCTGATTTTCATGTGCGTAGACCGTCTGCTTTTACTGTGCCTACTACTCGTGTCACTCAGTGCTGGATGCCTCGCCATTATTTTACTCACCCCAGCACTGAGCGATCGAGATGTCTTTATCATGTGTAGGCGACAGATCGAGGCTTGGAGGGCACGTGGATCATGGACTCCGGTTGTTCGCGCCACATGACCGGAGATGCAGCATGGTTCTCCAGCCTCACCACAACCAAGCAAAGGGAACATATCACCTTCGGAAACAATCGAAGGAGTAGAGTGAAAGGTAAAGGTGTGGTAAGAATTAACACGAACTTCACTCTCAAAGATGTTGCTTTGGTTGAAAACCTGGGATATAATTTGCTGTCTGTATCTCAGTTGCTTGATGAGGGCTTCGAAGTGCGATTTCATCGCGATACTTCGCAAGTGCTCAATTCTGATGGCGTTGTGGTGTGTAAGATCTTTAGGGTTGGGAGAGTTTTTGGAGCTGATTTTTCAGAGTCGTCTGGTTCTTCTCATTGTCTTGTTGCACATTCGACTTCTGAGCTTTGGAAGTGGCATAGGAGACTAGGGCATATGAGCTTTGAGTTGCTCGCTCGTTTGAGCGCCCTAGGTCTGATCCGAGGATTGCCCAAGCTCAAGTTTGAGAAGAATTTAGTTTGCGCTCCTTGTCGACATGGAAAAATGATTGCCGCTTCGCATTCGCCAGTCACCACAGTGATGACTGAACAACCCGGAGAACTTCTCCATATGGACACTGTAGGTCCTTCTCGGGTTAGTTCTTTAGGCGGCAAGTGGTATGTTTTAGTTATTGTCGACGATTACTCTCGCTACTCTTGGGTCTTCTTTCTTGCCAACAAGGACGAAGTGTTTTCACACTTTCGGAGCTTGGCTTTGAGACTTTTCACTGAACTCCCTGGTGCATTAAAATTCATTCGAAGCGATAATGGCACCGAGTTCAAAAATAGTCTCTTTGTTGATTTTTGCATGGAGCATGGCATAGAACATCAATTCTCTGCTCCGCGGGTTCCTCAACAGAATGGTGTTGTTGAGAGAAAGAACCGCACTTTGGTTGAGATGGCTAGGACGATGCTTGATGAGCATAGGACTCCTGGAAAATTCTGGGCTGAGGCCATGAACACTGCTTGCTACATCTCAAACCGAATTTTCTTGCGCTCAATTTTAAACTTGACATCTTATGAGCTGCGTTTTGGGAGACAGCCCAAGGTTACTCATCTTCGAGTTTTGGCTGTCGCTGTTTTATCCTAAAACGTGGTAACTTGGATAAATTTGAGTCGCGATCTTCTGACGGGATCTTTTTGGGCTATACTACTCATGGTCATTCTTATCGTGTTTATAATTTGGAAACTAACACTGTCATCGAGTCATGTGATGTGACTTTTGATGAATCAACCCCCTCTGTTAGTTCTGCTCTTGAACAGGCCAATGAACACGACATGGAACAGACCTTATTCGAAGAAGAAGATCCCGGAGAATTCGAGGATGAACCCCTACTACCCTCGACATCGACCCCCGAAGCTGGCCCCGCTTCTACTACTTCGGCACGAGGTCCCGAAGCAACTACCTCGACATCGGTCATCTTGGACCACTCCAACGCACAAGTTGAGGGGGAGACTGCATCCCGCCGCGAGGCTCCACATCATGTCCAAAGGATGCACCCTCCCGAGCAGATCATTGGTGAGCTTGATCAAAGGGTAACTCGTTCTCATGCCCATTTCACTAATGCTGCTTTTGTTGCTTCTTTCGAGCCCTTAGATGTTAGTCATGCACTTTCTGATTCTAGTTGGATAAATGCCATGCATGAGGAACTTGAAAATTTTGAGAGAAACCAAGTCTGGACTTTAGTTGATCCTCCACCAAATGTTCATTTCATTGGAACAAAATGGATTTTCAAAAATAAACAAGGGGAGGATGGGACAATTATTAGAAACAAGGCTAGACTTGTAGCTCAGGGCTTTTCTCAACTAGAAGGGATTGATTTTACTGAAACTTTTGCACCTGTTGCTCGCCTTGAGGCCATTAGGATTTTGCTTGCCTTTGTGACATCCCGGGGATTCAAACTCTATCAAATGGATGTCAAAAGTGCTTTTCTTAATGGCTTCATAGGTGAAGATGTTTATGTAAAACAACCCCTGGTTTTGAAAACCCCAAGTACCCACATAAAGTCCTTAAACTTCATAAGGCTCTTTATGGACTCAAGCAGGCCCCTCGGGCTTGGTATGATAGACTTAAGTCTTTTCTGCTTGAGCGAGGGTATTTGATGGGCTCTGTTGATAAAACTTTGTTTACTCTCAAGCATGGCAAAGATTTCCTCCTAGTGCAGATTTATGTGGATGATATCATCTTTGGTGGCTCTTCTCATGCTTTAGTTGCCGAGTTTGCAGATACCATGAGCAGGGAGTTTGAAATGTCAATTATGGGTGAACTCACCTTTTTCCTTGGTTTGCAAATCAAGCAAAGCAAACAAGGTACTTTCGTCCACCAGACGAAGTACACCAAGGACCTGCTCAAAAAGTTTGACATGTCCGATGCGAAGCCCCTCGCCACTCCAATGGCTACATCTGTAGCATTGGACCCTGACGAAGATGGAGAAGCCGTAGATCAGAAGGAGTTCCGGAGCATGATCGGCTCCCTCCTCTACTTGACTGCCACGAGGCCGGACATACACTTCGCAGTGTGTCTGTGCGCTCGTTTTCAGGCTTCGCCACGAGCTTCGCACCGCCAAGCGGTTAAGCGCATTTTAAGGTATCTCAAACACACCCTTGAATTTGGCATATGGTATTCATCGTCTTCATCTTTATGTCTTAGAGGTTATTCAGATGCGGATTTTGCTGGGTGTAGAATTGATAGGAAGAGTACCTCTGGTACTTGTCATTTTCTGGGTACTTCCCTGGTTTGTTGGTCTTCCCGCAAACAGTCTAGTGTTGCACAATCGACGGCTGAGGCCGAATATGTTGCTGCAGCTAGCTGTTGCTCTCAGATCTTGTGGATGGTTTCCACTTTGCGGGATTTCGGGTTAGATTATAAGAGTGTTCCACTTCTCTGTGATAACACTAGTGCTATTTGTATTGCAAACAACCCGGTTCAGCACTCCAGAACCAAACACATTGATGTACGGTATCATTTTCTCAGAGATCACAATGAGAAGGGTGATATTGAACTTCAATATGTTGATACCCAAAACCAGCTTGCCGATATTTTTACAAAACCCCTTGATGCTTCTCGATATGCTTACTTGCGCGGGGAACTTGGTATTTGTCATCCCTACGGCATTTTGTGAGGGGGAACTGATTTCAATTGTCTTGCATATGCTCATTATGTGTGAAATTGCATTTACATCTTTTGCTATTATATGCCTGCTTTTAATTCAAAGAAATCATGACAGCTCAGCTCTATGAAATATGTCTGGAACATTGATTGTGCATGATGTTTTCTTTTCTAAAATCAAAACTTGCTCACTGCTCAATCTTGTATCTAGCTTGTTTAGGCAGGACTGCTTTTAGCTATCTTTTATCTACTTGACAGCAAGACACTGTTCCTTGGATGCTAAAATTTGCAACTTGAAAAATTGTGTTCTTTATTCATGGATATTCATCAAAATAACTTATTCATCTGAATCAAAATCAAAAATCCATGATTTGCCTGGTTTAAATGAAAAGATCCAGGAGGGTTTGTTTGTCGCACTACTCTATTCTAGACTGCTTACCATTGCACTTTGGTCTGAACTGGAATAGTGTAGTGTATGCCAAAATCACCGCCTTAAGCTTCAGATGACTTCCATGCCTAGGCTTGGCCTGATTGGAAAGTATAAGGTGGACAAACAAATAACCCCTGGCATTAAGATAAAGAACAACAACATTAATTAATCATCAAGTTTGCTCTCACAGCTCCTTTTGAACAAGACTTGTCTGCCTAGGGTAGAATTTGTTAGCTTTGCGCAGTCCTTGCCTTCACATGTCTAGATGCTGTGATTAAGTGGTGATGCTTTTTACTTCAACATGACAAAATCACATGCCATCATCTTGTTTCACAGATTGTTAAATTGAGCTGAGCACATGATCATTAGTGTTAATGTTGGCATATTTTTGCATTATATGTCCTTGCAATTCTGCTCATTTCGCAGCTTTGCATCTTTTGACTGCTCCTTGATGCTTGCATTGCCAAAGGGGGAGAGATTTTGCTATGTTCTCTGCTGCAAGAAGGCATAATTTCTAAAGGGGGAGAGATTTTTGAGACACAAAGGGGGAGAAAAATTCTTTTATCAAGTGACATGCTTTGGCTCTTTTCTGAGTTTTTATGGTCACTTGTGTGCTGAAAATTTTACATTTTCATGAACTTCGATTTGGTTGTCAATGCACTCATCAAGGGGGAGATTGAGAAACCAAGGGTGGTTTCGGTGTTTGTGATGAGTGATTGACAGGATTTTTACCCTCTGTTCGAAGGGTACCTCCGGAGGGGCTTCGGAGGTGGTTTCACCGAAGGGGGTTCGGTGGCTGTTTGCTTGCTGCAGCTGTGCAGCGGAGTGTGCTCGTCGGAGGGGTCCGACAGTACGCGATGACTGGGTGTGTACCGATGGCTTCGGTACTTTGGGCGGTACACCGGAGTGAGTACCGAAGGTTGCTAACCCGGAGAGGTCTCCGGAAGTACTGGATACACTTGTTTGCTTTTCTGTGGTGCGCAGGGACTTCGGAGGCGACGGACAAGGTTCGAGTCAGGTGAACCTGGGTCAAGCGGGAGGCTTGATGTCAGGGGAGCAGGGAGCTCCGTCACGGTGGCTGCGAAGGTGGTCCGGGTCGGTCCTCGGGTCGAGGCGTGCCAGGTGAAGGCAGAGAGTGCGGAGCGTGGCTCCGGCTGAAGGTACTCCGAGACAAAGTCCTCGGAGGTGAGGCACTTCGAAGGTACTCCGGATGGAGTGACTTCGGAGTTGGTGGATCAAGTCCTCTGCAGAGGCAAGGGTTCGAAGTGTGCTCCGGAGGGAGACATTCGAAGGTACCCGACGAAGGTCTCAGAAGTCGAGGCGCATCGAAGGCATGGTCCGGGTGAGGCTCGTCGAGGAGTGTGCTCGGAGTGAGACACTGCGACGAAGTGCTCATGGAATGCTTCATGCGGAGGCCTTGGACGAAGGAGGGATTTCGAAGGGTGGTACTCCGAAGGTGGGGCTTCAGAGTAAGGATGACTTGAGGTGCTTCGGCCATGCATGGCTTCGGTACACGGACGGACGGTGTTCGAGCTGGGAGTAGCTGCGAAGCCATGGTGGTCCACTCCGGAGGTGGTGGTGCGAAGGCCAAAGGGCTTTGACGGCTTCGGCTCAAAACCGTCACTGTATCGAAGGACTTCTTCGGCGGAGCGAAGGCCAACAGGCTGCAGGCTTCTCGCCGAAGCTTCCGCACCCCTCGCGTGCGAAGGGAGGTTCCAGAAGTCAACACTGTAAAGGCTGACACTGTCTGTTCTGAAAAAGGCTGACACTGTCCCCTCTGCAGCTGACAGAGAAGCCTCCAAATAAAGGTGGACTACCTTTTGTACCCCTTAGTTCTGAAGAGACAAAATGAATGTAAACCCTAGGGGTAAAGTAGTCACTTCCTTAGGATGAAGCCGTGGGCTATAAATATGGGGGCTCGGTAGGTAACATTTAACACATTGAGCATTTACTGTTGAGCTCCTGTACACAGACCTCGCTGGTTTTCATCCAGAGTTCAATATATTTTGTGTTCCTTGTTCAAGCGGCGAAGCCCTGCTTCTGTGTGCTTTTGCTTGAGCTCGCGTTGCATACCTCGCTAGTTTTAGTTCACCGAAGCCTGTCTTGGCGAAGGGTGTTTTTTCTCGCGAAGTGTGTTTTTCAGTGTGCTGTCGCTCTGTGTAACACGAGGCAAGACCTCGCTGCTTACTAGCGAAGCCCTGATCGTTTCCCGTAGTGCTTCTTGTGTCAAAGACCTTAGCGTAGTCCGTTGTGTGTGCGTGTAGACCCTCGCGTACGAAGCCCAGCACCAGTTGCTGTCGCCAAGTACTTGGTCGAAGTCCTCAGAGGGCTGTCCACTCTCGCGAAGGGTGAAGTGCGAAGCCTGCTCGAAGCACCCTGTGTGCGGAGCCTGCACTGACTTAGCAGAGTAGATTTTCGAGGGTTGTAAGTGGAGCGAAGTCTTCTTGGCTTCGAACTTTTGCCACTCCGAAGCCTGTGTTCGAAGGTGTCGAAGTACCTCCGAACCAGACCTTCGAAGGCTGTGTTCGAAGCCTGTTCCGCAGAAGACAGAACAGAACCGAAGGCTAAGTTTTAGCCCGAAATTTAAAAGCTCCCATTCACCCCCCCTCTGGTCGCCGTTTCCGGTCCAACACAATCATTCGTGGTACACAGACCACATTATTACATAAGAGTAAAAATAAAATAAATAATAAAAAGCATGACGAACGCTCTCTTCAGGATCTTCTTAACTGGGTCGCTACTCCAGACCATCTTCCTCGTAGTAGGCGTCCTCTGAAGTGTGTCCAAGAGGTATGAGTACAAAGAGTACTCAACAAGCCACCGCAGATGCAAATAATAATGCAAGATAATAACAAAGGAAGGATAATGGCTAAAAGTGTGGAAAAGTACATTTTCAATATTGCATTTAGTGTAGTCAAATTTTATCATGCGGAATAATAAACATGAACATCAATAATACATCTAACTCGGGGAGTACATTTTACCTCCTCGAAAAATAGTCCTTACATGTCAAACCATCATGCACGTACATATCAAAAGTAAACTACCTGTGGGAAGTCACGCAACCCGCCCTTGACCGTGGGCTCAGCTTTTCGAAAAGTTTTATGACTCTGATCAGAGATGTACCACTGTACCCACAAGGCACACACTCATCCCAAACACCAAAGTGTAACGAGATGACCCATACCACGGGAACTCGTGACAAAACCTCACCATGAAATGCTCCAAGCGATAACCACCCGCTCTAGGTTTCACCAGCGCGCCGGGCTGCATCCCGGCTAACGTCGCACCCCCTTTTTCGCCACGTCGGTACAAGCCACCCGCAGGTGCTACTTGACCCATATCCAAATGGTGGCCTCAGTTTGGAACACTCCATACCTTAGTTAGGACTTACCCATTATACGTGTGGTTAGTACGGAAGTGTATTCCAACGGATCCCGCAGACCGGTCCTTATAGTGCCCCGGGTGCTACCGACCAATGCCCTAGATTGCTCCCGGAACCCACCATGCATTCACTCACAACCTCCTTTGATTTTTTGAATACGACACCCTTTGACCTTATTCTTCGTTCGCCAAATCTTCTTCAGTTCTATCCAAGCTCGGTTTTGTCTGAATCTTTGTGGAAGAAGAAGCGGTTCGCCAGCCGCTACATCTAGGGATCCCACAAAATCATTAAACCTGGCGGCTGCTCGCTCTTTGATCAGTGATTCACCGGCCACTAGATCGATGAAGAATCTCTCCAAAATCCGCTTTTTGATCAGTGATTCACCAGCCACTACATTCTTGGATCCCACCACTCCATCACCGACAAAATTCCAAGAGATAAGAATAACGGGGACCATATAGTAGATTCCAATCGCTACGACTCATTTTTAATCCTATAGCAATCATGTCAATACATTGGACACTAGCTAATAATACTAATCATATGGTGACAAGGAGTTTAGGCTAGATAGCATGGCTTGGGTTGCACATCAAGGTCAGGGGATCCTAATAAATATATTGTAAGGGTTTTATTTGACTAATGCATGTATATCCTATGTGTTTTAGTGATAGTTTAGTAAAATGTGGGTTCAACATGCTCAAAAGAGTGGTTCGGTGACTTGCCTTGTTCAGCGAATGGGGAGGGAGGAACTTCCGGGAAGTATTCCGGCTCCTCGGCAGCGTCGTAGTCTTTTTAACATGAATAATAAACACAACACTCAATAAACAATATAAAAATCACTCAACAAGCTTAAAGGTTTTGTTTAGGTTTACATAAGGAAAATAGAGGTGTTAAGTTTCTGAAATTCATGTTATGGATAATTTAAAATGAAATATAATGAGATATTGTCCTTTATAAAAGGGATTTTAATTGTGAGATAATCTCATTTTATGTTTTCTAATTAATTAATATAGGAGGTTCAGAGAAAACTTAGTGGTTTCATCATATTAATAGGAAATGAACAAATATAAAATTTACTAAAATTTAAATAATAAAGTTTGTATTTCAACTTAAGGGCATTTGAATACTTTAACAAATAAGGATGAAATATTCAAAGTAAACACACTGTTTTTATTGTACTAACGCGTAGAGAATAAAATTACAAAATTTCTGGAATTGAAATGATAATTTTTGGAGTTCAAATGCGCCAGATATGAATTTTAGAAGTTTAAAACCATTTCTGAGATTTAAATTAAATCCAAAACAGTCGCCGGTCCACGGTGAGTCAGGCTCACGGTGAACCCGCGCACTGTGCGCGTGCGCCGGATCGAGATCCACCGTTGGATCGCGATCGGGCGGTCACGTGCAAGGCGGGGGAGTTAAGTTATCGCGGACGGCCAGGATTAAAACGTTGAACCGGTACGCGATGGACGATCCAGATTAAATGCGGGTTTTTAAAACTAACGGACGCGCGAGATTAAAACGTACCCCTTCGCTCGGATCCGATAGCGTAGATTAAACCGCATAGGGCATTTAATCGGTACCGTTAGATCCAGATCGCATGGCCAAGATCGAATCCGACACGGCACGGGTACTCAGCCCGTGCTGGACGTCTCCAGCGACGGCGAGCGGGCTAGAGGCCACGGCGAGCGACGGCGGCCCTAGCTAAGCCTAGAAATGGAAAGAGGGCACCTAGGGGAACATGGGGATACCTTAGGCGGGGCGAGAGGTCGACGGAGCGCGATCGGCGGTGAGGGTAGACAACGGAGTGGTTCGGGTTCCTCGTCGGCGATGGTGTTCCGGTGGGGTTCATCGTCGGCGGAGGGGTGGCCGAGGATGGCGAGGTCCTTGCGGTCACGATGGTGCGGTCGGCGAGGACGGAGGAGGTCACCGGCGATGGTGAGCGGTGACCGGAGTGTTGGCGGCAGAGTGGCGTTTAAGGGAGCGTCTCGAGCGTTCTGTTTGGTCTGAGCGCAAATGGACGTGTGGACCGAACGCGGCGGAGGTGAGGGGTTTAAATAGAGGCACCAGCGGGACAGCGGGGGCGCAATCGGGGGAGGGCCGAGAGTAACGCCGGTGAGTTCTTACCATGCATGCGAGCGACAGGGCGATAGCGTGTGGGTTAACGAGGGGAAACGGTCGGCGCGTCGCGGGGGTGTTAATGGCGTCGGCGAATTAACGCTAGGGGGGCTGACGGGGCGGATCCAAGGTGGGGTCGGGGGCCGGCGAGGTTAGGGGGGGTTGGCGCGAGGTGGACAATGGGTCTGACAGGTGGGCCAAGGCGGTCAGTGGGCGCGAGCGCATGAGCGAGGAGACTGACGGGTGGGGTCAGGCTCGGCCGAGGGAGTGAGTCGGTTGGCGCCGATAGGTGGGGTCGGGCTGTCGGGCGCGCGCGTGAAGGGAGAGGGAGTCACTGACTGGTGGGGTCCAGCGGTCAGACGGGGCGCACGGGGAGGAGTGGGCTGGGCCGGCCGGGAGAGAGATAAAGGGAGGGGAGGGCCCGTTACTGTTTCAATACCTTTCTAAATAAAAATAATTCCAGAAAATAGATTAAAATATTTTGGCTACTTCCAAGGTTGATAAAAATTTGTAAAAATTCTCAAAAACATATCTTGGCCTTGGGATCATACACAAAATTTTCTAGCCCCTAGTTTGGTCATTTCATCTTGGTTCTAGTTCAAAAAGTTTAAGGAGGGCATTAAAGGTATTTCTAAAATGAATAATTCCAGGAAAATATATTAAATGATATTTTTATTTCTTTGAAAATTTGGGGTTTTACAGTAAAGAACAACAAGATGCTTCTGATGCAATTCATATTAATTTGTCATACTGTTACATTAAGAGATATTTGGTCTAAGCCTAGGTAAAATCAGAGACCCTTTCAGCCTCTAGAGCTACCTTTATGGCTACTTTGACATTCGGAGCTCGAAGCCGCCGAGATTGTCTTTTTAGTTCGAGTGCTTCTCTTCTTCCTCAAAGCTCGCAGTTTCTTCTGCTACTCTTGAAGCTCGGCCCAAGTCAGAAGCCTTTCGGAGTTAGCCTCCGCAGGGTCTTCGGCCTGATACTCCGAGTCAGACCAATCTATATACTCGGAGGATGAAGATGTCTTCTCTTTTTCCTCCTCCTTGATGTAAGTTAAGACTTCTTGACAAACTTTCGTCGAGCGGGAGCGGTGGTAAGGCCTTAAGCTCTCAAGGATTGACAACTGTCGTCGGAGCCCTTCGTTAATTTCCAGTATTTCAAAGTCAGGTTCCGAAGGACATGACAGAACCTAAAAGAATAAAACACCCAAACAAGCTCTTCGTTTATAAACTTTTCATTAATGCAAGGGGCTTTACAAGATTTCTTGTACATGATTAAGCGCCCTATGAGCTAAACCTGCGGGTCGGTTGGCGGAGTAGGAGGTGTCGGAGCCGGCGAAGCTAGAAGCGGCAGACTTGTTTGTGCTTGCTTCTGCCGACGGGCCTCGTCGATCCAAGCTTTAGCTGCAGCCTTGTGGTCTATCTTCCAGGTTGACCGGAAAACTTCCCAAGTCGAGGCTACATCTGGCGAAGGATGCAACAAGTTCTCGGAGGCAAAGCTTCCTGGTGTCGAACCCCTGACCAGAGCGATAGGAATCCGCATGGCTTTGAGGTGACGGAGGACTCCGATTCCAGCGCACTGTCCGGTGATCTCTCCGTATGAGACACCGGAGCCCATCATCAGCGACGTCGCCACTTGAATCCTCTTCAGCTTCTGGTCGAGGGACTCTCTGGCTGCACCAGAAGACGAAGGGCACATGGTGCAAAAATATTCCAAGGTACCCTGAAGGGCATCCAAGGTACATTCTACTATAATGGCATTCTTCTTCTCTACCGCCTCCAACCCCGTAGTAGTAGCAGATACTTCGGCCATCTGGGACAGCAGGGAGCTTTTCTGGGCCATCGCCTACGTGAGAGAGCCTTGGAGCTCTACCAGTTGAGTGCTCGAAGTAGCCGCCGCCTGCCGGAGGTTCTCGACCTCCGCTCGGAGCACCAAGCACTCGGCTTCAGCTTCTTGGACTGAAGTTCGGAGTGTGCCATTGTTCTGCCTTTTGAGTCGGAGGGCTTTGTCGGCTTCGGCCCTAGCCCTCCGTTCTTCAAGGATCTCTTCCTCCAACCGAAGTGTTTTCTCTTTGGAGTCCTTAAGCGCGGATTGGAGGGTGGTAACCTTCCTCTTGAGTCGGTTAGTTTAGACTTCATTGGAAGTCGCTGCCGCTCTAGCAAGGACAAATTGCTGCAAGAGGAACAAGTAAGAACTAACTATTTACATTTGCTAATTAAAAATATTCGTGGTACTCCTTATACCTGAAGGGCAGCCCTTTCGAGGGCTAAGTTAAGCTCCGGGGCCCTTGCTTCGCTCAAGACGGAGACCAAGTCGGAGTTAACGACTTCCTGGCCTTGCTCCGCCAAGCTCCAGAAGCGCCTAGAGGCCCGTCCGTTGCTCCAGGAAAGGAGCCAGCAGAGGAAGCCAAGACAGAGCTTGGTGATCATCTACCATTGCCTCTTCCTCCGAGTTGTTGTCGAAGGCTCATTGGAAGAGGGTGTTGTCATTGGAGCGGGAGGGAGTCCAAGGTCTTGACATGCTTTTTCCCCTCCCCAGCACGAAGGCGGGAGGACCGACTCCGACGGAGGTAGATCCTCCTTCGACGGCTGCCCCTTCAGCCAGAGCCACGTCGGCAGAGACGACCCCCGCCACCGGAGCCAAGTTGGCGGAGACGGCCCCTGCCACCAGAGCCGGGGCGTCCAGTGGAGTAGTGGTGTCCATCGGAGCAGCAACCTCAGAAGAGGCTGGAGCTTCGTTTGCGGCCGGGGCTTCGTCGCCCTTCGATATACCTACATCATCAAGGTATTTGGTGAACATTTACGAGTAATAATTGTTGCAGGAATTGACCAAAGCAAAAGTTTCAAAGTATACCTTCGGAGGCACCTTGAGATAAAATGGTCATCCCCTGAAGTCCTCTCCGGTGTAGTTGCTGCTAGAGCCTCAACCTCCGTCGTGATCACCCCAGTTACGGGTGAGTTGGGGGCGACAGTTTCCGGCTCCGAGATCATAGCAGCAGGCACCGGAGTATGTGTAGTGTCTGCCTCCGCAACCTCTCGAGCAGAAGCTTCAGTCGGGCCCCCTGCTCCATCTTCAATGCCTTCTAGAAGATAGTTCTCGAAGTGCTTCGCCAGTTGCACGTCGGAGCCCTTGCTTCCAGAGCCTTTGCTCCCAGAGTCCTCCGAAGCTGAGCTCCGAATGCCCAAGGACGAGGCAGATGAAGCCGAGGTCAGCTGAGGAGGGATCTTCGCTACCTTCTTCCCCTTCTTGACGGGGGTTTTGCTGGCCTTCTTCGGAGGCTCGGCAACGGCTTTCCTCTTCCAAGGGGCCGCTCTGGCCGGGTTGAAATTCGGCAGAGGAGGAGGCACCATTCTGAGGGCTTCCCACACCCTGTTGGAGCACTCCAACTCCCCACCAGCTCAATCATCTTTTGCCTTTCGGCCACCGTAGGGGCTCCGAGGACCCATTCGGTGTCCCGTGCTATCTTCTCCGGGGCTAACGCCAGTGGAGCCACTGAAAAAAGGTAACATATTATAAGTATGTTATTTCTTCATCTAACATGTTATTGCAAGAGAGTCGAAGTCTTACCGAGATTTCGGAGCTCACCCTCCCAAGCTTGTTGAAACACTATCGGCCAGTCAGCTCCGAGGGGTGGAATTCGGAGAGCGATGAACTCTTCGGAAGGTCGTGCATGCTCATGCGACTAGCCACTGAAGTTAATAGCCCTAGCCGCGTTGAGAGTAGTCTAGGGTTCGGGGTGACCTCCGCCTCCTTTTGAAACCAAATCTCTTGGAGGGGTCCAGCGAGGGGGGAGTCCTCTCTGACTTCGGCGTAGAACCACCGAAGGATCCAGTTAGTATACCATCGTTCATTGATGGCCTTCGCCGGAAAATGCTGGGCGTGCTCCCTCCGCAACTGTAAGTTGACGCTTCCGAAGGCCGTTATCACTTTGGTGTCTCCGGGGCCATCTTGCGGCTTGGGCTGGCAGATGGCTTTGTGGGTGGCGGCGAAGACCTCTGATCGCCCTTCGCACCCTTCGGCTTGAAGCGCCCACTCGAAGATGGCCAGCCTGACGATAGCATTGGGAGATAGCTGAGGCAAGGTAATGTGGAACATGTCCAATACCTCAGATAAGAAGTTGATGGAAGGACCCAGACCTGCTTCGAAGAAGGCCTCGAAGACCACGACTTCTCCGCTTCGTGGCCTCGGAGTTGATTCTGGTCCAGGGACCCGAGTCCTCATTCTGGACACCAGTTTCCCTTCCACGGCTTCTTCGATAGATTCCACGGTGCTTGTGGATTGGCCGATGAGGAAGCTTTGAGGGATCTTCTTCTTGGATGGCGGGCGGAGTTCCCGTTGATTCTTGGGCTAGGCGTCTCCCGGAGCTCCCGCCATTGCTGCTACTGCTCAAGCCGCCCACGCTTGCCTCTGCGCCAAAGTACCCACCACAGCTAGCACGGTGTGGCTGGTCCTCGCCATGGCTTGGTTGCATAGGAGGTTGAGGGAGTTGGAGGTTGAAGAAAGTATGTTTCGGATGCTAGGCACGGTAAAAATCCCTTGGTGAATTCCGATCCCCTTTTTATAACCTTCTGCTAGTTGTTGTGCTTCGATTATATTCACACTGCAGGTTTGACTTCCGTCGCTGGCAGGTGGGTCCAGGAAGCGAAACGGTGTGAGTCCGCCGTAAATTTCGACCATTACCTTTTGAGAGTGTAATGACTACTTGTATAGTAACGGTTCTAAATAAACGGCTCTTCACGACATTTGGGATTCGTAATGGTTCTCTTTCCCACGAAGCGTTCACACGGCAGTTATGGGCTCGAAGCCGTTGTCCGAATGCTTCGGGGTCAAAGACCCTTCGAATGACTGTAATGTGTTCAAACTTCTCTAAGTATCAGAATATGAAAATGTTCCTTGCGTATACTGCTTCCCTTCTATACAGGTCAAGTTCGGAGAAGCGTATTCGAGGGGCTACTGTTGGGGGAAAATGCTTCACTTTCAGGACTTAGAGATTAATAGTCCAAAATAACTTATCAGCTTCGGAGCTGATGGGATTATGCACGAAGATGGAAGAGTCATTAAGCCGAAGGGTGCTCCAACTTACGATCCGAAGGAACCCTTCGCAAGATATGAGGCTCCGGAGGAAAACAACAAGGCTGATAAGATGTTTGACTTATCTAATTGCTCTGGGTAGATTTTACCATTTTAACCCTCATCAGGGTACCGAATAGTTTCCACTATGTCGGTTGTAATTGAGGGGTAAATATGTCTTTTCCTTAGACTTTTTTGCCAATAAATACCCCCTTCTTACCTTGTAATGGGCATCGAATACTCAACTATTCAATACACACATTCAGACTACTTAAGTTATTATCCAATTCAGAGGCTTGACATAGTTCTTAAACACGAACTCACTGTTTGTCCGTTCTTAATCTTAGAGAACCTGTTAGCGTAATCTTTTACGCCAACACCTCAGATGAGTCCTAGGGCACTCAATCTCACAAGAAGATCAAAGCTCATGTGCCCTAGTCTCATATGCCACATCTAAAGCTCAGAAGATAGTTCAGCTAAAAGATAATGAGAAGATCC
This sequence comes from Zizania palustris, assembly GCA_019279435.1. Classification (NCBI taxonomy): domain Eukaryota; kingdom Viridiplantae; phylum Streptophyta; class Magnoliopsida; order Poales; family Poaceae; genus Zizania; species Zizania palustris. Next base: position 41,890,469 of record JAAALK010000284.1, read on the forward strand.
AAAAGACTCAGTGAAATCAGCTCCAAAAATTCTCCCTACTCTTAAGATTTTGCAAATGAAAACACCAAAAGAGTCAAGCACATAAGACGCATCACAACTGAAATGAACCTTAAAACCCTCATCCAGCAATTGTGAAATAGAAAGCAAATTATACCCTACATCCTCAACCAAAGCAACATTTGTGAGAGTGAAATTTTCATTAATTTTGATCAAACCTTTGCCCTTCACTCTGCTTTTGTGATTGTTTCTAAAGGTGATGCTTTCTCGATGCCTGGCTGAGGTGAAACTGGAGAACCATGAAGACTTCCCAGTCATGTGATGTGAACACCCAGCAATGATCCACTTGTCCTCCAGCGTCCCATGACTCCCCTAAGTAGAGACGGGAGATCTCGAGTACTCAGCGCTGGGTTTAGAGATAAGATGCTTAGGTATCCAGCACTGAACTACTCGAGAAGTAGGTAAAGCAAGAGACTGTGTGGGATGAGAACCATACTGAACATGAGGTCTCCTTGCAAATTGTTGAAGTCTCCAAAAATAATTTGGACCAAAACGCCTACATGGTCTATCATCATACAAAGTATGATATACACCACGATGGGCATAGCCACTCATATAGCTGTAGGGAGCCTCATAATCAGTATAAGTATTATAACCATAGTCATGCATATCAAATGAAGAATAATCATGAAAATGTAAAGCATGAGCACGACGTTCATTTTTCATGCGTCTATAGCAAAAATCGATCAAATGACCTACACGATGACAATAAGTGCAATGAAAAACTTTCTTGGGTGTAGGTTTATAGGTTTCTGGTGCAAACCTCACAGTTTTCCTAGGTTTTTGCTTGGAGTCTGTCTTGAGTGGTGGAATAATTATATTTTTGGGTTGGGTAGGATTTTTGGCTTTTTGAGGTGTGTCTAACTGAGCTCTCTCTTTATCAAGGGTAGTAGGTAGAGTGAACACAGTTTGGCTTGGGGTACTAGATGAAGTCCTCTCATAACCTAACCCAAGAGCTACCCTGCCCTGTCAGCGCACATTTTTTGTTTTATCCAAAAGCAAATCTATTTTCCCTTTCCCTTCAGTGCATTTGTCTACCATAAAAAGCAGATAATCATTCTCACACTTCAGTTTTTCTACTTGCTCTCTAGCAAAGCTGAGTTGGTCCTTAAGGGTGATGCAGGTGGGACACGCCGGCTACATATCCTTAGAACACTCAGCGCTCTCCAATCTAGCCTTAAGCTCATCGATATGCTTATCTCTCAGACTAATACTTTCAAACAGTAAAGTGCAATTTAAGCATTCATCGATGGCATCAGGACTAGACTCCACCACCAAGAGTTGCTTCTGAACATTTTCAAGTTTTTCACTGTTTTGAGCATGAATCAGACGCAACTGAGCAAGTTCATCCATCACGACAAGACATGACTCACATTCAGCAGTTTTAGATTTAGACTTCAACACAAGAAGTTCAGTAGAAAGAGATTCAATTTGAAGCTTTTGTTCTTTTCATTCTTTAGCAGCAAGTTTAAGCAGTCTATCTTGTGAAATAATTGCATCATGTAATTCATCGTTTTGAACAAGTAATTGATCAAGAGATAGACTAACCTCAGATGAGTCAAGCTCATCGCTGCTTTGCTTGCCGTTGGCCATGAAGTAGAGGCCGTTGATGTCCTTCATCTTTTCCTTCTTCTCTTCATTCTTGCCTAGTTCATCTTCATCAGAACTTGGTTCTTTACTCGAGGTGTTGTCGATGTCACTGAGTGCTGCCACGAAAGCTCTAGCCATCCTTTTTTCCACTTTTCCTCTTTTGCCTTTGTAAAACAATTTTTATCTCTTTTCTGATATTTGTGTTCATGTTCATTTTTGGCTTTCAGTTTTGGGCAATTGGCTTTAATGTGAATAAGGTCATCGCACTCAAAACACCCTCGAGAGCCTCCTCTCCTCTGATCTCTTCTATCATTGTAGAACCTAGTGAACTTTTTGACTATAAGAGCAAGCTCTTCATCGTCCATTGTATCCACTTGTTCCTTTGTGATAGAGACCAAAGAAGACAAGGCAAAACCCCCAGACAAAGCACAAACACCAGACATGCTACCTCCAGATGAGGTGCCACTGCCGGAACCAGAAACTAGTGCCATGGATTGTGGCAAAGAGTTCCCAATTCCAGAACGAGATGCCTTGGCTATCTCGGTGGACTTAAGCTTATTGAAGAGTTCATCGCATGTCAAAGTATCAAATCTTGCAGACTCTTCAATGCTTGAGATCTTTACTTCCCATATGCTATGATCTAGAGCATAGAGAAGTTTGATCGCCCGGTCATGATCAGAGTAAGCTAGCGTCCCAGTGGAGCGCAAGTTGCTAACATTTCTGTCAAAGCGTGCAAACAAGGCATCTACAGATTCGCCGGGGCCTTGCACGAACATTTGGTATTCTTGATTATATGTGCTCTGCCTCCTAGCCTTAATCTGCGATGTGCCCTCATGAAAAGTACTCAAGGTCGTCCAGATTTCTCGTGCAGTCCGAAGATGCTAGACCCTGTCAAACTCGTTGCGACTCAGACTGATAAAAAGAATGTTTCTAGCCTTGCTATTACATTCATATTGTGACTTCTCAGTCTCTGAGGTATGAGTTTCAGAAATCACATATTGGGATGCGACAATGTCCCAAATTGCACCTCCTTGGCTAAGCAAATAAGCCTCCATGCGCACCTTCCAATAGGCATAATCTCAACCATCAAACATTGGAATCTTGGTATACTTATCCATGTTGCCACAAGGATCACAAACCGGTTAAGGTCAACTGGTGATCTAACCTACTCTGATACCAATTGTGGGATCGGAATGGTGACTAGAGGAGGTGAATAGGCACATCAACACTTTCTTTCGAATGTGATGGTCTGTTCAAATCACCCAACGCACCTCTAATAGATTGCAATATCAAACTTGATGCTCACTCGAAAACATATTTAAAATCAAACCAATTTCAAAATCTGATATTAGATGATGAATCAATTGAGTTACAAGATTTCTGAAAGAATCCTGAAAAAGAATAGATACTCCAAATTCAAAACAGATTACTGAATCAGGTTTTCTAATCACTTCCAATTTTGAAAATTTTCAGTTCTAATCAATTTCAGTTTTGACTAACAATGAATTCAAGTTTTAGCTCAATCAACAAAATCTGAAACAGCTTCAAGGAATTAGAGCCTATTCAAACAATTGATATAATTCAGAACATAGTTTTCAAATGAAACAATTTTTATCACACAATATCTGAAAGCTACACTACTGAAACTGAATCAGTACACTCAAGATGAACAGAGTTTCCTGCTGTACCACAACTGAAATCTCAGGAAACCTTTGAAGTGCAGGTTCAAATATGAATCAGATCAGAGTTCTTGTTATTTCAGAATAGCTACTGTTCTGAGTCTGAAAACAACTAGGATTGAAACATATACTGCACACAGATTTTAGAGTATAGAATTGCCAAAATTCCTTGCAATCACCACTTAAATTCAAAATGCATATATTGAAAATTGTTCAGCACATCAAGATGTTCGTACATTCATATAACAAAACCATGAATCTGTCCACAAAATAAATCCTGACACAATTCTGATAATGAACATTTTAGATTCTGATCAAAACTGGTTCAGATTGAAAAGCAATAGATTAACTTTTATCCAGATACAAACAACACTATTTTATCCTTATCTTCAGCTTCTAATCAACCAAAACTACATTCAAAAGGATAAGTCTCAGTTCAAAACTGATTAAGACAGATAGAATTTGAGTAAACCAGAAACTAGAAGGACTTTGAAGAAACTTCAACCAAGAGGAACTTCTAAACTACTGAACCAGTTCTCCAACCAATCAATCAAAAACTTCAGAACTTGAAACACAAAAAAAAGGTCTGACTTCAACCAGAGTTAAACTAGACGTTCATTCTTATCTTGATTCATAGAAGATTTCAGACAACCACACACAAAACAATATATCATAGAAATGGATTTCTTGAGTCAGATCACAGCACAACTCCTATGAAGCCTGTTCAAGTTCAATCTGAGAAGCAACAGACCGCAAGAAAGAGCTGACACAGGAGAACAGCATTGCAAAGGCATAAAAGCTCCAAATAAAATCTGCAGAGATGATGATCCTGTAGCTTGAAACAAAACAGCCCTGAAACTAGAATGATGTCCTAAAATAAGGTTTCTCAAAAGACTAGATTAGAGAATCAGTCTAAAATCCTAGCAAACAAATGGATCAAATATAGCAAACACCTCTGAAGTACTATAAACAATCTGTTTCAGAACTTTAATCATGGTAATCATATGGAAAACATAACAGATTCATGGATCAAAGTTACACAGCATGGAACACAACCATTTCAAGGTGTAATTTCACAAAAATTGATTGAGATCATCAGCAACTCAAAAGGGAAACAGAAGATCACTTACAGGATCAGCCGCTGGACAAAATTGCATTACTCAGAACAGTGTGTGCTGTAGTTCTTGTAGCGCGTCCGAAATTCACCCGATTACTGTACTTCATCAAGAATCATCTCACAAGGTTTATCTCAGGTGTTTTGATTGAAAATACTGAGCAAAAAGATGTTCCTCCTCTATTCTGTTCGGCTACAGGACAGGGGGATAATATCCTACCAGCCCCATGTTCTAGAAGCCCTATTTTACACTTAGCCCCTTGACAAATTCAGAAATAGTTATTCTGAAAAATACCCTATTAAACCCTAAAAGCAAAATTGCAAAAGGACTCTTCTTTTAATATATTTTCAGAGTGGACCCACTCTAAAAAATATACCAAAAGGATACACTATGAAACTGAAAAATTAAAACTAATACAAGACACATATTTATTGAATTAACAAAAACATTTAAAATTTCGACGGTTTTCAGCAAAAACCGACAAAGCCTCTCCTGATCGTCGACGCCCGTCGTCAGTCCATGAACCCGACCGCCAGCAAGTCTCTCCCGCTCTCGATCCCTCAAGCCGCCTTGTCACTTTAACTGGCTTCCCTTTCGCTGACTCGATCGATGCTTCGTCTTGATCAATCTTCAACTCACGTCCTGTTCGACCTCCATGCGTACATCAGAGTCCACTCTCGACATCGACTGACACCCTCGACCATCTGGCATTAGACTCCCCGTCTAACCCTGATCCCGTGCCATCGACAGTTGACGAGTAACTCAAGCCTACAAACATGAGACAAACACAGACACACACACCATATCTAGAAAATCCAGACAAAACCCATGATTTCACCCTGTCAATCACTCATCATTACCTTGAACAATAGTGACAAACCTCACTATGTTCCTCATTCGTCAGCGACTGTAGCAAAATACTAGGACACAGAGACAAGGAATACAGCTTAGAGCAAGGTATTGATACAGAACAGGACTGCTAATCATGTGCTTTATTTTGAGAAAAGTTCCTGGTTCATGTTCTAGAAGATTTTATGCTGAATTTGTACGGTTTATGTTCTAGTTTGTTTCTGTTTTGAGCTCTGGATATTTTCCTGGTAGTGTTCTTGTACTCTTCCTGTATTGAATCCATTGCCAGGGGTCAGTATTCCTATCTGATCATCATCCAGTGCACTTGTAGATGTGCCAAGAATTTGATTCTTCATTGCCTGAAGTGTATTATCTTTCAGCGCTGCAAGTAATTTGATTTTGTGTTTGTGTTTCTTGGTTCTGGATCTTATCTAAGTACCATCTCCTGTTCATCATAAACTGCTAGGAATAGCACACTGTGATTCTTACTTGCTACAGAATTGTTTCTCAGGATTCATGGTCCTGCAGTGTATCATCATGCATAGTTCTTGTCAATTGATATTTTTCTGTTTCACCACCATTGTTTTTCTTCTGGCCATTGCCACAAAAGTCATCACCTGTGCTAATGTTTGGTGGTTTTTCAGAAAAGCTACAGTGCATCAATTCCCCTTTCTCTGAATGATGCCAAGCTGGTGTGCCATTTCTGTCATATGTTGTTCTAAGCAATTTTTCATTACTGGCTACAGGATTGCCATGCTTTATTTCTCTTCCCTGGTTTCATACTTCTTGGTACAGAGTTCTCAGAGTTAAGAGTTCATGTTTTACTCTGTTCATAAGTAATTTGTTTTTCAGTTAGCTTCTGAAATCTTGTTGGACCAAATCAAGCTTCTAAATTTGACCACCAAGAAGTTGTTATCTGCTTCTTGGCTAATACTTCCTGCTGGCCTTTTTATCTGCACTGTTCATTGTTGAATATCCATTGGTTTTATCTTGTGAAGCCTGTTAATGAAATCTGGCCTAATAAATTTGAGAACAGAACTGCTACAAGTATTCTACTGAGTATTCATTTGAAATCTTCTCCTAATTTGGCTTGTGTCTGCCATAGTTCAGTTTTGCCAAAGCATAAATTCAGTTATCAATGTTTTAAGTGAATTAATCAAAGTTGGCTCAGTTATATCTTGTATTCATTGTAGTTTAACCAATCTGAACAATCTGCCATTTTTGGTTTTATCTGAAATTTGTGCTTTCAACCATTTGATACCACTGAACATCATTTAACTGAGACGGGTTGAAGCATCCGGTGTTCAGAAATAATCAGGCATCACTGTAATTCGTTTTTTTGTTCACTCGGTAAACCAAAGTCTGACTATCACTTGAATTCGGAGTTTCAAACTCCGGTTTATGCAGGTCGACATCTCATTCACCGACTTAACTTAGTAATTCGGAAAATCAATTACCGACAGAAGCAGTTCAGCAATTCAAACTCCGATTTAGATAGAAATTTATTTGGGGTTGATTTCTATTCTGAATTTGTACGGCTGATCTCAATTCTGCTTCTGCAAATTTTAGAGGAGCGTTGGGTGTTCTGAACAGGCCATCACATTCGAGAGAAATTATCGAGGCACCTATTCACCCTCCCCTCTAGTCGCCATTCCGATCCCACACTTCATTTTGCTGCAGGTTTCACGTTCGAAGCCCCCTTCGCCGAAGGTTTCCAGAGCTAGGAAGCTGGTTTCGGAGGCTGCCAGAGCGCCCTTCATCAAGTCTCCGCTTCATCCGACCATGCCAGATCTGTCACAGTGTTGTCGGTCTGGTCAAGTCCCGCGCACATGATCTACTTCGCATTTGGAGTGGCTTCATGCCGGAGTCACACCAGAGGCCGCTCCGCATCAGACTTCATCGCGCCAGCGCTCCACACCGGATTTCGTCGCGTCAGCGCTCCGTGTTGGATTTTGTCGTGTTACAAGCATCACACTGAATGCTATCATTCGGAGGCAATTTTGCGTCATGATCTGTTCGGAGCCTATCTTCAGCCAGATTGATCTGAACGCCGAAGGATACCTTCGGTAGACCCTTCGCATCAGACGCCGAAGGACCCCCTTCGGTGACCCTTCGCACGGTATACTCTGAATCAATCAGGATCCGTTCGGCCGATTGGTTTATTTTATCTATATATTTCGACTAATTGGATTGTTTCTTTGTGATCTGATTACTTGGCAACTCCACCCCTTGCCACTGTTAAGGTTACTCGGAACGCGACGTCAGTGTTATATTACGTTTAGGCTCGTTCCTAAGTATCCACACACTTTTGGATCATCGAACCAGCCCAAGTGCGGGGGCACGTTTTCGTGTCAACACCTGTGAAACTGAGGCTCAGAGATTTGGGGGACATCAACAAATTGGAATGGCAGGCGACTACAACACCCAAGCATGAACATTGGCAATAAGTCGGATCGACCGACTCAGGATAATCGGAGGGGAATTCCATCGAGATGAGGGGAGGATTGTCGATGACTTTGGTGGTGTACATGTTGAGCTAGAGCTGTAAAAACCACCAAGGACCACAAAAGTGGCCGACAGGTTCGCCAGCCGATAGCTTGACCAATACTTGGTGAAGAAGATGATAAGTAGCACCAAGGAGATATTAGTGTTGGCGTAAAAGATTATGCTAACAGGTTTCAGAGATTAGAAATTAACAAACGAAGTATTTGCGAAGTGAACTATTTCAAGCCTCCGAATTGGATAATAGCTCGAAGTAGTTCGAAGATGTGTATTGAATAACTCAGTATCTGATCCCTATTACAGGGTAAAACGGGGGGGTATTTATAGGCCCAAACATTAAGGAAAAGACCCGTTTACCCCTCTGTTACAACCGACATAGTGGGAACTATTCGGTACCCTTAATAGGGCTAAAACGGTAAAAGACTAATCTAATGAGAAAGAAGATAAGTCTTCCATCCTAGCTGGCAAAGAAGCTCTCGGAAGAGTCAATGTTCGAAGATATACTCCAAACTAAAGTTCACCTCCATCCTTCGAACTTGATCCAAAATACTTCCGGAGTTAGATGCTGATAACCTTTGATTAAATCACCCGCCTTGGTCTTGCTACAGCAATGACCCTGAAGACTTCTCCGCTATATCTGTAATGTTAGGAGAGCAGTATACGCAAGAAAAATAATCAAGCGTAAGGATTAACAGATTTAATCAACCTCCGAGATATGCAGAGATTTAAAACTTCAAATCAACTTCTAAGAAAGTTACATTCAAACTATCTTGGAATTAACTTAAGGAGCTCGAAAGACATTTTAGACTTAGAAGAAATAGCTGTTGGCTTTTTTCTTCCAGCGAAAGTTACGCGATGCGTTAACTTCGCAAGGGGTAACAGTCAAGAATGCGAAACGACAAACATTAACGGTAAAAAATCGTGGGCCTAGGCTATAAATAGAGGACCCAGACCCTTCCCAAATTCCCTTCTCACCTCTTTCGCGCAAACAAGCCCTAGCCTCCATACTTCTCCTTTAGCAATCTGTGTGACTTCATGGCGAAGACAAGCTTCAAGGTTCCTGGGGCAGCCTCGGCCCTAGCTCGGCAGCAGGCCGTGGCGGCGGCGGCATCAATGACGTCTGCAGCTGTGGCGACTCCGGCAGCAACAATAGCAGCACCAGTGGCGGCGTCAACAAGAAATCCCCAAAATGTTGGTCCTCACGATCTCCTCCCCGCATCGTCGAAGTATTCAGACCAGTCTTATCAACTGGGACCATCTACCTGCAAAAGGGAATCGCTTGCAGCAGCAGTGGAGGGAAAAATTAGCTCGGAGATCATAATCCGCAAACCTGAAAAGGAGGCCATCCCTTTGCCAAGGCCCGAAGAAGTGGTAGTTTTCGAAGCTTTCTTCGAAGCGGGATTAGGAATTTCGGCAGTCGACTTTTTATCGGAGGTACTGGATTTATTTCACGTCACCCTCACCCAACTATCTCCGAACGCAATGGCGCACTTGGCCATTTTCGAATGGGCACTGAGAGTTGAAGGCTGCGAAGGAAGAGCAGAGATCTTTGCAGCACTACACAGGGCATCTTGCCAACCCAAGACTTACCTAGGCCTCGGAGGAGAAAAGATTGTGGTAGCCTTCAGGAGTATCAACTTCCGGCTTCGGGATGAGTTTCAGCTAAGATTTCCAGCGAAGGCCATCAATGCCAGGTGGTACACGGATTGGATCCTCCGATGGTTTTATGCCGAAGTTGGGGCAAGCAGCCATCTGGCCAGACCCCTGCAGGACATAAACTTCCGAAGAGAAGCCCTTGTTCACCCAGATCCCGGTCTGCTCGAAGCTCGCCTCAGTCTGCTTCAAAGAATTAGTCGCCACATGAGCATGCGGGACCTGGCGGAGGAGTTCATCGGACTTCAAATTCCTCCCATGATGGTCAGCTGGCCTATCACCTTCGAAGAAGATCCAGAGGGCGGACTCCGAAAAATCTCTTCGAACTCGAACCCTGCAGGTAGCTTCGAAAACAATATGTTCGGTATATATTTGTTTGATGAAATAACTAACATCGACTTATCTTTCAGCTTCCTAGGCCCTCATGACTTTGGAACAAGTTGTTCGAGCTTCGGAGAAGATTCTAGGAGTTCCAACTTCGGTCGAGAAGGAATAGAGAATGAAACTAGTGGGTAATTGGGAGTGGATCAACCGAGTATGGGGTGTACTCGGAGTTGCTCCCCCTCCTCTTCCAGACTGGGTACCTTCAGAGTGAGGGCCGAAAAAGAGGAAGGCTGAAGCCGGAATTTCAGCTCCTGTTAAGACTCCGTCAAAAAAGGTAGCCCGAAAGCCAAAAAATGTGGCACCTTCAAGTCCGGTGGCTTCGATCTCGGATTCCTCTGAAGATGAAGGAAGAATCCTCGTTGACCTGATCGACGAGGATGAAGCCCGGGCAGTTGCAAACACTGGCGATTCTGCCAATGTGCCAGATGTTCCGAGCAGCTCCGGGCAGGCTGGGAGTTCGGATGTCCAGCCAGACTTGCCGCGTGAAGAGGCTCCTATGACTGAAGGCGGAATCGAAGTTGCTGCTGAGCCAGCTTTGATTCCAGACAAAGCGAGGAATGTAGCTCCAGGAGAGCCTTCAATAGTCAATCCTTCGGTCCCAGGCTTTGAATCGGATGAAGACTTTGAGGTAGCCTTTGACCCTCCGAGCAGCCCCGTACTCTCCTGCCGACAGGACTTCGGAGGTAAACTTCGCATGAACCCTTTGTTCCTTTTCTCTGCAAAATTTTGCAATATATAATACCTTTGTATTGGTAGGGTCCGCTCCTATGGAAGTGACTCCTCCCGAAGATACAGCTCCTGGGACCTCAACCTCTCCGGTTCCGATTCCAGAAGTCGCACAGATGGGACCTGGAAAAGGTAAAGGCAAAATGGACCCCTTCCCTGCTCCGAATTCAGGATTAAGTCCGTCTGAATCAATAGACGGGGGTCAATCTACAGAGGGGGGCCAATCTACCGAGGTGTCCGAAGACGCGGCATAGCGCTCCGACCCCTCGCCTAACGAAGATGATCAGAGGGCCCTGTCCATGATCCCCCTCTTAGCTCCTTTCTTGGAGCGAAGGACCGGGCTACGGACCCTGCTTGAGCCTTTGGATCGAGCTAACCGCGATGTTGGGGAGACGGACTTGGTAGCCATCTGTTGGGGGAAAATATCCCATCTTCGGGGTTATTGCCAAAGCAACATGAAGACAGTCAACCAGTTCGAAGATAGTTCGAAGGTCGTCTTCGAAGGCAGCTTGGAATCTCGTCAGGAGTCCGAAGATTGGCATTGGTTCGAAGTATATCTTCGAACCAAAGCCTTCCAGGATCTTTTCTGCCAGCTAAGATGGAAGACTTATCTTCTATCCTATTAGATTAGTCTTTTACCATTTTAGCCCTATTAAGGAAACCGAATAGTTTCCTTAATGTCGGTTGTAATAGAGGGGTAAATAGGTCTTTTCCTTAATGTTTGGGCCTATAAATACCCCCCATTTCACCCTGTAATAGGGACCGATTTACAAGTGAATCAATACACACTTTCGAACTATTCTAAGCTATTATCCTTTTGGAGGCTTAGAACAGTTTGCTTCGCAAACATTTCGTTTGTTAGTTTCTTTTCTACAGAAACCTGTTAGCGTAATCTTTTACGCCAACAGTTGGCGCCGTCCGTGGGGAACTTAGTCCAAAAAACTTCGTTCTCTACCAACCTCTTGCATCATGCCTCCTAAGCGGAGTGCACCTCGCAATCCCACTCGGAGGTCCTCTCGGATCTCCGGAGAGATACCCTTCGACACAGTTGAAGTCGGAGGGTCTTCGACTATCCCTCCACCTCAAACTCCGCAAGGGGCTTCTATCCCTCGAGGATACGAGACCTCTCCACCAACCCCTTCTACACTCCGACCGCCCGGAGCCACTCTGCCACCCTCTATTCCGATCGGAACTGATCATACCAGTTCTCAAGACCCGGAAGGTCCTTCCGGAGGAGATGAAGATAGCCTTGGAGACATGGCCACTCAAATGGCCAATCTTCAAGCCGAGGTAGCAAGGTGGCGGCAAGAGGCTGCGAACAGGCTTCGTCCTCAAGCCACCCCAGCTATCCCCGAAGTGCACGAAGACGACGATCTTGACTATCCCGAAGCCCCGGAGAACGCCTCTTACGACGATGAATCTCCGTTGCATCCCGAGCTTCAGAAGATTCGCTTCAATCCGAAGTTTAAAACTTCGAAGCTCTGCAAGTATGCTGGAGACGAAGATCCCAGTGAGTTTGTGCGTTCTTATGCCCTAGCAATCGAAGCTAGTGGCGGAGACAGAGATACTATGGCGAAGTGCTTCCCGTTAGCCCTTGAAGGAGTGGCGTTGAGATGGTTCTGGTCTTTAAAACCAGGATCAATCGCTTCATGGTCACAGTTGAAGAAGAAGTTCATAAGTAACTTCCAAGGTACCTTCGTGCCCCCCATGTCGACAGGAAGCCTTTTCCAAGTGAAACAGCTCCCCGGAGAAACATTGAGGCAGTACTTCAAGCGCTTCGCTCACACGAAGTCGCAAATTCGGGGGCTGTCCACATCTTCGGTGGTTGATGCGGCTCGGGAAGGCGTCAGTCATAAAGGCCTTCTGGATAAATTGCATCGGAAGAGCATCACCACAGTATCACAATTGATGTCGTACTTCGAGGAGTACTCGAAGTCAGAAGAAGGTTGGCTTCGGAGGACTACTGCTACTTCGACAGTGTTGACAGAAGTTAAAGCAGAGGTGAAGACTTCGGCCCCGCCGCAAGAGCTAGTCCCCGAAGTACAACATGATAGAAGAAGAGGGCAAAAGCACCCTCGTTCTGAGGTCTTAAACATTGCACCCCCGCAGAAGTTTGCACCAAGAGCTCCGCAGCCTGCAGGGAACAAGTCCGGCGGCTGGAGGCCGCCAGGGAAAACGGCTGGCAAAGGCCAGACCCTTTTTTGCTGTATTCATGGAGAGAATCGAAGCCATGCAACTGACACCTGCAAGGCTATCCTTACCCTTCGGGGAGAATACTTGGAGAGAACTTCGGGTCGAGGTAGTACCGACCGAAGTCCAGCAGCAGCAGTGCGCTCGGAGCCGGTCCAGGCTGTAGCGCGGATAGAAAATCTTGATGCTGCAAGGAATCCTCCGGTGGCCAATGTTATGCCACCTCCGAAGCAAGAAGAAGGGCAAGATAGAGGGAAGAGAGTAGTTCTCCCTATCTCCGGAGGAGGTACCCTCGGAAGCATGTCCAAGAGACAGCGAAGAGAGTACGTCCGAGAAGTAGGCCACATTGGGACTTCGTCATCTGCAGCTGCAATGCCGGAGTGGTCTCATGTTCCAATATCTTTCTCTGCGGAGGATGCAGCTGGTATCAAGTTCCCGCATGCAGATCCATTGGTTATCACTGCTGATATTGCCGGAACTGAAGTCCGAAGGGTGCTAATCGACGGAGGTAGCTCGGCAGATATCATATTTGTACAAGCCTTCGATCAGTTATGCATTTCCCGGAAGCATCTTCTCCCAGCGGCTCGCCCTCTGCAAGGCTTTGCAGGACCTCCGCTAGATGCACTTGGCCAGATAGGCCTGGAAGTAACCTTCGGAGAAGGTTTACTAGCCCGAACTGAAGAAGTTATCTTTGATGTGGTGGATGCCCCGTATGCTTATAATGTTATCTTTGGCCGAGGCATGTTGAATCAGTTCGGAGCTGTGGCGCATCACAATTACTTGTGCATGAAGATGCCCACACAATCGGGAGTTCTGACAGTCTTCGGAGATCAAGCCATAGCTCGGAGAGCAGAATATGGTCATGGTCCTCCTCTAGATCCGAGGCAAGTAAACAGTGTCCAAGAAAATGGAGAAATTTTTTCAGCCTCCTCCGAAGCTTCGAAGAAATCGTTTCCAAGACCAAGTCCCGAAGGAGAGATTGCAACGAAGATCATTGTCAAAGATGGTAAAGAATACACTTTTCAGTTTGGTAAAGATTTACCTCTCGAAGTTGCAACTTCCTTGGAAAAGGTTGTAGGAGAAAATTTGGATGTCTTCGCCTGGTCTGACGAAGATATCACCGGAGTCGATCGGGATATTATTGAGCACAGCTTGCTTGTAAACCCGAAGGCCCGGCCTGTTCGACAAGGACTCCGGAAGATGTCCGCAGAGAGAGCTGCTCTAGCTAAGGACGAAGTCGAAAAACTGTTGAAGGCTGGGATTATCAGAGAAGTGGCCCATACGGAATGGCTAGCCAACCCAGTCTTCGTCAGGAAGAAGTCTTCCGGAAAGTGGCGCATGTGCATTGATTTCACATCTTTGAATAAAGCGTGCCCACGTGACCCCTACCTCATGCCCCGAATTGATCAACTAGTTGACTCCACTGCAGGTTCGGAGTTACTAAGCTTCCTCGACGCGTATTCTGGATATCATCAAATATGGTTGAAGCGCGAAGATGAAATCAAGACGAGCTTTGTAACTCCTTCGGGAGTCTTCTGCTATGTAAGAATGCCCTTTGGCCTAAGAAATGCCGGGGCTACTTTTTCAAGATTAGTTGCTAAGGCTCTAGGTCATCAACTAGGTCGCAATGTGGAGGCCTATATGGATGATATTGTAATAAAGAGTGCTTTAAAGCACCAACATAGCCTAGACTTAGCAGAAACATTCAATAGCCTTCGGGCATGTGGCATCCGCCTTAACCCCGAAAAATGTATATTCGGAGCTAAGGCTGGAAAGTTGTTAGGGTACTTAGTTTCAAGCAGGGGAATTGAAGCTAGCCCTACTCAAATAACTGCGCTGCAGAAGATGGCTCCTCCGGAGAATATAAAGCAAGTGCAAAAGCTGACCGGACGTCTGGCCGCACTTAGCAGGTTTTTATCAAGGTCTGCGGAGAGAAGCTTGCCAATCTTTAAAGCTTTGAAAGGGTCCGAAGATTTTGCATGGACACCGGAGTGTCAGAAAAGCTTCGAAGATATTAAAGATTATCTCAGCAATCTTGCTACACTTACGGTGCCTATTGCGGACGAAACCCTACTTCTATATCTTGCAGCCACAGGCTCAGCAGTCAGCGCAGTCCTTGTTAGAGAAGCTGATATCAATGGGAAGTTGGTTCAAAATCCTGTCTATTTTGTATCCGAAGCATTGTCAGGAGCGAAGACAAGATACTCCGAACTTGAGAAGTTCGTTTATGCTCTGATAATGGCTTCGAGGAAGCTAAGACATTATTTTTTGGCTCACAATGTAATTGTACCAACTTCGTATCCTTTAGGAGATATGCTCCGAAGCAAAGATTCCACTGGAAGAATTGGAAAGTGGGCAGTAGAACTAGCACCCTTCGGCATATCTTTCCTGGCAAGGACAGCTATCAAATCTCAAGTCCTGGCAGACTTCGTAGCAGAGTGGACTCCACCTGCGAAGTTGACTCCGGAGAAATCAGATGACGGAGTCTGGACTGTTTACTCCGATGGAGCTTTCCAAGCATCCGGAGCAGGCATTGGGGCAGTATTAATTTCTCCATCAGGACAAAGAGCAATGTACTCCGCAAGACTCAACTTTAAGTCTACCAATAATATAGCGGAGTACGAAGGAATATTATTGGGACTCCGGAAAGCACGTGCTCTAGGGGCTACAAGGATAATTATAAAAACAGATTCTCAGATAGTAGCAGGGCACGTAGACAAGAGTTTTCAAGTCCGACATCCACAGCTCGCAAAGTACTTAGAAGAAATTCGCAAGATCGAAGCACATTTCAAGGGTATTTCCATTCGGAGTATACCAAGAGCTGAAAACGTGCAAGCGGACATTTTAGCGAAGGCTGCTGCCGGAGCTGTGGATGTGCCTGACGAAGCTTTCTATGAGGAGCTCAATATGCCTTCGGTGCCACAAGTTGCTTCTGCAGAGATTCTCTGCATTCCTAGTGCAGATTGGAAAGATTCAATCATAGAACTCTTGCAAGGAGGAACGAATTTGCCCGAAGAGCCCCAATTGTCAAGGTTAAAGCTCAGAGCAAGAAACTATCAGTTAATCAACGGTATATTATACAAGGCCGGAGTATGTTCCCCTCTACTCCGATGTATATCTCAAGCCGAAGGCCAAGAAATTCTTCGAGAAATTCATGAAGGCCTTTGTGGAAGTCATTTAGCCCCTAGAGCTCTGGCAGGAAAAACACTTCGCCAGGGGCTTTATTGGCCCACAATAACAGCTGATGCGGAGAGCTTGGTCCGCACTTGCCAAGGATGTCAGTGGATGGGTCGACGGAGTCATCGCCCACCAACAGCTCTTCAAGTCATTGCTCCGGTATGGCCTATGGCCAGATGGGGTATGGATCTAATTGGTCCCTTTCCGTTAGCAAAGGGAAATCTGAAGTTCGCAGTGGTAGCCATTGAATATTTTTCTAAGTGGGTCGAAGCAGAGCCCTTAACAGCTATCACTTCGAATAATGTACAGAAATTCTTTTGGAAAAACATTATTTGCCGGTTCGGAGTGCCTAGATATCTCACAGTTGATAATGGAACACAGTTCGACGCAGAACCCTTCAGGAAGTTTTGCGAAGACCTAGGCATTCAACTATGTTTTGCTGCAGTGAGACATCCTCAGTCAAATGGAGCAGTTGAGCGAGCCAATGGAAATATCTTATCAGGGCTAAATCGAAGAATAGTAGGGTTGTCAAAGGGACTGTGGACCGAAGAGCTTCCGAAGATTCTGTGGTCCATTCGGACTACGCAAACAAGGTCCACAGGTTTTACTCCGTTCAGACTACTATTCGGAGATGAAGCTATGACTCCGACAGAGCTCAAAGGGGGGTCGTTTCGCAGCACCAAACCGGACATCGAAGAAGAAAGACAAGCTTCGTTAGATTTGTCAGAAGAAACAAGGCTTCGAGCTGTAGCCAATTTATCTAAGTATCATCAGCAGACGAAGACTTGGTATGACCCGAAGGTTAAGCTCAGCGAGTTAAGACCGGGTCATCTTGTTCTACGAAGCATTATAGCACCAGGGAAGTTAGGCAATAAATGGGAAGGTCCATATCTAATCGTCCGCTCGGGGCGCCCTGGTTCATTTAAATTAGCTAATTTAGAAGGTGAAGAGTTAACACATACTTGGCATGCGGAGCACCTAAAGCGATACTTCGCATAAGGGCTCCTTGTAATTCGCTTGTAATCACCTCTAAATTAATAAAGCATACACCCTGATGGTTGCCTTCCCCTTGACACTCCTAGTTTCTCGAGCGGACGCGCTGGGACAGAAGTCGATCGAGAGGGAAGTGTCATTAAGCTGGGTTGTATTTCCGGACTTCGAACCCTTAAAGTCGAAGCCTCCGGTGTGGTGGCTGAAATCCATCCGGAGCCCAAGCTGATACCTTGTAGGCATCCGTAAAAGAGCCAATACCACATTCTACGGAGTCCAAGCTTCGGCTGGTAGACTTCCGTAAAAAGAGCCGAAGGTGGCCAAAATCTGCGGAGTCCAAGCTGCAGCTTGTCAGACTTCCGTAAAAAGAGCCGAAGGTGGCCAAATTCTGCGAAGTCCAAGCTCCGGCTGGTAGACTTCTGCAAAAAAGAGCCCAAGTGGCCAAATTCTGCGAAGTCCAAGCTCCGGCTGGTAGACTTCTGCAAAAATAGCCGAAGGTGGCTACAATTTCTGCGAAATCCAAGCTCCGGCTGGTAGATTTCTGCACAAAACAGCCGAAGGTGGCTAAAGCAAAACAGCATTTAAGCCATGAGCTTCGAATGACTGTTCATATGCGTCCAAAGTGACAAAAAATTTTTAAGACATTAAAGTGTCCTGGAAGTTATCTCAATAGATTTCTTTCATGAAATAAACAAAGGTACCAAGTTACCATTTTTCTGACTACAAATAGTCGAAGACATTTCATAAGATTTCAAAAGATCTTTAAATAACAGAGGGGCTCCGAACCCCCAAGAAAAATTGTACTCCGAAGTTTTTCTTTGTGCATAACCATCTTTGAATACAGTTCGAAGTTGCTTATACCCAAAGAGGGGCTAGTAATATGGAGACAATTTTAAATCGGCATTCATTATCAAAACAAATGTATTTACAAATTACATTATGAAAAATTGGTATCTATACCAAGAAGGAATCGGAGACCTCTTCGGTCCCGAGAGCTAGGGGTGGAACGACTAGTTCCAACATCGGAAGTTCTAAGAACTTTACGTTTAACTCTCTTCCTCCCCTTCGAAGCTCTAAAATCCTTCTGCTCTTGTTGAAGCTCGGCCCAAGTTCGAAGCCGTTCGGGGCTTCTCTCCCAGCTTCTAAGATCTTCAGATCTCTTATTTTGGGCTTCACCTTCGTCTTCGGACCACTTAGTGTCTTCAGAAGACGAGGTGTTTGCGTCGCTCTCTTTATCTTCCTCTTTAATATAAGACATTATGTCTTTGATTACTTCGGGCGCAATAACGCCGGAGTCATCACGAGGGATAAGGAATCGAGGACGTTTATAACTCTTGAGAAGTTCGAAGGTGTTCCATAGTGAGCGAAGTTCGCTATTAAGTTCTAACACTTCGACATCTTCCACAAGAGGTAAAGCCTAAAAATATGACAAACAAGATTTTCATTGATAAAAATTTACAAACATCAACTTTACATAATCAAAAAATCCTAAAAAATCCTAAACCTGCGGATTCGGAGGAGGCTGACTGCTCGAAGCTTGACTCCGAACTTGCTTTTGGCGTTGGCCTTCGTCAATCCAAGCCTTGATCGCAGATCGACCTTCGGCTCTCCATGAAGTCTGGAAGGCTCGCCAAGCAACAGCTACACTTTCGGAAGGCTTTAAAAGTCGGTCGTCGTCGAAGATGATGGAGCCCTGTGCGCTCGGAGTGATTGATCGGCCCAAATCCTCGTAGTAGCGAAGTATTCCAAGGGCAGACACTTGTCCGGAGAGTTCTCCGTAACGTATGCCTGCCGTCTTCATTTGCTTCGCTGCTCCTTGAATTCTCTTTAGCCGGCGCAGCAGAGTTACATTGTCATCCGAAGGTAGTGATCCAGTAGTACCGAAGTACTCCAAGACACCTAACATTTGTTCGATGACCTCCGAAGCCACCTTCTCAGACTTAACCTTTTCTTCGATAAGCACATCCTTGGCCGAAGTCGTTTCAGCTAAAACTCCGGAGATTCTAGCGTTCTCCGTAGCCAAAGCATTCTTTTGAGTTAGGAGCTGGCCAGCCTCTTCTTGCAGCCTTACAAGTGCGGAGCCCTTCGCAGCATCCTCCGTCCGCAGTCTCTCAATCTCCGCTCGAAGCACAACTCTTTCTGCTTCGAGCTCTTTTCTTGCAGCTTCCAAGCTCTGCCTAGCCCTTCGCTCTGCTATTATCACATTGTCCATTTGAGATACTCGACCTTCGGAGAAGTTAAGATTTCTTTGAAGAGTTTCGTTCTCTTCCCGAAGTTGAGCAATTTCGTTTTCATTCGACAAAGCTGCAGCGCGGGCTAAGACTGCTTGCTAAGAAAAAGAAAAACGAGAATAAGAAATTATTCATATATAATTCATTATTTGGTTCGAAGATGCTTTATACCTGATAAGCTGCTCTTTCCACAGCAAGGCTAAGCTCCGAACCCTTCACTCTACTTAAGCGGGCTACCAGTTCTGTTTCCCCGACTTGGCGACTGGCTGCACCCAAAGGTTTAACCAAAGTCCCAAGTCCGGTTTTCTCCTCCAAAAAGGAGTTATGAGAGGAATCAATTTCGAAGCTTTCTGGTCAGCCCTGCTTAGCGAAGGTCCGGAGGTCTCTTCCGAGGCCCTTGGAACTTCAGAAGATGGCCCCCCCTCAGTCGATTCACTTTCGTCCGTTGATTCAGACGAAGTCGATCCTTGAGCTGGGAGGGGCTCGATGTGTCTTTTTCCTCTTCCAGGCCCCGGTAGAGCAACTCCCGGTTGCGGCCCCGAAGTTGTCGAAGGTCTTAGAGTTGTATCTTCGAGGGATACTTCGACAACGGGAGGCTCTGAAAAAACCAAAAATATTACACATTGTATAATTTTGCAAAAATTGATAAGAATTAAGCAAAATTTACCTTCGATATTCTCTGGAATATCGAGCACCGGGCTGATCGGAGGATCATAAGTATAGTCCTCATCCGAATCAGCCGTTAAATTTTGGGGTACAGGAGCATCGTCCTGAAGAGCCCTTGTTACTTCTTCGAGAATCGAAGCCATAGTGACTTCGACTCCCTCTTCATCCATTGGCACTCCGGCCTGAGTTGTGTCTTCCTGAACTACCGAAGTCATTGGTTGATCAACATTGTCTCCTGACTCCGGTATGTTCGCAGGCACTTCGGCCTCATTCACACCCATAGGGGCTTCGATTTGTTCTCCCTGGGTATCCGGAGCTCTTGTTTCTTCAATGTTGGCTTGAGGCTCCGGAATACCTGCAATATCTTCAATGAGAATACTTCGTTGAGATGCATCTTCGTCAATTAATCTTACTAGTAAAATACCTTCGTCTTCTTTAGAGCTAGAAACAGAAGCTCTTGAGCTTGAAGGTGCGAGGTTTTTCGGCTTCCGAGCCACCTTCTTCGTCGGAGTCTTTGCGGAGCTGGATGCTCCAGCTTCGGCTACTCTCTTCTTGGGTCCTTTCTCTTGAGGCACCCAGTCCATCAGAGGGGGCGGAGTTAACTCCAACATTCCCCATACTCTGTTAAAACGTTCCCAACTTCCGACTAATTTGATTCGCCATTCCTTTTCTGACGGAGTTGGAGCACCCAAGATCTTCTCCGAAGCCCTTATAATTTGCTCCGAAGTAATAGGGGCTGAAGAAGCTATAAAAAAAATAACTCAAGTTAATCTTTCTTCGAAGTAAATATGTATTATGCATGTTGGTTTCGAAGTTACCTGCAGGGCTCGAAGTATAGTTTATCTTGCGGAGACCGCCTTCCGAGTCATCTTCGAAGGCGATAGGCCAGTTGGCCATCAACGGAGAAATTTGAAGTCCGATGAACTCTTCGGCTAAATCTCGCATGCTTAACCTTTTGCTGATTTTCTGAAGCAAGTTGAGGCGAGCTTCGAGTTGGCCTTCGTCAGGTTGCTCTAAGGCTTCTTTTCGGAACTGAATTTCCTTGAGGGGACCGGCCAGAGGATTACCCACTCCAACTTCGGCATAAAACCACCTTAGCACCCAATCGGTGTACCATCTGGCATTGGTGGCCTTAGCAGGAAACTGAAGGGCGTATTCATCTCGGAGCCTAAAGTTGATGCTACCGAAGGATACCACTACTTTTTCGCCTCCAGGGCCTACGAAGGTTTTTGGTTGGCATGTAGCCCTATGTAATGCAGCGAAGATCTCTGCCCTTCCTTCACACCCTTCGGCCCTCAGCGCCCATTCGAAGATAGCCAGTCTAGCTACCGCATTCGGAGATAATTGGGGGAGGGTTACGTGGAACAGATCCAGTACCTCCGCCAGGAAGTCCACTGCAGGAAGGCCCAAGCCAGCTTCGAAGAAGGCTTCGAATACCACTACTTCTCCGGGTCTTGGCGCTGGAATCATCTCTTTGCCTGGCTTCCGAATCATAACTCCATTACTGATTCTTCCTCCCGCTGCGATTGCCAATGACTCTCTTTTGCAGGTAGAAGCCCCCAACTGGAAAGACTGATCCAAATACTTTGTCGATGGCGGGCACAGACCTTGGTCTTCGGCGATTTGGGGATTTCTCCCCCCTGCCGCCATGGACATTGCCGCCTGCCTTGAAGATGTCGCCGCCAATGTTGCCGCCGCTGCTGCTGCGGCTGCCTGCTGCTGAGCCAAGGTCGAAGGCGGCGCGGATCCTTTGGTCTTCACCATCGCGATTGCCGGATCAACTTGAGAGAACGGGAACTAGGGCTCAAGAACTCAAGAACTAGGGCTCAAGAACTCAAGAACTCAAAAGGTTTTTGACTGGGAGCGAGCGGTGAAAAGGTAATCGAGTAAGTTCCAGAGTTCTTTATTTATAACCCAAAACTTTCCGTTTGTTACCGTTTGGGCTCCGCCCTTTCGCATTCCCGCCTGTTATTTTCCTTCGAAAATAACGCCTCATATAACTCCGTTAGAACAGGAACTAACGGTTATATTTTCTAAGTCTAAAAAGACTTTCGAACTTCCTGAATCAGTTCTAAGATAGTTCGAAAAGTAATTACTTTATGACTGATTCGAAGTTCATATCTTCATGTATTTCGGAGATAAAACAAAAATTAATAACCCCTATGATTGGTTATCTTTTCTTTCCGTATACTGCTCTCCTAACGTTACAGGCTGAACGGAGAAGCGTATTCGAGGGGCTACTGTTGGGGGAAAATATCCCATCTTCGGGGTTATTGCCAAAGCAACATGAAGACAGTCAACCAGTTCGAAGATAGTTCGAAGGTCGTCTTCGAAGGCAGCTTGGAATCTCGTCAGGAGTCCGAAGATTGGCATTGGTTCGAAGTATATCTTCGAACCAAAGCCTTCCAGGATCTTTTCTGCCAGCTAAGATGGAAGACTTATCTTCTATCCTATTAGATTAGTCTTTTACCATTTTAGCCCTATTAAGGAAACCGAATAGTTTCCTTAATGTCGGTTGTAATAGAGGGGTAAATAGGTCTTTTCCTTAATGTTTGGGCCTATAAATACCCCCCATTTCACCCTGTAATAGGGACCGATTTACAAGTGAATCAATACACACTTTCGAACTATTCTAAGCTATTATCCTTTTGGAGGCTTAGAACAGTTTGCTTCGCAAACATTTCGTTTGTTAGTTTCTTTTCTACAGAAACCTGTTAGCGTAATCTTTTACGCCAACACCATCCTTAGCGAAGTATCTACAAAACAAGATTAATTTCACTTATAATTTCTCACCTTGCTTTTTCCTCTTTGCAGCAAATAGTTTTAGCTCGAGCCGCAGCTGTCTTGAACGAGCACGGAAGTCTTCGTCTTCAGGAGAAGGTTACCGCTCTCCAAAGGAGTCTTAACATCTCCGAAGTTCGATTTTCCCGCTTAGACGAAATGGTTTCGGCGGAGAGGAGGGCCAGACAAAATCTGGAGGCTGCAAACAAAAAGCTCGAAGCCGAACAAATTGTACTTCGAGCTGAGGTAGAAAGAATGCGAGCAGAGCACGCTACGGTGGGAGCTGAACTGGTTAAGCTCCAAGAAGAAAAAGCTAAGGCTACGGAGGAGACTAGCAACTTACTTAGACAGAAGAATTCTTTGGCTACGGAGGCATCTAGGCTCTCCACTGTAGTGGATGAATTGACTTCGTCAAAGGATACTTTGATTGAAGATATGGTGAAATCGGAGAAGGTAGCTACAAAGGTCATGAACAATCTCTTAGGCGTTCTAGAGTACTTCGATACTCTTTGGACGCTATCTTCGAGCGACAACGTCCCCCTGGTCCGACGGCTAAAGATGATCCAAGGAGCTGCGAAGATGATGAAGATAGCAGGCATTCAGTATGGAGAGATCTCCGGCCAAGTGGCTGCTCTCAGAGTACTTCGCTACTACGAAGATCTAGGGCTATCGATAACGCCAGACTCGGGGGCGGCTCCCATTCCCTTCGATGAGAACCAACTTCTTAATCCTACTAAAGACGTGGCCGCAGCTTGGCAAGCCTTCCAAGCTTCATGGAGAGCCGAAGGTCGCACTACGATCAAGGCTTGGATCGATGAAGGGAATCGCCAAAAGCAAGCTCGGTCTTAAGCCTCGAGCAGCCAGCCTCCGCCGAACCCGCAGGTTTAGCTTCATTTTAGGATCTCGACTATGTAAAAATCATGCTTTCATACATTATGAATGAAAATTTACTTATCATGTTTTTAGGCTTCTCAACCTCATATGGATGATGTCGAAGTATTAAACGTTACCGAAGAACTTCGCCTGCTATGGACTACCTTTGATCTTTTAAAACTTCATAAACGACCTCGATTTTTTATTCCTTGAGAGAGCTCCGGTGCAATTGCGCCTGAAATATGTAAAGATATATTATCTTATATTAAAGAGGAAGAAAAAGAAGTTAACTTGGAAACTTTGTCCTATGAAGACATTGCGTGGTCCAAGGACGAAGGTACTGCTGAAGAACAAGGGAAAAAGTCTGAAGAACTTCGGAGCTGGGAAAGAAGCCCCGAACGACTTCGAACTTGGGCTGAACTTCAACAAGAACAAAAAGATTTTAGAGCTTCGAAGGAAGGTAGAAGAGTTAAACGCAAGGTTATTAGAACTCCCGGCTCTAGAACTAGTCGTTCCAACCTTAGTGGTAGCTCTAGAGATCAAAGGGGTCTTCGATTCCTTCTTGGCATAGACAGATTTTTCATGATGTAATTGTAATCTGTTCGGATAATACAAATTGATTTTATTTTAAATTGTCTCCCTACTTCCCAGCCCCTCTTTGGGCGTAAGCAACTTCGCACTATACTCGAAGATGGTTAGGCGCAAAGAAAAACTTAGGAGTACAATTTTGGAGGCTCGGAGCCCCTCAGCAATTTAAAGATTGACTAAAATCTTATAAAATGTCTGACTACTTGGAGTCGTAAAACTAGTAACTTAGTACCTTTTGTTTGAAAGAAGTCACTTCGGACAAACTTTACGGACACTTTAATGTCCCAAACGATTGGTCAATTTGGACTCTTTTCACAGATATTCGAAGCTTATCAGCTCAAACTCTGTTTTGTTTTGGCCTCCTTCGGCTCTTTTTGCGAATGCTATCAAACCGGTGGTTTGGAATTCGCAGTGTTCTCCTTTGACTCTTTTTATGGATGCTTTCAAGCCGAAGCTTGGAATCCGCGTTATTTGGTCTCCTTCGACTCTTTTTATGGAGGCTTTCAAGCCGGTGGCTTGGAATCCGTTTCAGTGACTTTCCCACCTCGTCGGAAGCTTCGAACCAGTGGTTCGAAGTCCGAAAAATTGGTTCAAATTAATGACACTTCCCTCCCAGCCAACTTCGTTCTTCCAGTGCGTCCACTAGAAGTATGAAGTGTTTGAGAGGTAGGCATTATCTGAACCATGAGCTTTATTAATTCAAAAAGGTGTTTACAAATAATTACAAGGAGCCCCTATGCGAAATATCGCTTTAAGTGCTCCGCATGCCATGTATGTGTTAACTCTTGACCTTCTAAATTAGATAACTTAAAAGAACCAGGGCGTACTAAACGGAGAATTATATATGGACCTTCCCATTTATTCCCTAGTTTCCCTGGTGCTATAACAATTCGCACAACAAGATGACCCGGCTTAAGTTCGTTAAGCTTGACCTTCGGGTCAAACCAAGTCTTCGTCTGTTGATGATACTTAGATAAATTGGCGACAGCTCAAAGTCTTGTTTCTTCTGTTAAATCAAGCGAAGTTTGCCTTTCTGCTTCTATTTCCGGTTCGGTGCTACGAAGGGATCCTCCTTTAAGCTCCGTTGGCGTCATAGCTTCGTCTCCGAATAATAGTCTGAAAGGAGTGAAACTCGTGGACCTCGTTTGAGTGGTCTGGATGGACCATAGAATCTTCGGGAGCTCCTCGGTCCACAATCCTTTTGCCAATCCCACTATTCTTCGATTCAGCCCTGACAAGATATTACCATTGGCTCTTTCAACAGCTCCATTAGACTGGGGATGTCGCACTACAGCGAAGCATAATTGTATGCCAAGATCTTCACAAAACTTCCTGAAGGGCTTTGCATCAAATTGTGTCCCATTGTCAACTATGAGTTGCAGAGGCACTCCGAACCGGCATATGATATTTTTCTAGAAAAATTTTTGTACATTATTCGAAGTGATAGCTGCTAGGGGCTCTGCTTCGACCCACTTGGAAAAATACTCAATTGCTACCACTGCGAATTTCAAATTTCCTTTTGTTACTGGGAAGGGGCCAATAAGGTCCATGCCCCATCTGGCCATGGGCCATACTAGGGCAATGACTTGAAGAGTTGTTGGCGGGCGATGACTTCTTCTTCCCATCCATTGACAACCTTGGCAAGCACGGACTAAGCTCTCCGCATCAGCTACTATTGTAGGCCAATAAAGCCCCTGGCGAAGTGTTTTTCCTGCCAAAGCTCGAGGGGCCAGATGGCTACCGCAAAGTCTTTCATGAATTTCTCGAAGAATCTCTTGAACTTCGGCTTGAGATATACATCGGAGCAGAGGGGAACATACTTCGGCCTTGTACAAAATACCGTTGATTATATGATAATTTCGAATTCTGAGCTTCAACCTCGAAAGCTGTGGCCCTTCAGGTAAATTTGCTTCTCCTTGCAACAATTCCATAATTGAACTTCACCAATCTGTACTTGGAATGCAAAGGACTTCCGCAGAAGGGATCTGTGGTACCGAAGGTGTACTGAGTTCTTCGTAAAAAGCTTCTTCTGGAATGTCCATAGCTACAGCTGCAGCTTTCACCAAGATATCAGCTTCCGCATTTTCAGCTTTGGGTATACTTTGAATGGAAATCCCTTTAAATGATGCTTCAATCTTATGAATCTCCTCCAAATACTTTGCAAGTTGTGGATGCCGAACTTGAAAACTCTTATCTACATGCCCTGCTACAATTTGAGAATCTGTCTTAATAACAACTCTTGTAGCCCCCAAAGCACGTGCCTTTCGAAGTCCTAACAAAATTCCTTCATACTCTGCTGTATTATTGGTAGACTTAAAGGTGAGTCTTGCGGAGTACATTGCCTTTTGCCCTGAAGGCGAAATTATTACTGCTCCGACACCTGCTCCGGATGCTTGGAAAGCTCCATCGGAGTATATGGTCCAAATTCCTTCGCTTGGCTTCTCCGAAGCCCATGCTGCAGGGGGAGTCCATTCTGCCACAAAATCTGCCAACACTTGTGACATAATTGTTGTCCTTGCCACGAAGGAGATGCCAAAGGGTGCTAATTCAACAGCCCACTTCCCAATTCTTCCTGTGGAATCCTTACTTCGGAGCATATCTCCCAAAGGATATGAATGTGGTACAATCACATTGTGTGCCAAGAAATAATGTCTTAACTTTCTCGAAGCCATTATCAGAGCATAGGTGAACTTCTCAATCTCGGAATATCTTGTTTTTGCTCTAGACAATGCTTCAGATACAAAATAGACTGGATTATGTACCAACTTCCCATTAAATCAACCTCTTTAACAAGGACTGCGCTGACAGCAGAGCCAGTAGCCGCAAGGTAAAGGAGTAGGGTTTCATCCGCAATAGGCACTGTGAGTGTAGCGAGGTTACTGAGATAATTCTTAATATCATCGAAGCTTTTTTGACACTCCGGTGTCCATGCAAAATCTTCGGACCCCTTCAATGCTTTGAAAATGGGAAAACTTCTCTCCGCGGACCTTGCCAAAATCTACTAAGTGCTGCAAGACAACCAGTCAGCTTTTGTACTTGCTTTAAATTCTCTGGAGGAGCCATCCTTTGTAACGCAGTTATTTGAGTGGGGCTAGCTTCGATCCCTCTACTTGAAACTAGATACCCTAACAATTTTCCAGCCTGCGCCCCGAAGATACATTTTTCGGGGTTAAGATGGATCCCACATGCCCGAAGGCTATTGAATGTTTCTGCTAAGTCTAGGCTATGATGGTGCTTTAAAGCACTCTTTATTACAATGTCATCCATATAAGCTTCTACATTTCATCCTATTTGATGACCTAGAGCCTTAGCAATTAACCTCGAAAAAGTTGCCCCGACATTCCTTGAACCAAAGGGTATTCTTACATAGTAGAAGACTCCCGAAGGGGTTACAAAGCTTGTTTTTATTTCATATTCGCACTTTAGCCAGATTTGATGATAGCCGGAATACGCATCAAGGAAGCTTAATAACTCCGAACCAGCAGTGGAGTCAACCAATTGATCAATTCGGGGCATGGGATAGGGGTCACGGGGGCATGCTTTATTCAAAGATGTAAAGTCAATACACATGCGCCATTTCCCGGAAGATTTCTTCCTAACGAAGACTGGGTTGGCTAGCCACTCCGTATGAGCTACCTCTCTGATAATCCCAGCCTTCAGCAACTTTTCCACTTCATCTTTAGCAAGGATAGCCCTCTCCGTAGATAGCTTCCAGAGTCCTTGACGGACAGGACGAACCTTCGGGTTCACAAGTAAACTATGCTTAATAATATCCTGACTGACTTCGGTAATGTCCTCATCGGACAAGATATCAAAATTCTCTTCAACTACTTTTTCTAACGAAGTAGTGACTTCTGAAGGGTCCTTGCCAAACTGAAATGAATATTTTTTGCCGTCTTTGCGAATAACCTTCGTTATAATCTCCCCTTCAGGGCTTGGCATTGGGAAGGACTTCTTCGAAGATTTGCCCGAAGCAGAAAAATCCTCCGGGTTTCCTTGCACACTGTTCACCTGTCTCGGGTCAAGAGGAGGGCCATAACCATATTCCTCTCTTCGCGCTATGGCCTGATCTCCGAAAACAGTGAGCACTCTCACTTGTGTGGGCATCTTCATACACAGATAATTATGATGTGCCACAGCTCTGAATTGATTCAACATACCCCTTCCGAAGATAACATTGTATGCATATAGGGCATCTACAACATCAAAAATCACTTCCTCCGTCCTGGCCAGTAGCCCCTCTCTGAAAGTAACCTCCAGACCTATTT
This sequence comes from Zizania palustris, assembly GCA_019279435.1. Taxonomy (NCBI): domain Eukaryota; kingdom Viridiplantae; phylum Streptophyta; class Magnoliopsida; order Poales; family Poaceae; genus Zizania; species Zizania palustris. The sequence goes on from JAAALK010000284.1 coordinate 41,918,788, forward strand.
GGCCAAGGGCATCAAGAGGGGGTCCTGCGAAGCCTTGCAAAGGACGAGCTGCTGGGAGAAGATGCTTCCTGGAGATGCAGAGTTGATCAAAAGCTTGGACGAAGATAATATCCGCTCCGCTGAACTCCCTCCGTCGATTAGTACTCTCCGGACCTCAGTCCCTGCTATGTCGGCAGTGATGACAAGTGGATCCGCATGTGGAAACTTAATGCCAACTGCATCATCTACAGAGAAAGATATCGGCACATGAGACCATTCAAGCATAGCAGCTGCATACGAAGAAGTTCCAATATGGCCCACTTCTCGGACATACTCTCTTCTTTGCCTCTTCAACATATTTCCGAGGGTTCCTCCTCCGGAGATGGGGAGGACTACTCTTTTCCCTCGATCCTGACCATCTTCCTGTTTGGGAGGTGGCATAACATTGACCACCGGAGGCCGTCTTGTAGGGTCAAAGTTATCTATACGGGCCATAGTCTGGACAGGCTCCGGACGTACCTCGGTCGGAACTTGGTCGGTAGTGCCTCGACCCGAAGTTCTTTCAAGGTATTCACCTCTTAAAGCGAGTATAGACTTACATGCATCAGTTGCGTGACTTCGATTCTCACCATGAACATAGCAGAAAAAGGCCAAGGCTTTGCCAGCCGGCTTCCCTGGTGGCTTCCAGCCGCTGGTCTTGCTTCCTGAAAGTTGCGAAGTCCTTGAGGCAAATTTTTGCGGAGGTGCAATGTTCAAAACTTCTGAACGAGGATGCTTTTGCCCCCGACGCCTGTCATGCTGAGCTTCGAGGCTAGGCCCCTGCGGCTGTGTTGAAGTCTTCACTTCAAGCTTGACTTCTTGCACGATTGACGGAGTTGCGGCAGTTCTCTGAAGCCACCCCTCTTCTGACCTTGCATACTCTTCAAAATAAGACATCAACTGAGCAATAGAAGATATATGCTTTCGGTGAAGTTTATCAAGGAGGCCCACATGGGTAACTCCCTCTCGAGCTGCATCAACTACGGAGGATGTAGTTAACCCTCGAATTTGCGACTTCGTATGAGCGAAGCGCTTGAAATACTGCCTTAAAGTCTCTCCAGGGAGCTGCTTCACTTGGAAAAGACTTCCTGTTGACATTAGGGTACGAAGGTACCCTGAAAATTGCTTATGAACTTCTTCCTTAATTGCTCCCAGGTTTTGATTGACCCTGTCTTCAAGGACTAGAACCACCGCAGTGCCACTCCTTCAAGAGCTAGAGGAAAACATTGAGCCATGGTGTCTCGTACTCCCCCGCTGGCCTCAATTGCCAATGCATAAGAACGGGAGAACTCCTCAGGGTCTTCATCTCCAGAGTATTTGTAAAGCTTCGAAGTTTTAAACTTAGGGTCGAAGCGCACTTTCTGTAACTCAGGATGCAGCGGAGATTCGGTGTCGAAGGAAGCGTTCTCTGGGGCTTCGGGATAAGGAAGTTCGTCATCTTGGGGCACTTCGGGAATAACCGAGGTGGCCTAAGAACGAAGCCTATCTGCGACTTCTTGTCGCCACCTCGCCACTTCAGCTTGGAGACTGGCCATTTGGACTGCCATGTCACCAAGACCATCTTCATCTCCTCCAGGAGGACCTTCCGGGTCTTGAGAACTATACGCATCAGTCTGAAGTGGAATCTGTGGTGGAAGAGGGACTCCGGTTGGACGAAGTATGGATGGAGTTGGGGGAGGAACTCCGCCTGCTCGAGGAAGGGGAATCCCTTCCGGGGTCTGAGGTGGAGGAAAAGCCGAAGGTCCTCTGACCTCAACTGTGCTCGAGGATCTAACTCCGGAGGTCCGAGGGGACCTTCGGGTAGGACTACCACCTGAACTCCGCTTGGGAGGCATGGTTTGAGAACTTGGTAGAGAACGAAGTTTTTTGGACTAGGTTCCCCACGGACGGCGCCAACTGTTGGCGTAAAAGATTACGCTAACAGGTTTCAGAGATTAGAAATTAACAAACGAAGTGTTTGCGAAGTGAACTTTTTCAAGCCTCCGAATTGGATAATAGCTCGAAATAGTTCGAAGATGTGTATTGAATAACTCAGTATCCGATCCCTATTACAGGGTAAAACGGGGGGAATTTATAGGCCCAAACATTAAGGAAAATACCCTTTTACCCCTCTATTACAACCGACATAGTGGAAACTATTCGGTACCCTTATCAGGGCTAAAACGGTAAAAGACTAATCTAATGAGAAAGAAGATAAGTCTTCCATCCTAGCTGGCAAAGAAGCTCTCGGAAGAGTCAATGTTCGAAGATATACTCCGAACTAAAGTTCACCTCCATCCTTCGAACTTGATCCAAAATACTTCTGGAGTTAGATGCTGATAACCTTTGATTAAATCACCCGCCTTGGTCTTGCTACAACAATGACCCTGGAGATGGAGTATTTTCCCCCAATAATTATCTTATGGGAATTTTCTTTTTCACTACAAGCTGTTCGGCGAGGAACCTATGATGAGAAGTTGGACCTAGGGTGGATCGATAGAAAACAAACCATTCCAACCAAAGGTTGAGGAAGGCCACGTGCTCACAAGCGTCTATGGGGTCGGTTTTCTTGTTATGGTTCATGATGTATTTATTCCATCCATTGGTGGATTTCACATCGAGGTGATAGGTTGGCTTGGAGCGGAAGGAAAAGGGATTGCAAGGAGAGATGACATCAAGAGAGGTCAAGGTGAAGACATCCAGCAGGGATGGGCTCATCCGACCATGACCAAAGAAGAAGGTGAGAAAACAAGTTGAGATGTGCCTTGGTTTCATTCTGTGATGAGTGATTGACAATTGCTTTTCTGGACAAAGGGGTCCTCTCCAAAAGGGTTCGGACGTCTTTACCGAAGGGGGTTCGGTATTTACTGTGTGCACAAGTGTGCATAGTTTTTTGTTGATGGTGTGCAGGTTACTCGGAGGCAATAGGACGATCAATAGTATGTAACCTGGGTCAAGCGGGGAGCTTGATACCGATGGGTCATGGATGATGGGTGAAGTCGAGGTTAGACCTCGGGTCAAATGTGCGCTAGTCGGAGGCATCAAGTTTTAGAGGAGTCTCCAAAGAAGATATCTCAAAGCGAAGTCCTCAGAGGCGAGACACTTTGAAGGGGTGCTCCGGAAAGAGACACTTCAAAGGTTGGCAGACATAGTCCTTAGGATTGAGGCAAGGCTATCAAGTGTGCTCCGTATGGAGGCACTTGTAAGCATACCTAGCGAAGGTCCCAAAAGTTGAGGTGCACCGAAGGCATGGTCCAGATAATGCACCTCGGGAGTGTGCTCTAGGTTGAGACACTACAAAGGTGTGCTTGGGAGGAGATACTTCATGCAGAGACCTTGGACGAAGGAGGGACTTCAAAAGGTGGTGTACAAAACCCTCTAGAGGGAGGTACTTCAAAGCCGAGGCTTCGAAGTCTGGACGTCTTGACATACTTCGGTGATGCATGGCTTTGGTACATGGCCGAATGGTGTTCCGGTTTTGGGAAGCTTCGAAACCATTGTGGTCCACTCCGGAGATGGTGGTGCGAAGGAGGTGTTGATAGCAAAAAATGGCATTAATGGCTAGATCGTCAAAATATCAATTTTGTTGATTTGGGCCGAAAATACACATGTCCAGGGTCTGTCCGAAGCCCCACAGGCCGACGAAGTCCATTGATCTATGGGCTCCGAAAGCCTCTAGCCAGCCCGTGGGCTTTGGCTGGGAAGCCTTCGGAGGCCCACGCTACCGAAGCTTCAGTCCGAGGAGCAGGCCTCGACGGGCCTGGCCGAAGCCCACTTTGTCAGAGGTAGAATTGTATACGTTTCCTAGCTCGATCTTTATCTCTATCTGGCCGGATTAATAGCAGATTAGATTAGGAATTAAGCCCCTATAAATAGAGAGGCAAGGCCGGCGTAGAGAGCCCCCCCCAACTCAAACCAAACCAAAGCCCCATGCTTTGATCATATTTACTTTACCTTTATTTTCCTGTACCTCTTCGTGGGTTTGCCTGGAAGCCCTCCGCTGGCCACTATGGAACAATGGTAATCCTTGTTACTTCGCTTGTGAAGTATCCGTTAATCTACGTAATAGATTGCTATCGCCTTGTTACTTCACCTGTGAAGTATCCGCTAATCTGCGTAACAGATTGCTACCTTCGCTACTAGTGCAACACTTAGCAAAATTCGGTCCTCACACCGAATTGGTACTTCGAATCATCTTTGTGGCAGGTTCCTACTTTCCGAGCTACTTCGTCGGAGGAGTCCGGAGATGAGAGATCGGTTTCGGAGGTCCCCAGGGTACCCTTCGGCGGGACCGCAGGCTCCGACAACAGGCTTCGCCAGCATACTTCGTCACAACAGGCTTTGCCACAATCATACCTGTATAGGACGAAGTTGCGCTCAGTGCGTGGACCTAGCGTCGCTATTCTGTAGCTTGTTGTATCAGAGATCGTACGCCGAACCTCGCTGTTCGGAGGTAATTATCGCAGTCTAGATCCGTTCAGAGTCCATCTTTGTCCAGATCAGTCTGAACGCTGAAGCACCCTTCGGTGGAGTACTTCACACCAGACGCCGAAGGTACACTTCGGTGACCCCTTCGCACCAAACTTCGAACCAGACAGGCTCCGACTGGTTTGCTGATTTTATTCTGTTTAATCTATCTCTTTCGGCTAATTGGATTATTTTGTGTAATCTGGTTGCCTGGTGACTCCACCCCCCCTTTTCACGACTAAGGGCAGTCAGAACGCGACGTCGGTGCTACGTCACGCTTAGGCTTGTCTCTAAGTATTCGTGCACTTTTGGATCATCGAATTGACCCAAGTGCGGGGGCACGTTTCCGTGTCAACACACTTTTTGGCAACTCCGCTGGGGAAGGCTATGCCAACATGATGGAGTACGTCTACATTGGCCACCGGTACCTCTACATCGACTACTAGCGTCTACACCGCCGATGGACGCAATAGGAGGCGCGGATATCGACAACCACAACATCTTGTCACCTACACTTGAAGATATCCCCACAGAAGACAGTGCAGAGATCGAGGCAAAGTTAAAGGCGATCCAAGACATGATGCTTCGGGGCTACGTCAAAACACGCGCGGGCTTCATCAAGCGTGACATCAGTCACCCACGACTTCGCTCAGGTCCAGGTAACAACTGTATCGCCTCGTTTATCTTCTTTATAAGTTGAGTAGAAAATAGCCAGCATCAGTAAATCAAGCTGTTAGCGCTTCGCTAGCCAACCGTTTAGATTCGGCAGTCAGCTCCCAAGTAGAGGCAACTCTTAGAAGGTTCGGCTTTACTGAGGCCGTACCCCCGGTTCCTATAGCTAGTGCACCTCCGACAAACCACATGTACGGTAGAACTAACGACAACACTGGAGCAATCACGTCTTCAGCCTCATCACTTATGGCCGAGACCAATCATTACACCTACGGTCAAATTAATACTGCATACCATGCACCACCACATGCACCAATGCCCGCGCTGCCCACACCACATGCGCAGGCGCCCGGACACGAACACGCCATACAAATAGCGCGCAGGGAAGAGGCCCATGGCCGACACGCTGATATCACACCGCATGTCGCGCCCCCGCATGAGTGGCGCACACAAGCAACATACCAAGATGACATAGAGTAGCGGGTTCGTGCACTATTTGGAGAGTGTGTCAGCTTCGTGCCCAAGGGACGGGTTAGGGTTTACCGTAAGCCATACCCCGACCATCTTAACACAGTACCCTACCCCCACGGCTATAGAATCCCTGAATTCACTAAGTTCGATGGCGAGGGTAGCAAGACTACACTAGAGCACGTTAGTCAATTTTTGGCACAGTGTGGAGAAGTTAGCGGGATAGATGCTCTAAAGGTTAGACTATTTTCTCTCTCGCTATCCAGCACCGCTTTCACTTGGTTTTCGGCGCTCCCGCCAAACTCCATCCTAACATGGGATGATTTAGAGCAGAAATTCCATGATTATTTCTACACGGGTGAGACGGAACTCAGGCTTTCGCATTTGACATCGGTTAAGCAGAAATCCAACAAGAATGCCTCTGAGTACATCAAGTGTTTTAAGGATACTAAAAATCGATGTTTTAGCCTTAATATTTTGGAAAGGGACTTGGCGGAATTAGCTTTTAACGGGCTGCGTTCCGAAATTAAGGAGAGGTTAGATAACCAGAACTTTTTAGAAGTTAGGCAAGTTTTACAGCAGGCTCTGCTCTAGGAAGGCCAAGCCAAAGATAAAAAGTTTATTAAGACGTTTAGCAAGCCTAGGGCCAAAATCCACATCATGGAATGCTCTGATGAGGAGTCAGAGGAGGAGGATTCAGCCGACATGTACGCGGCTGAATGGGTTTGGAATGCTAAAAATAAACCTGTTACCTTCTCCGAGTTACGACCATCCCCCATAATAAATCGGCTTAGTGAGGTCAAATACTCATTTGATATAACTAAATGTGATAAAATATTTGATTTTCTCTTAAAAATCCAGCTTCTTAGGTTACCTAAAGGTCAAGTCATCCCACCGGCCGACGAGTTAATGAAGCATCCATACTGTAAGTGGCATGATTCACATTCACATAATACTAATGATTGCAATGTTTTCCGACGACAGATACAATTGGCCATAGAAGAAGGACGATTGAAGATAGACCATGACCCGAAGATGAAGCTGGATAAAGATCCTTTTCCAGTCAACGCCATCGACCTCGGCGAACAGAAGGTGTTGATTCGGCCAGAACAGGCCGAGTCGGCTGGAGGGAAAGGTGTAATTATTGGAGAACCACACACTCGCACACTCATACCAAAGAATCCCGAGGTAGGAGTGTGGAAACAGAACCTCGATACCCCTTCAGCTAAGGCTCGCAAGAGGCCGAAGGTAACATATAACATGTTGTTGAACAAGCATCAGAGGAGGGCCAAGGAAGCAGGTCCACACGCTAAGCTAAAACAGCCGAAGGGTCCAAGACCCTCGAAGGGTGGCTTTGGACCGAAGCAGGCGAACCCTTCGCACGAAGGTTTCGGGTCACAGTGGCCTGATGCTCCACACGGTGGTTCCGAGCCACAACAGCTGACCCCCCATACAACAACTTCGAGCCCCAGTGGTCGGGTCCCCTATACAACAACTTCGACCCCCAATGGTCAAACCCCGCGCCGTGTTGGACCTCCCCGGTGGGAGGCTTCGGCTCGTGCTGGCTGAACGTACCTCCGGCCTGGCAGGACCCTTCGCTGGTGTGGTCCGAGGTGCCATCAACTCTGCCGAACCCTTCTCCAGGTAACGGGTTCGGCCCACAGTGGGCGAGGCCACTGGAGCCACCGATGCCTCCGCCGTATGACTGGGCGGGGACCCCGTGGTCTCCGTACGTATCTGGGCTCGGGTATCCTCTGCAACCTAACACTTTGCCTTGTTTTCCTTCGGAGTAATATGGATGGCAGGGGCAAACAAACATAGCGGAGGGAGGCATCGTCCATGGACTGTCCATGGTGCCTCCGAATCTGACCATGCAGAGCGAAGCCGAAGGGTGCGAGCACGTGGAGGCCGAAGTCAGGGAATATGAAGCCATAACCATCAGAGTTGGGTCTTAGGAAGTCCCAATCTCGAAGATTTGTCACCGAGGTTTGACGGAGGTAAGTCTCATGCTTCGGCCGAGCTCTGCGCCGAAGATTGGTTCAGTCGGCCGAACGAGGCCGGTCCGTCCGACGGGGTTCGCGGCGAAGCCCCCTCCGAACGCAAGGTGCACAAGGCTGAAGGGCACAGTGCCACTTCGGCCAGAATTAATGGAAGTCGAACAGTAGCACCCGACACCAAGACGCAGCCTTCTTGGGCCCCTCCAGGCATGTAAAAATCATAGAAGAGACGCCTACAAACACTACGGGCATAGGAGATGCGCGAGAAGAAAGCTGAGGCCGAGCGCGACGCTATCTTCGAGGAAATCCGCCCTCGGCCAGCTACAAAACAGGTGTGGAGGGAGAAGCCGGTTGATATAACCAACCCGGCTCCTAGTCTGAGCGACGACGACAACGACGACATGCTCGATGATGATTACTCGCCCATCTCTGATAGGTCCGCACCCCAGGTGATGGACATCAACATTGTCATGCTACCCGCCGAGTTCGCCCTACCACAGGACGAGGATGAGGTCACTCAATTGAACCTCGGTCCACGCAATGCCATCTTCGAGAAGCCCGAGGACTCAGCTCGCCATCTAAAGCCCATCTATGTTAGAGGTCACATCGATGGGAAGCCGATTTCCCGAATGCTCGTCGACGGCGGCGCCACTGTGAACTTAATGCCTTAATCATTGTTGAAGAAACTTGGCAGGGATGAAGATGACCTGAAGAAGACCAACTTGATGCTCAACGGCTTCAACGGCGAGAGCTCCGAGGCCAAGGGCGTACTCTCTATGGAGTTAACGGTGGGCAACAAGACATTGCCAACATCATTTTTCGTCGTCGACGTACAAGGTAACTATAGCAAATTACTCGGACGCGACTGGATTCACGCAAACTATTGCATTCCCTCTACTCTACACCAGTGCTTGATACAGTGGTACGGCGATGAGGTGGAAGTCATCCCTGCGGATACTTCGGCCCAAGTAGCTTTGGCCGATGTGTCGGTTGACGTCGTTCATAACAAAGTAGAGTGTCTATCAGGTACAGACCTTTCGGACTACGATTTTGTTAGCGTATCCATAGGACAGTTTGTACCAGTGTCTGTAAAGCCGACTAGGAGTAGCACAGCTATTTTTGTACTAATAGTCATGTCTAGCAAAAGTAATCTAGATTGGCTAAAGTCTCGTGTGGAGCAGTATCGGTCTAATAAAGATGGTATTGCCGAAGCCATCGAGGACTTTAGCGAAGTAGATAAATTGGGGCAAGGTTTTGCGTCGGCCGATCCCTTGGAGGAGGTCGACATAGGTGATGGTAGCATCCCGAGGCCGACTTTTGTAAACCAACATTTACAGCCCGATGAAAAGGCTAAAGTAATAAAGTTACTTCGGTCGTATGTCGATTGTTTCGCATGGGAGTATAGCGAGATGCCAGGGCTAAGCCGTGAGCTCGTGGAGCATCGGCTGCCCATCAAGTCCAGATTTAGGCCTTATTATAAGTAGCCTCCCCGTCGCTTTAATTCGGTTGTCTATGACCGAGTTAAAGAGGAAGTGGAACGATTACTCAAGGCTGAATTTATTAGGCCGTTCAGGTACGCGGAATGGGTTGCTAACATTGTGCCTGTAGAGAAGAAAGGGAGCGGCAAGATACGGGTATGCATTGATTTCAGGGATCTGAACAGAGCCACTCCAAAGGATGAGTATCCAATGCCGATGGCCGACATGCTGATCAACGATGCTTCAGGACACAAGGTACTAAGTTTTCTTGATGGCAATGCTGGTTATAATCAAATCTTTATGGCCTGAAGAGGACGTCTACAAGACCACCTTTTGATGTCCTATTTTTGTCAGGTTTATTCGAGTGGGTCATCATGAATTTTGGTTTGAAAAATGCCGGCGCCACATATCAACGCACTATGAACCTAATCTTTCATGACTTGTTAGGAGTTATGCTAGAAGTTTACAACGATGATGTCGTAGTCAAATCGGACGCTATGGGAAACCATTTAGCCGATTTGAAGGTTGCTTTCGATAGGATGTGGCACTATGGGTTGAAAATGAACCCACTCAAGTGTGCTTTTGGTGTGTCGGCTGGTAAGTTCTTAGGTTTCATGATTCACGAGAGAGGCATCGAAATTGATCCTAAGAGACTTGAGAATATTAGAAACATTGCAGTGCCGACATGCAAAAAGGATGTGCAAAAGTTGCTAGGCAAGTTGAACTATTTGTGTCGCTTTATATCCAACTTGTCCGGCAAGATCGATGCCTTTGTCCCCATACTCTGGCTAAAAAACGAAGTCGAGTTCACCTGGGGGGCAAGCCAACAAAGTGCTTTCGAAAAGATCAAGGAGTGCTTGTCGTTACCACCGGTGGAGAGAGCACCTAAAGCCAGGATTCCGTTTCGGTTATACATCATCGCTGAAGATAGCGTGATTAGAGCCATGCTAATCCAGGAGGTAGAGGGGAAGGAGTACATCATCACATTCTTGAGACGCCGCCTGCTGGACGCCAAAACCAGGTACGCGTTTGTGAACGATTGTAGTTTATCACTTTATTACGCGTGCACTAAGTTACGCCACTATCTTCTCCCCACTACATGTGTTGTCATTTGCCAAACCGATGTTATAAAGCACATGTTACAGAAGTCGATTCTAAGTGGAAGAATCGGAAAATGGGCTTACGCGTTGATTGAGTACGATTTGGCCTACGAACCCCTGAGAGCGATGAAAGACCAAGTTGTAGCCAACTTTATAGTTGATCATCACATGGATGTTAGCTGGAGTGATACTATTGCTCTAGTTGAGGTAGTACCATGGAAAATCTATTTTGATGGTTCGGCTTGCAAGAATGGCCAAGGCATTGGAGTGGTTCTCATATCACCAAATGGAGTACGCTTTGAGACCTCGGCCCGTCTAGATTTTTCTTCCACTAATAACCAAGCCGAATACGAAGCTTTGTTGCTGGGTCTTGAATTACTAGAATCTGTAGGCACTAAACATGTTCACGCATACGGTGATTCTTTGTTAGTAGTGCAACAAGTAGCTAAGAGTGCTCAATGTTTTAATGGCTTGCTAAATAGTTACTTGGATAAATGTCTATACATAGTTGCCACTTTTGATGACTTCAAAATCTTTCACGTGTTAAGAGAAGCCAATTCAGTCACCAATGATTTGGCTCAGCATGCATCTGGCTACCAACTCAGGAGAGGAAAGTTTTCTGTATTGGAGAAGCCTATGCTCGGCCTCACTGCCGAAGCCAGTAACAGTGGGCAGACGCACCCTCCGGGTCGAACCCCTCTGGCCACTGAAGGTCACCGCGCGCCAAGGATCCTGGACCGGAGTACCCTGCTGACCGAAGGTGCTGGCATGCCTAAGTCCGTAGGCCGAAGCCTCCTGCACGGAGAAGGCTCCCCAGAGTCCGAACCCTCCGAAGGGCTTCGGCACAGCATCCTCTGAACAGGTACCCCGGCCAGGCTTCGGTAGGAGCTGGAATGGCTCGGGGGGCACCCCAAAGTTACTAGTTTAGAAGATGGACCAGCAAAACCCTCTGAAACCTATAAGGGTGATTGGAGAGTTCCAATCATCCAGTATTTGAGAGACTCTAGCCAAAGGGTTGATCGGAAGGTTCGGCGACAAGCGTTCAAATTCGTGTTGATAGATGACACATTGTATCGCCGAACCATCGACGGAGTGCTAGTGAAGTGTTTAGACCATGAGCAATCTCAGGCAGGGCCGGCCTAGAGGGGGGGCCAGTAGTGCAGCCGCCCCGGGCCCCTGAGCCCAAAGGGCCCCTATACATATATACATGTGAAGAATATAGTAAAAAAATAAAATAGTATTTAGACTATAAAAACATTTGGTGGTGTAATGGTTAAGTTAATGCCATTTAAATATAAGGTTTTGGGTTCAATCCCTAGTGGTTTTGAATAATTCAATGATTTTTCCTTTTATTTTTTGTTATTCATCTGTTTGAGGAACAAAAACCATTCTAATAAAAAATTAATAATTATTTGTTTTATTACAAAAATAATTTATGACATAAATTTAATAATTATTTACTCAATTAGAAAAAAAAATATTTCTACCAAATTGCATATAGAGATTTTAATATGATAAACCCATTGGTAAAATCTTAGGTCTACCAATGTATAGGTAAATAGTTCAAGGATTTTTTCCTTTTCTTTTTTTTCGTCCGTTTGAGGAACAAAACTATTCTAGTAAAAAATAATAATTAATTATCCAATTATAAACAATAAAAGTACGGTAGAAATTTAATAATTATTTACTAAATTGGAAAAATATTTTTACCGAATTACGTATAGAGATTTTGATGTCGATATATCTATTGGTAAAATCTTAGGTCTACCAATGTATATGTACATACACGTGTACGATACACCCCTCTTTTCATAGACTCGCATAGGTCAACGTCTTGGTGATTTTTTATTTTATGGTAATCTAATATATACATATTATTTTATATGAATATTATTCCTAATATATTTTAATTGTGTATTAGTTAAATTTCCTATATATACATATTATGTTAGCAATATTCATATGTATGGTTAGCAATATCCGTGTAATCTACATGATCTCGGTTGTTAGTTTCCTACATATATACACCAATCCTTTTATGATTACTGGGCACGGTTTCCATGAAACAACATATTAGCTATGGCGTATATATACAATATAACTACAACTCAACCAATCTACTACGTAATCATCCAAAAAATCTTATATTTTATATTAAAATATTATAGTATCGTTATATACAAGGGCCCATAAAATTTATTTTGCCCCGGGCCCCCAATATCTCAGGACCGGCCCTGATCTCATGTGGCTACAGGAGAAGTCCATGAAGGGATTTGTGGCACTCATCAGTCGGCCCAAAAAATGAGTTGGATGCTCAAAAGAGCAGGTTTTTATTGGCCGACTATGACCGAAGATTGTTTCAAGTACTACAGAGGGTGTGAAGCATGTCAAAGGTTTGGCAACATCCAGTTAGCTCCTGCCTCATTGCTCAATCCTATTGTCAAGCCATGGTCAGTTTCGACGTTAAGGTTTAGACTTCATCGGCCAGATTCACCCTCCTTCCTCAAAGGAGCATCGGTTCGTGTTGATGGCAAAAGATTACTTCACTAAATGGACCGAGGTCCGTACCTCTCAAGAACATGACTCACAATGAGGTACGTGATTTTATTTTAAAGCACATCATACATAGGTTCGGCATTCCTCAAACTCTTACTACGGATCAAGGCAATTCATTTGTTTCTAGGAGAAGTAAGGGACTTTGCCGAATATTATGGTATTAAGTTGATAAACTCTTCACCCTACTATGCTCAGGCCAATGGTCAGGCCGAGTCTAGTAATAAAACCGTGATTAAGCTCATTAAGAAGAAAATTGAAGAGTTTCCTAAAAGGTGGCATGAGGTGCTTTCCGAGGCACTATGGGCTTGTAGGATTGCAAAGCACGGTGCTACCAGGGTCAGTCCATATGAGTTGGTATATGGACAAGAGGTCGTTCTACCCATAGAGGTAGATCTTGGCTCCTTAAGAGTGTTGAAGCAAGATGGCATATCGGTCGACGAGTATGAAACTCTTCTAAAGGATAATATAGAGGAAGTAACCGATAAGAGGCTAAGGGCTTTAGAAGCCGTAGAAATGGACAAGAAGAGAGTAGCTAGAGCCTACAATAAAAAGGTTAAACCAAAATCGTTCCAAATAGGAGATTTGGTGTGGAAAACGATTTTACCCTTAGGCACGAAGAGTCCCAATTTTGGTAAATGGTCACCTAGTTGGGAAGGTCCTTTTAAGATAGCCAAAATCGCTCCCAGCAACGCATACGTGTTGGAATCCCTACAGGGAGAGCGGATCGAAGAGCTTTGAATGGTAGGTACTTGAAGAGGTATTTCTCAAGTGTGTGGCAAACATCATAAAAAGTGTCGAAAAGCCGATATGGATGGTATCGTCTTCAACTCGTTGTGCTTTTAGTTCACTAAGTTCACTAAAAGGTAGGGGGTATGTGTTGATAGCAAAAAATGACATTAATGGCTAGATCGTCAAAATATAAATTTTGGTGATTTGGGCCAAAAATACACATGTCCAGGGTCTGTCCGAAGCCCCACAGGGCTGAAGTCCGTTGAGCTATGGGCTCTGAAAGCCTCTAGCCAGCCCGTGGGCTTCGGCCGGGAAGCCTTCGGAGGACCACGCTACTGAAGATTCGGCCCGAGGAGTAGGCCTCGATGGGCCTGGCCGAAGCCCACTTTGGCAGAGGTAGAATTGTATACGTTTCTAGCTCAATCTTTATCTCTATCTGGCCAGATTAATAGCAGATTAGATTAGGAATTAAGACCCTATAAATAGAGAGGCAAGGCCAGCATAGAGAGCCGCCCCCAACTCAAACCAAACCAAAGCCCCATGCTTTGATCGTATTTACTTTAACTTTATTTTCCTGTACCTCTTCGTGGGTTTGCCTGGAAGCCCTCCGCCGGCCACTACGGAACAGTGGTAATCCTTGTTACTTCGCTTGTGAAGTATCCGTTAATCTACGTAATAGATTGCTATCGCCTTGTTACTTCGCCTGTGAAGTATCCGCTAATCTGCGTAATAGATTGCTACCTTCGCTACTAGTGCAAAACATAGCAAAATTCGGTCCTCGGGACGAATTGGTACTTCGAATCATCTTTGTGGCAGGTTCCTAGGTTCGGAGCTACTTCGTCGGAGGAGTCCGGAGCTGAGAGATCGGTTTGGATGTCCCCAGGGTACCCTTCAGCGGGACCGCAGGCTCCGACAACAGGCTTCGCCAGCATACTTCATCACAATAGGCTTCGCCACGATCATACCCGTACTGGATGAAGTTGCGCTCGCGCGTGGCCCTCATGTCACTATTCCGTAGCTTGCTGTATCAGAGATCGCATGCCGAACCCCGTTGTTCGGAGGTTATTATCACGTCCAGATCTGTTCGGAGTCCATCTTCGGCCGGATCAGTCCGAACGCCGAAGCACCCTTCGGTGGAGTACTTCGCACCAGACACCGAAGGTACACTTCGGTGACCCCTTCGCACCAGACTTCGAACCAGACGGGCTCCGACTGGTTTGCTGATTTTATTTTGTTTAATCTATCTCTTTCAGCTAATTGGATTATTTTGTGTAATCTGGTTGCCTGGCGACTCCACCCCCCCTTACACGACTAAGGGCAGTCAGAATGCAACGTCGGTGCTACGTCACGCTTAGGCTTGTCCCTAAGTATCCGTGCACTTTTGGATCGTCGAACTGACGCAAGTGCGGGGGCACGTTTCCTTGTCAACAGGAGGCAAGGGCTTTGATAGCTTTGGCTTAAAACTGTCACTGTATCAAAGTCAAACTTCGGTGTAGCAAATCCTGAGGGTTTGAAGGCTATAGACGAAGTCAATCTGGCACATCACGTGTGCCACGAGGATCCGAAGATTCCAGTCTACAAAGCTGACACAAAAGAGGAGCGTCAAATAAAGTAGGACTTATTGATGTATCACTGTGACTACTTATGGCAGAAAACTTGTGAACCCTAGGGGTATTGTGGTCCTATAAAAGGAGAGGCAGGCTGAGGTCTAGGGAAAAACTTATGCCTAGGTTTAGAACCTTCTGTACTCATTGTATCCTAGAGCCATCCACCACATTTATTATTTTTGTACTCAGATTTGTGAAGGAATTTTGTGTTCCTCTTTCATGCAATCAAGTTTCATTTCTGCATGAACTTGTATTTGTGTTCTTCGCTTTGCATGTGTTGAGATTTTGTAGTACACTTTGCCACTTAAGACTGCTAGGGAAATTTGGTCCACACTCATTATTTTTCATGAGGGCTCAACTCAGATCAAGGCCAAGTGCCAAAGTACATACAATCAATAGTATCAGCTATCTGTACAAGGCCCTAGTGAATCTATGGATGCCATGTTTTTTCGCTTTGATGCAATAATGAGCATTTTGCGGTCCACTGGGACTTTAGTTTATTCTGATCACGATAGAGCTATCAAGCTTCCGTAAGCTATTGATCGTAGCATATGGGAACTAAAGATATCCAACATTGAGGAGTCCATAGGTTATGACACTGTTGGCACAAAAGATTACGCTAACAGGTTTAGTAAACTCGAAAGACTGACAAACAAAGTGTTCGCTTATGTGGACTATTCCAAGCCTCGGAATTGGATAATAGATTGAGATAGCTCGAAGTGTATATTGAATATGTGAGTATTTGATACCAATTGCAGAGAGAAGAGGGGTATTTATAGACAATAACATTAGGAAAAGACTCCTTTACCCTCTAATTACAACTGACTTAGAAGATACTATTTAATATTCTTCGTAGGGTTAAAAGGGTAAAAGACTAAGTCAATAGTGAGAAAGTAATTGTTTTGTACTTGCTGGCAGTACCCCTCCGGGTAAAAAGGTTTCGGGATCCTTCGTCACGCCGAAGCCTCCAGCTTGGAGGAGATAGTTCATGCAGAGCAGAGCGCGAAGGCAAAGCTGGAAGCTGCAAACGAAGAGCTTTTAGCTAAGCGGGTGGTGCTCCGAACCGAAGTCGAAAGGCTTCGAGAGGAGCAAGCAGCCTCCGGAGCAGAAGTTGTAAGGCTTCGGGAAGAGCTGGCAACGTTCGGCCAATGACGTAAGGCGACTGCTTGGGCAGAAGAATGAACTTATGACGAAGACAGCCGAGCTCACCACTTTGATCTGTGACATGAGGCATTCGTCTGAGGCCTTGGTTGCGGAGAAGGCAAAGTGCGACAGTATAGCCTCCGAGACCATGGTCATCCTTCGGGGCATCTTGGAATACTTCAGGACGGCTTGCGCCTCTTCATCGTCGGCGAATGAAACTTTGGTTCGGAAGTTGAAGATGATCCAAGCAGCGGTGAAGACAATGAAGATATGGGTACTCGGTATGGAGAGAACTTCGTACAAGTAGCTGCGCTCGGAGTACTTCGCCACTTTGAAGACATCGGACATTCCGTTGCGCCTGACCCCAGAGTAGAACCTGCTAGCTTTGCCAGTGACCGACTATTGACCCCTTCGCCCGATGTCGCCGCATCTTGGGAGGCTTTTCAAGCATCCTGGAAAGCTGAAGGTCGAACGACGGTGAAGACATGGATCGACGAAGGCCACCATCAAAAGCAAGCGTGGATGCTCCTTCAATAAGCATGCCTCCTCAAGACCCGAAGGTCTAGCTCTCCTGAGGGTCCTATTATGTAAAAACTTGTATTTCTGTCTTACTTTGAATGAAAAATACTTATTTAGAAATTCTTTTAGGATTTTTCGCATTTTTTGGATGATGAACTTGAAGTGGTAGTGGTTAACAAAGGGCTCCGTCAGAAGTGGGCTACATTTGAAGCCTTAAGGCCTCACAAGCATCCTCGATTTTCTGTTCCTCGAGGGAGCCACAGAGAGGTTATACCTGAAATTTGTAGAGATGTACTAGCTTATATTAAGGAGGAAAAGGAGGAAATTGTAAATTTAACATCTTCATCATCAGAGGACATAGACTAGTCTGAAGAGGAGTGGTCTGACAAAGATCAAGCGAAGACCAGCCCTGAAAGACTTCGGACCTGGGTCAAGCTTCAGCAAGAGCAGAAAGACTTCAGGGCTTCGAAGAAAGGGAAGCGGATTAAACGAAAAGTTCTGAAGTCTCCGGGCTCACAAACAAGTCGCCCTCGAAGTCAGGCTAACTCTGAAACTAGTCTTAGGGATCGAAGGGGTCTTTGTTTTCTTCTTGGTTTAGACATTGATTTTTCATGATGTAATATAATTGATTGGGTAATATAAATTGAAATGCTTTGAAATTGTGCCTTTACCTCCTAGCCCCTCTTTGAGGGTGAGCGCCTTAGATTATCAAGCGAAGTCGGTCACGCACAATGCATGTCATGCCTGCTAAATGCACAATTTTCATAGGGTTTTTGACTTTAGATGCTCGGAGCCCCTATTGTATTGAATAGGAATTTTAAACCAGTGGTTCGAAATCCGAGTAGATGGTTGTTATGGACCTAGTAGGACTCTTCAAACCTAAAGGTTCGGAGTCTATAACTAGTAGCTTAGTACTCTTTTTGGATGTATTGGAATCTGGTTATTTTGGTCGCCTTCGACTCTTTTACGGATGCTTTCAAGCCAATGGCTCGGAATCCATTTTTCATGGTCACCTTCGACTCTTTTCCCGATGCTTTCAAGCAAATGGCTCGAAATCCATTTATTTTGGTCACCTTCGACTCTTGTACGGATTCTTTCAAGCCGATGGCTCGGAATCTGTTTTTAATGGTCACCTTTGATCTTTTTGGATACTTTCAAGCCAATTGCTCGGAATCCATTTATTTTGGTTGCCTTCGACTCTTTTTACGGACACTTTCAAGCCGATGGCTCGGAATACATTTTTCATGATACTTTCCCACCTCGACGGATGCTTCGAGTCGGTGGCTCGAAGTCCGTTGATTGGGTTCGTATGAATAATACTTACCTCCGCAATTAGCTCCGTTCGCCTAGTGCATCCACTAGGGGTAGGAATCATCTTGAGAAGTATGCATTATTCGAACCATAAGATTTTTTATTTAGAAAGGTGTTTATAATTTGTTACAAGGAGACCCTAAGCGAAATAACATTTAAGGTGCTCCACATGACATGCATGTTTTAATTCTTCCCCTTGTAAATTAGCTAATTTAAAAGATCTGGGGCATCCTGAACATAAGATGATATATGGTCCTTCCCATTTATTTCCTAATTTTCCCAGAGCAATTATGCTTTGCAATACTAAATGGCCCGACTTAAGTTCATTAAGCTTTATTTTCAGGTCATACTAGGTCTTCGTCTAATGTTGGTACTTTGTCAGGTTGGCAACAGCTTGAAGCCTTGTTTCTTCAGTCAAGTCTAGCGAAGTTTGTCTTTCATTGTCAAGCTATGGTTCCATGGTGCGGAAGGAACCTCCTTTTAGCTCCGTCGGCGTCATGGCTTCATCTCCGAATAATAACCGAAAAGGGGTGAACCCTGTAGACCTTTCCTGAGTGGTCTGAATGGACCACAAAATCTTCAGGAGTTCCTCGGTCCACAGCCCCTTTTCCAATCCTAATATCCTTCAATTTAAGACTGACAAGATATTACCATTGGCTCACTCGATGGCTCCGTTGGATTGGGGATGACAGACAACTTCAAAGCACATTTGGATACCAAGACCTTCGCAGAATTCTCTAAAAGGTTCAGCATCAAACTGAGTGCCATTGTCAATTGTAAGCTGCCTAGGTACTCTGAATCTGCAAATAATATTTTGCCAGAAAAATTTTTGCACATTTTTAGAAGTGATAGTGGTCAGAGGTTCGGCTTCAACCAACTTAGAAAAATACTCAATCGCTACGACTGCAAATTTTAGTATACCTTTTGCCATTGGGAAGGGGCCAATGAGATCCATTCCCCACCGGGCCATTGGCCATACCGGAGTGATAACTTGAAGAGGTGTTGGTGGACGATGACTTCGTCTTCCCATCCATTGACAACCCTGACAAGTGCGGACTAATGACTCCGCATCAGCTAGTATGGTAGGCCAATAAAGCCCCTGGCGAAGTGTTTTGCCTGCTAAAGCTCGAGGGGCTAGATGGCTACCACACAGGCCTACGTGAATTTCCCGAAGTATGTCTTTGCCTTCGGATTTGGAGATACATCAGAGCATGGGAGAACAGACTTTGGACCCTCAACTGTATCCTTGATAACTTTGGGCCTTTGGGCAAATTAGCTTCGTCTTGCAATAAATCCATAATTGGGCTCCACCAATCACTGATCTATATGCAAAGTACCTTATCAAGAGGGAGTTGTGGCACTGAAGGGGAGGCAAGTTCTTCATAAAAAGCCCCTTATGACAACTTTGTCTAAGACGTCTGCTACAGCTACAGCTTTGGCCAAGACGTCTGCTTCCAACTTGTCGGCTCATAGGATGCTCCGGATAGAAATCCCTTTAATGTTGCTTCGGTCTTGCGGATTTCATCCAAATATTTGGCAAGGTGTGGATGTCAAACTGGAAAGCTTGTATCAACGTGCCCTGTGACAATCTGAGAGTTTGTTTTTATGACAACTCTTGCGGCGCCAAGTGCACTCGCTTTGCGAAGCCCAAGTAGGATCCCTTCGTACTCCGCAATATTATTGATGGACTTAAAGTTGAGCCGTGCGGAGTACATTTCTTTTTTCCCTGAAGGTGAGATTATGACTGCTCCGGCGCCTGCTCCGGATACTTGAAAAGACCCGTCAAAGTATATGGTCCATACACCTTCATTTGATTCCTCTGGAGCCCATACTACAGACGGAGTCCATTCCGCTACGAAATCATCCACCACCTGTGATTTGATGCCTATTTCCAAAAAGGGGCTAGCTCGACAGCCCATTTCCCAATTCTCCCCGTGGAATCTTTGCTTCGGAGCATATCTCTAAGGGGGTAAGAAGTTGGAACACTTGCATTATGCACCAAAAAATAATGTCGTGACTTCCTCGAAGCCATTACCAGGGCATAAGTAAATTTCTCAAGCTCTGAGTACCGAGTTTTGGCTCCAGATAAAGCTTCTGATATGAAGTATATTAGAATCTGCACCGGCTTTCTATTGAAATCCACTTCTCGAACAAGTATTGCACTGACAGCAGATCGTGTGGCTGCAAGATAAAGAAGTAGAGTTTCATCTGCGAGGGGTGCAGTAAGCATTGTGAGATTGCCGAGATAGTCCTTAATTTCATCGAAGCTCTTCTAGCATCCCGGTGTCCAGGAAAAAACTTTGGACCCCTTCAAATCTTTGAATATTGGGAGGCTCTGCTCTGTTGACCTTGCCAAAAATCTGCTAAGGGCTATGAGGCGTCTGATGAGCTTCTAGACTTGCTTCAAATTTTTAGCAGAGCCATCCTTTGCAATGCACTTATTTTCATCGGGCTAGCTTCGATTCCTCTACTCAAAACTAAATACCCTAACAATTTTCTTGCTTTAGCCCTAAAGATACACTTCTCGGGGTTGAGGCAAACTCACATGCTCGGAGGCTCTCAAAAGTTTCTGCTAAGTCTAGACTATGTTGGTGCTTCAAAGCACTCTTTATTACAATGTCATCCATATAGGCCTCAACATTGCGGTCTATTTGGTGATCTAGAGCCTTCAAAATTAATCTTGAAAAAGTTCCCCAGCATTCTTTAAGATGAAGGGCATTCTAACATAACAAAAGACTCCCGAAGGAGTTATGAAACTTGTCTTGGCTTCGTCTTCACATTTTAACAATATTTGATGATATCCGAAGTACGCGTCAAGGAAGCTTAAAAGCTCAGAGCCGGCTGTAGAGTCGATGAGATGATCAATGCGGGGCATGGGGTAAGGGTCACGTGGGCATACTTTATCTAGATATGTGAAGTCAATGCACATGCGCCACTTGCCGGAGGCTTTTTTATTGACAAAGATGGGTTTGGCTAACCACTCCGTGTGGGCCACCTCCCTAATGATCCTAGCTTTTAATAACTTTTCAACCTCCGCTTTGGCAAGATCTGCTATTTCTGTTGACAACTTGCAGAGCCCCTGACGAATAGGTCGAACCCTTGGGTTGACGAGTAGGTTGTGCTCGATAATGCTTTAGTCGACTCCGGGAATATCTTCGTCTAACTAGGCAAAGACATCCATATTGTCTTTCACCACTTATTCTAGCGAAGTGGCAATTTCCAAAGGCAATTCCTTGCCAAACTAGATGGGATAGTCCTTGCTATCCTTGACGATGATCTTAGTTACAACTTCGCCTTCAAGGCTCGTCTTGAGGGAGGAGATCTTCGAAGGGTCTCTCGACAATGAAGAATCCTCCGAAAGGTCCTCCACATTATTTACTAGCCTAGAATCAAGAGGTGGGCCATGGCCGTACTCTGCCCTCCGCGTCATAGCTTGGTCGCTGAGTACATTAAGTACTCCTTGCGTGGGCATTTTCAGGCATAAATAATTGTGATGTGCAACAGCTCCGAACAAGTTCAGCATTCCCCTTCGAAGATAACATTATAAGCATAAGTTGTGTCGACGATGTCAAAGATAACTTCCTCCGATCTGGCCAGGTGCCCCTCTCCGAAGGCGGCCTCGAGGCCTATTTTGTCGAGGACATCAAGAGGAGGGCATGCGAAACCTTGTAGTGGATGGGCCACTGGAAGTAAATGCTTCCGCGGGATGCATAATTGATCGAAGGCTTGAACGAAGATGATGTCCGCGGAACTTCCACCATCAACCAACACTCGCCGGACCTCTGTTCCTACAATATCAGCTATAATAATAAGAGGGTCTGCATGGGGGAATTTAATTATAGCTGCATTAATAGCGGAGAAGGATATGGACACATGAGATCACTCGGGCATTTCAGTTGCTAACGAGGAGGTCCCAATGTGCCCTACTTCGTGTACATATTCCCTCCACTGAGGCTTCGACATGACGCTCAGGGTCCCTCCTCTGGAGATGGGCAGGACTACTCGCTTCATGCGATCTTGGTTGTCTTCTTGCTTCGGAGGTGGCATAACATTGGCCAGTGAAGGTTGTCTTGGGGCTTCGAAACTGTCCACACGTCCGATAGCCTACACTGGCTCCGGACGTATTGCGGGAGGGGCTCGATCAGTAGTGTCTCGACCAAAACACCTCTCGAGATATTCGCTCAGGCAGAGCTAATATGGACTTGCATGCGTCGGTGGTATGGCTTCAGTTTTCTTCATGCACACAGTAGAAGAAGACCTGGCCTTGACCAGCCGGCTTCCCTGAAGGGCTTGAGCCACTGACATTGTTGCCCTGAGCTTGTTGATATTTAGAAGGCAATTTCAAAGTAGAAGGGGCAATATTTAGAACCTTGGAGCGAGGATGCTTTCACCCTCTTCGTCCATCGTGCTGATTATTTTTGAAGAGAGACACTTGTGATGAGCTTGAGGCCTTCGGCTCGGTCTTGACTTCTTCAAGGAAAGTCGATGAAGACGAAGCAGTCCCTCGAAGCCATCCTTCTTATGACTTGACATATTGCTCCAAGTAGGTCATTAGTTGCGCTACCGAAGAAATATGTTTCTGATGAAGCTTGTCGAGGAGGCCCAGGTTCATGACAGCTTCGCGTGCTGAGTCAACAACGGATGATGCAGACAGACCCTTTATCTGAGACTTTGTATGAGCGAAGCGCTTGAAGAATTGTCGTAGAGTTTCTCTGGGCTGCTGCTTCACTTGAAAAAGACTCCCTATAGACATCGGGGCCACAAAAGTCCCTTGAAAATTGCTCACGAATTTTTTCTTCAGTTGCTCCCAAGACTTAATTGATCCTGGTTTTAAGGACCAGAACCAACAGAGATCCACCCCTTCGAGCGCAAGGGGGAAACACTTGGCCATCGTGTCTCGAACCCCTACACTGGCTTCAATTGCAAGAGCATAAGAGCGGGAGAATTCTCCGAGGTCTTCCTCTCTAGAGTACTTGCACAGCTTCGAAGTCCTAAACTTGGGGTCGAAGCGCACCTTTTGCAAGTCTTAGTGCAGCGGAGATTCATCATCAAAGGAAGCATTCTCGGTGCTTCTCTAGATCACAAAAGTTTTGGGATAGTAAACAGGGTCATCATCTTGATGCACCTTTGGGATGACGGGGCTAGCTTGAGGGTGAAGCCTATCGGTAGCTTCCTTCCTCCACCTTTCTACCTCGGCCTGAAGCCGAGCCATCTGGGCCTCCACGTCATCTGGATGGCCTTCATTTCCTCCGGAGGGGCCCTCTAGGTCTTGAGAACTGACAAAATCAGTTTGGAACACAGATAGAGCTACAAGAGGGGCTTTGTATGCTCGAGGTGAGTGTTTACTTCAGGAGTTTGAGGTGGGGGGACCACGGAGGGTCCTCCGACCACGGTGGTGTTCAAAGATCCCAATCTAGAGGTCTGAGAAGACCTTCGGAGGGGACTAGTGCCTAGGCTCTGTTTAGGAGGCATGGCTCTAGGAAAGGATTGGTAGAGAATAAAGTTTTTGTACTAAGTTCCCCACGGACGACACCAACTATTGGTGCAAAAGATTATGCTAACAAGTTTAGTAAACTCGAAAGACTGACAAATGAAGTGTACTCTTATGTAGACTATTCCAAGGCTCCGAATTGGATAATAGCTTGAGATAGTTCGAAGTGTATATTGAATATCTGAATATTCAATACCCCTTACAGAGCGAAGAGGGGTATTTATAGACAAGATACATTAGGAAAAGACTCCTTTACCCTCTAATTACAACCAACTTAGAAGATATTGTTTAATATTCTTCGTAGGGTTCAAAGGGTAAAAGACAAAATGTAGTACCCCTCCGGGTAAAAAGGTTCTGGGATCCTTTGTCATGCCGAAGCCTTTGCGGAGGCTTTTATTGAAGAAGGCTCCGAACGTAGCGAAGTATTGATGCTTTAGGACCTTTAGAGATCAAAGCTTCTGACTACATTTTGTCTTCTGACAGCGTTGATGTAGAGGTTTTGACGTGATGTTGAGGATGAAATATTTTCCCCCAACAAACATGTTAACTTGTGACGAACTCTTTAGCAAGCTAAAGTCCATAGATATTTCCAAGGCATATCCTGTAGGGCACATAAACTCTTTACCTTAGTCCACGGCACTAGTTTCTGGCTCTAGCAGTGGCACTCCTACAGTACCAAGTACATCTAATACTTGCGCCCTCGCAGGAGGTTTTGCTTTGTCTCCCTGGTCTGTCACAAAAGAGCAGGTGGACACTCTAGATGATAAAGAGCTTTCTCTCATTGTAAAGAACTTCACCCATTTCTACAATGATAGACGGGATCAGTGGAGAAGTGGCTCTCGTGGGTGTTTTGCATGTGGTGACACCTCTCACATTAAGGTTGACTGCCCTAGGCTTAGAAAGAGAGAGGAGAGTACCCAAAAACACTAAAAGAGAGAGAAGAAACCATTTTCTAAGGGTAAGCGTGGCAAGATGGCTAAGAGAGCAGCCAAAGCCACTTCTAGAGCTTTCATGGCAGCCCTCAGTGACATTGACATGTCGTTGGGTGAGGAGCCAAGCTCTGATGAGGAGCTTCCAAAGAAGGAGGAGAACAAGGCAAAAGACTTCACCGGCCTTTACTTTATGGCCGACAGCATCATCAGCAACGATGAGCTAGACTCATCATAGGTAACCTTATCTCATGACCAACTTCTAGTTAAAATTGATGAATTGAATGATGCTTTAGTTGGTCATGATAGATTACTTGTGAAAGCTACTAGAGAACGGAAAGAACTTAGACTTAGACTTAGACTTGAAACTACTTCCACTAAACTTGCCATGCTTAGATCTCAGTCTGGTAATACTGAATGTGAGTCTTGCATTGTAGTCATGAGTGAGCTTGCTGAGCTTCGTTCTGTGCATGATCAAGCTATTGATAAGCTTGAGATTGCAGAGAGACCGCTCACTGAGGTGGAGTCTAGGACTTCCACTTCTTATGCTTGTTTAAATTCTCCATTACTTATTGAAAGCATTAATTTGAGAGACAAGCATGTGAAGGAGTTAGAGTCTAGGCTAGAGAGTGTTGAGAGTTCTAAGGATGTGTAGCCTGCTTGTTCCACCTACACTATTCTGAAGGACAAACTTAGCTTTACTAGACGACAAGTAGAAAAACTCATGACTGAGAATGATTACCTTCTCTCTATGGTGGATAAATGCACTAAAGGGAAGGGTAGGATGTATTTTCTCTTGGCCAAAACAAAGATGTGTTCTGACAGGGCATGGTTGGGTTTTGAGAGAATCACTTCATATTCTAAGGGCAAAACTATGTTCACTCTACCCACTACCCTGGAGAAAGAGAGAGCCTAGTTAGACACTCCACCAAAGGCCAAGAAACCCATCCAACCTACCAAAAAGAAAACACCTCGTCCACCAAAGAAAGCCCCTCAAAAAAACCAAGAGAGCATGTGAGGATTGCTCCCAAGACTCATGATGTAGCTCCGAAGAGAGATTTTCATTGCTCATATTGTCAGCGGGTGGGTCATTTGGTTAGTTTCTATTTTTGTCGCATCAAGGATGAGCAGTGCTCTTAGGAGATGAGTATTCAGGACATGTATGACCCATCCTTAGTTGTACATGAGTATATTTCTCGCTCTCGTCCTATTTTTGTCGAGGCTCCCCATGCTCCCACGAGAGATTTTACCCATCGTGGTGTACACCATGACTCATATGGTGGTAGACCACGTGTTAGTGGTTTTGGTCCTCAATAGATTGGGAGACCTCGTCATTTTTATGGTTCTCACCATTTAGGTAGACCTCACACTTTTTATCATGATTCATATCATGTTCGTAGACAGTCTACTACTGCTTTGTCTACCCCTCGAGTATCTCAGTGCTGGATACCACGTCAGTTTTTCACTCACCCTAGCACTGAGCACTCGATATTCTCTCGTTTTATGTAGGTGGCAGACAGAGGCTTGGAGAACAAGTGGATCATTGATTACGGTTGTTCACGCCACATGACCGGGAACTTATCATGATTCTCCAGCCTCACCTCAACCAAGCAAAAGGAGTACATCTCCTTCGAGGATAACCGAAGAAGCAGAGTGAAAGGTAAAGGTGTGGTAAGAATCAATGAAAACTTCACTCTCAAAGATGTTGCTTTGCTTGAACATTTGGGGTACAATTTGCTTTTGTATCCCAGTTACTTGATGACGGCTTGGAAGTGCGTTTCAGATGCGATACTTCACAAGTACTCAATCTAATGGCATTTTGATTTGTAAGATCCTTAGAATTAGGAGGGTTTTTGGAGCAGACATTTCTGAGTCGACTGGATCTTCTTATTGCTTAGTTGCACAACCATCTTCTGAGATCTAGATGGGGCATATGAGACTATGGCATATGAGCTTTGATTTGCTCGCTCGCTTGAGTGCCCTAGGATTAATCCGAGGATTCCCTAAGATGAAATTTGAGAAAAACTTAGTTTGTGCTCCTTGTTGACATGGAAAGATGGTTGTTGCCTCTAATTCACCAGTCAATATGGTGATGACCGAACAATCTGGAGAACTTTACCATATGGACAGTGTAGGTTCTTCTCAGGTTAGTTCTTTAGGCGGCAAATGGTATGTCCTTGTCATGGTGGATGATTTTTCCATTATTCTTGGGTCTTCTTTTTAGCAAGCAAGGATGAAGTGTTCTCACACTTTCGGAGCTTAGCTTTCAGGCTTTTCACTGAACACCCTAATGCATTAAAATTCAATCGAAGCCATAATGGCACCAAGTTCAAAACAACCTCTTTGTTGACTTTTCATGGAGCATGGCATAGAACATCAATTTTCTGCTCTGTGGGTTCCTCATTAGATTGGAATTGTTGAAAGGAAAAACTGCCCTTTGGTTAAGATGGCTAGGACGATGCTTAATGAGCATAGTAAACTACCTGCTACATCTCAAAGTGAATTTTTCTGTGCTTCTTGGTGTAAAAGATTACGTCAACAGGTTTGAGGAAACTAGGTTGAGATGGAGAGATTTGCCAGAAAGCTGTATTCTTGGATCTTGAGCAAGATGATCCTTGTACAATACGGGTAGATGGTATTTATAAGGAGGAAGCCCTCAGCTAGGCCCATACCTTCCTACCCCCAGTCTCGCATATGTAAAAACTTTGTTTATTACTAAGACTTATGCTACATTTGGTAGGAGTGATGATGAACACGTGCGGTCCCATCGTACTCTCGTGCACGATGCGACGGGTACCATCCCACTCGTCGCACGCTATACGAGCTCCTCGATGTCACGGTTGTCATGTCTTCACTTTAGTGGTTGGCACCAATGGACCACCAAGCCACTGGGAGCTTCGATCCATGCCTTCATCCTGGCCTTCCTTGCGAATGCCTACCGACGGACTCTGACTTCTGGTGGGCTTCATTCTGAGCCCCGTCGCGGTCTACAGAGGGAGTAGCCTGTCAGAGGCCTCTGGCTTTGGAGGGCTCCACACCGAGCCTTGACCAGATAGTGAGAGTATGATCTGTTGCAGAGCCCGTCCTTGACCTTAGGAGCTGCCCGACGTGACCCATCTGACTAGCTTGCGGCTCCCCGCTTAGCCGCTCGGTCCTCATAGCCATAGACCCTGAAGACCACATGGCGACCTTCATCCTTTCCTTGACCACTACTGGGATTATTTCCCTGAATAGTAGCCCCTCACATGCTCCTGTTCAACTGACCTACGAGTGATAAACGGAGGATGCGCCAGAAATAATGCCTCGATAAATACTTCGAGAAATGAGCCCACCTCTGGTGTGCCTTCGGGGAAGCCTAGCAGTGGAGGATTCCGGCTGTCGGGATTAGGTAGGCGAGACATTTTGCTATATGAACTCTTGCCACGGGGCTCAGGTTCCTAGGGTGACCTTTTAGTTACGCCCACCTTAGACCACGTGCCACTCTTAGTGGAATGTGAACTGGTGCGGTAATAACGCATCACGCGGTCCCGAGCCCCTATATAAACTACCGCCCACCGGCCACTGTCAAGCCCTTCAAACATTTTCAAATTCCTTGCTAGCGGCGCCTCGCTCACGTCCCGTGCTTGCCCTAGTTGCACATCTCCATCTTCCTCAACAGCAACGCGTCTCATACGAGATGACGAAGAAGAAGGATGCCACTCCCACCATCGACTCTCACTTCGTTCAGCGACAAGCGGCGGCTGCAGCGGCAGCAGTGGCCCCGAGTTCCACTAAGGCTCGAAGTTCCCGGGACCTCAGGACACCTTCGGAGAGGTTCACCGAGCAGACGTTAGTCTTAGAAAGGACCATTTGCACGGTGGGGTCGATGAAGAATGCAGTCCGGGACCATCTTGACTATGGTGTAGAAGCAAGGCTGCCGGGGACAGAGCTGACCCCAGAGCCGTACAAAGGGGAGGTTGTCGTATTCGAATCTTTCTTCGAAGCTGGGCTTGGGTTCCCCACTTCGGAGCTCATAGCGGGGGTCCTCCGCTCCTTCCACCTGGACCTACCGCAATTGTCCTTGAATGCCATCACCCACTTAGCCGTCTTTGAGTAGGCCATGAGGGTCAAAGGCTGCGAGGGGAGGGCCAAAGTCTTTACGAAGATGCACGGGGCTTCTTACCAACCCAAGAAGCAGGATGACTTGATCCTAGCATACAAAAGCATCAATTTCTAGCTCTGGAAAGAGTAGGCAGACTTCTTCCGGGCAAAGGCTATCAACAAGTGGTGGTACTCCGATTGGATTCACCGCTAGTTCTACGTATCGGTGGGGCCCCACTCCGGGCTGATGGGGCCCCTACGCCAAATCTAGTACAGAAGGGAGGTGGATGTCAAAGCTGAAGGTCTCGAATCCAGCTTTTGCAAATAGTAGCTCGGCGAATGAGCACGCAGGACCTGGCCGAGGAGTTCGTTTCCCTCCAGATCCCGCCCTTGAAGGTGACTTGGCCTCTCGCCCTCTAGAGTGCCAAGGATGGGGCGCCGATGGAGACATACTTCGGTTTGCTCGGTACATTCTGGTCCTTGCCCCTACAACGATCAGTGATATTCCTTATGTGGTTAGACACGGTACTAAGGGTACCTTGCATTTGCAGGGTCGCGCGTGGTCAAGACTCCCTAACAGGTGATTTGGGTGGTCAAAAAGATCTTCGGGGCCCACACTCTGGTGGAGAAGAAGCGTAGAATGGAGCTAGTGGGGTCTTGGGAGCGATTCAACCGCGTATGGAGCACCCTGCGGATTAAGCCCCCGTCACTCCCACACATCTACCTCTTGGACTTGGCCCGAAGAAGAGGAAGACGGATGCCGACCTAGTCGGTCCTTTGAAGCGCCCTTCGAAGAAGACCACGAGCAGGCCTAAGCACCTCTTTGCCTCCTCTTCTTCCTTCAGCGATTAGGGAGAGGAGGCACCGAGTGGGAGGCTAACGGCCGAACCCGAGACCATCACACCGAACCTCGAAGACCCCATGCCGAACCTCGTCGCGGGTGACAATGTCGTTAATGGTTCGGTGGTCAGCAATGTGTCATCCATGATTCTAACGGAGGTGCCCGCGGAGGGTGGAGCCGGAGGAGTCCCCATGGCCCTATGGATTGCTATGCCTCCTGGCGAGGCGGCTAAAGAGGCTTTGTCCAACCCCCATGGGAGCCTAGAGGGGGACAGTGTGGCCTATGAGGGGCTAGCTGACCCCTTAGCGGAAGTGATTGGGAGCACCAACATTGCGGCCGAGCTGACCGCCGCACTGCGTGTATCCTTGGTGAACTCGCTAGGGGAGTTCTTCTATACCGCATAGTCCCCGATGGCCGCACAGTCTCCGGACTCCTTGCTAGAGGGGGCCCGAAGTGGTAAGTAGCTTCGTTTGAGCCCACTTCCTTGGACTTTGTCGTCTTCATTTTACATATGTTATTTACACATACCAACTCATATGCAGGTACCTTGGATGAGGATGCCTCCTCTCGCATCCCGCTTCCTCAAGAAGGCACCGAGGCAAGGACGGAAGCTGGCATCGAGGTAGTTGAGGTGTCAGAATCCGACGAGGAGGTGGACTCGGGGAGGGCTCAAAGGGGTGCCTCTACGCCCTCCGAGGTCCCTCCAGAGGGGGAGTCCGGTCACGCGGACGGAGGCGTCCCTCTACTGGCTCCATTCATCAGCCTCGAGCTAGACCTCGCTGATGAGGATATCCCTACCAATGATACAACCATACATGAATACCAAGATCCAATTATTCGAGTTCAAGCATGACGATTAAATCTCCAGGTCAACTCGTTTCTAAGTATCTTAGTATATTATCTTGGGAATAAATTACTACCTAATATTATTATTATTGTTAGGAACCATGTAGATGATGAAAATCACTTGGAGATAAACAAAGGGTTGGAGAAGAACCAGGAAGGACGTCCAAGCCAATTTGAGAGTCCAATCCAACTACAATTCGTGTCCAACTCGGATTCCAGGAGCAACGTGCACTAAAATCATCGCTCAGGCCGCATACGGACTCCTTTTTTGACGTTCCACCCAGCCACGGAAAGATAACTTAATAACATTTCCAATGCCACCAGTTTCATCTCAAACTTCGTTCTAGATCAACGGGAATCGTCAAAACAAGATAGAGTCCAGAATCTGTCAACATGCTGTTTTCTGCGTTATTGTGCCTTTTGGGCCGTGTATCCAGTTGAGCCCATTAGGGGTGTGTCCCAAACTACTATATAAAGTGTTTCTACAACCATATAGGGTTTTTGGGTTTAGTTTACATGTTGCTTTAATTGCCGCCGCTTCGCCAGATTTGTAAGTGAACCCCAATTCGTAGATTCCAATAGAATTTTTAGTTCGATTGCGTTTTCTGTGTTCTTGCTTGTGTTCTTCGATTTGCAGGCAAGGATTAGCCTTCTTGGTGAGGTCAATCAGGTTGTGCTTGGTTGATAACCAACGGAGCAGTGGTGTAGCGATTGCAAGGGTCGATCTCGTTGATCGGAAGCCGGATCGTCAACGTCGAGTTCTCCACAAATCGTTGTTTATCCCCCACCTGACGGAAGATCGGGGACCCCCCTCCTCCATCATGTGGTATCAGAGCTTAGTTTACCATCAGGTTCATGTATCTTAGATTAGATTGATTTCATATTCATCCTAGAGTCCACAGAAAAGCCGAACAAAAAAATTTCCTTGTCCGAGACATTGTTAGCCTTTTGCATAGTTCTCTTTCAGAGTCCGTAGTGTTGAATTCGTGTCCAAATTTGTGTCTCGTTGCTGGTTAATTCGTGTTTTAGATCGGTTCGTGTCTCCGCCACAATTCCCCTACTCCGCTGCATAATTTTTCCACCCCCCACCGATCCCCATCCACTTCTGTTTCTGCCACAACCAACAGATCCGATTTAGGGGGGTTCTCCTTGAAACGGCCATAAATTTTCGCTCGTAACTCCGATTTAGCTGAAATTGTTACTACAGGTAGATCTCTAAAAGTCGGCTTGGGCGATACTGAAGTTTCAGCACCGGTTATTTAGGGTTTTCCTGAACCGATATCATCTTCCATCGGTTTGAGCCGAAACTTGGCGTTGTGCTTAATCTTGGGGCATATTGTTGCTACTTAGCACTTGGTAATTGGTTGCAAAAAAAAAGAAAGACAAAAAAATAAGACAAAAAAAGAAGACAAAAAAAAGGAGAGAAGAAAAAAAGAGGCAATACCGAAGGCCCTGCATTGTTTGTTTCATAGTGTTGCTGGTGTCGTGTTGCCACTGTCCTTGCAATACATCTTGTTCATCCTTGTTTCCTTCTTGTGTCACTACTGTTCTTAGAACACGAGTAGACCAGCAATTAGGACTAATAGTTTGAACATTTATTCAGCATTACTATCTGTTATTGAATTGTGTTCCACTCAAATATTTGGCCTTCCTATAGCTCCACATATATACTTCTGATCAGTGCAGCTTGAGTCTTTGCAATCGTATACCACTCTCTTTGGAAGTCACCAACCAGTCAAGAATTGTGCCACGAGCAAGATTATGCCATCCACTGCCCTACGATGGTAAGAACCTTGTAAGATTGTGGTAAGATGCTTGAGTGTGAGCGAGAATACATTCCACTACCTAATAGTTGATAGGGCTAATATTTTTTCCAAGTGTTTTTCCTTTTCTACTAACCATGGAAGGTATGGAAGGTGCGACAAATCATAATCATGGTAACAATGTTTCTGCTATCAGAAGTAAGTTTACCATCCCATCTTTTTATGGTGAATATGGTGCTGAAGAATACCTAGATTAGGAGATGACCGTAGAGTATAAATTTAACTTATATCTATTTCCTGAACAACATAGAGTTAAACAAGCATCTAGTATGATTAAAAATCATGCTTTAATCTGGTGGGAAGATATAATTGAACTTCAATTACAACCTGATACATGGGGTCATTTAAAAAGAGCTATGCGTTGTAAATTTATCTCTCCTTATCATCGTGAATTGTGTAAGAAACTACAATGCTTAGTTCAAGGTAACATGTCTGTGAGAGAGTATTATGTTGATCTTCGTGAGAGCATGACCCGTTGTGGTGTTGTGGAGCACTCGGAGGAAACAATGTGGCGTTTCTATGATGGATTGAGGCATGAGATTCAACATATCATTTATTATAAAGAATTTAGTACTCTTAGTTGTTTGTTCCATCTTGCCATCATTGCAGAGAAAGAATTTTTGGAACAACAATACAAGGCAAGAGACTCCTATCCACCACGAGTGACGAGCACATCGGTACTAACCAAGCCTTTCTCTTCTTCAAGTGTTCGTCATGCACCTACACATGTACCTGCACAAACATCACCAAGCATATTGTCTTCCATCTCTGCACTAGTTGAGCTATCAGGTAAAAAGTCCTTACAGGTACCCATTGAGGTTGCTTCATCAGCTGAAATAATAGAACACCCTTTGCAATTTGATAATGATGCACTTCACTATGATAGGACTAATACCTATACCGTTGTGCATGAGGATGTGAAATCTACTTTGTTACTTTCAACTTCTAATGAAATTGTTAATGATGATATTGAGACGGCATATAATGAGAGCAAACAACTTGATATTAGATCTGAAATTCAGCATGAAATCGAATTAAAAGATTCTTTTATCCTTGCACATAAAACTGATCAAACTGAAATTCATCGTCAAGATGTGTGCTATGTTGTGATTTGTGATCACTAAGTATTTATCTCATATTGAGCTACATAAGTGTAAATTTGATATGCCTCCCGAGTTTTTATCTTATGTTGAGTTACATAAATATAAACTTGTCTTGCCTCCCAAGTCTTGGGATAGTTCCACAATTAATGTTTCAAAATTGAAACCAACCATGGGAGCAAAAGATGAGAATGAGTTGAGAACGACTCTATTTCAAGAGGGGGAGAATGATGAGAACATCACCGGTTGGGATAAGATCATGATTATGAGGAAACAAGTTAAGGTGCATGCTTTTCATGTTAGATTTAATTTTTATATATTTGAACTTCAGATGCTACACCATGAGATGCGTTCATTGTCAATTTCAGAAATACTTTCTTGGATTAATAGAAGAGATGCATGTATATGGAACTCTTGTATTATCATGGAAGTTGACTGGGGACTAATAGACGTTGAGTCGAGGATGACTCCAAATCAAGAAGGGGAGGATGATGAGGACATCCCTACCAATGATACAACCATACATGAATACCAAGATCCAATTATTCGAGTTCAAGCACGACGATTAAATCTCCAGGTCAACTCGTTTCTAAGTATCTTAGTATATTATCTTGGGAATAAATTACTACCTAATATTATTATTATTGTTAGGAACCATGAAGATGATGAAAATCACTTGGAGATAAATAAAGGGTTGGAGAAGAACCAGGAAGGACGTCCAAGCCAATTTGAGAGTCCAATCCAACTACAATTTGTGTCCAACTCGGATTCCAGGAGCAGCGTGCACTAAAATCATCGCCCAGGCCGCATACGGACTCCGTTTTTGACGTTCCACCCAGCCACGGAAAGATAACTTAATAACCTTTACAATTCCGCCAGTTTCATATCAAAATTCGTTCTAGATCAACGGGAATCGTCAAAACAAAATAGAGTCCAAAATCTGTCAACATGTTGTTTTCTACGTTATTGGGCCTTTTCGGCCGTGTATCCAGTTAAGCCCATTAGGGGTGCATCCCAAACTACTATATAAGGTCCTTCTACAGCCATCTACGGTTTTTGGGTTTAGTTTACACGTTGCTTTGATAGCCTCCGCTTCGCCGGATTTGTAAGTGAACCCCAATTCGTAGATTCCAATAGAATTTTTAGTTCGATTGCGTTTTCTGCGTTCTTGCTTGTGTTCTTTGATTCGCAGGCAAGGATTAGCCTTCTTGGAGAGGTCAATCAGGTTGTGCTTGGTTGATAACCAACGGAGAAGTGGTGTAGGGATTGCAAGGGCCGATCTCGTTGATCGGAAGCCGGATCGTCAACGTCGAGTTCTCCACAAATCGTTGTTTATCCCCCACCTGACGGAAGATCGGGCACCCCCCTCCTCCATCACTCGCTGTGAGGATGGAGCTTCTACACTAGTCTTATATGGGTTTGAGGCGCATCGACCTAGTCTCGGAGGTCGATCAGTCGGACGGAGTTGACCTGAACTTCACCATAGAACGCGCGGCTTTCCATGTACGCCCTCTTGAGCGCCTTCGGCCATGCTTCTCTTTCTTCTTTTATCTAATCCTCATGCTTCTTTTATGGGCAGCTCATCATTTTGGCCTAGGGGTCCTCGACATCACTCTTCACGGAATGAAGTCGTCATGACCGCAAAGTCATGGGGCTCCATGAGCACTTTGAGGCGGCTGACGAAGCGGTGCGAGACCTTCGGGCTGAACAGGAAGCTCTAGCCACTGAAGCCGCAAAGCTCCATGAGTAGGCTTCCGAGGTCGCAAGGCTTTAGATCTTGGTAGCATAAGTTGACAGCCTTCGAGCACAAGTAATAGAGATTGACAAACTTCAGGCTCGGGAGGCTGAGGTTGTCGAACTCCGAGCGTGGGTAGCCGAGGTCGAGGAGCTCCAGTCCCGGGCAGCCGAGGTTGATGAGCTCCGGGTTTGAGTGGCTGAGGTTGAGGGGCTACGGGTGCAGATAGCCGAAGCCGAGGCCCTTGAAGCTCAGAGGGTCAAATTGGACAGGATGATCTCTGACCTCTTGGCTTCGAATGAGGAGTTGAAGGTGTCACTAGCAAAAGGCGAGGAGGCAGCAGCCGACACCATAAGGACTCTCTAGGACGTCTTGGAGTGCTTTGGGTCATCTTGGGCGCCCTTCGACGTTGCTCGTGAGCCCTTGAGTCGTCGGCTGAAGTTCTTTTAGGCTGCTGCTAGGAATATGGATGCCACCGAGGCCATGTACGGGGAGGTCTCTGGGCGAGTGGCCACCCTTGGCATCCTAAATCACCTCGAAGACGTCGGAGGTGCCATTCCGACGACGATGGGGACAGCCCTAGTAGTCTTCGGGGGGAACCATCTCCTCTCCCCGACTCCGCTGGTGGTGAAGGTTTGGAAGGTATTCCAAGCATCTTGGAAAGCCGAGGGCCCAACCACGATGAAAGTCTAGACGGAAGAAGCCCATCGCTCGAACCTGACGCGGGCGCAGCCCCCTCCAAGGCCTATCTTCGCCATTTCCCCTTTGGGCCCGAAGGTGTAGTATCCTTAGGGCTTCCTTTTGTAAAGTCAATCATGTAAGCAAAGATTTGTGACTTTATAAGTAAAAACCTCTTTTGGAAATTTTTCAGGGTCTAGTTGGTGCCTCGGACTCCGAGGTCGAGGTGCTTGATGTAACTGAAGCTCTTCGCCATCAGTGGGCTATTTTCGAAGCCGTTAGGACTAGTGAACATGCTCGCTTTACTATACCTCACGATAACCAGGGGCACGTCATCCCTAAAAATTTTGACAAAGTACTTGCTTTTATAAAATAAGAAGAGAGGGATGTGAGGGCTTCATCTTCATCGCCCGAGCCTGTGGACTACTCTAACGTGGAGCTGGACCCTGTTGATTCGGAGCTTAGAGGCAAACCTCTTCGGACTTGGGCGCAGCTCCAGGAGGATCAGAGATCCTGGAGGGCTTCAAAAAAGACGAAGAAGAAGCGGTCCACAGGGATGGTCCTCACAGCCCCTAGGGATCCGAGGGCACTGGCCAGAGAGGGTTCTTAGAACCGGGCCAGTCTGCAAGATCGGAAGGGTTTCCGGTTCCTTCTCGACTTAGACACCGATTTTTCATAGGGTCTCGAGTGTCGCTCGAATTTTTAGCTATTTTGTAATTGTAACTTATTATTTAAATAAGATTGGATTTCTTATTCTGTTTTGGTGCTTATCATCGTTGTTTGTGAAATTTGGTCGCTCCAAACTTATTCCTCCTGCCCCTCCCCCCTTGCGGGTAGGCGGCTAGTCAGCTTCACGCAATAATCGTTGTCGATATTTGGAGCATATTTTATGTTGGGTTAAGTCATTGGGTTGTGATGTAGTGTGCGATCGTTTGGGAGCCCTTGACGGGGAGCACGGACCCAGGGGCTCGATGTTTGAATTCTGGGTGTTGAGGGCTCTTAGTGTGGATGCTTCAAGCTAATGGCTCAGAGTCCTTAGTTGGGATGCTTCGAGCCGGTGGCTCAGAATCCTTAGTTGGGATGCTTCGAGTAGGTGGCTCGGAATCCTTAGTTAGGATGCTTAGTTTTAGTCCAAAACAAGTTTTATACCGTAGTGCGTCCACTTTGGCAAAGTTTAGTTTCGGAGATGCATCACTAAAAAGCGAGGGGATGAATTTTATTACAGAATAGTACATTGGTCAGGATTACATGGGTATCATGCATAGTACCGCTTCAGGTGCTCAGCATGCCAAGCATGTTTTAGCTCTTCTCCTTCTAAGGTAGCCAATTTAAACGAACTAGGTCGACCGGAGAAAAGGATGATGAATGGTCGTTCCCATTTTTTGCCAAGATTTCCTGGGGCGAGCACGCTTCGAAGGACGAGGTGCCCTAGGTTTAGCTTATTCAGCTTTACCTTGGGGTCGTACCATGCTTTTGTCTGGTCATGATACTTGGCGAGGTTGGCGGCGGCTCGGAGTCTCGTTTCTTCGGAGAGGTTAAGGGAGATGCTTCACTATTGCTCATCTCCGGGCTTTGTTGCCCATAAAGAGCTGCCTTTGAGCTCTGTCGGGATCATCACTTCATCTCCGAATAGTAGTCGGAATGGTGTGAACCCGGTCGCCCTAGTCTGAGTGGTTCGTATGGACCACAAAATCTTCGGCAGCTCTTCCGTCCATAGCCCCTTAGCGAGGCCCTCAATTTGCCGGTTGAGTTCGGAGAGTATGTTTCTGTTGGCTCTCTCAATGGCTCCGTTGGACTGTGGGTGCTAGACAGCGGCGAAGCACAGCTGGACTCCTAACTCTTTGCAAAACTTCTTGAAGGCTTCGGCATAAAATTGGTTACAATTGTCGATTGTGAGCTTCGTAGGCACTCCGAACCGATAGATGATGTTTTGCCAAAAGAACTCTAGACATTCTTCGAAGTGATGGCGGTTAGCGGTTCTGCCTCAACCCATTTGGAGAAGTATTCGACGTCGACCACGACGAACCTGAAGTTCCCCTTAGCTCTTGGGAACGGAACTATGAGATCCATCCCCCATCGAGACAAGGGCCACACTGGGGTGATGATTTGGAGCGGGGTGGGGGGCTAGTGACTTCACCGCCTCATCCATTGGCATCCTTGGCAAGTGTGTACCAAGGTTTCGACATCGGTCATGATAGTGGGCCTATATAGGCCTTGGTGAAGTGTCTTTTCGGCTAAGGCCCGGGGCGCCAGGTGGCTGCCACATAGGCCTTCGTGGATATCCTACAACACTTGCTGCCTTTCGGGGCAGGAAATACACTGGAGTAATGGCAAGCATATCTCGGATTTTTATAATGCTCCGTTGATGACGTGGTAGTGCCTTGCCCTATGTCGAAGTCTTGAAAGCTCTGGGCCTATGGGGAGCTTGCCATCACCTCGCAGCAAATTCAAGATCTGGTCTCGCTAGTCTCTGGTGGCAGTGCAGAGGACCGAGGCGGGCTATAGGGACAGCACCGAGGGCCTGGATAGCTCTTCGAAAAATGCCCCTGGTGGCACGTCTTGGCCTTCGGCTGCTGCTTTGGCGAGGGCGTCCGCTTGCTGGTTGTTGCCTCTCGGGATGCTTTAGACGGATATCCCTTTGAATGCTGCTTCAGTCTTGCGGATCTCTTCTAGATAAGTAGCGAGATCCGGGTGCCATAGCTGGAAACTCTTATCTACATGTCCTGCTAAAATTTGGGAATTTTTTTTACAACCACTCGAGTAGCACCTAGCGTGTGTGCTTTTCGAAGGCCTAACAACACACCCTCGTACTCAGCTATATTGTTCGTGACTTTAAAATTCAGCCTTACAGAGTACAATGCTTTTTGACCTGATGGTGAGATGATGACCGCTCTAGCGCCCGCTTGGAGGCCTGGTACGCTCCGTCGGAAAAGACCATCCATACTCCTTCACTTGATTCTTCTAGAGTCCACCTTGCTGATGGGGTCCATTCCGCAATGAAGTCGGTGAGGACCTATGACTTGATGGCATTCCTGGCGATGAACATGATGTCGAAGGGGATGAGCTCCACCGCCAACTTCCCTATCTGATTAGGACATCCCTAGCTTACCATTCTCTCCTAATAATATTTCTGCCCATGATCAATCTACAGAAGTTAGGATTGGACCAATCACAAGGACACGTGCAAAGTTAATTGATCAGAAGGTGAATTCACTCCTAGTCGAATATGATATAATTATTGATGAGAACTTTATACTACCTAAGTCTATGCATTTGTGTATGATCAGATTGAAAAGAACCATAAGTATGGCTTGAGGAGAAGAATATTGGACCAAGTCAAGGCCATCCAAAAATAATATACAAGTTTAGGACGTTACTTTTGTGCCAAGAGAAGGTGGAGATAAAGTTTTACACGTCATGGACTCGGACTCGTACTACAGAGACAACACCAGATTAAAATGTGCATAAATTTTACATGGAAGGCGAAATTTGGATGATCTTAGACTTTTTGGAAATCTTGAGAAGTCTTCTTTCCAATGGATCAAGCTACACCTCCAGATTTAGTTTGAGCAAATCGCAATCAGCAAAACAATGTGTGTTACTTATTCAGTCCGAAGCCCATGGGCTTGTAACCGAATTGTATTCATCTAGGATTCTATTTGGACGACCCCCACACGTCCCTGGCCTCTTAAATACCCCTATATAGATGTGGCCGGCCCTAACAAACTTGGCTATTTATTTTCGAAATTAGATTGATTCAGATTGAAGTGCTATTCTGCCTTCTACTGTTATCACGAATTCCTCTTTGTTTCGATCAGGAATTTTACCTCCACCACTTTGTTTCGATCTGGTATGATTGCTACTGAGAAAGTCAAGTGTTATCTACTGTTCCATTGGGAATTAGGAGATAGCAGCACCGCTTTGTGGCCGGTGGCTACGTGTGCAAGTGTGTGGTGTTGCGAATATCTATAGTGTTGAGATATGTTGCATTGGCAGCAGGGGAACAATTGGATAATCGTCAGCGTCTCACAAGTTATCCACCATCTACATCAAGCTCAGCAAGAAGATCGGACCGCCTCGTATCACTATCCTTCTAGTGACATCCCTGTTCCTGAACATGTCTCCGAGAGGATGCAAAGTGGGGATGACAATACCGTGAGCCAAGAAGTACACTACACCATGATATCGTTTTAGTGACAACAAACCTATTGGTGAAAGCACCCTTTAACGTCTAAAAAACTGTCGTCAAAGGCTTTTAGCCACAAAAAAAGTGTGTGGGGAAAACGCTTGTGTTTAAAGCCTTATACCGACAGACTACACCTTTGCCGACAGACAACCTATCTATAGTTCGTTGACTTTTAACAACAGGCAATATTTACCGACAAACAATTTGATGTTTACCAAAATAACATATAACGACAGACTGTTTGACGACATAACAATTAAAATCACACATATATATACCAAACAATACATTCAACATCCAATCTATAATCCATTCATCACATACAATCCAAAAACACATTCATGCAAATCAACATTCAACACATACAACATACATTTTAGAAAATG
Source organism: Zizania palustris (assembly GCA_019279435.1). NCBI lineage: Eukaryota > Viridiplantae > Streptophyta > Magnoliopsida > Poales > Poaceae > Zizania > Zizania palustris. The sequence continues at coordinate 41,958,927 of JAAALK010000284.1, forward strand.
TATTGGGCCAAACCAAAAGTCAAGTTCATCATTAAGTTCATCAAGTTTGGTTCATTGCTCAAGTTGTCCAAAAGATTAGTCGTCTATTACATAACATTAGAGCTGTCGAAAAGATCATTAGAGTTGTCCAAAAGCTAAGCCCTACATTAAATTAACACTAGTAAGGTGCACGGGCGTTGCAACGGATTTATAATTTGTTGAACACATGTTTAGTAAGATTGTGATAATAAGAAACAAAGTTATATATTATCGTTCGAAACAATAATAGAGACATCAGTTTCTATATAAAGTGTTATTGCATATTTACAAATACAGATCTGACATGAAATTGTAAAAAATACTATACATGTTTAGTAAGATTACGATAATAAGAAACAAAGCTATATATTGTCGTTCAAAACAATAATAGAGACATCCTTTCTATATATATAAAGTGTCATTGCATATTTACAATTACAGATCCGACATGAAATTGTAACAGATGCTATACAGTGATCACATTTTTTTATCTACTCAGTGAGCACTTCCTTGTAGACGATATTCTTCGTTAGTATGCTTGTTGATATGATAGCCCTATTTTTTTCCGGAGCAGCGAGTATTTTAATATTGCTACGAGAAGTCGCCCGTGACAGAGCTACATATAATTGTCCATGAGAGAACACCGGGTTCGGGAGGTATATTCCAACATGTGGTATTGTTTGACCTTGTGCTTTATTAATTGTCATTGCAAAACTCACCCTAACAGGAAATTGATTCCTCTTGAACTTGAAAGGGAACATTTCATCATCGGAGGGGCACAAGGGTATGCGTGGAAAGAATACTCTCTCACCAGCATGTTGTCCCAATACAATTTCCGCATCAATAGTATTCCTTTGAAATGCTCGGACTATCAACCTAGTCCCATTACATAGACCATTGGCTGGGTCAAGATTTCTGAGCAAAATCACAGGACAATTAACCTTGAGTTTTAATATATGTGGAGGTAACCCATTTGGTGTCAATGAATTCAAGAACTCAGGCGGATAATGGTTGCATGGATCATCGACTGCTCGATCATGACTGTGATAGATCATCTCGTCACCAGGAAAACGTTCTATCAGCTTCATGTTTATTGCATCAACGTTCTCATTCCTCGTTGATAAAATAGCTCGAGATGTGATGTAGTCTGCGTCAGTCATGTTTGCACCTAACATTGGAAATACCATGTCAATAAGACCATCAATGTCTGATTCCGCACCAGTATAGGGTATACATATTTCGTCGGGTAAATTTACATAGTCATCATCGACGGTCTCTTCAATGCCATTGCCAATTCGTAGCAGGTAGTCTGAAAACCATATATCTGATCGAGCTCTCATGTTATGGACAAGTCTCAACTGATGCATGTTATCCCATAGGTAAGATCTGTGCAAGGTTGCACTTACAATTTGAGCCCTACTCCCCTTTCGTATAACTGGAAGAACTTGTCTGAAGTTACCTCCAAAACCCATTGTCTTTCCTCCAAATGGTAGATTGGGCTTTTCCATTATGTACCTCATGCTCTTGTCCAATGCCTCTATTGCCTGTCTTTTTGTCATGGAGACTTCATCCCATAATATAAGCGAAGCTTTTTGAAGAAGCTTCGCAGTACCACTTTGTTTGGTGAAGTTACACACCGCATTATCTTGTATGCTTAGTGGTATCTTGAACCTTGAATGAGCAGTCCTACCTCCTGGCATGATGGAAGCAGCAACACGAGATGTTGCAGTAGCAATAGCTATCTTCCCCTCGCTACGAACTTTTGCTAATAAAACTCTGTACAGAAAGGTCTTTCCTATTTCTCCTGGGCCATCAACAAAAAACACACCTCCACTATTGTTGTTAACAGATAATAGTATAATATCATAAGCATATTTCTGTTCTTCATTAAGAGAGGATATACTCGCTAGTAGTTCATTATCCACCTCTATAGAGGACTCTTCACAAATCTCCCTCACCTCACCCGCCATGGTGTCATATGATTCATCAATTTCTAAAAGAGGAAATGATGTTATCTCTTTACCCATTGATTGAAGTAATTTTCTGATATCCAATAACACCATCTATTCAACTGCATATGAATTCATTTGGGATCATCGGATGTCAGACATTGCATCCAAGTGTGTGTTCCATAGTCCACGCACATCGCTAGGTTCACAATAAACCAATATTGTAGCAAACAACCTTCGGAGGGATGATGGCATATGGAAAACTTCAGCTTCAGAGAGACACTCATCAATGCTGTTATCTGACTCAATAAGACCTCTTTTCTCGGCACTTTCTCGAAAAGTAGGGTATACAATATTAGCATATGTCCTCAACTCCTCAAATGAAGTAGCACCAACCACGTGGTTTAATAGTACCCTCAAGTAGTATCTCTCTCCCTCTGCTGGATGTGCTGAGATGATCCTCCCAATTTGTGTGCTTCTTTCTCTTATTTTTCAAAGCTTACGTCCAGACAACTACACTGTGTATTGTGGGAAATCCCTATAAAGTAACGTGCGTGCCCACGTAAATTCTTGATTTGCCTTGAAATACTCAGTCAACATGGTTCTTGAGGCACCCTGTTGGTCGAGAACTTCACGTACATCAGCATTCTCTCTATAGGACACAAGATGCATTCCTGGGAGATAGAGTTGTAACTATAGCACTGGCGGCGAAATCCCGCTAAGATCAAAACCAAATATTCTCCACAATGCCTCCTGTGGTGTTATACCCACCTAGCATCTCTATATTCATTGATCTCATTAATCTCGCGGTTTTCATCGGCTTCATTGACAGACACAGACGCCCTATCATGACCCATATAAATATACTTGTAGAGGTACTTAACAGCCTTAATACTCGAACAAACCTCTACATTGATGTGACAGTCATACCTTCTTAGAAGCATAGGATTATATGGAACAACCCATCTATTGTCTAAGTCATGACCTCTCACTCTTACCCTTTGTCTGTCATCCCTTCTCCTGTAGATAGGGTAAAAATCTTCGCCTTGGATAGTTGTGTCACTAAATTGGCGTGGATAATAGCACTTGCAACTACCATTTCTCATGCATGGACTCTTCTTGTTTAGGGGGCCACACGGGCCATGCATCATATGTTTCACTACCATTTCATGTAGCTCCGGGTATATATCCTTATCTGGAAGTTCTACTGAGATAACATTATCATACTCATCGGGACAACTCAATTTATATGTTGACTCCATGATAAGGAGGAAATGTGCATGTGGTAGACCCCTTTTTTGGAACTCGATTACATGGACTTGTGCTGCAATGATTCCGAGGATATGTTTACAAAATAGCTGGAATTTGAGATCCTCTAGATTGGCTTTAAATGCACGCACAACAAGATCAGGATGATCTTGTGGTGTTTGGCCAGGTCCAAGCTCCCTACTTATCTCTTCCCAACTAGGGTTACAAGTCATTGTGATAAATATGTCTGGTTTTCCATACTTCTGCACTAAGGCCATAGCATCCATGTATCTTCATCTCATATCCCTTCCGCCACCTATAAACGATGCAGGCAAGTCCCATCTTTTTCCCAATCTACTAACTCTATGTTCTCCAACAGAGACACTGTCCATTAAGCCCTGGTAAAGATCTGCACGAATTTTCTTCTGATTGTACAAGAAGTAATTCAGTCGAGACGTTTCAATCTTTATGTAGGTATCAACTACAAACTGTTGGAATAAACACCTCCCATGCAAGACCGTGTTGAAGATTCCACGACGCACCTAGAATTTATAGCAATAATACTCGCGCATCGAAACACACAACTTGCTGGTAGTATCTACAAAGCAAATAGAAATCAGTTAGGTGATTAGCATATGAATAATAATATCGTGGTAACATGAATATGTGTCACTTAGCTAACCTGGGTTCTCAGCATTTCTTTGTCGACTCGTACTTATCTGACTAATGTCAATACCTTCTCTTGGTATATCAGAATGCCAACCGAGCTCCGCTCTTGGAAAAAATAGAGGGTATGACGAAGGGTCGTAGCACCCATCACTCGGTCTAATTGAATAGTAGTTGTTATTATTGCCAAACAAGGTAATGCTACGATCAAAATGTTTGTGAATATCATTCCCCTCAACCCACACAGCAGCAACCTCTGACGTTAATGATCTATTATAAGTTCTCTAGTCTAGCTTGTAGTCCATATTTAGTACAATACGATATTCGTCCATGTCTCTAACCTTTCCTAGACTCCTGAATGTTTCAGAGTATGGATTATCTCTCAAGATATCTACCAAATATCTAATAATAGATATGTCTCTTGCTCTATATGTCTCGTCTCGTGCACAACAAAAACGATGTGATAAGCTAGGATCATCATCATAGAAGTACAACTGCAAGTGGCTAGGTTCATTGTCTCCATTCCCAAAAGAGTGTATATTATGGTACATTTGCCCGTGCACTTTAAATGTGTACACTCCATCCCTTGCACTTGCGAGGTTCTTGTCATAATCACAGTACATTGTGGTGAAGGAAAAATGACTGTTGAAATATCTAATATTCTCCATAAAATGCTGTGATTGAACGTCGTCATTTATGTACAGCTGTCGAAGATCCTCAGGTGGCTCAAAAATTTCAAGTTTGACCTTGCCATTCATACAACAAAATCCCGGTGTCTCATATTCAAACCTCTTTGCACCACAGTGACGACAGTCTGGCTGAGTCTTTAAAAAGTGAGTGCTAACTGGTAGGTTTTGGTAGATAATGTCAGTTGTATCGATGCTGTTAAAGATGATGTTGGAGCCATGTGTTGCATTAGGAACAACACAATTTGGACCAGGAGTTCTTCGCCTTGCATATTTTTGTCGGTTATTTTGTTCTCGCCTCACTTTTCTCTGCTCTTCCGTCATATTTGCATATCGAGCTCTATCACTTGCACGTTTGTTGTTCCGTTGCTCCGGTGTCAAGCTTGCAGAGCGCTGAGTTCTTCGTCTTTCGGAATTGTGTTGACTATTTTGTTTTATAATCACATGCCTCTACTCATCTGTCATACTTGCATATCGAGCTCGATCACTTGAATGTTTGTTATTCCGTTGCTCTGGTGTCAAGCTTTCATAGCGTGCTTTTTCACGTGCTCGACGTATTTCAGCACGATTTATAGATTTTGCACCTGGACAATATTTAATGTAATCACATGAGACATAAATTATGTTATTAGTAATTACACAACTCACATAGTAGTAGTTTATACCATTAGAGCTTTGTCCTGGAAATAATCCCAATGATGTAACGGTACTTTGCGTAGGAATAATAAATGAGGACAATGGTCGACATGTCACATCTTCACTGTCCGATGAACTTTCTGATGGAGTGTGCGATGATTGTCGAATACAAATTCTAGAAGGGCCATGAGGCAAATTGTTACCGCGATTTCTCTTTTGTCTATGACGACCATCGATGACTATAAAAATTGAAATGAGTACACATTTGTACTCAATATTTTTAGTGTAATGTTGTAGCACAAATATCTGAATAGAAAAATAAACTGGATAAATTAGGTGCATAAAATAAAATAACCTTCTTTCCCCTCTCTCCTCACTATATTTTCTGACATAGTTGATAGCTTTGTTATCGCAGTGTCGAGTGACCTGTCGATTGCATAATTGGTTAACCAGCAAACAAACGATACTAGAGTGAAAACATTAGAGATGGAACATGAATTTGAATATAGTAATACGGTTATTTTTTGGGTTTTTTGCGGAAACGATACTTGAGTGGAAACGATACTTGAGTGAAAGGGTTATTCCGCGGGTTAGGATTACAAATTTGTTATTTTAAATAGGGTATTAAATAATAAGCGTATTATAGTGAATGCTTATTTGAGTTGTTATTTCGCGGGTTAGGATTACAAATTTGTTATTTTAAATAGGACATTGAATAATAAGCGTATTACAGTGAATGCTTATTTGAGTTTGTAAATAACCGTATTTAAATTTAAGACATGTATTCCAATTCAAATATTACATTCAAATAACTTCAAAAGAAATACACAATAAATTCAACGAGTGATCACAAAACCAAATACCACATTCAAATAACTTCAAAGGGAGTACACAATAGATTCAACGAAATGAACACAAAAACCAAATACTACATTCAAATAACTTCAAAGGCAGTACATGTAACACCCCAGAAATTAAAAAGATTAAAATAAAAGAAAAATATTATTTAAATCATTTCTGGATTTATTATTAAAGGAAAATTCATAAAAGAACCCAAACAAAGCCAAACAGGGAGAAATACTCAAAATCTGGACTTGAAAATTTTATGAGATGAACTAGAGACCAAAATATAATTTTAGGAATTTTACAAATTTTTATCAACAGTGATTCAACCCTTAATCAAATAAATGAATTACTGGAATTATTTTAAATCGGAAAAGAATTAAAATGCTTACTGGGCCACAACCTTCAAAGTGACCGAGCCCAGCCCAGCCCAAGCCTTGAGCCACTGACAGGTGGGACCAACCTGTCGGCGCTCGCCTCTCCTCTCTCCTCCCGCCCACGCCCCACCTGGCCCCACGTGTCAGCCTCCATGCGCTCGCCTTCGCCCACTGACCGCTCGGCCCCGCCTGTCAGCCCCTTTCCTTTCCCGTTCGCCCATTGATAGGTGGAGCCCACCTGTCAGGACCTTCGTCTCCGATGGAAGGGGATCGCTCCCCTTCCCTTCCCCGGCGATCGCTTTCTGTTTCCTCGCCGCCGGCCACCGGATCGCCCTGGATCACCCCGGATCGCCTCCCCCGCATGCCACCGCCTCTTTCCATCCGTTGCCCACGTGTTTTCGCACCTTTGGAAAGCTACCCGAAGCTTGGAAGGAGATCGCCGGAGCTCTCGGGATCCCTCGGTTCCCTGCCATCCCGATGCCGGCGACCCCCTATAAAATCCCCCTTCGGTCACCGCACTCATCCCTCACCACCGTAGCCCGAGCCGTAGCAAACCAGAGCACTTCCCCCCTTCGTTTTCGGGTGTCCCCTCTGCTCCACCTCCGGCGAGCGATCGCCGCCGCCTCTGGCCTCCCCTGCCCTAGCCACTACCACCGTCGTGACCGTCGACGACCCCTCGTCCCCGGCCACCACTCCGACAGCAGTGAAGACCGCCGGACCGCCGTCGCCGCCGAGCACCCGTACGCCCTGCTTCGTCTACCCTCGCCGCCGTCCGTCGCCCTCCGTCGCCGCCAGAGGTATCATCGTGATCGCCATCCTCTCCTCTATCCATTTTCGCCATAAGCTAGGCCCCTAGGCCCTCGCCGTCGCCGCCGTGGCCGCACCCGAGCCCGCCGTCGCCGGAGACGAAGGGTGTGAGGCCCCCTTACGAACGTGCTGTGCCGGATTAAATCCTGGCCGCACGATCGCGAACGAGGGGCAGAGATTAAATCCCTAATCTCATCCGTAGATCTGGTCAAAGGGGTACGGGGCGATCGCAGCCGTCGATCGTTACTTAAACCCCAGGATCAATCTGGTGCGTCCACGCGTACCCGTTCGCCACGTTTTAATCTCAGCCGTTCAATCTCATTAAAACCACCCGCCTCGCATCTGGCCGCTGGATCCAGATCCGACGGTCCAGGTCACTCGGGTCCACACGCACAGTCATGGCTTCACGGTGAACCTGGTTCACCGTGGACCAGAGACTGTTTTCTGGTTTTAAATAAAATTCAGAAAATAGTTTAAACTTTAAAAAATTCATATCTTGCTCAATTTAACTCCAAATTTCACCATTCAAATTTTGTTAAATTCAGTAAATTATTCTCTACACATTAATGCCATAAAAACAGTATGTTACTGTTACCCAAAATATTCTTAATAAATAAATGAATAAAACCCCTTATGGATAAATTATTAAATCAGCAAAATAAATTAAGAAAATCCTAAAAAGTTAAGTTTTACTGTTCTATACCAAACTCAGAATATTAAAATTGACATTTCACATAAAAAAACCCCAACTATGTATGTTCCTTTATTTGGTGGATTTTATCTGTTTATTGAATGTATTATTTATTTTTCCGTATCAAGAAGACTACGAGTTCACCGAGGAGCAGGAATTCTACCCCGAGGTTCCTCCATCCCCCTTTGCTGATCAAGGCAAGTCATCGACCACCTCTGTGGAAACAGTTGATCATAATTGAGCCCATGTTTTAATAAATTATCGCTATAACTCATAGGTTAATATTGCATTAGTCCAATATTCAAGCCTTACACTTATATTTATTAGATCCCCGTCCTTGTGTGCAAACCCAAGCCATGCTTATTGAGCCTTAACTCCTTGTCACTCTACTATTAAAATATTAGCTAGTGCCCAATGTACCGGCACAACTGCTATAGGTTAAAAAGAACGAGTCGTAGATAGCTGGATTCTGTATATGAATTTCCCTATTATTCTCATCTCCGGACTCTGTTGGAGTTGGCTAGGTTATAAGTATGGTGGGTTCCGGGTGCAAGCTCGGGCACTGGTTTGTCGCACCCGGGGCACTATAAGGACCGGTCTGCGGGATCTGTTGCAAAGCACTTCCGTACCAACCACAAGTCTAATGGGTAAGTCCTAACTGGAAGTATGGAATACCCCGGCTCGATGCACCATAGAGGAGGGGGCAAGGGGCTAGCCTGCGGGCGACTTGTACCGACGAGGCTCAAGGGGGGGTTTGGTGGGGCTCCGATGCGTCGGGACACCATATGAAACCCATAAGAGGGTGCTATTGGGTCGGGGAGGACTATATGGAAGGTTTTGGCACGAGTTCCCGTGTGATGGGTCATCTCGTTACACTTCGGTGTAGGTGATGAGTGCATGCCTTGTGGGTACAGTAGTACATCTCTGATCAGAGTAATTTAATCTTTTCGAAAAGCCGAGCCCACGGTCAAGGGCGGGTTGTTTGACTACTCGCAGTTAGTTTACAATTGTTTGAATGTTCGAGTTATTCATGGCACGTAAGGACTGTTGAGCGAGGTGGGGCTGACTGTACCCCTCGAGTTAGAAGATGATGATGCACACACACATGTTTACTTTTCCGTACTAATAAATTGCTCACATTTAAAGCTTTACAATTATGCTGCTTCCGCTAAACTAGCCACTATCTCCCTTGTTATTACCTTACATTATATTTGCATTCGGTGGCTTGCTGAGTACATCTGTACTCACCCCGTTGACTTACACCATCAGAGCCAGTCTACTACGAGGAGGATGAAGGTCTGGAGTAGCGTCCCAGTCAAGGCGAGACTGGAAGGAGGCGTTCATCTAGGACCCTTATTTTATTAGTTTCTCTTCACCTTTATTCACTTTTGTATTAATGCGGTCTACGAACCGTGAATGATTGCCGTATTGTACGTGGTCGCATGATGAACGTCTTGTTTTATTGATTTTCTATGGAATTTCAATAAAGTCCTGATTTATTAAATCGGGGCACGACAAGATGGTATCAGAGCCGACTTGACTATAGGAAGCCAAACAGACCTAACCCTAGGACTTATACTTACTATATTTTCTTACAAACACTGCTTATCCTCTCATCTTCCGAGGTTTTCACCAAAAATTTTCTCTCTTTTGTAGATGCCGGCCCGTACCATGAGTGGGAACCTTCGTGACGAGGCCGGATTCATTCGCGAGCTACGCATGCTCGTCAGCTTCCTCGGATTTGAGCATGAGCCGATGTACCATGGAGTCTTCCCCGACGAGGAAGAGAGCTTCTGCGAGGTCACCGTCGTCTTCCAGCCCTCCCCTCAGACAGCTCACACCTACCGCGGAGGAGGACCTACCTTCCTGGTTGCCAGCCAGCGCACCGCCCTCCAGGCACTCACAGAGCTCCGGATGATCTACGACAGCGAGCTCTACGACACGGACTTTCGCTTCGTGCCTCTTCGCACCCCAGCGAGTCCCCACAGTGTCTTCGTCAGCACACTCTCCCAGCGCCATTCTGCGATTGGTCATACCATGCGCTTGTTGGAGGCCATGGATGATCTTCATTACGAGGCACTGCAGGACGCCAATGGACAGCGCAACACAATCAGCTTTTATCGACACTCTTCTGAGGATCTGAACCGCGAGAACGGAGATCTTCATCGCCGCATGCAGCAGGGACATCGTTTGGCTGCCGAGGCAGAGGAGCTACGGCGCCAAAATGAGCTCCTTCGGCAGCGTGTCGCCACCAACCCACAGCTCTGCTACCAGATTGAGGAGTTAAAGAAGGACCTTGAGGAGATCGCGCCTCTTTCGCCTCGAAGGAAGAAACCCCTTCGGATCCCCACTGTGAGGCCCAAGAGGATCTCCCGCAGTGCACCACCCGCCGGACCGTCCAGCTCCTCGACCCCGACCGTCTCCCACGAGCCCGAGATTGAGCCGTCCCCCGAGCTACCATAGACGTAGTTTACGATTGATTGTTTTTTCATTTTTGCTTGATTGTATTAGCATTCATGTCAAAACATAAGGCATGAATGAAGAAATAAATAAATGTAACCGCAAGAACGGTACCTTTTGAAATAAAATATAAAGAAGTTCGCTAAAATAAATATGTCTACTTTGAAAACTCTAGGATGACCAACACTCAGGGTTCCGACGCTCCTCAGAACGGAGGAGAGAGTGGCAACTTGCCACAATGGGGAGCCACCGGGCAAAGGCAAGCCCCGGTCGCCAACCACCCCACTCTAGCCAAGATGATGGCCACACAAAACCAGCTGGTCTCAGCCCTTCTGAACCAGATGCAGCAGCAACATAAGCAGATGCAAGAGCAGCAGGCTCATCTCTTCCGCCTCCACCAACAGCCCGAGCTGCCCCGACCCGCCACACCAGCTCCCGCTCCCGCATCCCAGCTCTCGGAGTTCCTCCGAGTCCGCCCGCCGACCTTCTCGAGCACCACCAACCCCATGGAGGCTGGGGATTGGTTGCGAGCTATCGAGAAGAAGCTCGATCTGCTGACCTGCACTGAGCAGGAAAGGGTGGCCTTCGCCACCCACCAGCTTCATGGTCCCGCCGCAGAATGGTGGGACAATCATCGCGAGACTCTACCCGAGGGCCACGCCCATACTTGGGCAGAGTTCTCGGCCGCCTTTCGTGCCGCTCACATCCCCGACGGCATTATCGCCCAGAAACAACAGGAGTTCAGAGACCTGCAGCAGGGGAGCAGGTCTGTTACAGAATACCTGCACGAGTTCAACCGTCTGGCCAGGTACGCACCTGAGGAGGTCCGTACTGATGCGGCCAGACAGGCCAAGTTCCTCCGGGGACTGAAGGATGAGTTGTCCCTACAACTTATCTCCGGAGACTTCGCCAACTTCCAAAAGTTGGTGAACAAAGCTATTATGCAGGAGACCCAGCAGAATAAGGTCGACCTGAAGAAGAAGCGGATGATTGCCTTCCGGCAAAACCAGGGCATGGCCCAGAGACCCCGCTTTACTCCACCTCCATCAGCACCGCAGTACCACCCCCGCCCAGTATATCGTCCGGCACCACCAGCCGCCAATGCCGGAGCCAGTCAACCTCGCCCCGCTCCCGCCGCACCAACCGCCCCAGCTGCCCCGGCCAAGAAGCCGGAAATTCTGAGAGACAGGCATGGCAAGCCTGTAGTATGCTTCAACTGCCGCCAGGAGGGACACTACTCCCATCAGTGCCCTCATCCCAAGCGTGCTCAAGGCGTCGCTCCAAACCCCGCCGTCCGCGCCAAGGTCAACCACGTCACCGCAGAAGAAGCCCAGGCCGCCCCGGAGATTGTCATGGGTAAGTTCATGGTTCCTTCATCGCTTGCAGTGGTATTATTTGACACCGGAGCTACCCACTCATTTATATCAACTGCTTTTGTGGAAAATAATGCCCTGGACATAAGTGAACTACACAGGCCAGTATTGATAGCTACCCCGGGCAAGCAAACCCTCGCCTGTTCTTTTAGTCCAAGGGTATGGGTAGATATCCAAGGCACGATATTTTGGGCCGACCCCATTCTAATAGAATGTCAAGGCTTGGATCTCATTCTAGGGATGGATTGGCTAAATAAACATCAAGGGGTGATAGAATGTGCCCAGAGAAAAGTGACTGTGACTAATGAAGAAGGGACTATCGTCACCTTCCAGATGCCAAGCATGAAGGACGGAAGGACAAGACTACATAAGATTACCTTGGAGGAGATACCAGTAGTCAGTGAATACCCGGACGTATTCCCAGAGGATCTACCAGGGATGCCACCCAAGAGGGACATCGAGTTCAGGATTGACTTGGTGCCCGGAACCACCCCTATTTATAAGCGACCCTACCGGATGGCCGCCAATGAGTTAGCTGAGATGAAGCAGCAGTTGGAGGATCTCGAGAAGAAAGGCTACATCAGACCTAGCACATCGCCGTGAGGTGCTCCCGTCATCTTCGTCGAGAAGAAAGAAGACAAGGCAAAGCGTATGTGTGTGGATTATCGCGCTTTGAATGAGGTAACCTTCAAGAATAAATATCCGTTGCCTCGGATCGACGATCTCTTCGACCAGCTAAAAGGAGCTACAGTATTCTCGAAGATCGACTTGCGTTCTGGTTATCATCAGTTAAGGATTCGAGAAGAAGATATACCCAAGACTGCTTTCACCACCCGTTATGGATTATATGAGTGCACGGTTATGTCCTTTGGATTGACCAACGCCCCTGCATTCTTCATGAATATGATGAATAAGGTGTTCATGGAGTATTTGGACAAATTCATCGTAGTCTTCATAGACGACATCCTCATATATTCCAAGGACCAGAAAGAGCACGAGGCTCACCTCCGGTTAACCTTAGGGAAGCTAAGGGAACACCAATTGTATGCCAAGTACAGCAAATGCAAGTTTTGGACGGAAGAAGTAAAGTTCCTTGGACACATCATCTCTGCGCAAGGAATCGCAGTAGACCCTGCCACCGTAGAAGCAGTTACGGATTGGCTGCCGCCCACGAACGTATCTGAAATACGAAGTTTTCTGGGTTTGGCCGGATATTATCGGAGATTCATTGAGAATTTTTCTAAGATAGCCAAGCCAATGACCAAGTTGTTGTAGAAGGGAGAAAAGTTTGAATGGACTCCTGAATGCGAGGAAAGTTTGAGAGCACGGTTTGCAAGAACTCCTTGGTTGGTTGGTAAAATTTTCCCGTATTGAGGTGGAGGTCGCTACGGCTTGATCATCCATAAGTCCTCTCAAGGGGTTCAACTAATTCGGGAAGCAAACACCTCAAACTGGCGCGCCCTTCACTGCAAGTGAGGCAAATCCTATCTGCTCAAGGGGAGATGGAAGAGCGAGTTCTGGAGGCAATGGCTACATTGATGAATAAGGTGGAAGCTCTGTCTGGATTGGCCAATAAGGTGAGTGGACTTGATCAAATTCAGGAGAAATTAGTACAAATTGATTTCAAGTTGGAGGTGCAACGTGAGAGGTTGGATCAGATGCAAATAATAGTGGACCAGGTGCAACAAGGACATGTTCCAGAAGCACAGGGAAGGGGATTGCAGTCTGATGGAAACATCTCAGAAGTGCCTACGGTTGTTACAATACCAGTAGAAGGTGGGGATAGAGAAAGAGGTGGACAAGAGTTTCAACAGAGAAGATGGACTCCTCCCAAAATGGATCTACCCAAATTTGATGGAACTGATGCTAGAATCTGGGTTGATCACTGCCTTACTTATTTTGAGTTGTACCAAGTCCCAGAGCATTTGAAAGTGTCTGCTGTAACCTTGCATTTGATTGGGAAAGCAGTATACTGGTACAAAGCTTGGAAACAAGTAAAAGGAAGGCACACATGGGCTGATTTTGGTGCAGCTGTGATAGCTGAATTCGAAGTGGACATACAACATTTGAAGATGAATGAACTTTTAAAACTGAGACAACAGACTTCCGTGGATGATTATAAAAGTCAGTTTGACAGCCTGTTGTATCAAATTAGGTTGTATGATCCTGCTGCAGCCTGTGAACTTTGGTTAGTAAGTCAATTTGTGATGGGTTTAAAGGATGATATTCGCATGCACGTACAATCTCATGTGCCCAAAACACTGAACCAGGCATATCACCTAGCCTTGGCTAAGGAGGGTTTAACTGAATTGAATGAGGTTAAGAAGAAATGGGCTCCATGACCCAATTATGTTGCTAAAAATGCTGACAAACCTCGGTTGGGCACAGGGGAATTATGGAAAGCTCAACAGCTAAGGGAATACAGAAAAACTCATGGGTTATGTTTTAAGTGTGGAGAGAAGTATGCCCCGGGGCATCAGTGTAATGTCAACTTAGCTACTCAAGCTCATGCTGTTGAAGTTTTGGACCACACTGAGGTGTTATCAGATGAAGTGTTGGATGCTTTGTCATCAGGTGATTTACAGGACAACCATGGAGAAGCTTATCTGTCTGCTAATGCAGTTGGGGATTTAAATGACTCCAATACAATTCAGTTACAAGTACTGGTACATAGGCAAAAATTGTTATTCCTGATTGACTCTGGAAGTTCGCATAGTTTCCTTAACAGCACTTTGTTAACAAGGTTAACACTGGAAACAGAAAAGATACCTGCATTGTCAGTAAAAGTGGCAAATGGGGATTTTATTGAATGTGATCAGAAAGTTGATAAGTTCGAATGGTGGGTACAAGGACAAACATTCTGCCATAATATGAAAGTGTTGGCATTAGGAGGATATGATGGAATTCTTGGCATGGATTGGCTGGAGCAATATAGTCCTATGGAGTGTGACTGGATCCATAAAAGAGTGACATTTTCTTATAGGCATCAGGTGATTACGTTGCAAGGGGTAACTTGGAAAGCTAGTCATTCCACCATACAATACATATCTGGTACTGAATTGTTAAAAAGTGAGTGTAGCAATGACATTTGGGCAGTGGCAGTGGTCCATGCTCTTTCGAAAAATCTACAGAGAAGGTACCCAAAGAGGTTCAGGCTGTTTTGGATCAATATCAGTCTGTATTCCAATCCACATCAGAATTGCCACCACACCGAAGCTTTGATCACTCGATTCCCTTGGTCCCTGGTACCATACCAGTAAACTCAAGACCCTATAGGTACTCACCAACTCAAAAGGATGAGATTGAGCAACAAGTTTCTGAGATGATACAGTCGGGTTTAGTAACACCAAGTCACAACCCCTTTGCTTCACTTGTACTGCTAGTCAAGAAAAAAGATGGGACCTGGCGTCTCTGCATTGACTACAGGAAGCTGAACTCAGTGACTATCAAGAACAAATTTCCTTTGCCAATTATTGATGAATTGTTGGATGAAATAGGAGGATCAAAATGGTTTTCTAAACTGGACTTGAAAAGTGGATACCATCAGATTAGGATGTGTGAAGAAGATGAGCACAAGACAACATTCAAAACTCATCATGGGCACTTCCAGTTTAGGGTAATGCCCTTTGGCTTAACAAATGCTCCTGCCACTTTTCAATGTTTGATGAATGCAATTTTTGCTAAACAAATGAGGAAATATGTATTGGTCTTTATGGATGATATTTTGGTTTATAGTAAAACTTTAGCAGAGCATGTAATTCACTTGCAAACCGTGCTAGCCACATTGCAGAGTAATCAATTGACAGCAAAGCTGAGCAAGTGCACTTTTGCACTACAAAGATTGGAATATCTGGGACACATTATCTCTGCAGAAGGGGTGGCCACTGATCAGCCAAAACAGAAGTAATGCAGCATTGGCCAATACTTCAATCAGTTTCAGAACTAAGAGGGTTCCTGGGGTTGACAGGTTATTACAGAAAGTTTGTTAGGAATTATGGAATAATTACCAAACCTTTAACAACTCTATTAAAGAAGGCAAATACTTTTTCATGGAACTCACAGGCTCAGGAAGCATTTGACAAGGTTAAGTGGGCCATGTGTCACACACCTGTTTTGGTATTACCTCAATTTGATCAACCTTTTCTTGTAGAAACTGATGCATGTGACACAGGTATTGGGGCTGTACTATCACAAAAAGGGCATCCAATTGCTTACCTCAGTAAAGCATTGAGTATGAAAAATCAACAGTTGTCTATCTATGAGAAAGAGTTTCTAGCCATTCTTATGGCAGTGGATAAATGGAGGTCTTATTTGGTCAGGGGACCTTTTACTATCCTCACAGATCACAAGGCTTTGTGCCATCTAGAAACTCAGGAGTTACAATCTGATATGCAGAGAAAGGCAATGACCAAACTCATTGGGCTCCAATATAAATTTCAGTACAGAAAAGGGGCTGAGAATACAGCTGCTGATGCATTGTCAAGGGTAGGACATCTTTTACAAGTGTGTTCGATATCCATGTTACAGCCATTATGGGTACAAGAAGTGTTAAACTCATATGTGGTCGATCCTGAAGCACAAGCATTGTTGAAAGAATTAGCTGTTTCAGGGGTCAATGAACAAGGCTATTCACTCACAGAAGGTTTGATTCGATTGAATGGGAAGATTTGGATTGGTCAAAATTCAGCGTTACAGACCAAGTTGATCTCAACTTTTCACTCTTCAGCCTTGGGGGGGGCATTCTGGGGTGCAAGTCACCTATCAACGTCTACACAAGATATTCACTTGGTTTGGATTGAAGAAGGCAGTTCAAGATTATGTATCACAATGTGGGGTTTGTCAACAAGCTAAGCATGAGCTATGTAAGTCACCAGGGCTACTTCAGCCTCTGCCTATACCAAAAGGGGCTTGGCAAGATGTGTCCATGGACTTCATCGAAGGACTACCGTTGGCAGAAGGATTCAATTGTGTGCTAGTGGTGGTGGATAGATATTCCAAGTTTGCTCAATTTATACCACTAAAACATCCATTCACAGCTCCCCAGGTTGCTAGAGTGTTCTTGGACAGAATTGTAGCATTGTATGGCTTACCCAAATCCATTGTCTCAGACAGGGATAAGATCTTTACAAGTCACTTTTGGCAGCATTTGTTTGAAAGATTACAAGTGCCATTAAATTTGTCCACTGCATATCATCCCCAATCAGATGGCCAAACTGAAAGGGTAAACCAGTGCTTGGAGATGTATTTGAGGTGCACCACAACTGCTTCACCAAGGAAATGGGTACAATGGTTACCTTTGGCTCAGTTTTGGTACAACACCTGCTTCCACTCTGCTCTGAATTGTTCTCCTTATAAGGTGTTGTATGGGTTTGAACCAGTGTATTCCTTTGTTCCGGGGTATATTAGTTCAGGAGCTCCATCTTCAACTCCTGATGTGGATCAACTGCTGGCTGATAGACAATTATTTTCAGACATGTTGCAACACCATTTGCAAAAGGCTCAGTTCAGGATGAAACAGCAAGCTGACTCCAAGCGTTCGTTCAGAACTTACCAAGTGGGAGATCGAGTGTTACTCAAGTTACAACCCTATGCCCAATCCACAGTAGCCAACAGACCGTATCCAAAGATTTCCTTCAAGTATTTTGGTCCCTTTGAAGTATTGTCAATGATTGGAACTGTGGCATACAAATTGAAATTGCCGGAGGACAGTTTGATTCACCCAGTGTTTCACGTGTCTCAGTTGAAAGCCTTCATACCAGCGCACACTCCCGTTTTTTCTACACTGCCAACTACGGTTCAATTGGATACCATGGATTTGGTCCCTTCAGCAATCCTGGATAGACGTTTGGTGAAGAAGGGTAACTCTGCGCACGTTCAACTGTTGGTGCATTGGGGAACATTGCCAGAAGCTTGCGCTACGTGGGAGGATTATTCAGTCCTCCGTGTACGTTTTCCTGAAGCAATTATCTGGGATGATGCAAGTTTTCAAGGAGGGGCGAATGTCACAAGTGCACTTGCGACATAACAAGCTAGGCGCCAGGGGATGAAAAGGTGGGAAGTTCTGGAAGAAGACATGTGTGCGTTAAGTCGTTTCAATTGTATTGAATACGTAACGCTGTAAGTGAAAACGTACTTTGGAAGGAGCTGCGCTGTATATTGCCGGAAGGGCTACAGTGCGTGGGACTCAAGAAATGAAATAACAGAAATCCTATAATCTGTTCCGGTGTTGGCTCTGGCGATTGAGGAGGCGACTCTCGTTCTTCCCGGCGACTCGTGAGTTGTCCGACGAGATTCCGTTCCTGGCGTTTGTATCTCTCACGTTTGATTGTGTGTTCTGTCTTGTGGTTGCTGTTCTTTCCTCTGCCCCCTTCAATTTCTTAGCTCTGCAGCGCAGCCTCTATTACAGAGGCACGCGGGGAGGCCACCAGGGGCGGGGGAGCGCCAGATCTGGATGTGGCACGAGGGGAGAGACTGGCAACAATTTGAGCACGAGGACGACTGGCACGGGGCGAGGGAGCTGGGGGCTAGCAGCGAGGTGGCGTCAGATCGGAGGCCATCGACGTGATGGCGACCGGCACGGGGCGGGGGAGCCGGCAGTGCATTGCCGGCATGGTGAGAGGCAGTGGGATGGTGGCTAGAGGAGTGGCACATCCGGCGGCGTGCTGGCCGGTGGGGGATAGTGGAGACTGTGGGAAGGGGTACGGGGTGTGGGTAGTGTTTTCACAGTCCGAGTAGCACATTTCAATTTTTGATAAGCGCGCATGTCTAATTTTTTCACACCTAAATGAAAATATTTTTAGCGACAGATAAACTGAGGCTTATTGATACATTTACCGACATATGATCTTCCATTATGCATTACCGATAAATTATTAGACACAATTTATGCTTATTACCGACAAATTTACTGACGTTAAATTTTGTCATTAAAACAATGTCATGGTGTAGTGGTAGTGGCACAACTTTCGAGAAGCCATTATGAGGGTGTAGGCCACCTTCTCAAGCTTAGCATATCTTGTCTTGGCTCTCGAAAGAGCTTCGGATACAAAGTATATCGGTTGCTGGATTAGCTTCCCTTCGATCTCTTCCTCTTGAATTAATACAGCACTTGTTACGAAGCCCGAAGCAGCGAGGTAGACGAAGAGGGTCTCTCCGCTGCGAGGGGTGGTGAGAGTAGCCAGATTAACGAGGTACTCCTTGATCTCATCGAAAGCATTTTTGGCACTTCAGGGTCCAAGCAAAGTCCACTAACCCTCTTAGTGCCTCGAAGATTGGGAGGCTTCGCTCAGCAGATCTGGCGAGGAAGCGACAGAGGGCGGCGAGACGCCCGGCCAGCTTTTGACCCTGCTTCAAATTTTCTGTAGGGGCCAAGTTTTACAGCGCGCTGATCTGGGTTGAACTAGCTTCAATGCATTGGTTTGAGACCAGGTATCCTAATAGCTTGCCGTCCCGGGCCCCAAAGACACATTTGTCAGGGTTCAAACGGATCCCGCAGGCTCAAAGGCTATCGAATGTTTCTGCTATGTCTAGGCTATGTTGGTGCTTATATGCACTTTTGATTACAATATCATCCATGTATGATTCGATGTTACGACCTATATGATGGCCTAAGGACTTGGCAATTAGCCTAGAAAAGGTGGCCCTATCATTTCCCAGGTCAAAGGGCATCCTTACATAGCATAATACTGTAAAGGGGGTGATAAAACCAGCTTGGCCTGGTCTTCATGCATTCAGCCATATCCGATGGTATCCAGAATATGCATCAAGAAAACTGAGGAGATCCAAGATGGTTGTGGAGTCAACTAATTGGTTGATGTGAGGCATGGGGTACGGGTCATGAGGGCATGCTTTATTTAAGGAGGTGAAATCGATACACAAGCGCCATTTGCTAGAGTTTTTCTTTTTAACAAAGACGGGGTTCGACAGACACTCTGTATGGCTGATTTCCCTGATGACCCTAGCTCAGAGCAGCTTTTCAACCTCTCCCTTGGTGAGCTCGGCTCTCTCTGTGGACAACTTGCGGAGCCCTTGGCGAACCAGGCGCGCCTTTGGGTTCACCGATAGGGAGTGCTCGATGATGCTGCGGTCCACCCCCAGGATGTCCTCGTCGGACCAGACGAAGATATCCAGGTTGTCCTAGACCACTTCTTCTAGCATGGCCATGACTTCGGGTTCCAGTCCTCCGCCGAACTGGTTAGGGTACTCCCGCCCTTCCTTGATGATGACCTTGGTAATCACCTCTTGTAGCGCCCCGATTTATCAAATCGAGACATTATTGAATTTCCATAGAAAAACAATAATACAAGAGGTTCATCATGCGACAATCGTACATACGACAGTATTCATGGTACGCATACCATATTTATTACATCAAAGTCTTAGTAAAAACAGTAATAAAATAATTAAACAGCGGCATGACGAACATCTTCTTCAGGATTTTTCTTCTCGACTGGGTCGCTACTCCAGACCGTCCTCATAGTAAGCATCCTCTGTGGGGGCCAACGGGTATGAGTACAAAAAGTACTCAACAAGCCACCGCAAATGCAAGTAATAATGCAGGATAATAAACAAGGAAGGGTAATGGCTAACATTGCGGAAAAGTACAGTTTCAGTTATTGCATTTAGTGTAATCATATTTTTAGTCATGCGGAAAAGTAAACATGAAGATCAACAACATCAGCTAACTCGAGGAGTACGTTTTACCTCCTCGCACAACAGTCCTTACATGTCAATCCATCATGCACATACATATTCAAAGTAAACTAACTGGGGGATGTCACGCAACCCGCCCTTGACCGTGGGCTCGGCTTTTCGAAAAGATTTAAGACTCTGATAAGAGATGTACTACTGTACCCACAAGGCACGCACTCATCCCAAACGAGATGACCCATACCACAGGAACTCGTGCCAAAACCTCGGCATGAAATGTTCCAAGCGATAACCACCCGCTCTAGGTTTCGCCGGCGCGCCGGGCCGCATCTCGGCTAACGTCGCACCCCCTTTTGCGCCACATTGGTACAAGTCACCCGCAGGTGCAACTTGACCCATCTCCAAATGGTGGCCTCGGTTTGGAACAACCCATACCTAGTTAGGACTTACCCACTAGACTTGTGGTTAGTACGTAAGTGTATTGCAACGGATCCCTCAGACCGGTCCTTATAGTGCCCCGGGTGCTACCGACCAATGCCCTAGCTTGCACCCGGAACCCACCATGCATCCACTAACAACCACAACTCTAACAACTGACAGAATTCCATAGAGAAGAAACAATGGGGATCATATAGTAGAACCATGTGCTACGACTCATTTTTATCATATAGCGATCGTGTCGATACATTGGACACTAGCTAATAACATTTATCATATGGTGACAAGGAGTTTAGGCTTGAGAGCATGGCTTGGGTTGCACATCAAGGTCGGGGGATCCTAAATAAATATATTGTAAGGGTTCATTTGACTAATGCATATATAACCTATGTGTTTTAGCGATAGTTTAATCAAACTTGGGTTCAATATGCTCAAAAGATTGGTTTGGTGACTTGCCTTGTTCAGCAAAAGGAGAGGGAGGGACTTCGGGGAAGTACTCCGGCTCCTCGGCGACGTCGTAGTCTTTTTGATATAGTAAAGTAAAATAAAAAGAACACAACATTCAATCAAACAATATAACATTACATTATAAGCACATAAGTTAAAGTTGGTTTGATTATAAATAAAATAAATTCAATGGTTAAGGTTCTGTGGTTTATTTTATAAATAAATTTTAAAGGAATTAAAGAGTTGTCCTTTCT
Source organism: Zizania palustris (assembly GCA_019279435.1). Classification (NCBI taxonomy): domain Eukaryota; kingdom Viridiplantae; phylum Streptophyta; class Magnoliopsida; order Poales; family Poaceae; genus Zizania; species Zizania palustris. The sequence goes on from JAAALK010000284.1 coordinate 41,980,469, forward strand.
TTGAAAAGGGTGTTTAAATGTGATTATTGCCATATTAAATTCTCAAATAAGTGTGAAATGAAAAGTTCATGTTAATTTGATGGTTTTCAGTGAATGGACAGAATGGAAATAAATCTAAATTTTTTGAAGTTTAAACATTTGAATTTATATTTTAATCCTAAAGGCATTTGAATATTCATTTGAATAAACATGAAAAAGTCAAAGTAAACCTACTGTTTTTATTGCATAAACATGTAGAGAATAATATTATGAATTTTCTGAAATTGGAATGGCAATTTTTAGAGTTCAAATGCGCCAGATATGAATTTTACAAGTTTAAAAGTATTTCTGAAATTCATTTTCAATTTTTAAACCCCTCGGGTCCACGGTGAGCCAGGCCCACGGTGAACCCGCGCACTGTGCGCGTGCACCGGGTCGATCTGGACCGTCGGATCCAGATCCGACGCGCGAGGGTGAGGCGGGGAGTTAAAGTGACGTGGACGGCCAGGATTAATATGTTTGAACCGGTATGCGATGGACGCTCCAGATTAAACGCGGGTTTTAAATACCAACGAACGCACGAGATCGCACCGTACCGCTTCACTCAAATCCGACGGCCCAGATTAAACCGAATAGATGATTTAATCTCTAGCGTTGGATCTGGATCGCATGGCCGGGATTGAATCCGGCACGGCGCGTGTCGGGGGGGGCAAAGTACCCCTTCTTCCCCGACTCCGGCGACGCGACGGTGAGCGATTCCGGTGACGGCAAGGGCTATCTAGCCTAGCTAGGACTAAAAACATAAAGAGGGTACCGAGGGGAACAAGAGGGTACCCTTGCGGTGGTCCGGGGTCGACGGGGTGAGGCCGGCGACGAGCGGAGGCGGCGAAGGCTCTCGGTTCCTCGGCGGGGATGGCGATCCGGTGGGCTTCATCGACGATGGAGCGGTGGCCGGGGTCGGTGAGGTCCTGGCGGTCACGGTGGTGCGGTCGGCGTGGACGGAGGGGGACTCCGGCGACGGTGAGCGACGGCTGGAGCGAGGGCGACGGTGGTGCGCTAAAATGCGGAGTGCAATGGCTCTGTTGGTTCTCGCAGGTGTGTGAGCGTGCGGGTGAAATGCGGGTGGCCAGGGGGTCTAAATAGGACCATCGGCGGGGGCAGAGAGGGCGTAGTCTATGGTGGCCGGGAATAAAACGCGTTTAAGCACCAGCGAGCTCGGGTTGAGCTCGATTCACCGAACCTGGATGCGAATCGGTCGGGTTTAATGGGGGGAAACGGTCAGCACGACACGAGGGTTTGATTGCCGGGCTTAATCGAGGGGAGGGGGTCGGGGGCAAGGGATCCGAGGTGAGTAATGGCGTCGGCCGGCGGAGGGGGGATTTGGCGGTGGATCTCGCGGGGACGACAAATCCGACAGGTGGGGGCCACTGGCCAACGAGTGCGAGCGAGCGGGGTGGCGACTGACGGGTGGGGCCGGGCTCGAGCGCGAGGGGGAAACGGTTGGCGCCGATAGGTGGGGTCGGGTGTCGGGTGCGCGCGAGAGAGAGAGGGGGGTCACTGACGGGTTGGCTCCACTGGTCAGAAGGCGCGCGCGGGTGGGAGTGGGCTGGGCCGGTAGGGAGAGAGAGAAAGTAGGGAGGTGTCGCGCCCCCATTTAATAAATCAGGACTTTATTGAAATTCCATAGAAAATCAATAAAACAAGACGTTCATCACACGACCACGTACAAGACGAGCAATCATTCACGGTTCGTAGACCGCATTAATACAAAAGTGAATAAAGGTGAAGAGAAACTAATAAAATAAAGGTCCTAGATGAACGCCTCCTTCGAGTCACGCCTTGACTGGGTCGCTACTCCAGACCTGCATCCTCCTCGTAGTAGACGGGCTCTGATGTTGTAAGTCAACTGGAGTGAGTACGGGGGTACTCAGCAAGCCACCAAATGCAAATAATATGCAAGATAATAACAAGGGAGATAGTGGCTAGTTTTGCGGAAGCGAGTAATTTGTAAAGCATTTAATGTGAACAAGTTATTAGTACTGAAATGTAAACATGTGAATGCATCATCATCTTCTAACTCGAGGGGTATAGTCAGCCCCACCTCGCTCAACAGTCCTTACATGCCATGAATAACTCAACCATTCAAACAATTGTAAACTAACTGCGAGTAGTCACACAACCCGCCCTTGACCGTGGGCTCGGCTTTTCGAAAAGATTAAGTTTACTCTGATCAGAGATGTACCACTATACCCACAAGGCACGCACTCATCACCTACACCAAAGTGTAACGAGATGACCCATTCCACGGGAACTCGTGCCAAAACCTTCCATATAGTCCTCCCCGACTCAATGGCACCCTCTTATGGGTTTCATATGGTGTCCCGACGCATCGGAGCCCCACCATACCCCCCCCCTTGAGCCTCATCGGTACAAGTCGCCCGCAGGCTAGCCCCTTGCCCCCTCCTCTATGGTGCATCGAGTCGGAGTATTCCATACTTCCAGTTAGGACTTACCCATTAGACTTGTGGTTGGTACGGAAGTGCTTTGCAACAGATCCCGCAGACCGGTCCTTATAGTGCCCCGGGTGCGACAAACCAAGGCCCGAGCTTGCACCCGGAACCCACCATACTTATAACTTAGCCAACTCCAACAGAGTCCAGAGACGAGAATAACGGAGAAATTCATATACAGAATCCAGCTATCTACGACTCATTCTTTTTATCCTATAGCAGTCGTGCCGGTACATTGGGCACTAGCTAATAATCTTTATAGTAGAGTGACAAGGAGTTAAGGCTCAATAAGCATGGCTTGGGTTTGCACACAAGGACGGGGATCTAATAAATATAAGTGTAAGGCTTGTTTATTGGACTAATGCAATATTAACCTATGAGTTATAGCGATAATTTATTAAAACATGGGCTCAATAATGATCAACTGTTTCCACAGAGGTGGTCGATGACTTGCCTTGATCAGCAAATGGTGATGGAGGAACCTCGGGGTAGAACTCCTGCTCCTCGATGAACTTGTAGTCTTCTCGATACGGAAAAATAAACATGTACATTCAATAAACAGACAAAAATTCACCAAATACTAAGCATACACATTTGTGGGTTTTATTATGTGGAATAAGGTTTTAATATTCTGATGTTTGGTGAATAAACAGTAAACTTAATTTCTTATGGCTTTCTAATCTATTTTTCTGAATTAATAATTTATCCCTAAGGGGTTTTATTCTTTTATTTGTTAAAAATATTTTGGGTAACAGTAACATACTGTTTTTATGGCATTAATGTGTAGAGAATATTATTCTGGATTTAACAAAATTTGAATGGTGAAATTGGAGTTAAAATGAGCAAGATATGAATTTTTGAAGTTTAAACTATTTTCTGAATTTTATTTAAAACCAGAAAATGGGCTCTGGTCCACGGTGAGCCAGGCCCACGGTAGACTGCGCCACTGTGCGCGTGGACCGGATCAACCAGATCCGTTGGATCCAGATCCGGCGGCCAGGCGCGAGGCGGGATCCTTTAAGTGAAAACGGACGGCGAGGATTAGATCGGGCGAAATGGTATGACGTGGACGCACCAGATTACTCCGGGAGTTTAAGTTATGATCAACGGCCGAGATGGCACCGTACCCCTTCGATCATATCTGAGGGCCTGGATTAAATCCGAAGGGATTTAATCGTAGCCCTTCGATCACGATCGGACGGCCATGATGCCTTCCGGCACGGCACGGGCGTAAGGGGTACGTACCCCCCTTTGTCTCCGGCGACGGCGGGCTCGGGTGCGGCTACGACGGCGGCGACGAGGGCCTAGGGGGTCTAGCTAGGGCCAAAATGGAATGCGGAGGTGAAGGGGGTCCTGACAGTACCTTCGGTGGTGATGATGGGGGCCTGGAGGTGACCGACGGCGAGCGTAGACGACGGAGAGGGTTCGGGTGCTTGACGGCGACGAGGATCCGGCGGTGTCCGCGGCCAATCGAGTGGATGCCGGTGAAGGGAGGGCGATGACGGATCCGACGGTGGTGATGGCTAGGGCTAAGAGGGCCGGGGTCGACGGCGAGGGCTCGCCGGAGGCGAAGCAGAGCCGAAGGTCGAAAAAGAGGCGGCGGCGCTCTGTTTTCGCACGAGGAGGGCTAGGAGTGTGTGGGCTGAGGGCGGTGGTCGTGGAGGGTTTTTATAGGGGGTCGCCGGCGTCCACAAGGCAAGGAACCGAAGGGTTTCCCGAGAGCTCCGGTGATCTCTTTCCAAGCTTCGGGTGGCTTTCCAAAGGCGTGAAAACGCGTCGTCATGGATGGAAGGGAGGCGGTGGCATGCAGGGAAGGTGATCCGGGGGTGATCACGGGCGGCCGGCGGCGAGCAACAGAAGGGGATCTCGCTGGATAAGGTAGGGGGATCCCCTTTCCAACGAAGAAGACGAAGCTGACAGGTGGCCCCCACCTGTCAGCGCGCGAAACAGAAAAGGAAGGACCGACAGGCGGGTCCGGGCGGTCAGTGGGCGAAAGCGGCGCGGTAGAGGCTGACTGGTGGGACCAAAGCGAGCGCGGGCGGGAGAGAGAGGAGGGGAGCGGCGCCTATAGGAGGGACCCACGGGTCAGTGACTCATGGCTTGGACTAGGCTAGGCTCGGGCGAATTCGGGGTTGAGGCCCATTAAGTATTTTTAATTCTTTTCTGATTTAAAATAAATCTAGTAATTCTTTTATTTGTTTAAGGGTTGAATCACTGTTGATAAAAATTTGTAAAAATTCCTAAAATTATATCTTGGGCTCTAGTTTATCTCATAAAATTTTCAGGTCCATATTTTGGGTATTTCTCCCTGTTTGGCTTTATTTGGGTGTTTTCATGATTTTCCTTTAATAAATAAATCCAGAAATGATTTAAATAATATTTTTCTTTTCTTTTATTTGTTTTTATTTCTTGGGGTGTTACAATCCTATCCCCCTTACAGAGAATCTCGTCATTGAGATTCGGATCAATCCTCGAATAGCTCAGGATGCTGTGCCTTGAGTTCAACTTCTTTTTCCCATGTAGCTTCCTCTACCGGATGATTGCTCCACTGCACTTTGCAGAAGCGGATGACTCGACTCCTGGTGGTCCTTTCTTTGACTTCCAATATCTTGACCGGCTTTTCCACATAGGTCAGATCCTCTTGAACATCTAACTGCTGTAGGTCCACTTGATCCGTCGGAACGCGCAGACACTTCTTGAGTTGGGATACGTGAAATACGTCATGTACTCCTGCCAATGAGGGCGGTAATTCCAACTGATATGCAACTTCGCCTTGGCGTCGAACAATGGGAAATGGTCCAACATATCGAGGGGCCAATTTTGCTCTCATGTTAAACCGTTGAGTACCACGGAGAGGCGTAACTCGAAGGTAAACATGATCTCCTTCTTCGAAGGCTAGGTCTCGGCGACGATTGTCTGCGTAGCTCTTCTGTCGTGATTGGGCCGTCTTGAGTTGGTCTCTGATGATCCGTACCTTCTCTTCAGCTTCACGAAGAATATATGTTCCGAATACTTGGGATTCACCACATTGGTCCCAAAGTAGAGGCGTTCTGCACTTACGTCCATATAGGGCTTCAAAAGAAGACATCTGAAGGCTGGCTTGATAGCTGTTGTTGTACGAAAACTCAGCGTACGGCAAGCTCTTGTCCCAAGTGGCTCCAAAATCCAAGACACATGCCCGGAGCATATCCTCCAATATCTGATTCACCCTCTCTGTTTGTCCATCTGTCTGAGGGTGGTAGGCGGTACTGAAATTCAATCTCGTGCCCATCTCTTCTTGACGGTTCTTCCAGAAACTGAGAGGTAAACTGACTTCCTCTGTCGGACACTATCTTCTTGGGCACTCCATGAAGACATACGATCCGGGCCATGTAAAGTTCTGCAAGTTTAGGGCCACTAAAGGTCGTCTTGACGGCTATGAAATGTGCTACTTTCGTAAGCCGATCGATGATCACCCAAATAGAATCATACCCAAGTTGGGTCTTTGGTAATCCGGTGATGAAATCCATACCGATCTCTTCCCACTTCCATTTCAGGCACCTTAAGTGGCTGTAACAATTCTGCAGGGTCTCTGATGTTCAGCTTTTACTCTTCTGCAGGTGTCACATTCGGCGACGAACTGTGCAATCTCTCTTTTCATGCTGACCCACCAATAACGTTCCTTCAGGTCCTGGTACATCTTGGTACTGCCGGGATGAATGGAGTACAACGTCTCGTGGGCTTCTCTCAGGATAAGGGTCTTTATCTCTGGCCTATCCGGTACACATATTCGGGTTCCAAACCATATGGTGCCATTCTCGTCCTCTGAAAATCCTGGGGATTTTCCTTGTCTCATGTTCTTCCTAATGGCAGCTATATCCGGGTCTTCCTAATTGAGCTTCGCGGATTTGCTCGAACAAGACAGGTTGAGTCTCCAAGGTGGCTAGATATGCTCTTGTGGTTAACCCAAGATTCAACTTTTCCATTTCTCTACATAACAGGGGTGCGTGTTCTTGAATCATCATGGCTGTGCAATATCCCTTGCGACTTAATGCATCTGCTACCACATTTGCTTTTCCTGGGGTGGTAGTGAATACCTAAGTCATAGTCCTTTATTAGTTCCAACCATCGTCTTTGCCTCAGATTGAGGTCTGGTTGTGTGAAGATGTATTTCAAGCTCTTGTGATCCGTAAAGATCTCACAACGATTTCCAACCAAATAGTGCCTCCAAATCTTAAGGGCGTGTACCACAGCGGCTAATTCCAAATCATGGGTCGGGTAGTTTAACTCATGAGGTCTCAACTGACGGGAGGCATAAGAGATAACTTTTCCATCTTGCATAAGAACACATCCCAATCCTTGGCGAGATGCGTCGCAATAGACATGGAAGTCTTTACGGATATCGGGTAGGGTTAGTATGGGTGCAGATACCAAACGGGTCTTGAGAGTGCGGAAACTTTCCTCGCATTCGGGAGTCCATTCAAACTTCTCTCCTTTCTGCAACAACTTGGTCATAGGCTTGGCTATCTTGGAAAAATTCTCAATAAATCTCCGATAATATCCGGCCAAACCCAGAAAACATTCGTATCTCAAATACGTTCGTGGGTGGCAACCAATCCGTAACTGCTTCTACGGTGGCAGGATCTACTGCAATGCCTTGTGCAGAGATAATGTGTCCAAGGAACTTTACTTCCGCCGTCCAAAATTTACACTTGCTGTACTTGGCATATAACTGATGTTCCCTTAACTTGCCTAAGGTTAACCGAAGGTGAGCCTCGTGCTCTTTCTGGTCCTTGGAATAAATGAGGATGTCGTGTATGAAGACTACGATGAATTTATCCAAATATTCCATGAACACCTTATTCATCATGTTCATGAAGAATGCAGGGGCAGTTGGTCAATCCAAAGGACATAATCGTACACTCGTACAATCCATAACGGGTGGTAAAGGCCGTCTTGGGTATATCTTCTTCTCGAATCCTTAACTGATGATAACCAGAACGCAAGTCGATCTTCGAGAATACTGTAGATCCATTTAGCTGGTCGAAGAGATCGTCGATCCGAGGCAACGGGAACTTATTCTTGATGGTTACTTCATTCAAAGCGCGATAATCCACACACATACGCTTTGCCTTGTCTTCTTTCTTCTCGACGAAGATGACGGGGGCACCCCATGGCGATGTGCTAGGTATGATGTAACATTTCCTTTCGAGATCCTCCAATTGCTGCTTCATCTCAGCTAACTCATTAGCGGCCATCCGGTATGGTCGCTTATAAATAGGGGTGGTTCCGGGCACCAAGTCGATCCTGAACTCGATATCCCTCTTGGGTGGCATCCCTGGTAGATCTTCTGGGAATACGTCTGGGTATTCACTGACTACTGGTATCTCCTCCAAGGTAATCTGATGTAGTCATGTCCTTCCGGCCTTCATGCTTGGCATCTGGAATGTGACGATAGTCCCTTCTTCATTAGTCATAGTCACTTTTCTCTGGGCACATTCTATTACTCCTTGATGTTTATTTAGCCTAATCCATCCCTAGAATGAGATCCAAACCTTGACATTCTATTAGAATGGGGTCGGCCCAAAATATCGTGCCTTGGATATCTACCCATACCCTTGGACTAAAAGAATAGGCGAGGGTTTGCTTGCCCGGGGTAGCTATTAACACTGGTCTGGGTAGTTCACTTATGTCCAGGGAATTTCTTTCCACAAAAGTAGTCGATATAAAGGAGTGGGTAGCTCCGTTGTCAAATAATACCACTGCAAGCGATGAATGAACCATAAACTTACCCATGACAATTTCCGGGGCGGACTGGGCTTCTTCGGCGGTGACGTGGTTGACCTTGGCGTGGACAGCGGGGTTTGATGCGACGCCTTGAGTACGCTTGGGGTGAGGGCACTAATGGGAGTAGTGCCCCTCCTGGCGGCAGTTGAAGCATACCACAGGCTTACCGTGCCTGTCTCTCAGAATCTCCGGCTTCTTGGCCGGGGCGGCTGGGGCGGCTGGTGTGGCGGGAGTGGGGCGAGGTTGTCCGACTCCGGCGTTGGCGACAGGTGGTGCCGGACGATACACTGGGCGGGGGTGGTACTGCGGTGCTAGTGGAGGAGGGGTGAATCGGGGCCTCTGTGCCATGCCTTGGTTCTGCCTGAAGGCAATCATCCTCTTCTTCTTCAGGTCCACCCTATTCTGTTGGGTCTCCTGCATAATAGCTTTGTTCACCAACTTTTGAAAGTTGGCGAAATCTCCAGAGATGAGTTGTAGGGACAACTCATCCTTCAGTCCCCGGAGGAACATGGCCTGTCTGGCTGCATCCGTACGAACCTCCTCAGGTGCGTATCGGGCCAGGCGGTTGAACTCGTGCAGATACTCGGTCACGGACCTGCTCCCCTGCTGCAGGTCTCTGAACTCTTGTTGTTTCTGCGCGATAATGCCGTCGGGGATGTGAGCGGTACGGAAAGCGGCCGAGAACTCCGCCCAAGTGTGGGCGTGTCCCTCTGGCAGGGTCTCGCGAAGATTGTCCCACCACTCTGCGGCGGGACCATGGAGTTGGTGGGTGGCGAAGGCCACCTTCTCCTGCTCAGTGCAGGTCAGCAGATCGAGCTTCTTCTCAATGGTCCTCAACCAATCCCCAGCCTCCATTGGGTTGGTGGTGCTTGAGAAGGTCGGTGGGCGAACTCGGAGGAACTCCAAGAGCTACGAGGCGGGAGCGGGAGCTGGTGCAGCGAGACGATGCAGCTCGGGCTGTTGGTGGAGGCGGAAGAACTGAGCCTGCTGCTCCTACATCTGCTGTTGCTGTTGTTGCATCTGGTTCAACAGAGCAGTGACTAGCTGGTTTTGGGTGGCCATCATTTCGGCCACTATAGGGTGATTAGCGATTGGGGCTTGCCTTTGTCCAGTGGCTCCCCATTGTGGCAAGTTTGCCACTCTCTCCTCCATTCTGGGGAGCGTCGGAACCCTGAGTGTTGGTCATCCTGGAGTTTTCAAAGTAGACAACATTTATTTTAGAGAACTCTTTATGTTTTATTTCAAAAGGTACCGTTCTTGCGGTCACATTTATTTATTTCTTCATTCATGCCTTATGTTTTGACATGAATGGTAATACAAGCAAGCAAAAATGAAAAACAACCAATCGTAAACTACGTCTAGGGTAGCTCGGGGGATGGCTCGATCTCGGGCTCGTGGGAGCTGGTCGGGGTCGAGGAGCTGGATGGTCCGACGGGTGGTGCGCTGCGGGAGATCCTCTTGGGCCTCACGGTAGGGATCCGAAGGGGTTTCTTTTTGCGAGGTGGAAGAGGCGCGATCTCCTCAATGTCCTTCTTTAATTCCTCGATCTGGTAGCGGAGCTGTGGGTTGGTGGTGACACGCTGCCGAAGGAGCTCATTCTGACGCCGTAACTCTTCTGCTCGGCAGCCAAACGATGTCCCTGCTGGATGCGGCGACGAAGATCTCCGTTCTCGCGGTTCAGATCCTCAGAAGATTGTCGGTAAAAGCTGATGGTGTCGCGCTGTCCATTAGCGTCCTGCAGTGCCTCGTAATGGAGATCATCCATGGCCTCCAACAAGCGCATGGTATGACCAATAGCAGAATGACGCTGGGAGAGTGTGCTGACGAAGACGCTGTGGGGACTCCCTGGAGTGCGAAGAGGCACGAAGCGGAAGTCCGTGTCGTAGAGCTCACTGTCATAGATCATCCGGAGCTCTGTGAGTGCCTGGAGGGCGGTGCGCTGACTGGCAACCAAGAAGGTAGGTCCTCCTCCGCGATAAGTGTGAGCTGTCTGAGGGGAGGGCTGGACGACGACGGTGACCTCGCAGAAGCTTTCTTCCTCGTCGGGGAAGACTCCATGGTACATCGGCTCATGCTCAAATCCGAGGAAACCGACGAGCATGCGCAGCTCGCGGATGAATCCGGCCTCATCACGAAGAGTCCCGCTCATGGTATGGACCGGCATCTACAAAAGAGAGAAAATTTTTGTGAAAATCTCGGAAGATGAGAGGATAAGTAGTGTTTGTAAGAAAATATAGTAAGTATAAGTCCTAAGGTCAGGTCTGTTTGGCTTCCTACAGTCAAGTCGGCTCTGATACCATATTGTCGCGCCCCGATTTAATAAATCAGGACTTTATTGAAATTCCATAGAAAATCAATAAAACAAGACATTCATCACACGACCACGTACAAGACGAGCAATCATTCACGGTTCGTAGACCGCATTAATACAAAAGTGAATAAAGGTGAAGAGAAACTAATAAAATAAAGGTCCTAGATGAACGCCTCCTTCCAGTCACGCCTTGACTGGGTCGCTACTCCAGACCTGCATCCTCCTCGTAGTAGACGGGCTCTGATGTTGTAAGTCAACGGAGTGAGTACGGGGGTACTCAGCAAGCCACCGAATGCAAATAATATGCAAGATAATAACAAGGGAGATAGTGGCTAGTTTTGCGGAAGCGAGTAATTTGTAAAGCATTTAATGTGAACAAGTTATTAGTACTGAAATGTAAACATGTGAATGCATCATCATCTTCTAACTCGAGGGGTACAGTCAGCCCCACCTCGCTCAATAGTCCTTACATGCCATGAATAACTCAACCATTCAAACAATTGTAAACTAACTACGAGTAGTCACACAACCCACCCTTGACCGTGGGCTCGGCTTTTCGAAAAGATTAAGTTTACTCTGATCAGAGATGTACCACTGTACCCACAAGGCACGCACTCATCACCTACACCAAAGTGTAACGAGATGACCCATTCCACGGGAACTCGTGCCAAAACCTTCCATATAGTCCTCCCCGACTCAACGGCACCCTCTTATGGGTTTCATATGGTGTCCCGACGCATCGGAGCCCCACCATACCCCCCCCCTTGAGCCTCATCGGTACAAGTCACCCGCAGGCTAGCCCCTTGCCCCCTCCTCTATGGTGCATCGAGTCGGAGTATTCCATACTTCCAGTTAGGACTTACCCATTAGACTTGTGGTTGGTACGGAAGTGCTTTGCAACAGATCCCGCAGACCGGTCCTTATAGTGCCCCGGGTGCGACAAACCAAGGCCCGAGCTTGCACCCGGAACCCACCATACTTATAACTTAGCCAACTCCAATAGAGTCCAGAGACGAGAATAACGGAGAAATTCATATACATAATCCAGCTATCTACGACTCATTCTTTTTATCCTATAGCACTCATGCCGGTACATACTGTTTTTATGGCATTAATGTGTAGAGAATATTATTCTGGATTTAACAAAATTTGAATGGTGAAATTTGGAGTTAAAATGAGCAAGATATGAATTTTTGAAGTTTAAACTATTTTCTGAATTTTATTTAAAACCAGAAAATGGGCTCTGGTCCACGGTGAGCCAGGCCCACGGTGGACTGCGCCACTGTGCGCGTGGACCGGATCAACCAGATCCGTTGGTTCCAGATCCGGCGGCCAGGCGCGAGGCGGGATCCTTTAAGTGAAAACGGACGGCCAGGATTAGATCGGGCGAAACGGTATGACGTGGACGCACCAGATTACGCCGGGGGTTTAAGTTATGATCAACGGCCGAGATGGCACCGTACCCCTTCGATCAGATCTGAGGGCCTGGATTAAATCCCGAAGGGATTTAATCGTAGCCCTTCGATCACGATCGGACGGCCATGATTCCTTCCGGCACAGCACGGGCGTAAGGGGTACGTACCCCCCTTCGTCTCCGGCGACGGCGGGCTCGGGTGCGGCTACGACGGCGGCGACGAGGGCCTAGGGGGTCTAGCTAGGGCCAAAATGGAATGCGGAGGTGAAGGGGGTCCTGACAGTACCTTCGGTGGCGATGATGGGGGGCTGGAGGTGACCGGCGGCGAGCGTAGACGACGGAGAGGGTTCGGGTGCTTGACGGCGATGAGGATCCGGCGGTGTCCGCGGCCAATCGAGTGGATGCCGGTGAAGGGAGGGCGATGACGGATCCAACGGTGGTGATGGCTAGGGCTAAGAGGGCCGGGGTCGACGGCGAGGGCTTGCCGGAGGCGAAGCAGAGCCGAAGATCGAAAAAGAGGCGGCGGCGCTCTGTTTTCGCACGAGGAGGGCTGGGAGTGTGTGGGCTGAGGGCGGTGGTCGTGGAGGGTTTTTATAGGGGGTCGCCGGCGTCCACAAGGCAAGGAACCGAAGGGTTTCCCGAGAGCTCCGGTGATCTCTTTCCAAGCTTCGGGTGGCTTTCCAAAGACGTGAAAACGCATCGTCATGGATGGAAGGGAGGCGGTGGCATGCCGGGAAGGTGATCTGGGGGTGATCACAGGCGGCCGGCGGCGAGCAACAGAAGGGGATCTCGCTGGATAAGGAAGGGGGATCCGCTTCCAACGAAGAAGACGAAGCTGACAGGTGGCCCCCACCTGTCAGCGGGCGAAACAGAAAAGGAAGGACCGACAGGCGGGTCCGGGCGGTCAGTGGGCGAAAGCGGCGCGGCAGAGGCTGACTGGTGGGACCGAAGCGAGCGCGGGCGGGAGAGAGAGGAGGGGAGCGGCGCCGACAGGAGGGACCCACGGGTCAGTGACCCATGGCTTGGACTGGGCTGGGCTCGGGCGAATTCGGGGTTGAGGCCCATTAAGTATTTTTAATTCTTTTCTGATTTAAAATAAATCCAGTAATTCTTTTATTTGTTTAAGGGTTGAATCACTGTTGATAAAAATTTGTAAAAATTCCTAAAATTATATCTTGGGCTCTAGTTTATCTCATAAAATTTTCAGGTCTATATTTTCGGTATTTCTCCCTGTTTGGCTTTATTTGGGTGTTTTCATGATTTTCCTTTAATAAATAAATCCAGAAATGATTTAAATAATATTTTTCTTTTATTTTATTTGTTTTTATTTCTTGGGGTGTTACAGGAGGGGAGCCCATTACTGTTCTAAAGCATTTCTGAATAAAAATAATTCTAGAAAATAGATTAAAATATTAGGGCTACTTCCAAGGTTGGTAAAAATTTATAAAAACTCTCAAAAATATATCTTGGTCTTAGGATCATATACAAAAAGTTTCACCTCCTAATTTGGCCATCTACTCTATGCTGTAGTTCAATTGGTATAAAAGGGTATTTAATAGTATTTTCAGAAATATATATTCCAGGAAATTGAATTTAATAATATTTTTATTGTATTGAAATTTTGGGGTGTTACACCTCTCCTTCGGGGTGAGTTTTTGCGGCCAGTCCCCTCGGGGACTCGGAGGGAGGCTGGGGGTCTTGGTCGTCCGGACTCTCTCGGACGTTGTTGACTTGTCGAGGTTCTAGCGGGGCGGAATGGCCGTATTCCACTCTTTAGGGCACGGCTTGGTGGCCAAGGATGGAGAGGACTCTTCCCGGAGTTGGCATCTTCATGCAGAGGTAATTGTGATACACGACGGCTCCGAACCGGTTCAGCATGCCCCTCCCGAAGATGGTGTTGTAGGCGTAGAGGGCATGGACTACGTCGAAGATGACTTCCTCAGTTAGCGTGAGGGGACCCTCTCCGAAGGTCACTTTGATGCCTATTTGGCCGAGGGTGTCGAGCGGTGGGCCCGCAAAACCTTGGAGAGGCTTGGTAGCTAGGAGCAGGTGCTTCCTGGAGATGTAGAGCTAGTCGAAGGCCTGTAAAAAATTATATCAGCAGAGCTTCCCCCGTCAATAAGAACCCGATGGACCTCGACGCTGGCGATATCGGCGGTGACGACGAGGGGGTTGACGTGTGGAAACTTGATGCCAGTCGCGTTGCTAACGGTGATGGAGATGGGCACATGTGACCATTCGGGCATCGTGATCGATACTGTGGTCCCGATGTGTCCTACTTCTCGAACATACTGTCACTGATGTCTCTTCGACATACCACCCATGGCTCCCCCTCCGAAGATGGGTGGTACTATGCGCTTCCCCCGATCCGAACCTTCCCCAACTTTCGAGGTCGAGAACTTGTCCTTATTGGGGAAGTGCCTCGGAGCTCTGTGCTCCTCAATCAGTCCAACCACTTGGATGGGCTCGGCACAGGCGGTGGGTGGCGCTCTGTCAGAAGACCCTCGCCTGGAGCTCAGCTCAATGTAGTCATTTCAGAGGGTGAGTATGGTTCTGCATGAATCGGTGTCGTGACTCCGACTTTCTCCATGAACGATGTAGTGGAAGACTGCGTTCCTGGCTGGGGTCTTTGCTGGTGGCTTCAAACGGGAGGAGCGCCCCCCGCCTTGGCTGTGCTAGAACTTCGAGGACTTGGAGGCCGAGGCGACGATGTTGAGCATCTCACCGGAGTGGGTCTCTAGATCCTACGAGCGAATGAAGTCTGTCTGGAGGGCCGTAGTAGGGCGGTCGCCGGACGGACGGAGGCCTATGAGCCCCTCCTGAGCAGGGGCCTGTATGCCCGCGGATGGGTTCGTGGAGTTGGAGAGATCTCTGGCCCTCGACATTTTATCTAGATCCTGACTTGAGGCAGCCTCGGTCGCTGTAGGGGGGTTGGCTTGGATGGGCTCCTACCGTGAAGTCCGAGTGGACCTTCGAAGGGGAGACATACTAGCGCCCTTCTTGGAAGACATGTTTTTTCTTTGTGGATGTAAGGTGGAGGGGACGCTATCTTTTCGAACTAGGCTCCCCACGAACGGCCCCAACTGTTGGCGTAAAATATTACGTCAACAGGTTTGAGGAAACTAGTTTGAGATGGAGAGATTTGCCATAAAGCTGTATTCTTGGATCTTGAGCAAGATGATCCTTGTACAATACGGGTGAAAGGTATTTATAATGACAAAGCCCTCAGCTAGGCCCATACCTTCCTACCCCCAGTCTCACATACGTCATTATAGACCGCATATTCCTAATCGGTGGGGGTACAATGGTACAAACCCTATTTGAGAAACCAAGTTGAAATGTGCCTTGGTTTCAAGTCTGTGATGTGTGATTGACAAGTTGCCTTCTAGGTGAAGGGGTCCCTCTGAAGGGGTTCAGAGGTGTTTTCCGAAGGGTGCGGATTTAGCTCGTTGCAGCTGTGTAGCGGAGTGTGTCTGTCGGAGGGGTCCGGCAGAGGCACGATGACTTGGTGGTACCGAAGGGCTCAGTACTTTGGGAGGTACATCAGGAGTGTGTATCGATGGTTGTTTACCAGAGAGGTCTCCGAGGTACTAGAAACACTTGTCTGTTTGTCGGTGGTGCGTAGGTGGCTTTGGAGGCGACAGATGGTTCATAGAGAGTGAACCTGGGTCAAGCGGGAGGCTCAATGTCAGGCGAGCGGGGAGCTCGGTCATGAAGGTTGCGTGGGGTCGAGGTCGGTCCTCGGGTCAAGGTCGGTCCTCGGGTCAAGGTGCACCAGGTGAAGGAAGAGAGTGCGGAGGGTGGCTCCGGCTGAAGGTACCCTGAGGCAAAGTCCTAGGAGGCGACGCACTTCGAAGGGTGCTCTAGAAGGAGTAACTTCAGAGTATGGTGGACGAAATCCTCAGAATTGAGGCAAGACACTCGAAGTGTGCTCCGGATGGAGGCACTCGAAGGGACACCTGATGACGTTCTCAGAAGTCAAGGTGCATCGAAGGCATGGTCCGGGTAAGGGTCTTTGTAGAGTGTGCTTCGGGCTGAGACACTATGAAGGGGTGCTTATGGATATGCTTCATGCGGAGGCCTTGGATGGAGGGACTTCGAAAGGTGGTGAAGGTACTCCAAAGGTGGGGATTTGGAGTATGGCTGACTTGAGGCACTTCGGCCATGCATGATTTCGGTACACAGACTGACAGAGTTCAAGCCTAGAGGAGTTGTGAAGCCATGGTGATCCACTCTAGGAGATGATGGTGCGAAGGCTCAAGAGCTTTGACGGCTTCGGCTCAAAACCGTCGCTGTATCGAAGGCTGACTTCGGTGAAGTGAAGGCCATTGGCTCAAACCTTCTCGCCGAAGCTACTGCATACCGCACGTGCGAAGGGGGCTTCAGAAGATTCCAAATGTGCAAAGACTGATCGTGTCTTCTCTGCAAAAGTTGATGTTGTCTCCTCTGCGAAGCTGACAAAATAAGCCTCCAAATAAAGTAGACTACCATCTGTACCTTCTCATCTAGCTGACACAAAAACAGTGTAAACCCTAGGAGTAAATTAGTCTATTCGTAGGGATGAATAGTGCCTATAAATAGTGAAGGCTGGCTAGGTCTAAGCAACACTTTGAGCAGCCATTTTTAGAACTCTAGAGCTAGCCGCCACACATGTACTCAGTCATGTGAGTCTTTTTGTGTTCCCTGTTCATGCAATGAAATTTACATTTTGTTCTTCATCTGTTGCTTGAACTTGTATCTTGGTTTTACACAACATGTGTTGATTTCTCTGAGTTACACTTCATTCTGTTCTGTTCTGATTTCTCTGTTTCTTTTCTAGAGAAGGGTTTTAGTGATCTGTGCGTGCGAAGTGTGTGCTTTTCAGTGTGAGTTCGCTCTGTGTAAACTGAGGCAACCCCTCTCTATTTACTAGTGAAGCACTGAGTAGAGTTGTGCTCGAGCCCTGTTTTCTTTCCTCAGCGCAGTCTGTTCTGTCCATTGTCTCCCCTTCGAAATACAAAGCCTAGTACTAGTTGCTAGTGCTGAGTACCTGTTTGAAGCCCACGGAGGGAAACTTACTCATGTGAAGTGTGAAGTGCGAAGCCTGCTCGAAGGCACCTATTGTGCGGAGCCTGCACTATCCTAGCAGAAGTGTTTTGGGGTTTGTTGGTGAGAGCAAAGTCTTCTTGACTTCAAACTTTTACTCTTTGAGAATACTGATTCCAGAGCTATAGAATACCTCCGAACCAGACCTCCGAAGGGTGTGTTCGAGGCCTGTTCCGCAGGAGACTGTTTTGAAAACAGAAGGCTATTTTTAGTTTGAAATTTTAAAAGCTCTCATTCACCCCCCTCTGGTCGCCCTTTTTGGTCCAACAATTGGTATCATAGCGGGTTAAGATCACTAGTTGACCTTAACCGGTTTTATGATCTTTCAGCGACATGAACAGAGTTAGTAAAATACCTCTGTTCGATTGGACTGATTTTGCATAATAGAAGGTGTGCATGGAGGCTTACTTGCTAAGCCAAGGAAATGCAATTTGGGAGATTGTGGACTCACAATACTCCATCCCTGAAACCCGCACCACTCAGATAGAAAAAGATTAGTATAATTCTAACTCCAAATCTAGAAACATAATGTTCATTGGGTTGAGTCGGAGTGAGTTTGATAGGGTCCAGCACCTAAGGACAGCTAGGGAGATTTGGACTACACTCACTATTTTTCATGAGGGCTCTACACAGATTAAGGTTAGGCACCAAAGCACATACAATCAATAGTATCAGCTATTTGTGCAAGCGCCTGGTGAATGTATAGATGCCATGTTTTCTCTCTTTGACGCTATAGTGAGTAACTTGTGGTCCAATGGGACGCTTGCTTACAATGACCTTGATAGGACTATCAAGCTTCTCTATGCTCTTGATCGTAGCATATGGGAAGTGAAGATATCCAGCATTGAGGAGTTTAAAGGTTATGACACATTGACCTGTGATGAGCTCTTCAGCAAGTTGAAGTCCACAAAGATTGCCAAGGCATCTCTTGCAGTGCACAGAAACTCTTTGCCACAACCATTGGCACTAGTTTCTGGCTCTATCCGTGGCACCACTACAGAACCAAGCATATTTGGCACTTGTGTTCTTCCTGGTGATTTTTCTTTGTCCTCCCTGGTCTCCATCACTAAGGAGCAGGTGGATACTCTAGATGATGAAGAGCTTTCTCTCATTGCCAGAAGGTTCACCCGTTTTCACAATGAGAGACGAGATTAGAGGAGAAGTGGCTTTAGTGGTTGTTTTGAGTTTGGTGACACTTCGGACATCAAGGCCAATTGTCCTAAGCTTAAGAGGAGAGATGAGAGTGAACGCTCCAAACACCACAAGAAGGAGAGGAATCCCTTTGTGAAGGGTAAGCGTGACAAGGTGGCTAAGAGGGTAGCCAAGGCCGCTTCTAGAGCATTTTTTGCTGCACTCAGTGACATCGACACTTCCTCAACTGAGGAGTCAAGCTCTCATGAGGAGGAAGAGTCCCCAAGAAAGGAGGAGAAGAAGGCAAGGGATTTCATCGGCCTTTGCTTCATGGACGACAACACTCAGAGCGGCGATGAGCTTGACTCATCTGAGGTACCACTATCCTATGACCAACTTTCCATTAAAGTTGATGAACTGAATGAAGTAGTTCATGGTCAGGATAGACTGCTTGTGCAAGCCGCTAGAGATAGAAAAGACCTTAGACTTAGGCTATAATATATTTCTACTGATTATGCCATGCTTAAGTCTAAAATTGATGATGCTGAATGTTAATCTTGCACTGTTGTCAGGGGTAAGCTTGCTCAATTGCACTCTGTGCATGCTCAAACTGTTGATGAGCTTGAGACTAAACAGAAGCAACTTTTGGTGGTGGAGTCTAGACCTATTTATTCTGATGCTTGTTCAAATTGTCCATTATTGATTGATAGCATTAATTTAAGAGACAATCATGTTAAGGAATTAGAGGCTAGATTGCAGAGTGTTGAGTGTTCTAAGGATGTACAGCCTGCTTGTCCCACCTGCATCACCCTTAAGGACCAACTCAGTTTTGCTAGAGGGCAAGCTGAAAACCTTATAACTGAAATTGAATACCTTCTTTCTATGGTTAACAAATGCACTGAGGGAAAGGGTAGGATGGATTTGCTCTTGGCCAAGACCAAGATGTGTGCTGACAAGGCAGGGTTAGCTCTAGGATTGGGTTTTGAAAGAACTCCACCAGACAATGATAACAAAACTATTTTTACCTCACCCACTACCTTAGAGAAAGAAAGAGCCCAGTTATACACTCCACAGAAAGCCAAGAAACCTACCCAACCTCACAAGAAAAATCCACCTCCTCCACTCAAGAAAAACCTTTAGCAAAAACCCAAGGAGCCTGTGAGGATTACTCCTATGACCCATGAGAGTGCCCCTAGGAGAGTGTTTCATTGCTCTTACTGTCAGTGGGCGGGTCATTTGGTTGGGTTTTGCTATCGTCGCATCAAGGATGAGCGATGTTCTCAGGCATTGAGATTCCAGGATATGCATTACCCACCTCTAGGTATGCATGAGTCTAAGTTTTACTCACGTCCTATTTACGAGGCTCCTCGATTTTCTCAGAGAGGTTTAACCCTCGTGGTGTTCACCATGTTTCATATGGTGCTAGACTTCATGTTAGTGGCTTTATGCCTCGTCAGGTTGGGAGACCTCGTCATGCATTTGGGTCACATCATGTAGGTAGACCTCGCACTTTGCATCATTCTATTTTTCCAATGCGTAGATAGTCTACTTTTACTGTGCCTACTGCTCGTATCACTCAGTGTCGGATGCCTCGTCATGCTTTCACTCTCCCAAGCACTGAGTGATCAAGGTTTTCCCATTTCATGTAGGCGTCAGACTGAGGCTTGGAGGGCACATGGATCATGGACTCTGGTTGTTCGCGCCATATGACCGGAAACGCAGCATGGTTCTCCAGCCTCGCCACAACTAAGCAAAAGGAGCAAATCACCTTTGGCAACAATGGAAGAAGTAGAGTGAAAGGTAAATGTGTGGTTAGAATTAACTCGAACTTCACTCTCAAAGATGTTGCTTTGGTTGAAAACTTGGGATACAATTTGCTTTATGTATCTCAATTGCTTGATGAGGGCTTTAAAGTGCGATTCCATCGCAATACTTCGCAAGTACTCAATTCTAATGGTGTTTTAGTCTGTAAGATCTTTAGAGTTGGGAGAGTTTTTGGAGTTGTTTTTTCTGAGTCATCTGGTTCTTCTCATTGTCTTGTTGCACATTCGACTTTTGAGCTTTGGAAGTGGCATAGGAGACTAGGGCATATGAGCTTTAAGTTGCTCACTCGACTAAGTGCCCTAGGACTAATCTGAGGATTGCCCAAGCTCAAATTTGAGAAGAATTTAGTTTGCGCTCCCTATCGACATGGAAAAATGATTACCGCTTCGCACTCGCCTATCACCATGGTGATGACTGAACAACCCGGAGAACTTCTCTATATGGACATTGTAGGTCCTTCTTGGGTTAGTTCTTTAGGAGGCAAGTGGTATGTGTTAGTCATTGTCGATGATTTCTCTCGCTACTCTTGGGTCTTCTTTCTAGCCAGAAAGGATGAAGTGTTTTTACACTTTCAGAGCTTGGCTTTGAGAATTTTTACTGAACTCCCTGGTGCATTGAAATTCATTCGAAGTGATAATGGCACTAAGTTCAAGAACATTTTCTATGTTGACTTTTGCATGGAGCATGGCATAGAACATCAATTCTCTACTCCGCGGGTTCCTCAACAAAACAGTGTTGTTGAGAGAAAGAACCGCACTTTGGTTGAGATGGCTAGGATGATGCTCGATGAGCACATGACTCTTAGAAAATTCTGGGCTGAGGCCATGAACACTACTTGCTACATCTCAAACTGAATTTTCTTGCGCTCAATTTTGAATTTGACTTCTTATGAGCTGCGTTTTGGGAGACAACCCAAAGTTACTCATCATCGAGTATATTTTTGGGATACACTACTCACGGTCACTCTTATCGTGTTTTCAATTTGGAAACTAACACTGTCATCGAATCATGTGATGTGACTTTTGATGAATCGACCCCCTATGTTAGCCCTTATTTTGAACAGGCCAATGAACATGATATGGAACAGACCATCTTCAAAGATGAATTATTTTGAACAGGCCAATGAACACGATATGGAACAGACCATCTTCGAAGATGAAGATCCTGGAGATCTTGAGGACGAACCTCTACTACCCTCGACATCAACCCTTGAAGCTGACCCTGCTTCGATCACATTGGCGAGAGGCCCTAAGCTACAACCTCGAAATCAGTCATCTTCGACCATTCACCAGCACAAGTTGAGGGGGAGACTGCATCCCACCATGAGGCTCCTCATCACATTCAAAGGATGTAGCCTCCCGAGCAGATTATTGGTGAGCTTGATCAAAGGATAACACGTTCTCATGCTCATTTCATTGATTCTGCTTTTGTTGCTTCTTTTGAGCCCTTAGATGTGAGTCATGCACTTTCTTATTCTAGCTGGATCAATGCCATGCATGAGTGTCACGCCCCGATTTAATAAATCAGGACCTTTATTGAAATTCCATAGAAAATCAATAAACCAAGACGTTCATCATGCGACCACGTACAAATACGAGCAATCATTCACGGTTCGTATACCGTATTAGTACAAAAGTGAATAAAGATGAAGAGAAACTAATAAAACAAAGGGTCCTAGATGAACGCCTCCTTCCAGTCTCCCCTTGACTGGGTCGCTACTCCAGACCTTCATCCTCCTCGTAGTAGACGGGCTCTGGTGGTGTAAGTCAACGTGGGTGAGTACATACGTACTCAGCAAGCCACCGAATGCAAATATAATGCAGAGTAATAACAAGGGAGATAATGGCTAATTTTGCGGAAAAAGCATAAGTGTAAAGCATTTAAATGTGATCAATTTATTAGTACTGAAATGTAAACATGTGTATGCCTCATCATCTTCTAACTCGAGGGGTACAGTCAGCCCCACCTCGCTCAATAGTCCTTACATGCCATGAATAGCTCAACCATTCAAACAATTGTAAACTAACTGCGAGTAGTCACACAACCCGCCCTTGACCATGGGCTCGGCTTTTCGAAAAGATTAAATACTCTGATCAGAGGTGTACCATTGTATCCACAAGGCACGCACTCATCACCTACATGAACGTGTAACGAGATGACCCATACCACGGGAACTCGTGCCAAAACCTTCCATATGGTCCTCCTCGACCCGACAACACCCTCTTATGGGTTTCATATGGTGTCCCGACGCGTCGAGCCTCACCATACCCCCCTTGAGCCACGTCAGTACAAGTCACCCGCAGGTTGCCCCTTACCCCTCCACTATGGTGCATCGAGTCAGACTGTTCCATACTTTCAGTTAGGACTTACCCATTAGACTTGTGGTTGTTACGGAAGTGCTTTGCAATAGATCCCGCAGACCGGTCCTTATAGTGCCCCGGGTGCGACCAACCAATGCCTTAGCTTGCACCCGGAACCCACCATACTTATAACATAGCCAACTCCAACAGAGTCCAGAGACAAGAATAACGGGGAAATTTCATATAGTAGAATCCATCTATCTACGACTCATTCTTTTTATCCTATAGCAGTTGTGCCGGTACATTGGGCACTAGCTAATATTTTATAGTAGAGTGACAAGGAGTTAAGGCTCAATAAGCATGGCTTGGGTTGCACACAAGGACGGAGATCTAATAAATATAAGTGTAGGGCTTGATATTTGACTAATGCAATAATATCCTATGAGTTATAGCGATAATTTATTAAAACATGGGCTCAATGATGATCAAAATGGGGGTTGTGACTTGTCACGCCCCGATTTAATAAATCAGGACCTTTATTGAAATTCCATAGAAAATCAATAAACCAAGATGTTCATCATGCGACCACGTACAAATACGAGCAATCATTCACGGTTCGTAGACCGTATTAATACAAAAGTGAATAAAGGTGAAGAGAAACTAATAAAATAAAGGGTCCTAGATGAACGCCTCCTTCCAGTCTCGCCTTGTCTGGGTCGCTACTCCAGACCTTCATCCTCCTCGTAGTAGACGAGCTCTGGTGGTGTAAGTCAACGGGGGTGAGTACAAACGTACTCAGCAAGCCACCGAATGCACATATAATGCAAGGTAATAACAAGGGAGATAGTGGCTAATTTTTGCGGAGGAGCATAATTTGTAAAGCAATTAAATATGAACAATTTATTATTACTGAAACGTAAACATGTGTATGCATCATCATCTTCTAACTCGAGGGGTACAGTCAGCCCCACCTCGCTCAACAGTCCTTACATGCCATGAATAACTCAACCATTCAAACAATAGTAAACTAACTGCGAGTAGTCACACAACCCACCCTTGACCGTGGGCTCGGCTTTTTGAAAAGATTAATTACTCTGATCAGAGATGTACCACTGTACCCACAAGGCACGCACTCACCACTTACACCAAAGTGTAACGAGATGACCCATTCCACGGGAACTCGTGCCAAAACCTTCCATATGGTCCTCCTCGACCCGACAAGCACCCTCTTATGGGTTTCGTATCGTGTCTCAACGCGTCGAGCCTCACCATACCCCTCCTTGAGCCACGTCGGTACAAGTCACCCGCAGGTTGCCCCTTGCCCCCTCTACTATGGTGCATCGAGTCGGATTGTTCCATACTTTCAGTTAGGACTTACCCATTAGACTTGTGGTTGGTACGGAAGTGCTTTGCAACAGATCCCGCAGACCGGTCCTTATAGTGCCCCAGGGTGCGAACCAACCAGTTCCCGAGCTTGCACCCGGAACCCACCATACTTATAACATAGCCAACTCCAACAGAGTCCAGAGACAAGAATTACGAGGAAATTCATATAACAGAATCCATCTATCTACGACTCATTCTTTTTATCCTATAGCAGTTGTGTCGGTACATTGGGCACTAGCTAATATTTTTAAAGTAGAGTGACAAGGAGTTAAGGCTCAATAAGCATGGCTTGGGTTTGCACACAAGGACGGGGATCTAATAAATATAAGTGTAAGGCTTGATATTTGACTAATGCAATAATATCCTATGAGTTGTAGCGATAGTTATGAAAAACTAGGTTCAATGATGATCAACTATTTCCACAGGAGGGTTCGATTACTTGCCTTGCTCAGCAAAGGGTGAAGGTGGAACCTCGGGATAAAACTCCGGATCCTCGACGAACTCGTAGTCTTCTCGATACGGAAAAATAAACAATACATTCAATAAACAGATAAAATTCCACCAAATAATAAACATACATGTTTATGGGTTTTATTATGTGAAATAAGGTTTTAATATTCTGAAGTTTTGGTGAAATACAGTAAAACTTATATTTTAAGGTTTTTCCCAATTTATTTTCTGGATTAATAAATTTTATCCCTAAGGGGTTTTTATTTATTTAATTAATAAGATTATTTTGGGCAATAGTAACATACTGTTTTTATGGCATAAATGTGTAGAGAATAAATTGCTGAATTTAACAAAATTTGAATGGTGAAATTTGGAGTTAAAATGAGCAAGTTATGAATTTTCAAAGTTTAAACCAATTTCTCGAATTTTATTTAAACTGGAAAATGGCTCTGGTCCACGTGAGCCAAGCCCACAGTGGACTGGGCCACTCTACGCGTGGACCGGATCAACCAGATCCGTTGGATCCAGATCCAGCGATCAGGCGCGAGGCGGGTGGCTTAAGTGACAACGGACGACCAGGATTAAAACGCACCGAACGAGTACGCGTGGACGCCTGAGATTGAGTCAAACTTTTAAATACCGATCGATGGCTAGGGTTAACTGATACTGGTTTGACCAGATCCGAGGGCTCTGATTAGATCCCCTCAGGATCTAATCTTGGCCGTTCGCTCGGGATCGTGCGGCTCGAATGGATTCCGGCACGGCACGTGGCGACGAGGGTATTTACCCTTCGTCTCCGGCGACGGTGGCCTCGAGTGCGGCGGTGATGGCGGCGGCGAGGGCCTAGGGGCCTAGCTTTCAGCGAAAATGGAGAGAGGGGAAGATGGCGGTCACGACGGTACCTCTGATGGTGATGGAGGGCGACGGATGGTGACCGGCGGCGAGGGGTAGACGAAGGGGGTCCTCGGGAGCTCGACGGCGATGGTGATCCGGTGGGTTCCAAGGCCAACAGAGGGGTGGCCGAGGACGGGCGGTCGTCGACGGTCCCGACAGTGGCGGTGGCTAGGGCGGGGAAGGATGGAGTCGACGGCGAGCGGCGGCCAGAGTTGAAACAGAGGGGAAAACCCGAAAGTGAAGGGGGAGCGCTCTGGTTCACTCGAGCTCGGCTGCGGTGGTGTGGGCAGAGGGCGGCGACGGGGAGGGGTATTTATAGGGGCTCACCGGCGTAAGGAGGGAAGGAAACCGAGGGTTTCCAAGAACTCCGGCGAGGGTTTCCATTCCCTCGGCCAAGCTTCCTAAAGCGCGAAACCGCGTCGCCTATAGGTGGAAAGGGATCGCCGTGATCCAAGGAAGGGAGTCCGGAGATGATCGGGCGGCCGACGGCGAGAAACCAGAAGGGGATCGCCGGAAAAAGGAAGGGGGGATCCCCTTCCAACAAAGAAGACGAAGCTGACAGGTGGCCCCCACCTGTCAGTGACCGAGCGCGAAGCCAACGGCGCCGACAGGCTGGGCCACGGATGTCAGGGAGCGAGGACGAGAGGGGAGAGGCTGACCAGTGGGACCCAGGCGGGCGCGAGCGGGAGAGGAGAGAGGGGGAGTCTGGGCCGGGCTCGAGGCACTTTGAGGGTTGAGGCCCATTAAGATTTAAAATGGTTTTCTGATTTAAAATAAATCCAGTAATTCATTTATTTGATTAAGGGTTGAATCACTGTTGATAAAAATTTGTAAAAAATTCCTGAAATTATGTTTTGGCCTCTAGTTTATCCCATAAATGTTTCAAGTCCAAATTTTGAATATTCCTCCCTGTTTGGCTTTAATAGGGCTCTTTAGGAGTTTCTTTAATAATAAAATCCAGAAATTCCTTTAATACTAATTTTCTTTTATTTTATTTCCTTTTAATTCTTGGGGTGTTACATGACTTGCCTTGATCAGCAAATGGTGAAGGTGGAACCTCGGGATAGAACTCCGGCTCCTCGACAATCTCGTAGTCTTCTCGATACGGAAAAAGTAAATAAAACATTCAATAAAACATCACAAAACATAAACATACAAGTTTTATGGCTTAAATATGTGAATTGAGCTTTGTTCTACTGAAGTTATAGTGAATAATATTAAAGGTTAAATTTTAGGGATTTTTGTGATTATTTATTGAGTAATAAATTTTATTCCTAAAGGGATTTTTATTCATTTAATTAATAATATTATTTTGGGCAACAGTAACATACTGTTTTTATGGCATTAATATGTAGAGAATAAAATTCTGAATTTAATAAAATTTGAATGGTGAAATTTGGAGTTAAAATGAGCAAGTTATGAATTTTCAAAGTTTAAATCAATTTCTGGAATTTTATTTAAACAGGAAATAGGTTTTGGTCCACGGTGAGCCAGGCCCACGGTGGACAGGAGCACTGTGCACGTGGACCGGTTGATCCAGAGTCGTTGGATCTGGATCTGGCGGCTAGGCGCGAGGCGAGAGGGGTAAAGTGAAAATGGACGACTGTGATTAAATCATGCGAACCGGTATGACGTGGACGCACGAGATCGCTCTAGGGGTTTAAGTTTCAATCTACGGCTCAGATTAAAAGATACCGGTTTGACCGGATCCGAGGGCCCAGATTAGATCCCCTCAGGATCTAATCTGCGCCGCACAAATGCGATCGGACGGCTGAGAGCGCATCTGGCATGACACGAGATAAGGGGGCACATACCCCCATCGTTCTTGGCTCCGGTGGGGCTCGGGCGCGGTGGCGCCGGCGCCGGCGAGGGGGCTAAGCCCTAGCTCTATGTGAAAATGGATAGAGGAGACGACAACAGTTCCAACCGTACCTGCGGTGGCGACGATGATCAACGGACGGTGACCGGCGGTGGGGGTAGACGGCGTTGGCTTCACGGGTGCTTGACGGCGACGACGATCCGGTGATCTTCTCTGGCCGACGGAGGCAGTGGCCGAGGACGGGCGGGCTCTGGCGGTCTCGACGGTGGCAGTGGCTAGGACAGGGGGGCGGAGTCGACGGCGAGCGGCGGCCAGAGTTGAAGCAGAGGGAAAACCCGAAAAGAGGGTGGCAGCGCTCTGGATTGCTTCAGCTCAGGCTACGGTGGTGTGAGCGAGGTGCAGCGACTAGTAGGGGTATTTATAGGGGTCTTGCCGGCGTAAGGAAGGAAGGAAACCGAGGGTTTCCAAGAACTTCGGCGAGGGTTTCCATTCCCTCGGCCAAGCTTCCTAAAGCGCGAAACCGCGTTGCCTATAGGTGGAAAGGGATCGCCGGGGTTGGAGGAAGGGAGTCCGAGGTGGACCCAAGCGGTTAGGGGCGGCCAGCGGCGAAAAATGGAAGGGGGTCGCCGGGAATGAAAGGGGAGAGGTCCCCTTCCATCGGGGACGAAGGTCCTGACAGGTGGGCTCCACCTGTCAGTGGGCAGTCGGGAAAGGAAAGGGCCGACAAAGCGGGGCCAGGTGGTCAGTGGCGGGGGAGGGTGCTAGCAAGGCTGACGGGTGGGGCCAAGCGCGGCGCGGGCGGGAGAGAGAGGCGGGACGTGAGCGCCGACAGACAGGTCCCACATGTCAGCGACGCGAGGTTGGGTTGGGCTGGGCTGGAGGCAGATTCGAGGTTGAGGCCCATTAAGATTTTAAATGCTTTTCTGATTTAAAATAATTCCAGAAATTCTTTGAATAATACATTTCCTTTATTTTATTTATTTTTAAATCTTGGGATGTTACAATGAGGAACTTGAAAATTTTGAGAGAAACTAAGTCTGGACTCTTGTAGATCCTCCACCTAATGTTCATTTTATTAGAACTAAATGGATTTTCAAAAACAAACAAGGGGAGGATGGGACTGTAGTTAGAAACAAAGCTAGACTTGTGGCTCAGGGTTATTCTCAGTTAGAAGGGATTGATTTTACTGAAACTTTTGCACCTGTTGATCGATTTGAGGCAATTAGGATTTTACTTGCATTTGCGGCATCCCGAGGTTTCAAACTTTATCTAATGGATGTTAAAAGTGCTTTTCTTAATGTCTTAATAGGCGGAGATGTTTATGTAAAACAACCTCCTAGTTTTGAAAACCCCAAATACCCACATAAACTCCTTGTGAAACAAAGTGTGGCCACACTGTGGTTTCTGTCTTTATGATGAGTGATTGACAAGGATGAGCGATCGAGTAAATGGGTGAGTAATGGTTTGATTGCATCAATGGGATCGATGTGTGGTCATGAAGAGTTGATGCCGAGGGGATCAGTGTGCATTGCGTCTCTTTGTTTGGCTTGTCTCATGTGTGCAGGGTGGAGATGCTAACCAACTGTCAGCAGCGAGTGATCAAGGGTCGAGCGGGGAGCTCGATGCTAGAGGATCAAGGATGCCGGGTGAAGTTGGAGATAATCTCAGGAGTGCACGAGGAGACAGAGCAAGACATGGATGGACGGAAGGTCGAGACAGGGTGACGGTCAAGTCAACGAAAGGGAGGCCAGTGTAAGTGATCTGGCGGGTAGAGGGGATCGAGAGCGGGAGAGACTTGCTGGCGGTCGAGTTCGCAGATTGGCGACACTTGTCGGCGATCGAGGAAGCTTTGTTGGTTTTTGCTGAAAATTGTCTCATATCTAAATGTTTTTAAATTCCAATAATTAGGAGTTTATTTTCATTTAGTATTTTAGAGTAAGTGTAAACTTTTAGTATTATTTGGAATTATCAAAATTATATTAAAAGTATAGGGTCAAAGTTGTAATAATTAGAGTCAAATAGGGGTATTTTTCAGAATATGTAATTATGAAAATATCTCCTAGTCTTTTAGATAATCTGAAATTACTCAAGGGTCTTTGTCTAAAAGGTCCTCCTAGGGTGGCCTATAAAAGGGTGTCCAGGCCTAGGGTTATGCTTCTCCTTTCCCCGTTTTGGCTGCTCACTTTGGGGGCTGAAATTAATCTAGATCAACTGCATTAAATGTGTCCTCTGTAGCTACTGTTTTTATATTCTTCGCGAGCTACATTTATTTGATCCCAGATGGTGAACAGCGATGCCTGGAACAAGGAACGCCATGTACTTTTGTTGTGTGATCACTTTTGAAGCAGAATTTTGAGCAATTTTTGTGCAGTTTTTGGATCTAAGTTCTTCATAGCTTTTGATGTTCAAGTTTCAAGGGTTCCATTTTTGAAATTTGCAAGAGTTTATGACCACTGCTACATATATTTTTCTTCCCAACAAAGTGCCTAACAGATTCTGAAAACTTGAGATTTTTGCTGAATAGAGTGTTCTGTTTTAGTCTAGATTCAATCTTTGAGAAATTGTTTGATCTATTTCGGTACTGTTTTTGGACCTGAATTCTACATAACTTGTGTTGTCCAAGTTTCAAGGATTTCATATATGAAATCTACAAAAGGTTATGATCACAGATGCATATAGTTCTTGCTTACTCTTAATCAAACCAAAATCAGATTATGTATTGTGTTTGTGTTGAAGTTTTTGTTCTTTTTGAACTCTGCCTTCTGAAATGTGCCGAATCAGTTTAATCCTACTGCCATATGATGTTCTTTGATGCTGAGTTTATTTCTGGATTTGATATAGTATTGCTGCATCAATTTTTCTGAAGTGAATTTCTAGAATAATAGCCTCTGATTAATTTTCACTGAAGCCAAAAACAGTGTTATCTCTTCTTTTTGTTCCTTGGCTGTTTTGTTCACTAGTTCAGCCAGTTGTTCATCCGGTTTAATAGTTCATCCTTTTCTTTCAGCTTTGAGAGTTTGATTTCTGCTTCTCTTGCACATTGTTTGTTGAAGCAGTACAGTTTTCTATCCCAGATAGCTACAGTGTTGCCACCTGTTTGCTGCAACTTTGCCATGAATCCCCAAGGTGCATAAATGTGATCTTAAGTAATTTGGTTTTGATTCAGTGAAGTTTTGTTTAGATTCTTTTTGGCTGTAATTTTTGAGGAACTTTTGGCAGAAAGAAATTGTTCTGTAGCTAGTAATTTACTTAGCCGTTGTTGCTGCAGCCAATCAATTTTGTCTCTACTTCCTGTTCAGTATCTTGCTGTTACCTCTGTTCATCATCTGGCACAAATTTCTCATCCATTAATCATTCTATGCCAGATTTCAAACAATAGTGCAGCTGTGCTAAATTTCTGTGCATCCTTGTTTTGGTATTTTTCCTCTTTCTGTGATCTGATTGAAAACAGTTGTGCTGTTCTTCTCGGAACACTACTACTGGTTTGGTGGGTTTCTCAAGGAAATTTGTTCCTATTACAGAAGCAATACACTGGAAACTTATTCTTCCTGCTAACTTTGTTTTGATTCTGATTTGTTACTGAAATTATCAGAACAACATAAGTCTCTACTGCTGCCTAGTTATGTTCCATGTCCATGCCAGTTTGATTTAGCCACCAGGGAACTATTCTTA
Organism: Zizania palustris; assembly: GCA_019279435.1. Classification (NCBI taxonomy): domain Eukaryota; kingdom Viridiplantae; phylum Streptophyta; class Magnoliopsida; order Poales; family Poaceae; genus Zizania; species Zizania palustris. Next base: position 42,011,010 of record JAAALK010000284.1, read on the forward strand.
TCAAACTTCACTTGTGTGTGATTCTATAAGACTTGTGCTACAGTACAAAAGTTTGCAGTACTTGCTACTTGTATGATTAATTCTGTAGGCACGGTCAAGTCTTGGTATTTTTGCCTGATTAGTTTGTTATGAGCTAAGGTTTCTTGAGTTATCTTGTGAAGGTTATGCAGTGTGATGATGGTTCTTGTACTAAGGTTCATTAGTATGACTGATCTGTAATCATCATATTGATCTTTAGTTAGAGAGCTTTATTATATCAACTGAACTACTGTCTAATGTTAGAATCTGGACAGAAAACCTCAGCTAGTCTATTTCAGCAAATCTCCATTTTGGTTTGCCATTGTTGTGAAGTCGATCTGTTGGAGCATTCTTTCAGTAAACATGTATTTCACTTCATGTTAATCTTCTAATTTTGTTTGTGTTTTTAAAGCAAGTCAAATTGAAACAATCTCAAAGACAAGTCAGTATATCTGAGTTCTAGATTTAGTCGGAATTTCAGACTCCGACTTAAGTAAGTCGGCATTTCAATGCCTGACTGAGCAAGTGAGTTTGGTGCTACATACTCCGACTAGAAAAGTAAATTTGCTGAGATATTTCTATGTGCACTTCAAATATCTAACTCTTTGCATTTGTTCTTTAGAGATACGTTGGGTGTTTTGAAAAGGCCATCTTATTTATGAAAATTTGTCGAGGCGTCTATTCACCCCCCTCTAGTCGCCATTTCGATCCCACAATTGGTATCAGAACCGGTTAGATCACCAGTTGACCTTAACCGATTTGTGATCCTCTTTTTGGCGACATGGAAAGAAACTCTAAGTATCCTATTTTCGATGGTCATGATTTTGCTTATTGGAAGGTGCGCATGGAGGCTTATTTACTAAGCCAAGGAAGTGTAATTTGGGACATTGTTGATTCCCAATATGTCATCTCTGAAACTCACACCTCAGAGACTGAGAAATTACAGTACGATTGTAACAGCAAAGCTCGAAATATATTGTTCATGAGACTGAGTCGAAAAGAGTTTGATAGGGTCCAGCATCTTCGAACTAGGCGTGAAATTTGGAACACTTTGAAAACTTTTCATGAGGGCAGTACTCAGATTAAGGCCAGGCGGCAAATCACATATAATCAAGAATATCAAATGTTTGTGCAAGGCCCGGGTGAATCTGTAGATGCCATGTTTGCGCGCTTTGATGGAATTGTGAGTAATTTGCACTCCACTAGGACTTTGGCTTATTCTGACCATGATAGAGCAATCAAACTTCTCTATGCTATTGATCGTAGCATATGGGAGGTGAAGATCTCTAGTATTGAAGAGTCGGCAAGCTGACACGTTGACTTGAGATGAACTCTTTAGTAAGCTTAAGTCCACCGAGATTGCCAAGGCATCTCGTCTAGGATTTGGAAACTCTTTATTGCCTTCTATTGCTTTGGTTTCTAGTCCTACAATGGTACCTCATCTGGAGGGAGTCTTTCTGTTGGTTTTGGAGTTTGTGCTTATTCTGTTGGTTTTGACTTGTCCTCTTTGGTCTCTGTCACAAAAGAACAGGTGGACACTCTAGATGATGAGGAGCTAGCTCTCATTGTCAAGAAGTTCACACGCTTTTATAATGATAGACGAGATCAGAGGAAAGGAGGGTCTCGGGGTTGTTTTGAATGTGGAGATACTTCACACATAAAAGTGAATTGCCCTAAGCTAAAAATGAAAAATGAAAATGAGCACGAGTACCAGAAGTGGAACAAGAAACATTACATCAAAGGGAAGCGCGGAAAATTGGCTAAAAGAGTAGCCAGAGCTTTTGTGGCCACTCTCAACGACATTGATGGTACATCAAGCGAGGAGCCAAGCTCGGAGAAAGAGGAGACTCCCAAGAAGGAGAAGAAGGAGAAGAAGACAATAGACCTCACTGGCTTATGCTTGATGATCGACGATAACGATAGCAGCGACGAGCTCGACACTTCTGAGGTACATCTATCCCATGATCAGCTTCTTGTTCAAAATGATGAATTGTGTGATGCTGTCTGTTCTCAGGATAGATTACTTAAACTTGTTGCTAAAGAACGAAAAGAACTAAAATTTAGACTTGAAACAAATTCTACTGAACTTGCAATTTTGAAATCTAAGTCTGATGATGCCGAATGTGAGTCATGTCTTGTTTTTATGAATGAACTTGCTCAACTATGTTTTACACATGCTCAAATTGTTGAAAAACTTGAATTTACTGAAAAGCAGCTTTTGGTGGTGGAGTCTAGTCCTGCTATCATCAACGAAAGCATGAACTGTCCTTTACTTGTTGAAAGCATTAATTTGAGAGATAGGCATGTTGATTAACTTAAGGCTAGATTGGAGAGTGATGAGTGTTCTAAGGATGTGCAGCCGGCATGTCCCACATGCATCATCCTTAAGTACCAACTCAGCTTTGCTAGAGAGTAAGTCGAAAAACTAAAATGTGAAAATGATTATCTTCTCTCCGTAGTTGAAAAATGCACTGAAGGGAAGGGTAGGATGGATTTGGTTTTGGCTAAAACAAAATTGTGTGCTGACAGGGCAGGGTTAGCTCTAGGGTTGGGCTATGAGAGAACCACTCCAAACACTCCGAGCAAAACAGTGTTCACTCCACCCACTACCCTTGAGAAAGAAAGAGCCCAGTTAGACACCACACAAAAAGCCCAGAATCCTACTCAACCTACTAAGAAAGCCCTTTGTCCACCAAAGGAAACTCCTCAGCAAAAACCCAAGAAGACTGTGAGATTTGGGCCTGAGACCCATGCTCACACACCTAAGAGAGTATATCACTGCTCCTACTGTCATCGGGTGGTTCATTTGGTTAGGTTTTGCTTTCGTCGTATCAAGTATGAACGACGTTCTTTTACGATGAGTTTTCAGGACATGCATTACCCATCTTTTGGTATGCATGAGTCTTCTTTTCACTCTTATCCTGATTTTGAGGCTCCCCATGGTCCCATAAGAGATTATGCCCGTCGTGGTGTACACCAAGCTTCATATGGTGCTAGACCGCGTGTAAGAGGCTTTGATTCTCAATAGTTTAGGAGACCTCGTCGTTTTCCAGGCTCGCGCTTTGGAGGTAGATATTGCACTTTTTATCATGACTCATACCCTGTGCATGATCAATCTACTACTTTATCTGGTTCTTGAGTTTTACAATGCTAGATTCCTAAATAGTTTTTCACTCACCCCAACAATGAGCATTCGAGATCATCTAGCATGTTTTGAGGGGGAGTTGTGTAGCACTCGATGAGCTTTTGTTATATGATTAATTTCTTTTACAAGTACATGCCTTATTATGCCTTTGAAGTATTGTCTTTAATACTGTTGATTATACTTTGCTTGAATACATCTGATACTTCTCATGAGCATGGCTTTTATTTATGAAAATTTGAAAATGATCACTACTTAGTCTAGAAACTAGCATGAATAGGTTGAGTGCTTTTGCTATCTTTTACATACCTGATAGCTAGGTCCTTTTCACTTGGATGCTAATATGCAACTTGATCTTATAAAAAATGTTATGCTGAAAATTAAAAAATTGAAAATGAAAAATGAATGAAAATGATTGATATTCATGTGTTTTATGCTGAAATTGAAAAGATCTAGGCGGGTTTGCTTTGTCACACTACTTTGTTCTGGACTGCTTACCATAGCACTTTGGTATGAACTAGGACATTGAAGTGTATGTCATGACCATTGCTTTAAGCTTCTGATGGTTTCAACCTAAGCTTAGCTTAGTCGGTTAGCATAAGGTTGACATGCAAATAACCCCTGTGTAACACCCCAAATTTCCAAAACAATAAAATATTATTTAATTCAATTTCTTGGATTCTATATTTCTGAAAATACTTTTAATACCCTTTTATACCCTTTTGAACTACATCATAGAGTTAATGACCAAACAAGGAGTTGAAACTTTTTGTATAAACTCCCAAGGCCAAAATATATTTTTGAGAAATTTTACAAAATTTTATCCACTATGGAAATGCCCCAAAATATTTAATCCATTTTCTGCAATTATTTTAAATCTGAAAACCTTAGGAACAGTAATGGACTCCCCTCCTCCCTTCTCTCTCTCCCGGCCGGCCCAGCCCGTTACCCCGCACGCCTTAGGCTGACAGCCTGGCCCCACCTGTCGGCGCCGAACCCTTTCCCTCGCGCGTGCACCCGACACTGTGGCCCCACCCGTCAGCCCTCCCGTTCGCTCGCTCGCACTCGCTGGCCAATGGCCCCCGCTCGTCAGGCCCGTCATCAACCTCGCGCCAAACCCCCCCCCAAATCCCGCCAGCTGAGAACCCCGCCTCGGATCCGCTCGCCGGCTCCCCCTCCCGTTAAGCCGACGCCGGCATTAACTTCCCCGAGGCCCGTCGGCCATTTAAGGACATTAAGGCACGCGTTTAAGCCCCTAGATCGCCTTCACGCGCATGGCCGCGCCTTCACCGGTGAATAAAGCCCTCCTCGGCTTTCCTTGCATGCGGTGCCCGTTAACCCTCGCCGACGCCACTATTTATACCCCTGGCCTCCGCCGCGTTCGACCCCCACGCCTAATCGCCGCGAGAACGAACAGAGCACCCTCCATTCGCCTTTTAGCGCTTTCCCCCTGCTTCGCCTCCGGCCACCCCTCACCGTCGCCTCGGACCGTCCTGGCCCGCGCCTCCGCCACCGTCGTGACCGCAAGGATGTCCCCTACCTCGGCCATGCCTCCGCTGGTCAAGGAGATCGCCAGATCGCCATCGCCGTCAAGCACCCGAGGAACCTTCCGCGTCTACCCTCGCCGCTGGCCACGCCCCGTCGACCCCTCGCCTCACCTAAGGTACCGTCGTGACCGCCGTAGTGTCCTCTTTCCATTTCTAGGCTTAGATAGGACCCTAGTCGCTCGCCGTGGCCCCTGGTCCGCTCGTCGTCGCCGGAGAAGACGATCGGCACGGGTCGAGTACCCGTGCCATGTCGGATCTGATCCCGACCGTGCGATCGCGATCGGATGGCACGTGTGAGCCCACGTACGCGATCTAATCCGCACCATCGGATCTGGTCAAAGCGTTACGTTTTAATCTCGCGCGTCCATTTCCATTTAAAACCCGCGATCGATCTCGTGCGTCCACGTAGTACCCTTTCGCACGTTTTAATCCTGGCCGTTCGTTTTCACTTAAGCGCCCTGCCTCGCCTGCGCACGTTGGATCTGGATCCAACGGTTCGGATCGATCCAGCGCACGTGCACAGTGCGCGGGTTCACCGTGGGCCTGGCTCACTGTGGACCCGAGAGGGTTTAAATTTAAAAATAAATTCCAGAAAAGGTTTAAAACTTGTAAAATTTATATCTGGCGCATTTGAACTCTAAAAATTACCATTCCAATTTCAGAAAATTCATAATATTATTCTCTACATGTTTATGCAATAAAAACAATAGGTTTACTTTGGACATTTCATGTTTATTCAAATGAATATTCAAATGCCTTTAGGGTTAAAATATAAATTCAAATATTTAAACTTCAGAAAAATTTATATTTATTTCCTTTCTGTCCATGTACTGAAAACCATTAAATTAACATGAACTTTTCATTTCAAATTTATTTGAGAACTTAATATGACAATAATCACATTTAAACACCCCTTTCTAAAAAGGACAACTTTTTAATTCCTTTAAAATTTATTTATGAAATAAATCACAAAACCTTAACAATTGAATTATTTTATTTTTAATCAAACCAACTTTGACCTATGTGCTTATCATGTAATGTTATATTGTTCGATTGAATATTGTGTTCATTTTATTTTACTTTACTATATCAAAAAGACTACGACGTCGTCGAGGAGCCGGAATACTTCCCGGAAGTCCCTCCCTCGCCTTTCGCTGATCAAGGCAAGTCACCAAACAAATCTTTTTAGCATATTGAACCCATGTTTGATTAAACTATCGCTAAAACACATAGGTTATATATGCATTAGTCAAATGAACCCTTACAATATATTTATTTAGGATCCTCCGACCTTGATGTGCAACCCAAGCCATGCTCTCTAGCCTAAACTCCTTGTCACCGTATGATAAATGTTATTAGCTAGTGTCCAATGTATCGACACGATCGCTATAGGATAAAAATGAGTCGTAGTACATGGTTCTATTATATGATTCCCCATTGTTTATTATCTTTGGAATTCTATCGGTGTTGGAGTTGTGGTTGTGAGTGAATGCATGGTGGGTTCCGGGTGCAAGCTAGGGCATTGGTCGGTAGCACCCGGGGCACTATAAGGACCGGTCTGAGGGATCCGTTGCAATACACTTACGTACTAACCACAAGTCTAGTGGGTAAGTCCTAACTAAGGTATGGATTTTTCCAAACCGAGGCCACCATTTGGAGATGGGTCAAGTAGCACCTGCGGGTGACTTGTACCAATGTGGCGCAAAAGGGGGTGCGACGTTAGCCGGGATGCGGCCCGGCGTGCCGGTGAAACCTAGAGCGGGTGGTTATCGCTTGGAACATTTCATGCTGAGGTTTTGGCACGAGTTCCCGTGGTATGGGTCATCCCGTTTGGGATGAGTGTGTGCCTTGTGGGTACAGTAGTACATCTCTGATCAGAGTCTTAAATCTTTTCGAAAAGTCGAGCCCACGGTCAAGGGCGGGTTGCGTGACATCCCCCAGTTAGTTTACTTTGGATATGTATGTGCATGATGGATTGACATGTAAGGACTATTGTGCGAGGAGGTAAAACGTACTCCTCGAGTTAGTTGATGTTTTGATGTTCATGTTTACTTTTCCGCATGATTAAAATGTGAACTACACTAAATGCAATAACTAAAACTGTACTTTTCTGCAATGTTAGCCATTACCTCTCCTTGTTTATTATCCTACATTATTACTTGCATTTGTGGTGGCTTGTTGAGTACTTTTTGTACTCATACCCGTTGGACCCCACAGAGGATGCTTACTATGAAGACAGTCTGGAGTAGCGACCCAGTTGAGAAGAAAGATCCTGAAGGAGATGTTCGTCATGCCGTTTTTTAATTATTTTTATTACTGTTTTTACTAAAACTTTGATGTAATAAATATGGTCTGCGTACCATGGATATTGTCGTATGTACGTTGTCGCATGATGAACCTCTTGTATTATTGTTTTTCTTCTGAAATTCAATAATGTCTCGATTTGATAAATCGGGGCGCTACACCCTGGCACTAAAATAAAAAATCAAAAAAATCAAAAATCTTGAATCAATTGCATGTCAAGTTTGCTGAAGCTCCTTGTAGTGGGATATGCTTATCTAGTTAGTATTTGATTAGCTTTTGCATCTCATGTCTTGCCATGTCTAGTATTGAGTGGTGATTCTTTTATTTTCTAAAATTTGAAAATGATTGTTCATGCTTTTGTTTAGATAGTATTCATCTGAGTGATTCATTCAGTACTTTTAGACAATATTCAAGACAAATGCTTGTTTGTACTGTAATTGAAGTTACTCATGTTCCATAAGCTTGCATCTATACTCTACCCTCACACCCTCTTTGCATTGGTTTTGGTTTAAATGATGCTTTTGGATGATTGCTTGGTTAAGGGGGAGTAATTTTCTTTCATGATGCTTTGATGTTTTTGCCAACAAAGATGCTTTGCTTTGCATGAGTTTTTACCCAAGGGGGAGTGGATGATTGCTTGGTTAAGGTGGAGTAATTTGCTTTCATGATGCTTTGATGTTTTTGCCAACAAAGATGCTTTGCTTTGCATGAGTTTTTACCCAAGGGGGAGATCTATTACCAAGTGACACGTTTTGGCTCTTTTCTGAGGTTTTATGGTCACTTCTACGCTTATCTTGTAACTTTCATCATGGCTTTGTTTGGGGTTGTCAATGCACTCATCAATGGGGAGATTGTGAAACCAAGTGTGGTCACACTGTGGTTTCTATCTTTATGATGAGTGATTGACAAGGATGAGCGATCGAGTGAATGAGTGAGTAATGGTTTGATTGTATCGATGGGATCGATGTGTGGTCATGAAGAGTTGATGCCGAGGGGATCGGTGTGCATTGCGTCTCTTGTGTTGGCTTGTCTCATGTGTGCAGGGTGGAGATGCTAACCAACTGTCAGCGGTGGGTGATCAAGGGTCGAGCGGGGAGCTCGATGCTAGAGGATCAAGGATGCTGGGTGAAGTTGGAGATAATCTTAGGATTGCACGAGGAGACAGAGCAAGACATGGATGGACGGAAGGTCGAGACAGGGTGATGGTTAAATCAGCGAAAGGGAGGCCAGTGCAAGTGACCAGGTGGCTTGAGGGGATCGAGAGCGGGAGAGACTTGGTGGTGGTCGAGTTCACAGATTGGCGTCACTTGTTGGCGATCGAGGAGGCTTTGTCGGTTTTTACTGAAAATAGTCTCATATCTAAATATTTTTAAATTCCAATTATTAGGAGTTTATTTTCATTTAGTGTTTCAGAGTAAATGTAAACTTTTAGTATTTTTCGGAATTGTCAAAATTCTGAAATTATATTAAAAGTATAGGGTCAAAGTTGTAATTATTAGAGTCAAATAGAGGTATTTTTCAGAATATGTAATTCTGAAAATATCTCCTAGTCTTTTAGATAATCTGAAATTACTCAAGGGTCTTTCTCTAGAAGGTCCTCCTAGGGTGGCCTATAAAAGGGGGTCCAAGGTCTAGGGTTATGCTTCTCCTTTCCCCTTTTTGGCTGCTCACTTTGGGGGCTGAAATTAATCTAGATCAACTCCATTAAATGTGTCCTCTGTAGCTTCTATTTTTATATTCTTCGTGAGCTACAGTTATTTGATCCAGATGGTGAACAGCGATGCGTGAAACAAGGAACACCATGTACTTTTTTTTGTGTGATCACTTTTGAAGCAGAGTTTTGAGCAATTTCTGTGCAATTTTTGGATCTAAGTTCTTCATAGCTTTTGATGTTCAAGTTTCAAGGGTTCCATTTTTGAAATTTGCAAGAGTTTGTGACCACTGCTACATATATTTTTCTGCCCAACAATGTGCCTAACAGATTATGAAAACTTAAGATTTCTGCTAAATATAGTGTTATGTTTCAGTCTAGATTCAATCTTTGAGAAATTGTTTGATCTATTTTGGTACTGTTTTTGGACCTGAGTTCTACATAACTTCTGTTGTCCAAGTTTCAAGGGTTTCATATATGAAATTTACAAAAGGTTATGATCACAGATGCATATAGTTCTTGCTTACTCTTGATCAAACCAGAATAAGATTATGTATTGTGTTAGTGCTGAAGTTTTTGTTCTTTTTGAACTCTGCCTTCTGAAATGTGCTGAATTAGTTTAATCCTACTACCATATGATGTTCTTTGATGCTGAGTTTATTTCTAGATTTGATACAGTATTACTGCATCAATTTTTCTGAAGTGAATTTCTGTAATTATAGCCTTTGATTAATTTTCACTAAAGCCAAAAACAGTGTTATCTCTTCTTTCTATTCTCGGTTGTTTTGTTCACTAGTTCAGCCAGCTATACATCCTGTTTAATAGTTCATCTTTTGCTTTCAGTTTTGAGATAGTTTGATTTCTGCTTCTCTTGCACATTGTTTGTTGAAGCAGTACAGTTTTCTATCCCAGATAGCTATAGTGTTGCCACCTGTTTGCTGCAACTTTGCCATGAATCCCCAAGGTGCATAAATGTGATCTTAAGTCATTTGGTTTTGATTCAGTGAAGTTTTGTTTAGACTCTTTTTGGCTATAATTTTTGAGGAACTTTTGGTAGAAAGAAATTGTTCTGTAGCTAGTAATTTACTCAGCCGTTGTTGCTGCAGCCAATCAATTTTTTCTCTGCTTCCTATTCAGTATCTTGCTATTACCTCTGTTCATCATCTGGCACAAATTTCTCATCCATTCATCATTCTGTGCCAGATTTGAAACAGAAGTGTAGTTGTGCTAAATTTCTGTGCATCCTTGTTTTGGTATTTTTCCTCTTTCTGTGATCTGATTGAAAACAGTTGTGTTGTTCTTCTCTGAACACTACTATAGGTTTGGTGGGTTTCTCAAGGAAATTTGTTCCTATTACAGAAGCAATACACTAGAAACTTATTCTTCCTGCCAACTCTGTTTTGATTCTGATTAGTTGCTGAAATTATCAGAATAGCATAAGTCTCTACTGCTTTTTGGTTATGTTCCATGTGCATGCAAGTTTGATTTAGCCACCAAAGAACTTTTCTTATCAAACTTCACTTGTGTGTGATTCTGTAATTAAACCTTCAGACTTGTGCTATAGTACAAAAGGTTGCAGCACTTGCTACTTGTATGATTAATTCTGTAGGCACGGTCAAGTCTTGGTATTTTTGCCTGATTAGTTTGTTATGAGCTAAGGTTTCTTGAGTTATCTTGTGAAGGTTATGTAGTGTGATGATGGTTCTTGTACTGAGGTTCATTAGTATGACTGATCTGAGAGGTTTATTATATCAACTGAACTACTGTCTAATGTTAGAATCTGGACAGAAAACCTCAGCTAGTCTATTTCAGCAAATCTCCATTTTGGTTTGCCATTGTTGTGAACTCAATATGTTGGAGCATTCTTTCAGTAAACATGTATTTCACTTCATGTTAATCTTCTGATTATGTTTGTGTTTTTAAAGCAAGTCAAATTGAAACAATCTCAAAGACAAGTCAGTATATCTGAGTTCTGAATCTAGGCAGAATTTCAGACACCGACTTAAGTAAGTCAGCATTTCAATGCCTGACTGAGCAAGTGAGTTCGGTGCTTTTATATGCCTTTGATTGATTTTCTTTCTCACTCATCATGCTCTCAGCTAGAGTTAATATATCTAATTTCATAATGAGCATGCATTAACTTTCAAAACTCTAAATTTAATCACTGCTTAGTCTTGTGTCGAGCATGTGTTTTACAGAACTGCTTTAGCTATCTTTTATCTGCCAGGTAGCTAGAATTCTTTCCTATGGATGCACAATTGCAACTTGGAAATTATATTGCTATTCATGAAATCATTCAAACAAGTTTACACAACAAAAATCAATAGTCGTGACTTTATGTGCACAAAATGGAAATATCCAGGTGGGTTTGCTTGTAGCACTACTTTATTCTAGACTGCTTACCATAGCACCCTTGTATGAACTAGGATAAATTAGTGTCCGCCAAAATCATTGTTTAACTTTTGCAGTTGCTGTTTTCACTTGTTTAGACGACTAGTCTGAGTGGTGATGATTTTTCTTTTCAAAAATTGACAAATCCATGCCTTAAACATTAAATCTGGAATATATTCACTAGAGCTGAGCATTTGAGCCTGATAATATGATTTGGCATATTTTTGCACTGGATGTTGTCATACTTTTCATCATCTTGAAGCCTTGAATTTTCTGCTCCTTGATTCTTGCATTGCCAAAGGGGGAGAAAATACTAGGTTTGCCTACCTAAGGAGGAAGACAACTGGTGAAGCTCAAAGGGGGAGAGAAATTTTTTTACTACCAAAAAGGAAGAAAAGTCGATAAGTCGATTAAAACTCATTAATCAAGTGACATTATTTGGCTCTTTTCAGAGTTTTTATGGTCACTTGTGTGCTAAAAATCTTCAAATTTTCTTGAACCTAAATTTGGTTGTCAATGCAATCATCAAGGGAGAGATTGAAAAACCAAGTTGAAATGTGCCTTGGTTTCAAGTATGTGATGAGTGATTGACAAGTTGCCTTCTGGATGCAGGGGTCCCTCCAAAGGGGTTCAGAGGTGTTTTTCGAAGGGTGCGGATTTAGCTGGCTATAGTTGTGCAGTGGAGTGTGTCTATTGGTGGGGTCCGGCAGAGCACGATGACTTGGTGGTACCGAAGGGCTCGGTACTTTGGGTGGTACACCGAAGTGTGTATTGAAGGTTGTTTACCAGAGAGGTCTCCGAGGTACTAGAGACACTTGTCTGTTTGTCGGTGGTGCGCAGGTGGCTTCGGAGGTGACGGATGGTTCGCAGCGTGTGAACCTGGGTCAAGTAGGAGGCTCGATGCCAGGCGAGTAGGGAGCTCGGTCACGAAGGCTGCGTGGGGTCGAGGTCGGTCCTCGGGTCAAGGTGCACCAAGCGAAGGCAGAGAGTGCGGAGGGTGGCTCCGGCTGAAGGTACCCCGAGGCAAAGTCCTCGGAGGCAAGGCACTTCGAAGGGTGCTCCGGAAGGAGTAATTTCGGAGAATGGTGGACGAAGTCCTCAGCATTGAGGCAAGACGCTCGAAGTGTGCTCCGGATGGAGGCACTTGAAGGGACACCTGACGAAGGTCTCGAAAGTCAAGGTGCATCGAAGGCATGGTCCGAATAAGGGTCTTCATAGAGTGTGCTCTGGGCTGAGACACTACGAAGGGGTGCTTATGGATATGCTTCATGCGGAGGCCTTGGATGGAGGGACTTCGAAAGGTGGCGAACGAGGCCTTGAATGGAGGGGCATCGGAGTATGGCTGACTTGAGGCACTTTGGCCATGCATGGCTTCGGTACATGTACTGACGGAGTTCGAGCTTGGAGGAGCTCCAAAGCTGTGGTGATCCACTCCGTAGGTGATGGTGCGAAGGCTCAAGAGCTTTGACGGCTTCGGCTCAAAACCGTCACTGTATTGAAGCATAACTTTGGTGAAGCGAAGGCCATATGGCTCAAAGCTTCTCGCCGAATCTACTTCACACCTCTCGTGCGAAGGGGGCTTCAGAAGATTCCAAATGTGCAAAGGCTGATCGTGTCTGCTCTACAAAATCTGATGTTGTCTCCTCTACAAAGCTGACAAAAGAAGCCTCCAAATAAAGTAGACTACCATCTGTACTCCCTCATCTGGATAAGACAAAAATAGTGTAAACCCTAGGGGTAAAGTAGTCTATTCGTAGGATTGAATAGTGCCTATAAATAGTGAAGGCTGGCTAGGTCTAGGCAATACTTTAAGAAGCCATTTTTAGAACTCTAGAGCTAGCCGCCACACATGTACTCAGTCCTGTGAGTCTTTTTGTGTTCCCTGTTCATGCAATGAAATTTACATTCTGTTCTTCATCTGTTGCTTGAACTTGTATCTCTGTTTTGCACAACATGTGTTGATTTCTGAGTTACACTTCATTCTGTTCTGGCCTGAGTTCTCTATTTCTTTTCTAGAGAAGGGTTTTAGTGATTTGTGCGTGCGAAGTGTGTGCTTTTCAGTGTGAGTTCGCTCTGTGTAAACTAAGGTAACCCCTCTCTGTTTACTAGCGAAGCACTGAGTAGAGTTGTGCTCGAGCCCTGTTTTCTTACCTCAGTGCACTCTGTTATGTCCACTGTCTCCCTTCGAAATACGAAGCCTAGTACCAGTTGCTAGTGCTGAGTACCTATTCGAAGCCCACAGAGGGAAACTTACTCCTGTGAAAAGGCACCTAGTGTGCGGAGCCTGCACTATCCTAACAGAAGTGTTTTGGGGTTTGTTAGTGAGAGCGAAGTCTTCTTGACTTTGAACTTTTACTCTTTGTGAAGCCTAATTCCGGAGCTGTAGAACCAGACCTTCGAAGGGTGTGTTCGAAGCCTGTTCCGCAGGAGACTGTTTTGAAAACAGAAGTCTATTTTTAGTCTAAAATTTTAAAATCTCCCATTCACCCCCTCTGGTAGCCCTTTTCGGTCCAACACTATTTATCACTAAGACTTAGGCTACATTAGGTAGGAGTGATGACGCGCACGTGCGGTCCAATCATACTCCCGTTCACGATATGACTGGTACCGACCCGCTCGTCGCACACTATAGGATAGAGCTCCTCGATGTCACGGTTGTCGTGTATTCACTTTAATTAGTGGTTGGCACCTAGGGACCACCGAGCCCCTAGGGAGCTTCTCTCTGTGCCTCCGTCACGACCTTCCATGCAAACGCCTACCGACGGACCTCAACTTCTGGAGGGCTTCATTCCGAGCCCCGCCGCGGTCTACAGAGGGAGCAGCCCGTCGAAGGCCTCCGGCTCCGGAGGGCTCCACACCGAGTCTTGACCAGACAGCGAGAGTATGAGCCGTTACAGAGCATGTCCTTAACCTCGGGAGTCGCCCGGCGTGACCCATCTGACTAGCTTGTGGCTCCCCACTTGGACGCTCGGTCCTCATAGCCGTAGACCTCGAAGACCGCACGACGACCTTCAACCTTGCCTTGACCACTATCGGGATTATTTCCCCCAACAGCGCTCAATTTTGAATTTGACTACCGGGAATAAGCTCAAGGTTACTCATCTTCGAGTATTTTGTTGTCGGTGCTTTATCCTGAAACGTGGTAATTTGGACAAATTAGAGTCATATTCTTCTGATGGGATCTTCTTAGGCTATTCAACTCATGGTCATTCATATCGAGTTTTCAATTTAGACACTAACATTGTCATTGAGTCATGTGATGTTACTTTTGATGAATCAACCCCCTATGTTAGTTCTGCATTTGAGCTTTCCAGTGAGAAGGATATGGAGGAGGCCATTTTTTAAGAAGATCCCAAAGACATCGAGAATGAAACCAACTTCCCTCGACATCAACCCCTGAAGCAGACCCGACTTTGACTACATCGACAAGAGGCCCCGAAGCATCTACGTCATCTTCAACCGCTCCCCGACAAGAGTTGAGGGGGAGAGTGCATTCTGACGTGAAGCACCACATCACATTCAAAGGATGCACCCTCCAGAGAAGATCATCGATGAGCTAGATCAAAGGGTAACATGCTCTCACGCTCACTTATTGATTCTGCATTTGTTGCTTCCTTTAATCTCTTAAATGTGAGTCATGCTTTATCTGATTCTAGTTGGATCAATGCCATGCATGAAGAGCTTGAGAATTTTGAGAGAAACCAAGTTTGGGCTCTTGTTGATCCACCCCCTAATGTTCACTTAATTGGAACGAAATGGATTTTTAAAAACAAACAAGGGGAGGATGGGTCCATTGTTAGAAACAAGGCCAAAATTGTTTCTTTGGGTTTTTCTCAAATTGAAGGGTTAGATTTTGGGAGAAACTTTTGCACCTATTGCACATCTTGAGTACATTAGGATTTTCTTGCATTTACTGCATCACATGGATTCAAACTTTACCAAATGGATGTCAAAAGTGCTTCTCTTAATGGCTTCATAGGTGAATATGTTTATGTAAAGCAACCCTCTGATTTTGAAAACCCCAAATATCCTTATAGAGTCTTTAAACTTCACAAAGCTCTCTATGGACTCAAGCAGGCCCCAAGGGCATGGTATGAAAGACTTAAGTCTTTTCTACTTAAGCGTGGGTATTTCATGGGGTCTATTGATAAAAATATTTTAACTCTCAAGCACGACAAAGATTTCCTCCTAGTTCAGATATATGTTGATGATATATTCTTTGGTGACTCTTCTCATGCTTTAGTTGCAGAGTTTGCAGATACCATGCGAAGGGAGTTTGAGATGTCCATGATAGGCAAACTCACATTTTTCCTTCGGTTGCAAATCAAGCAAAACAAACAAGGTACCTTCATTCATCAGACAAAGTACAATAAGGACCTGCTCAAGAGGTTTGACATGGATGATGTGAAGCCCCTCACTACCCCCATGGCTACTTCGGTAGCACTGGATCTAGATGAGGATGGAGAAGAGGTAGATCAGAAGGAGTTACGGAGCATGATCAGTTCCCTTCTCTATTTGATAGCTATGAGGCCAGACATACACTTTGTATTATGTTTGTGCGCTTGGTTTCAAACTTCTCCAAGCGCTTCACACCGACAAGCCATAAAATGCATTCTAATGTATCTCAAACACACTTTATAATTCAACATTTGGTATTTTGCATCGTCATCATTATGTCTTAGAGAATTTTCAGATTCAGATTTTGCTGGTTGTAGAATTGATAGGAAGAGTACTTTTGGTACCTATCATTTTCTAGGTTCTTCTCTTGTTTGCTGGTCTTCTCGCAAACAGTCTAGTGTTCCGCAATCTACTACTAAGTCTGAATATATAGATGCTTCTAGCTATTGCTCACAGATTTCTGTGGATGGTTTCCACTTTGTGTGATTTTGGGTTGGATTTTAAGAGTATTCCACTTTTTTGTGATAACACTAGTGCAATTAGCATAACCAACAACCAGATTTAGCATTCTAGAACCAAACATATTGATGTGAGATATCATTTTCTTAGAGACAATAATGAGAAGGGTGACTATTGAGATTAGATATATAGACACCCATAACTAGCTTGCCGATATTTTTACCAAGCCCCTTGATGCTTCTCAATTTGCATTTTTGTGAGGAGAACTTCTTGATTGTCATCCTTATGGCATTTTGTGAGGGGAGCATATTTTATTTGGTCTGCATAAGCTTCTAGAATATGTTTGATTGCATTTACATATAATTGCTTATGTATGCTTATTAATAATTGTCATGATCATATTTGTTAAGATCTAGTCAATATGTGTATTTTATATCATGAGCATGACTTTAATTTTGAAAAATTCAAAACAAGATCGCTACTTCGTCTAATATCTATCATGTTTAGGCTAATTGCGTTTGCTATCTTTTACATACCTGGTAGCTAGAATCCTTTTAAATTGGATGAAGAATGCAACTTGATCATTTAACTGCTTTTCATGGAAATATTTTTGTCAAAATTGATGAACAACATAAAATTGATATCCATTCCTTGTGTGCCAAATTTGATAAGATCCAGGCAGATTTGCTTTGTCGCACCGTGTTTGTTGTAGACTGCTTACCATTGCACTATTGGTATGAACTGGAACACTACAGTGTTTGCCAAAACCAATGCTTTAAACTTCTAACCATCTTTTCTTGACCTAGGCTTAGATTGGTTGGTTAGTATAAGATTAACAAGTAAATAATCCCTCGCAATATCAAAAGAATCATAAGTATGAAAATATTGCATAACAAGTTTGCCGAAGCTCCACATTTTGGATAAGATTTCCTAGGAAGATATTTGCTAGATTTTGCGGTTCATGCCCTATCATGTTTAATCGGCTAGTCTAGGTGGTGATGTATTTATCTCTAAAATCATCAAAAAAGACATGTTTACAATAGAAATTAGATACTATTAACTTGAGCTAAGTACTTCTTTCAGACATTATTTGTGCCATATGTTTGCACTTTGTGTACTAGCATTCACCATATATTAGAAGCTTTGCATCTTTTACTGCTCCTTGATTCTTGCATTGCCAAAGGGGGAGAACTACCTAAAGAAATGCTGGAATGAATGAAAGCGATTTTTACCAAAGGGGGAGAACTTCTGATTCTCATATGCTGTCTAAGGGAGAGAATTTATGAAACTCCAATTTTCATTAAGTGACATAATTTGGCTCTTTTATGAGTTTTTATGGTCACTTGCATGTTGAAAATCTTATTTTTTTCTTGAAATTGGATTTGAGTTGTCAATGCACTCATCAAGGGGAGATTGAGAACCAAGTTGAGATTTTCCTTGGTTTTAGTCTGTGATGAGTGATTCACAAGTGTTTTTCTAGACAAAGGGGTCCTCTCTGAAAGGGTTCGGAGATCTTTACCAAAGGGGGTTCGGTATTTGCTGTGTGCATAAGTGTGCAGCGGAGTGTGCTCACCGAAGGGGTTCGGTACGGTACACTTTAGAGGTTGTACCAAAGGGTTCAGTGCTTTGGTGGTGTACCGGAGTGTGCACCGAAGGATTGTTTACCCGGAGAGGCTTCGGGGTATTAGAAACACTTAGTTTCTTGTCGATGGCGTGTAGGTGACTCAAAGGTGACGGGACGATCAACAGCAGGTGATTTGGGTCAAGCATGGAGCTTCATGCTGGTGGGTCACAGAGGCTTGGTGAAGTCGAGGTCAGACCTTACGGTCGAAGGTGCGCCAGTTAGAGGCATCAAGTTTCGAAGGGGTCTCCGAAGAAGATATCTCAAATCAAAGTCCTCGGAGGCGAGTCACTTCGAAGGATTGCTCCGAAAGGAGACACTTCAAAGGTTGGCAGACAAAGTCCTCATGACTGAGGCAAAGCTGTCAAGTGTGCTCCGAACAGAGGCACTTGGAAGCATACTTGGCGAAGGTCCCAAAAGTCGAGGTGCATCGAAGGCATGGTCCGGAGAAGGCACTTCTGGATTTTTAGTGAAGCCGTCAGTGTATCAAAGTTAGACTTCGGTGTAGTGAAGCCTGAGGGTTCAAAGGCTATAGCCGAAGTCACTCCGACACTTCACGTGTGCCACGAGGCTCCTAAGATTCTAGTGTACAAAGATGATACAAAAGCGGAGCTTCAAATAAAGTAGGACTACCTGATGTACCCCTCGTGACTGCCTATGGTAGAAAACTTGTAAACCCAAGAAGGGGTACTGTAGTCATGTCTGAGTTATCCTATAAAAGGAGAGACAGGCTGAGGTCTAGGGCAACACTTTTGCCTAGGTTTAGAACCTTCCGTACTCATTGTATCCTAGATCCATCTGTCACATTTATTTTGTTTTATACTCAGATTTGTGAAGGCATTTTTTGTTCCTCTTTCATGCAATCAAGTTTCATTTCTGTTTTTGATTCATTTCTGCATGAACTTGTATTTGTGTTCTTCACTTTGCATGTGTTGATATTTTTGTAGTACACTTCGTTCTGTGCAAACAAGAGTTTTTTCCTTGTGTTTTTGCTAACGAAGATAGTACATGCACTCTAGGTGCGAAGGCTGTGTTTAGTGTTTCTCGGGGTACCTTCGCTTTGTGATATACCGAAGGCCTAACTTCATGATTTTGCTGGTGAAGCTTACTTCGGGTTTCTATCTCAGTGTGAAGCCTTGTACGAGTTACTAGGGAGAAGTACGAGGACAAAGTCCTTCGAGGAGATACACTTCGTTGCTATGTGCTTATGTGCAGAGTCTGCTCAAAGCACCTCAGAGTGCGGAGCCTGATATTCTGTGAAGCCTTGCTTTGAATATTTTTTGGTGTCTAGGTGTGAGTGAGGCATTCTTATTTTTGGAGTCTAGCCCAGTGCGAAGCCAGGTTCGAAGTGTATGCAATACCTCCGATCTGACTCTTGTGAAGGGTGCCTCTGTAACTAGTTTTGCAGTAGTGAAATTTGAAAGCTCCCATTCACCCTCCCCTTTGGTTGCCTGTTTTGGTCCAACAGAAGGCAGTTGAGGGTATCAGACCAAAAGTAACAAGCAGCAGGCGAGAAGCGACTCATTCTTATACGGTTTGGCAAGAGAGAGACCGATGTAGTGGCCGATGCCAATTTCGTCTCAAGATGAATAGCCCTAAGGTACCAATTGCGCCAACCGGAAAGTGGGGAAGGGAAAGCCCTGAAGCTAAGATGCTAATCGGAGGAAAGCATGGAAAAACATTTGAAAGGGATCCAATTGGTTTTGACATTTATGATATCAGTAGGATCGAGGTTGCCCATCGGGCCTAAGAAATGATAAGTTGGGTGGTTGGCCATTGGAATCAAAATTTGGTTCTTTAGGTTCTATAGAGAAGAAGGGAAAAAGAAATAGTAAGAAAAGGGAAATAGTGAGGAAAAGTGGCGGAAGAACCAAGAAAACCGAAGAATAGCAAAAAGGAAAAAGAATGTCGAAAACTTACCTTGGGGTTCACGTCATTGGTGGCCATCATGAAGGATGTTGGAGTTCGAGTCCGATGAAGAAGATGAAGAACAGCGAGGAAGCGGTCGCAAGGGCGTTGGAAGCAGAATGTCAAAAAGATCGAGGGATAAAGTGAGAACAGTATGCAGAAAGCGTGAAGAATAAAAGAGAGAAGTGGCTGGGGATACTTATAGAGAAAAAATGACTCCTCGGTAGCCTGGTAAAGCCAATCCCACCGGATTTGGTGGGACCACCTTCAACATTCAGCAAAAGGTAATCATGAGTATAGTTTTCGAAACGTCAAGATCTTTGCAGGCCTGGGAGTAAGGGAACAAAATCTTCGGTTTAAAAAGCACCAGTACAAAACTGTGTGGGATGAAGCCTAGTCTGACGCTACAACAAAGAAAAGTAGATGTGTCAGATCAAGCGACATCCATCATAGTCGTGAATGGACGAAGAAGAAGATGCAAAAAGGAAGAGAAAGGATGATGTGATATGGAGTCGGTACCCTATGCATTGTTTTATAAAGTGATAGAAGATGAAGGGTTTTAGCTACTAATGATAAATTTAGAAATGACGTTATGAAAGGACATTTGAAAGGACATGATGGCAGATGATGATGATGACCGATAATTTCGAAGCATCAGTTACCCTTTAATGCTCCAAAACTAGGGGTCATGTGTTGACACCAAGATTTGGTAAAAATCCAGGCTCACT
This sequence comes from Zizania palustris, assembly GCA_019279435.1. Lineage (NCBI taxonomy): Eukaryota > Viridiplantae > Streptophyta > Magnoliopsida > Poales > Poaceae > Zizania > Zizania palustris. Next base: position 42,031,177 of record JAAALK010000284.1, read on the forward strand.
AAGGATGTCGCACAATCAACAGAAGTCAAAGGAGTCTAGTCAAATGTGATCAAAGAAGCCCATCCATATCGTTACAATATGGTCGGATATGAAGGAGCCGATAAAGTTAAGAGAAGATAAAGATGACCCAAAATTGGTTACAACATAAATTACTTGGGTGGCAAGTCTCCGGACTGTAAATATGTATCTAATTAGCCAGGTGTAGGACCGAAAGAAGCGACCAGAGGGGGGGGTGAATGGGCGCCTTAAAAATTCTTTCGAATCAATGGCCTATTCCCAATACCCAACGCACCTCAAAAGTCTAAGCAGCAGAAAATAAACAGAAAGCTTAAGTCTAAAGGTATCTAACCTAGAAGCAACTGATGTCAAACACAGAACTATCAAAGAAGTGCAACTAGGTAGATAAACAAAGTATGTCAGGTCTAAACTTCCCAAGAAATGATCTAAGTATATGTAAAGTGAAATGAGAAGTTACTGTTCAGATTTGTCTCCTGTTTGAAACTTGGCGAAGCCTGATTCGCTGGTCGAAGCCTGCTTCGGAGGTTGGTGATGAAGCCTACTTCGGAGGTCGGTTGCGAAGCCTGCCGAAGGCTAGTTGTGAAAATGCCGAAGGTGTTATGGTCTAGCCTAGTTCGAAGTGGCAAGAAGCGAAGTATGCTTCGAAGCGAAGTATGACAACGCCGAAGCCTGCTTCGAAGTGTGTACTTCGAAGGCAAGGCTTCGAACACAGCTTCGAACCAAACCTTCGAACAGAGAGCTTCGAATGCAACACACAGACGGACTACCTTCGAACAACAAAGCGAAGCCTGTCACACGACAGAGGCACCAAATTCGAAGCCTACGAAAAGAGAAGCGAAGGCTGACACGCCACAAAGAAACCAAAACGAAGCCTAGCAGAACGACAAGCTTCGAAGCCAACTTCGAAACCTATCGAAGTGTGGACTTCGAACAGCTAGAGCCGGAGTACCTTCGCACTGTCGTTCGAAGTATGCGATGCTGTCCGTTCAAAAAGTACTTCGAAGCTAGCAACAGAGGACACAAAACGAAGTTCGAAGTATGAACGAAGCCTTCGAGGATGTTTGATCGAAGCCTACCTCACGGAGCTGAGGGGCTTCGAACAGAGAAGGGGCTTCGCCAGAAACACACCCAGAAAAGAGACTTCAGACCTGTCAACCCGATCAAAAGGTCGAGCAGTAAAAGCAAAAAGCTGCCACAAGAGTACTGTTGCTACAGTGGAAGAGTACTACTTGCAAACAGCAAGAACTAGTACTCTGCTCGTGAAGAACAGAAGCAACCCCACGCCAGCCGAAGCCCAAAACTCATCAAAAATGCTTGTGCACGTGAATCGAAACAACAAATAATGCTGTGCACGGATGGAGAATCGAAGCTTCAAAGCACTGTAGGAAAGAAATAAATGCAAGGCAAAAATCCCATGAACAGCAGCCTGGCTGCGCACAACAAAAGAGAGAAGAGAGAATGCAAGAGACAAAAGTGACCCAAAGGAGTAGTATTGATTTCAGCAAAAGGGGTAGTTCAAACCCTAGGGATTGGGGTCTATTTATAGGCTCCCAACACTAGGAACATTCCACCTGCCCCTTAGGGTTTTTACAGATGCAAGAATAAAGGAGAAGACTCTACTGCCCTTAGGTATTTTTACAGACACGACTGACTGACTTGGGCCTAGAGTAACAGATGACTTATCCGGAAGCTAAGCTTTCGTAGCGACTACGGCTTCTCTTCTGGACAGTCGGATACAAGATCGACGGTTGTCAGTTTTGCGCCGAAACTGACAAAGCCTCCACCGACTTTGCACCAGGTACCCGGATTGGGCCGGCCCGATTCCTCAGCTCTCTCAGCCCGGCAATCACTCACCGCCGTGGACCTGAGTCAACCCTGGTCAATAGCCCAGTGGGTCTTCTACTGCTTCTGGCCCATGTACCCGGATTGGGCCAGCCCGACTTCGCAGCCCTCCTCTGTCCGACAGTCCTCTCGCTGCCCGTGTACCTGAGTCAC
>JAAALK010000284.1:42034189-42100463 GCA_019279435.1 Zizania palustris
CGCCTATGTAGAAAACTTGTAAACCCAAGAAGGGGTATTGTAGTCATGTCTGAGTTATCCTATAAAAGGAGAGACAGGCTGAGGTCTAGGGCAACACTTTTGCCTAGGTTTAGAACCTTCCGTACTCATTGTATCCTAGATCCATCTGTCACATTTATTTTGTTTTATACTCAGATTTGTGAAGGCATTTTTTTGTTCCTCTTTCATGCAATCAAGTTTCATTTCTGTTTTTGATTCATTTCTGCATGAACTTGTATTTGTGTTCTTCACTTGCATGTGTTGATATTTTTGTAGTACACTTCGTTCTGTGCAAACAAGAGTTTTTTCCTTGTGTTTTTGCTAACGAAGATAGTACATGCACTCTAGGTGCGAAGGCTGTGTTTAGTGTTTCTCGGGGTACCTTCGCTTTGTGATATACCGAAGGCCTAACTTCATGATTTTGCTGGTGAAGCTTACTTCGGGTTTCTATCTCAGTGTGAAGCCTTGTACGAGTTACTAGGGAGAAGTACGAGGACAAAGTCCTTCGAGGAGATACACTTCGTTGCTATGTGCTTATGTGCAGAGTCTGCTCAAAGCACCTCAGAGTGCGGAGCCTGATATTCTGTGAAGCCTTGCTTTGAATATTTTTTGGTGTCTAGGTGTGAGTGAGGCATTCTTATTTTTGGAGTCTAGCCCAGTGCGAAGCCAGGTTCGAAGTGTATGCAATACCTCCGATCTGACTCTTGTGAAGGGTGCCTCTGTAACTAGTTTTGCAGTAGTGAAATTTGAAAGCTCCCATTCACCTCCCCTTTGGTTGCCTGTTTTGGTCCAACAGAAGGCGTTGAGGGTATCAGACCAAAAGTAACAAGCAGCGGCGAGAAGCGACTCATTCTTATACGGTTTGGCAAGAGAGAGACCGATGTAGTGGCCGATGCCGATTTCGTCTCAAGATGAATAGCCCTAAGGTACCAATTGCGCCCAACCGGAAAGTGGGGAAGGGAAAGCCTCAAGCTAAGATGCTAATCGGAGGAAAGCATGGAAAAACATTTGAAAGGGATCCAATTGGTTTTGACATTTATGATATCAGTAGGATCGAGGTTTGCCCATCGGGCCTAAGAAATGATAAGTGGGTGGTTGGCCATTGGAATCAAAATTTGGTTCTTTAGGTTCTATAGAGAAGAAGGGAAAAAGAAATAGTAAGAAAAGGGAAATAGTGAGGAAAAGTGCGGAAGAACCAAGAAAAACCGAAGAATAGCAAAAAAGGAAAAAGAATGTCGAAAACTTACCTTGGGGTTCACGTCATTGGTGGCCATCATGAAGGATGTTGGAGTTCGAGTCCGATGAAGAAGATGAAGAACAGCGAGGGAAGCGGTCGCAAGGGCGTTGGAAGCAGAATGTCAAAAAGATCGAGGGCTAAAGTGAGAACAGTATGCAGAAAGCGTGAAGAATAAAAGAGAGAAGTGGCTGGGGATACTTATAGAGAAAAAATGACTCCTCGGTAGCCTGGTAAAGCCAATCCCACCGGATTTGGTGGGACCACCTTCAACATTCGGCAAAAGGTAATCATGAGTATAGTTTTCGAAACGTCAAGATCTTTGCAGGCCTGGGATTAAGGGAACAAAATCTTCGGTTTAAAAAGCACCAGTACAAAACTGTGTGGGATGAAGCCTAGTCTGACGCTACAACAAAGAAAAGTAGATGTGTCAGATCAAGCGACATCCATCATAGTCGTGAATGGACGAAGAAGAAGATGCAAAAAGGAAGGAGAAAGGATGATGTGATATGGAGTCGGTACCCTATGCATTGTTTTATAAAGTGATAGAAGATGAAGGGTTTTAGCTACTAATGATAAATTTGAAATGACGTTATGAAAGGACATTTGAAAGGACATGATGGCAGATGATGATGATGACCGATAATTTCGAAGCATCAGTTACCCTTTAATGCTCCAAAACTAGGGGTCATGTGTTGACACCAAGATTTGGTAAAAATCCAGGCTCACTAAGGATGTCGCACAATCAACAGAAGTCAAAGGAGTCTAGTCAAATGTGATCAAAGAAGCCCATCCATATCGTTACAATATGGTCGGATATGAAGGAGCCGATAAAGTTAAGAGAAGATAAAGATGACCCAAAATTGGTTACAACATAAATTACTTGGGTGGCAAGTCTCCGGACTGTAAATATGTATCTAATTAGCCAGGTGTAGGACCGAAAGAAGCGACCAGAGGGGGGGTGAATGGGCGCCTTAAAAATTCTTTCGAATCAATGGCCTGTTCCCAATACCCAACGCACCTCAAAAGTCTAAGCAGCAGAAAATAAACAGAAAGCTTAAGTCTAAAGGTATCTAACCTAGAAGCAACTGATGTCAAACACAAAACTATCAAAGAAGTGCAACTAGGTAGATAAACAAAGTATGTCAGGTCTAAACTTCCCAAGAAATGATCTAAGTATATGTAAAGTGAAATGAGAAGTTACTGTTCAGATTTGTCTCCTGTTTGAAACTTGGCGAAGCCTGATTCGCTGGTCGAAGCCTGCTTCGGAGGTTGGTGACGAAGCCTGCTTCGGAGGTCGGTTGCGAAGCCTGCCGAAGGCTATTGTGAAAATGCCGAAGGTGTTATGGTCTAGCCTAGTTCGAAGTGGCAAGAAGCGAAGTATGCTTCGAAGCGAAGTATGACAACGCCGAAGCCTGCTTCGAAGTGTGTACTTCGAAGGCAAGGCTTCGAACCAAAACCTTCGAACAGAGAGCTTCGAATGCAACACACAGACGGACTACCTTCGAACAACAAAGCGAAGCCTGTCACACGACAGAGGCACCAAATTCGAAGCCTACGAAAAGAGAAGCGAAGGCTGACACGCCACAAAGAAACCAAAACGAAGCCTAGCAGAACGACAAGCTTCGAAGCCAACTTCGAAACCTATCGAAGTGTGGACTTCGAACAGCTAGAGCCGGAGTACCTTCGCACTGTCGTTCGAAGTATGCGATGCTGTCCGTTCAAAAAGTACTTCGAAGCTAGCAACAGAGGACACAAAACGAAGTTCGAAGTATGAACGAAGCCTTCGAGGATGTTTGATCGAAGCCTACCTCACGGAGCTGAGGGGCTTCGAACAGAGAAGGGGCTTCGCCAGAACACACCCAGAAAAGAGACTTCAGACCTGTCAACCCGATCAAAAGGTCGAGCAATAAAAGCAAAAAGCTGCCACAAGAGTACTGTTGCTACAGTGGAAGAGTACTACTTGCAAACAGCAAGAACTAGTACTCTGCTCGTGAAGAACAGAAGCAACCCCACGCCAGCCGAAGCCCAAAACTCATCAAAAATGCTTGTGCACGTGAATCGAAACAACAAATAATGCTGTGCACGGATGGAGAATCGAAGCTTCAAAGCACTGTAGGAAAGAAATAAATGCAAGGCAAAAATCCCATGAACAGCAGCCTGGCTGCGCACAACAAAGAGAGAAGAGAGAATGCAAGAGACAAAAGTGACCCAAAGGAGTAGTATTGATTTCAGCAAAAGGGGTAGTTCAAACCCTAGGGATTGGGGTCCTATTTATAGGCTCCCAACACTAGGAACATTCCACCTGCCCCTTAGGGTTTTTACAGATGCAAGAATAAAGGAGAAGACTCTACTGCCCTTAGGTATTTTTACAGACACGACTGACTGACTGTGGGCCTAGAGTAATAGATGACTTATCCGGAAGCTAAGCTTTCGTAGCGACTACGGCTTCTCTTCTGGACAGTCGGATACAAGATCGACGGTTGTCAGTTTTGCGCCGAAACTGACAAAGCCTCCACCGACTTTGCACCAGGTACCCGGATTGGGCCGGCCCGATTCCGCAGCTCTCTCAGCCCGGCAATCACTCACCGCCCGTGTACCTGAGTCAACCCTGGTCAATAGCCCAATGGGTCTTCTACTGCTTCTGGCCCATGTACCCGGATTGGGCCAGCCCGACTTCGCAGCCTCCTCTGTCCGACAGTCGCTCGCTGCCCGTGTACCTGAGTCACACACGGCCCATGAAACAGCAGATCTCTTCTTCTTCAGTCCTCTTTGACTATCGTTGACAATGACTCATCACTTCTGGAGCCATGAGGCCCACGCTATTCAGCATGGCTCCTCAATCTGCCCCTTGATGAGTGCATTGTCAACACTCCTCTTTTTAGCTCTTCAGTACCTGCAAGCAAATGTGGAAACACGAAAACAAAACACAGGAAAAAACAAAGAAGAAGAAAATAAAGTAAAAGTTTAACCTTAATGACCAAAGGCCGAACAAAAGCAAGAGGCGGTCATTATGGTTAACCAAAGGTAAAAGCTCAAAATGAGTGCGATTTTCAGAACAACAAGGATATCAACAGAGTAAGAACAAGCGAGACAGAAACTCCCCCTTAAACTCTGATCCAAATTTTCTCCCCCTTGTTGACAAGTGAACTCATCAAGCACTCAAAAGAGACACAGACTCCCCCAGAAATGCAACTCTGTCGCGTCCCGATTTAATAAATCAGGACTTTATTGAAATTCCATAGAAAATCAATAAACCAAGACGTTCATAAAGCGACCACGTACAATACGGGCAATCATTCACGGTTCATAGACCGCATTAATACAAAAGTGAATGAAAATGAAGAGAAACTAATAAAATCAAGGGTCCTAGATGAACGCCTCCTTCCAGTCTCGCCTTGACTGGGTCGCTACTCCAGACCTGCATCCTCCTCGTAGTAGACGGGCTCTGATGGTGTAAGTCAACGGGGTGAGTACAGATGTACTCAGCAAGCCTTCGAATGCAAATATAATGCAAGATAATAACAAGGGAGAAAGTGGCTAGTTTTGCAGGAAGCAGCATAATTGTAAAGCATTAAATGTGATCAATTTATTAGTACTGAAAAGTAAACATGTGTATGCATCATCATCTTCTAACTCGAGGAGTACGTTTCACCTCCTCGCACAACAGTCCTTACATGCCATGAATAACTCATCCATTCAAACAATTGTAAACTAACTGCGAGTAGTCACACAACCCGCCCTTGACCGTGGGCTCGGCTTTTCGAAAAGATTGATTTTACTCTGATCAGAGATGTACCACTGTACCCACAAGGCACGCACTCATCACTTACACCAAAGTGTAACGAGATGACCCATTTCACGGGAACTCGTGCCAAAACCTTCCATATGGTCTTCCCCGACTCAACAGCACTCTCTTATAGGTTTCGTACCGTGTCTCGCCATGTCGAGTTTCCACAATACCCCCCCTTGTGCCATCAGTCGGTACAAGGCGCCCTGAGGGCTAGCCCCTTGCCCCCTCCACTATGGTGCCGTGAGACGGAGTGTTCCACACTTCCAGTTAGGACTTACCCATTAGACTTGTGGTTGGTACGGAAGTGCTTTGCAACAGATCCCGCAGACCGGTCCTTATAGTGCCCCGGGTGCGACATACCAAAACCCGAGCTTGCACCCGGAACCCACCATACTTATAACATACCTAAATCCAACAGAGTCCAGAGACAAGAATAACGGGGTATTTCATATACCAGAATCCATCTAACTACGACTCATTCTTTATATCCTATAGCAGTTGTGCCGGTACATTGGGCACTAGCTAATATAATATTCGTAGAGTGACAAGGAGTTAAGGCTCAATAAGCATGGCTTGGGTTGCACACAAGGACGGGGATCTAATAAATATAAGTGTAAGGCTTGATCTTTGACTAATGCAATATTAACCTATGTGTTATAGCGATAATTTATTAAAATCATGGGCTCAATGATGATCAACTGTTTCCACAGAGGTGGTCGATGACTTGCCTTGATCAGCAAAGGGGGATGGAGGAACCTCGGGGTAGAACTCCTGCTCCTCGACGAACTCGTAGTCTTCTCGATACGGAAAATAAACAATACATTCAATAAACAGATAAAATCCACCAATAATAAACATACATATTTGTGGGTTTTATTATGTTGAACAAAGCTTCATTATTCTGATGTTTGGTGAATAAACAATAAACTTATTTTTCTCAAGGCTTTTCTAATTTATTTTCCTGAATTAATAATTTATCCCTAAGGGGTTTTTATTCTTTTATTTGCTAAAAATATTTTGGGTAACAGTAACATACTATTTTTATTGCATTAATGTGTAGAGAATATTATTCTGGATTTAACAAAATTTGAATGGTGAAATTTGGAGTGAAAATGAGCAAGATATGAATTTTTGAAGTTTAAACTATTTTCTGAAATTTTATTTAAACTGGAAAATGGGCCCTGGTCCACGGTGAGCCAGGCCCACGGTGGACTGCGCCACTGTGCGCGTGGACCGGATCAACCAGATCCGTCGATCCAGATCCGACGGCCAGGCGCGAGGCGGGAAGGCTTTAATGAAATCGGACGGCTGTGATTAAATCGTGGCGAAGAGGTACGCGTGGACGCACCAGATCGCTCCAGGGATTTAAGTTACGATCAACGGCCGAGATGGCACCGTACCCCTTCGATCAGATCTGAGGGCCCTGATTAAATCCCGAAGGGATTTAATCGTAGCCCTTCGATCACGATCGGACGGCCACGATGCCTTCCGGCACGGCACGGTCGTAAGGGGTACGTACCCTTCATCTCCGGCGACGGCGAGGCCTCGGGTGCGGTGGCTGCGGCGGCGGCGAGCGCCTACGTGACTAGCTAGGGCCAGAAATGGAACGCGGGGAGCAAGGGGGTCACGATGGTACCTTCGGCGGCGAAGGTGGGCGACGGACGGCGACAACGGCGAGGGTAGACGGTGAGGTCTCCTCGGGAGCTCGACGCCGACGGCGATCCGGTGGCCTTCACGACTGATGGAGGCGTGGCCGAGGACGGGTGGACGACGGCGGACCCGATGGGAGCGGTGGCTAGGGCAGGGGAGGCCGGAGGCGGCGGCGATCGCTCGCCGGAGGTGGAGCAGAGGGGAAACCCGAAAACAAAGGGGGAGCGCTCTGGTTTACTCGAGCTCAGGCCTTGGCGGTGTGGGCTGAACGCGGCGAGGGGAGGGGCTTTTATAGGGGTCGCTGGCGGTGGATATGGTAGGGTTATCGGAGGAAACCGAGAGGGATCCTTTCCATCTCCGGCGAGGTTTCTAAACCTTCGGATCTACTGCCATTTTCACGAATTCCGTGTGGGCTAAGGATGGAATGGAGGCGGTGGCGATCGGGGAAGGTGATCCGGGGCGATCGGATGGGATCTGGCGGCCGGCGGCGAGGGAAACAGAAAGGGATCGCCGGGAAGAAGGAAGGGGGCGATCCCCTTCCATCAAAGACGAAGGATCTGACAGGTGGCCCCCACCTGTCAGCGGGCGTAATGGAAAAGGAAGGGCCGACAGGCGGGCCACGGCTGTCAGTGGGCGAACGCGAGCGCACAGAGGCTGACGCGTGGGGCCAGGCGGGGCGCGGGCGGGAGGAGAGAGGGGAGAAGAGCGCCGACAGGCGGGACCCACGGGTCAGTGAGGGATGGCTGGGCTGGGCTGGGTTGAGAGCACTTTGGAGGTTGCGGCCCATTAAGCATTTTAATTCTTTTCTGATTTAAAATAATTCCAGTAATTCATTTATTTGATTAAGGGTTGAATCACTGTTGGTAAAAATTTGTAAAAATTCCTAAAATTATATCTTGGCCTCCAGTTTATCTCATAAATTTTTCAAGTCCAGATTTTGAGTATTTCTCCTTGTTTGGTTTTATTTGGGTTCTTTTGTGAATTCTCCTTTAATAATAAATTCAAATAATATTTTCTTTTATTTTATTCCTTTTTAATTTCTGGGGTGTTACAATCCTATCCCCCTTACAGAGAATCTCGTCCTCGAGATTCGGATCAATCCTCGAATAGCTCAGGATGTTGTGCCTTAAGTTCATCTTCTTTTTCCCATGTAGCTTCCTCTACCGGATGATTGCTCCACTGCACTTTGCTGAAACGGATGACTCGACTCCTGGTGGTTCTTTCTTTGACTTCCAATATCTTGATCGGCTTTTCCACATAGGTCAGATCCTCTTGAACATCCAATTGCTGAAGGTCCACTTGCTCTGTGGGGACGCGGAGACACTTCTTCAGTTGAGATACATGAAACACATCATGCACTCCAGCCAATGAGGGTGGTAACTTCAACTGATAAGCTACTTCGCCTTGGCGTCGGATAATGGGGAATGGTCCAACATAACGAGGGGCCAACTTTCCTCTCATGTTAAACCGTTGAGTACCACGGAGAGGCGTAACTCGTAGGTAGACATGATCTCCTTCTTCAAAGACTAGGTCCCGGCGACGATTGTCTGCGTAGCTCTTCTGTCATGATTGGGCTGTCTTGAGTCGGTCTCTGATGATCCGTACCTTCTCTTCAGCTTCGCGAAGAATGTCTGTTCCGAATACTTGGGATTCACCAGTTTGGTCCCAAAGTAGTGGTGTTCTGCACTTACGTCCATATAGGGCTTCAAAAGGAGACATCTAAAGACTGGCTTGATAGCTATTGTTGTATGAGAATTCAGCGTACGGCAAGCTCTTATCCCAAGTGGCTCCAAAATCCAAAACACATGCTCGAAGCATATCCTCTAATATTTGGTTTACTCTCTCTGTTTGTCCATCTGTTTGAGGGTGGTAGGCGGTACTGAAGTTCAATCTCGTGCCCATCTCCTCTTGAAGGTTCTTCCAAAAACGAGAGGTAAACTGACTTCCTCGGTCAGACACTATCTTCTTGGGTACTCCATGAAGACATACGATCCGGGCCATATATAGCTCTGCAAGCTTAGGGCCACTAAAGGTCGTCTTGACGGCTATGAAATGTGCTACTTTCATAAGCCGATCGATGATCACCCAAATAGAGTCATACCCAAGTTGGGTCTTTGGTAATCTGGTGATGAAATCCATACCGATCTCTTCCCACTTCCATTCCGGCACTTTAAGTGGCTGTAACAATCCTGCAGGCCTCTGATGTTCAGCCTTTACTCTTCTGCAGGTGTCACACTCGGCGACAAACTGGGCAATCTCCCTCTTCATGCTGACCCACCAATAACGTTCTTTCAGGTCCTGGTACATCTTGGTACTGCCGGGATGAATGGAGTACAATGTCTCATGGGCTTCCCTCAGGATAAGGGTCTTTATCTCGGGTTTATCCAGCACACATATCCGGGGTCCAAACCATATGGTGCCATTCTCGTCCTCTGAAAATCCGGGGGCTTTTCCTTGTCTCATGTTCTTCCTAATGGCAGCTATATCCGGGTCCTCCAACTGAGCTTCACGGATCTGCTCAAATAGAATAGGCTGGGTCTCCAGGGTGGCTAGATACGCTCCGGTGGTCAATCCAAGATTCAACTTCTCCATCTCCCAACATAACAAGGGTGCGTGTTCTTGAATCCTCATGGCTGTGCAATATCCCTGCGACTTAAGGCATCGGCTACCACATTTGCTTTTCCGGGGTGGTAGTGAATACCTAAGTCATAGTCCTTGATTAGTTCCAACCATCGTCTTTGCCTCAAGTTAAGGTCTGGCTGTGTGAAGATATACTTCAAGCTCTTGTGATCCGTAAAGATCTCACAGCGATTTCCCACCAAATAGTGCCTCCAAATCTTAAGGGCGTGCACTACAGCGGCTAATTCCAAATCATGGGTTGGGTAATTCAACTCATGAGGTCTCAACTGACGGGAGGCATAAGAGATAACCTTCCCATCTTGCATAAGAACACATCCCAATCCTTGGCGAGATGCGTCGCAATAGACATGGAAGTCCTTACGGATATCCGGTAGGGTCAGTATAGGTGTAGACACCAAACGGGTCTTGAGAGTGCGGAAACTTTCCTCGCATTCAGGAGTCCATTCAAACTTCTCTCCTTTCTGCAACAACTTGGTCATTGGCTTGGCTATCTTAGAAAAATTCTCAATGAACCTTCGATAATATCCGGTCAAACCCAGAAAACTTCGTATCTCAGATACGTTCGTGGGTGGCAGCCAATCCGTAACTGCTTCTACGGTGGCAGGGTCTACTGCGATTCCTTGCGCAGAGATGATGTGTCCAAGGAACTTTACTTCTGCCATCCAAAACTTCCATTTGTTGTACTTGGCATACAATTGGTGTTCCCTTAACTTTCCCAAGGTTAACCGGAGGTGAGCCTCGTGCTCCTTCTGGTCCTTGGAGTAAATGAGGATGTCGTCTATGAAGACCACGATGAACTTGTCCAAATACTCCATGAACACTTTATTCATCATATTCATGAAGAATGCAGGGGCGTTGGTCAATCCAAAGGACATAACCGTACACTCATATAATCCATAACGGGTAGTGAAGGAAGTCTTGGGTATGTCCTCTTCTCGGATCCTTACTGATGATAACCAGAACGCAAGTCGATCTTCGAGAATACTGTAGCTCCTTTTAGCTGGTCGAAGAGATCGTCGATCCGAGGCAACGGGTACTTATTCTTGATTGTTACTTCATTCAAAGCGCGATAATCTACACACATACGCTTTGCCTTGTCTTCTTTCTTCTCGACGAAGATGACGGGAGCACCCCATGGCGATGTGCTAGGTCTGATGTAGCCTTTCTTCTCGAGATCCTCCAACTGCTGCTTCATCTCAGCTAACTCATTGGCGGCCATCCGGTATGGTCGCTTATAAATAGGGGTGGTTCCGGGCACCAAGTCAATCCTGAACTCGATGTCCCTCTGGGGTGGCATCCCTGGTAGATCCTCTAGGAACACGTCCGGGTATTCACTGACTACTGGTATCTCCTCCAAGGTAATCTGATGTAGTCTTGTCCTTCCGGCCTTCATGTTGGGCATCTGGAATGTGACTATAGTCCCTTCTTCATTAGTCACAGTCACTTTTTCTCTGGGCACATTCTATTACACCTTGATGTTTATTTAGCCAATCCATCCCTAGAATGAGATCCAAACCTTGACATTCTATTAGAATGGGGTCGGCCCAAAATATCGTGCCTTGGATTTCTACCCATACCCTTGGACTAAAGAAACAGGCGAGGGTTTGCTTGCCCGGGGTAGCTATCAATACTGGCCTGGGTAGTTCACTTATGTCCAGGGCGTTATTTTCCACAAAAGCAGTTGATATAAAGGAGTGGGTAGCTCCGGTGTCAAATAATACCACTGCAAGTGATGAATGAACCATAAACTTACCCATGACAATCTCTGGTGCGGCCTGGGCTTCCTCGGCGGTGATGTGGTTCACCTTGGCGCGGACGGCGGGGTTGGAGGCGACGCCTTGAGCACGCTTGGGATGAGGGCACTGATGGGAGTAGTGTCCCTCCTAGCGGCAGTTGAAGCATACTACAGGCTTGCCATGCCTGTCTCTCAAAACCTCCGGCTTCTTGGCCGGGGCAGCTGGGACGGTTGGTGCGGCGGGAGCGGGACGAGGTTGGCTGGCTCCGGCATTTGCGGCGGGTGGCGCCTGACGATACACTGGGCGGGGGTGGTACTGCTGTGCTGGTGGAGGTGGAGCAAAATGGGGTCTCTGGGCCATGCCCTGGTTTTGCCTGAAGGCAATCATTCGCTTCTTCTTCAGGTCGACCTTGTTCTGCTGGGTCTCCTGCATGATAGCCTTGTTCACCAACTTTTGGAAGTTGGCGAAATCTCCAGAGATAAGCTGTAGAGACAGCTCATCCTTCAGTCCCCGGAAGGAACTTAGCCTGTCTGGCCGCATCCGTACGGACCTCCTCAGGTGCGTACCTGGCCAGACGGTTGAACTCGTGCAGGTACTCTGTGACAGACCTGCTCCCCTACTGCAGGTCTCGGAACTCTTGTTGCTTCTGGGCAATGATGCCGTCGGGGATGTGGGCGGCACGAAAGGCGGCCGAGAACTCTGCCCAAGTAGGGGCGTGGCCCTCGGGCAGGGTCTCACGATGATTGTCCCACCACTCTGCGGCGGGACCATGGAGCTGGTGGGTGGCGAAGGCCACCCTCTCCTGCTCGGTGCAGGTCAGCAGATCGAGCTTCTTCTCGACAGCTCGCAACCAATCCCCAGCCTCCATGGGGTTGGTGGTGCTCGAGAAGGTCGGGGGACGGACTCGGAGGAACTCCGAAAGCTGGGACACGGGAGCGGGAGCTGGTGTGGCAGGTCTGGGCAGCTCGGGCTGTTGGTGGAGGCGGAAGAGATGTGCCTGTTGCTCTTGCATCTGCTGCTGCTGCTGCATCTGGTGCAGAAGGGCTGAGACCAGCTAGTTTTGTGTGGCCATCATCTCGGCCAGAGTGGGGTGGTTGGCGACCGGGGCTTGCCTTTGCCCGGTGGCTCCCCATTGTGGCAAGTTGCCACTCTCTCCTCCGTTCTGAGGAGCGTCTGAACCCTGAGTGTTGGTCATCCTGGAGTTTTCAAGGTAGACACATTTATTTTAGTGAATTTCTTCGTATTTTATTTCAAAAGATACCGTTCTTGCGGTTACATTTATTTAATTCTTCATTCATGCCTTATGTTTTGACATGAATGCTAATACAAGCAAGCAAAAAAATGAAAATAACAATCAACCGTAACTACGTCTAGGGTAGCTCGGGGGACGGCTCGATCTCGGGCTCGTGGGGGACGGTCGGGGTCGAGGAGCTGGACGGTCCGGCGGGTGGTGCGCTGCGGGAGATCCTCTTGGGCCTCACGGTGGGGATCCGAAGGGGTTTCTTCCTGCGAGGCGGAAGAGGCGCGATCTCCTCAATGTCCTTCTTTAATTCTCTGAGCTGCTGACGGAGTTGGGTGTGGACCATGGCGCCCTGGCGTAGGAGCTCGTTCTGACGCCTCAACTCCTCCACCTCAAGGGTCAACAGAGGGATCTGCTCAAGTTGTCGACGGAGCTCGGCATTCTCACGGGTCAGGTTCTCCGAAGTGTGGCGGTAGAAGTCGATGGTGTCGTGCTGGCTGTCTGCGTCGAGAACGGCCTCGGTGTGGAGGTTGTCCATGGCCTCCAAGAGTCTCATCGTGCGGGTGATGGCGGAGTTGCTCTGTGTGTGAGGGCTGATGTAGATGCTGCGGTGACTCCCGGGTGTGCGCATGGGCATGAAGCGGTAGACGGTGTCGCGGAGATGGCAGTCGTATACCAGTCGAAGCTCGGCGAGGGACTGAAGAGCGGCTCGCTGGCTGGCAACCAGGAAGGTAGGTCCCCCTCCGCGGTAGGTGTGAGCGGTCTGAGGGGAGGGCTGGACGACGACGGTGACCTCGCAAAAGCTTTCTTCCTCATCGGGGAAGACTCCATGGTACATCGGCTCATGCTCGAATCCGAGGAAACTGACGAGCATGCGTAGCTCGCGAATGAATCCGGCCTCGTCACGAAGAGTCGCGCTCATGGTATGAACCGGCATCTACAAAAGAGAGAAAATTTTTGTGAAAACCTCGGAAGATGAGAGGATAAGCAGTGTTTGTAAGAAAATATAGTAAATATAGGTCCTAAGGTCAGGTCTGTTTGGCTTCCTACAGTCAAGTCGGCTCTGATACCATCTTGTCGCGCCCCGATTTAAAAATCAGGACTTTATTGAAATTCCATAGAAAATCAATAAACCAAGACGTTCATAAAGCGACCACGTACAATACGGGCAATCATTCACGGTTCGTAGACCGCATTAATACAAAAGTGAATGAAAATGAAGAGAAACTAATAAAATCAAGGGTCCTAGATGAACGCCTCCTTCCAGTATCGCCTTGACTGGGTCGCTACTCCAGACCTGCATCCTCCTCGTAGTAGACGGGCTCTGATGGTGTAAGTCAACGGGGTGAGTACAGATGTACTCAGCAAGCCTTCGAATGCAAATATAATGCAAGATAATAACAAGGGAGAAAGTGGCTAGTTTTGCGGAAGCAGCATAATTGTAAAGCATTAAATGTGATCAATTTATTAGTACTGAAAAGTAAACATGTGTATGCATCATCATCTTCTAACTCGAGGAGTACGTTTCACCTCCTCGCACAACAGTCCTTACATGCCATGAATAACTCATCCATTCAAACAATTGTAAACTAACTGCGAGTAGTCACACAACCCGCCCTTGACCGTGGGCTCGGCTTTTCGAAAAGATTGATTTTACTCTGATCAGAGATGTACCACTGTACCCACAAGGCATGCACTCATCACTTACACCAAAGTGTAACGAGATGACTCATTTCACGGGAACTCGTGCCAAAACCTTCCATATGGTCTTCCCCGACTCAACAGCACCCTCTTATAGGTTTCGTACCGTGTCTCGCCATGTCGAGTTTCCACAATACCCCCCCTTGAGCCATCGTCGGTACAAGGCGCCCTGAGGGCTAGCCCCTTGCCCCCTCCACTATGGTGCCGTGAGACGGAGTGTTCCACACTTCCAGTTAGGACTTACCCATTAGACTTGTGGTTGGTACGTAAGTGCTTTGCAACAGATCCCAGCAGACCGGTCCTTATAGTGCCCCGGGTGCGACATACCAAAACCCGAGCTTGCACCCGGAACCCACCATACTTATAACATACCTAACTCCAACAGAGTCCAGAGACAAGAATAACGAGGTATTTCATATACCAGAATCCATCTAACTACGACTCATTCTTTATATCCTATAGCAGTTGTGCCGGTACATTGGGCACTAGCTAATATAATATTCGTAGAGTGACAAGGAGTTAAGGCTCAATAAGCATGGCTTGGGTTGCACACAAGGACGGGGATCTAATAAATATAAGTGTAAGGCTTGATCTTTGACTAATGCAATATTAACCTATGTGTTATAGCGATAATTTATTAAAATCATGGGCTCAATGATGATCAACTGTTTCCACAGAGGTGGTCGATGACTTTCCTTGATCAGCAAAGGGGGATGGAGGAACCTCGGGGTAGAACTCCTGCTCCTCGACGAACTCGTAGTCTTCTCGATACGGAAAATAAACAATACATTCAATAAACAGATAAAATCCACCAAATAATAAACATACATATTTGTGGGTTTTATTATGTTGAACAAAGCTTCATTATTCTGATGTTTGGTGAATAAACAATAAACTTATTTTTCTCAAGGCTTTTCTAATTTATTTTCCTGAATTAATAATTTATCCCTAAGGGGTTTTTATTCTTTTATTTGCTAAAAATATTTTGGGTAACAGTAACATACTGTTTTTATTGCATTAATGTGTAGAGAATATTATTCTGGATTTAACAAAATTTGAATGGTGAAATTTGGAGTGAAAATGAGCAAGATATGAATTTTTGAAGTTTAAACTATTTTCTGAAATTTTATTTAAACTGGAAAATGGGCCCTGGTCCACGGTGAGCCAGGCCCACGGTGGACTGCGCCACTGTGCGCGTGGACCGGATCAACCAGATCCGTCGGATCCAGATCCGGCGGCCAGGCGCGAGGCGGGAAGGCTTTAATGAAATCGGACGGCTGTGATTAAATCGTGGCGAAGAGGTACGCGTGGACGCACCAGATCGCTCCAGGGATTTAAGTTACGATCAATGGCCGAGATGGCACCGTACCCCTTCGATCAGATCTGAGGGCCCTGATTAAATCCCGAAGGGATTTAATCGTAGCCCTTCGATCACGATCGGACGGCCACGATGCCTTCCGGCATGGCACGGTCGTAAGGGGTACGTACCCTTCGTCTCCGGCGACGGCGAGGCCTCGGGTGCGGTGGCTGCGGCGGCGGCGAGCGCCTACGTGACTATCTAGGGCCAGAAATGGAACGCGGGGAGCAAGGGGGTCACGATGGTACCTTCGGCGGCGAAGGTGGGCGACGGACGGCGACGACGGCGAGGGTAGACGGTGAGGTCTCCTCGGGAGCTCGACGGCGACGGCGATCCGGTGGCCTTCACGACTGATGGAGGCGTGGCCGAGGACGGGTGGACGATGGCGGACCCGATGGGAGCGGTGGCTAGGGCAGGGGAGGCCGGAGGCGGCGGCGATCGCTCGCCGGAGGTGGAGCAGAGGGGAAACCCGAAAACAAAGGGGGAGCGCTCTGGTTTACTCGAGCTCAGGCCTTGGCGGTGTGGGCTGAACACGGCGAGGGGAGGGGCTTTTATAGGGGTCGCCGGCGGTGGATATGGTAGGGTTATCGGAGGAAACCGAGAGGGATCCTTTCCATCTCCGGCGAGGTTTCTAAACCTTCGGATCTACTGCCATTTTCACGAATTCCGTGTGGGCTAAGGATGGAATGGAGGCGGTGGCGATCGGGGAAGGTGATCCAGGGCGATCGGATGGGATCTGGCGGCCGGCGGTGAGGGAAACAGAAAGGGATCGCCGGGAAGAAGGAAGGGGGCGATCCCCTTCCATCGAAGACGAAGGATCTGACAGGTGGCCCCCACCTGTCAGCGGGCGTAATTGAAAAGGAAGGGCCGACAAGCGGGCCACGGCTGTCAGTGGGCGAACGCGAGCGCACAGAGGCTGACGCGTGGGGCCAGGCGGGGCGCGGGCGGGAGGAGAGAGGGGAGGCGAGCGCCGACAGGCGGGACCCACGGGTCAGTGAGGGATGGCTGGGCTGGGCTGGGTTGAGAGCACTTTGGAGGTTGCGGCCCATTAAGCATTTTAATTCTTTTCTGATTTAAAATAATTCCAGTAATTCATTTATTTGATTAAGGGTTGAATCACTGTTGGTAAAAATTTGTAAAAATTCCTAAAATTATATCTTGGCCTCCAGTTTATCTCATAAATTTTTCAAGTCCAGATTTTGAGTATTTCTCCTTGTTTGGTTTTATTTGGGTTCTTTTGTGAATTCTCCTTTAATAATAAATTCAAATAATATTTTCTTTTATTTTATTCCTTTTTAATTTCTGGGGTGTTACAAACTCCCCCTCAAAATATGCAGTGAATTCAACTGGAGTGCATAAGGAGTGTAGAAAGCATGCTTCTCAAATATGATTGACTGCAATTACAGCATCTAACAAGTGTAGCAAAAGAGATACTGTCTAAGACACATGGCATGATCAGTACAACAGATGATATCTAAAGAAAGTCATTAGCACGCATTTTTCAGTTTTCGCAAACAAAAAGCATCACCACATTTTCCAGTAAAAACAAGCAAGGTAAAACATGAGATGCAAAGGCTAACTGATACCTACCAAGATAAGCTTTGTTCAGAAACAAAGTGCTTCAGCAAACTTGTTTTCATTTCAATTTTCAAGCTTTTTCTTTTTTCTTTTTCATGTTTGCCAGGGGTTATTTGCATGTCATACCTTATGCTGACCGACCAAGTCAAGCCTAGGCCAGATCTGGACCATCAGAAGCTTAAGACATTGGTCTTGGCATACACTACACTGTCCTAGTTCATACCAAGGTGCTATGGTATGCAGTCCAGAACAAATGTAATGCGACAAAGCAAACCCACCTGGATCTTTTCAAGTTATGCACAAAAAAAAGGCATGGAATTTTCATTGTTCTCGAATTTTCATCATTTTTATAGCACATTTCCATGTTTAAAGCATACAGTTGTCCAAGTTGCATATTTGCATCTAAGTCAGAAACTAGCTACAAGGCATGTAACAGATAGCAAGAACATTCAGCCTACGCATGCTAGTTACCAGAAGCAATGGTGATCATTTTTCAATTTTAAAGCATAAAAGACTTGCATATGACAGATATCAGACATATCATTTGAACTGAAGCAAAGCATGATCATCGACAAGTAATCAAAAGCATGTACCAGCTAGAATATGTAACACAGTTCAATCATATAACAGAAGCAGGCTCAAAAGTGTGATATGTGGATATGCAAGATATGATCACACACAAAAAGACTCAAGAAAAGAGTAAAGACGAAAGAAAACTGACGCAAAATATCCTAAAAAGGATATACAACACCCAAATCCCCTCGTAAACGCTCAAATGTAGACTGATCTAGGGGTTTGGTGAAAATATCAGCCAACTGATGATGGGTATCAACATGAACAAGGTCAATGACACCTTTCTCATATTGATCCCGCAAGAAGTGAAAGCGCACATCAATGTGTTTGGTTTTTGAATGGAGACATGGGTTTTTCCCTACACTAATTGCACTGGTGCTGTCGCAAAATAAAGGAACTCTGGTAGGAAAGAACAACCCAAAATCTCGTAGAGTGGAAATCATCCAAACCAACTGTGAGCAGCAGCTAGCAGCAGCTATGTACTCAGCCTCTGTGGTCGAAAGAGCAACTCCAGATTGCTTTCGAGAAGACCAAGATACAAGAGAAGAACCAAGAAACTGGCAAGTACCGGAAGTCGACTTGCGATCCAACCGGCATCCACCAAAATCGGCATCCGAAAATCCAGATAAATCGAGAGAAGATGATGCTGAATAGAAAAGACCAAGATCAGGCGCATAAGTGAGATACCTGAAGATGCGCTTGACAGCCTACCGATGAGATGCGCGTGGTGAAGACTGGAAACGCGCGCAAAGTCCCACGGCGAACTGTATGTCCGGTCTTGTTGCCGTTAAGTACAACAGCGAACCGATCATCCCTCGAAACTCCCTTTCATTGACCTTGACGCCGCTCTCATCCTTGTCCAGACCCCCAGAAGTGCCCATCGGGGTCATCTGCGGCTTCAACTCACCACCAAAGTCAAATTTTTAAGCATGTCGCGAGTGTACTTACCTTGGTGGATGAAGGTGCCGTCCTTGGTCTGCTTGATCTGGAGCCCTAAGAAGTACTTGAGCTCACCCATGAGGCTCATCTCAAACTCACTGTTAATCTGCTCAGAGAACTTGGACACAAGAGAATCAGTAGTACCGCCAAAAATAATATCGTCCACGTAAATCTGAGCAACTAAGAAGTCTGAAGCAAATCTGAGCAAAAAGAGAGTTTTGTCCACAGAACCCATCACAAAGCCCTTCCCCAACAAAAATTGTTTTAACCGGTCATACCAAGCCCTGGGGCTTGCTTCAACCCATATAAAGCTTTGTGCAACTTAAAAACATGTCGAGGAAACTTAGGGTTCTCAAAACCGGGGGGCTGCCTAACATAAACTTCCTCCTCTATGAACCCGTTCAGAAAGGCACTCTTAACGTCCATTTGAAAAAGCTTAAAACCCTTCGAAGCGGCAAAAGCTAAGAGAATACGAATGGACTCAAGACGGGCAACAGGAGCGAAGGTTTCTTCAAAGTCAATACCTTCCTTCTAGCAATAACCCTGGGCAACTAGTCGAGCTTTGTTGCGCACCACAACCCCATCTTCACCTTGTTTGTTTTTGAATACCCACTTGGTGCCTATGGGGTTGCATCCTGGAGGCGGCTCAACTAGTATCCACACCCGATTGCGAACAAAGTTCTCAAGCTCTTCTTGCATAGCATTAATCCAATTAGAATCAGAAAGAGAATGAGAAACATCTCTGGGCTCAAAAGATGCAACAAACGCAGATTCAGCAAACACAGCAAGAGAGGTAGAAGAACGCAAAGCTCTCTCAGTCAGATCACCTATGATGAGCTTTGAGGGATGGTCACGCTGAACTGCTCGGGTTCCCTGGTGATCTGAAGTCACCTCACTAGAGTCAGCAGCTGGCACCTCTGGACTCGACTGAGGGGGCTCGATCATAGTGGAAGAAGTGATCAGAGGTCCGCCCTCATCCTCAGTCGAAGTCTCAGAAGGTGTGGGCTCTGCGGGGGATGCAGAAGGCCCACCCTCATTAGCGGCTGGAGTGTCATCATCTTCCTCGAAGATGGACTCTCCGAGCTCACCATCAGACGGCTCAAAAGAAGGAGACAAAGAAGGCAAGGACTCATCAAATGAAGCCTCACAAGTCTCGACAAGCAGCTGGGATTCGAGGTTCCAAACAAGGAAGCCTCGAGAATGCAATGCATAACCAAGAAAAACACCATCCCAGCAACGAGACTCAAACTTGTCCAAATGCCCTCCCTTCTTGAGCACAAAGCACTTGCAGCCAAACGCTCGCAAGTGGCTCACCTTGGGCTGTCTGCCAAACCGCAGTTCATATGATGTCTTACCAAGGTAAGCTCTAAGAAAGATGCGGTTGGCCAGATAGCAAGCCGTGTTCATGGCTTCAGCCCAAAAATGCCTAGGAGTCCTGTGCTCATCGAGCATCATCCTGGCCATCTCAACTAGCGTGCGGTTCTTTCGTTCCACAACGCCGTTCTGTGGGGGAGTGTAAGGAGAAGAAAACTGATGGTCCAGACCCTGATCACTACAGAAGCTGACGAACTGAGAGTTCTTGAACTCAGAGCCGTTGTCGGAGCGAATTGCTCGCATCCGACCATTGTTCTCATTCTTCAGCTTCAAAATCAGGTCATGAACAAACTGAAACGTTTCAACCTTAGACTCCAAAAAGAACACCCACGAGAATCGAGAAAAGTCGTCAACAATCACAAGTGCATACCACTTCCCACCGACTGAGCGTACCCGAGCTGGACCTATAGTGTCCAAATGTAAAAGCTCGCCCGGATACGAAGTCATCACCTGAGTCACAGGTGAGTGAGAAGCAGCAACCATTTTCCCATGACGACAGGGATGACAAACTAGATCCTTCTCCATCTTAAGCTTGGGCAATCCTCGGATGAGGTCCATAGAGCTTAACCTGACTAGCAGATCAAAACTCAAATGACCTAATCTCCTATGCCACTTCCAGAGCTCAGAAGAAGATCCAGCAATCAAACAACGAGAAGGGCCAAAAGAACTAGAGAGGTCAATTCGAAAAACTTTACCGAAAGGTAAAATCTGACAAACCAAAGACCCTCTAGAATCAACCACAGAAGAATTGCCCTTCTTAAAACGCACTTCCAAACCATCCTCAAGAAGTTGCGAAACAGAAATTAAATTGAAGTTCAAATTCTTAACCAAAGCAACATTCTTCAAAGAGAAATGATCCTGAAATGCGAATTGAGCCTATGCCACTTACTTTCCCTTGACCGCTGTTCCCGAACGTGATGTATTCTTTGGAGCTTGGGGAAGTGAGACTGGAGAACCATCTGCGATGTCCCGTCATGTGGCGAGAGCATCCTGAGTCCATGATCCAAACATCCTCCAGTCCCCGGTCCTGCACAATCAGTGGCTGTAAGTGGGAGCAAATGGTCCGGCACCAGGTTTAGCAAAAGAGCTAAACCAGTGTCGAGCCATCTGCTCAAAAGATGGAAAGCGAAAACCATCAAAAGAGTTTGGACCAAAACACGGCTCAAAGCACGGTCCTCGGTTCTGCCTAACCCTGCGGCCAAGAGGTCCAAAACCGTAGCGAACACGGTCTGGAACTCTGCCAGAATGGACACCACCAACTGGAGCACGGGCAAGAAAGTCGTCTCCTCTACCACCACCTACATGACGCGGCCTGGCCTCCAGCCTCTCCCCGTGCCGAGGAACACGCAGTCTACCACCCTGCCGGTAGAACTGCTCCTGATCACTACGAGCCCTCTCTGCTCTCTCAACCCGCTTCCTCCTCAAGCAGAACTCCGCAAGATGCCCGTCTCTCTGACAGTACTCACAATGATAGGTGGGCTTCTTGGAATGTGGTTGAGGCTTGGTAGTGTTTGGTGTGGTCTTCTTGGGTTGAGAGGGTCCAGGAAGAGAGTCTAGAGAAGAGTGGAGGTGTTTGGGCTTAGGAACCCAGATAGGCTTCTTGGGTGGAGCTTTGGGTGGTTCATGAATCACCCCATCCTTGGGATGACAAGCCTGGGAGGACTCAGTGTAGTGAGTCTTGGGGTATCTCTGCTCAGGAGTCATTTTACTCCACTCCACTGCCCGGCTAATGGCACTCTCAAAGTCAGCCTTGGTGTAGGTGTAACCTACCCCAAACCCATCCTGCCTCTTGAACTGCTGGATCATCATGCCAAGCTGTGGCTCTCTGGCATTGATCCAACTCAGGATAGAACGGAGGTAAAAGTTCTCATTCTGAGAAACTGCTAGCTCCTCTCTCAAGGAAGCTAGAACCTCCACCTGAGACAAGCAGGTCTCACACTCACTCTCTATTTGGACAGACTTTTCGGCTTTCAGCTTAATCAACTCCATTCTAAGAGACAGACAGTTCTCACAGACAGTGGGTGGAACTGACAGTGTCTCAAGCTCTAGCCTAGTCTGTGCCAGCTCAGCTCTCACTCTCTCCAAATCACCCAAATGCTCATCGCCCTTGGCTTTCAGCTCAGCTAAGGCAGCTAGATGAGATGGGCAATCAACACAGGGTGCGATGACAGTGGCTTGAGCATCTTTCAGCTCTAGCTGAGCGCTTTCAAGCTCAGTGGCCAAAGCGTCCCTCTCATCAACCCTTTCTGTGTACCTGGACTTCAGAGTCGACAGGTCACACAGAAGCACCTCACACTTCGGGCACTCACTGCTATCACCCAAGCAAGGAGAAGAAGATAGACTCTCAATTCTGCCGTTGGCCACGGCAAGCTCACTCTCTAACTCATCTATCCTCTTCTTAGCCCCCCTAAGCAGTTTTTCCCGATATTTCAACTCCTGACGATTGCTCTCAAGTAAATCAACGAGTTCGCGCTCGTAAGATGATACCTTGTTGTCGTCGTCGTCGGAGTCGTCGGAAGAGCTCTTTTCTTCCTTATCCCCAAGAGCCATTGAACAGAAGCTCTTGCGGGATCTTTGGCGCTGGTGTGAGCGGCTCTTCGGCTTGTCTCCGAAGGCCATGAAGCAGAGGCCCGCCGGATCGTCCTTGTCCTTCCCCTTCCTGATGGTGATCTCCTCATCGCTTGAGCTCGATGAAGAGGAAGAAGACGTGGACCGCTTGGAGTAGCTCTTCTCCATCTCAGAGAAGAAGGCCTTGTCACGCTTCTTGTTTTCTCGCCGGTAGTCCTTCAGGGCCTTTTTGAAGAATCGGGTCTTCGGCTTGCCCTTGTTGAAGGAGGAGCTGTCGTGCTTGCCGGAGTCGTGAAAGCCACCACCGGTGCCCTTCTTGTGGCCATTGCGCTTGGGGCAGTCGGCGATGAAGTGTCCTGGATCACCACACTCAAAGCATCCGGTCTTTGTGCCGTGTCTTTTGAACATCCTTTTGTCATAAACACGACGCACCCGGTTGTTAAACAGACACAAATCATCATCTCCCAAAGACTCAAGCTGGTCCTCAGTGATAGACATCAAAGAGAACCCAGCACAACTCACAGAAGAGGGATCAACAGAAGGTGTAGCAAGAGCCAGAGATTTTGATCCAGAGCCAATGAGATTTGATCTTAACTGGATATCTACCTCGGTGGCCTTCAGCTTGCTAAACAACTCAGAAATGGTCAAGGTATCATAAGATGTACTCTCAACGATAGAGGATACCTTGATCTCCCAGATCTTTGGGTCCAAGGTATGGAGAACCTTGAGTGCCTGCTCATGATCTGAGACTAACTGAGCACCATTAGCCTTGTTGTCCCGAAGCTTATTTATGATCGATTGAAAACGACCAAACAACGCTTCAACAGATTCACCCGACTTCTGTGTGAAATTCTCATATTCACGCCGGTAGGTCTGATAGAGCCGAGCCTTGACCTGTGTTGTTCCCTCATGGTGTGCCTTGAGGGTAGCCCAGATCTCTCTCGCAGTGGAGAGATGACTCACACGCTCAAACTCAGTGGGACCTAAACCAGAAAACAGAATGTTCACAGCCTTACTGTTGCTCAGATGCTGAGCAATGATACCAGCAGTACCTTGCTCAGTAACTGGCAAAATGACAAACGTGGTGTGAACGCAAATGTCCCATATGTCCGAGCCCTGGCTCATGAGATAGGCTCGCATGCGAGTCTTCCAATAATTATAGCCATATGCTTCCAAGGACGAGACCTTGCCAGGAGACGTTATGGTCACTACCGGGGTTTAGAACCGGTTAAGGTATGGAAAAACCCTAACCTCGCTCTGATACCACTTGTAGGACCGAAAGAAGCGACTAGAGGAGGGGTGAATGGGCACCTTAAAAATTCTTTCGAATCAATGGCCTGTTCCCAATACCCAACGCACCTCAAAAGTCTAAGCAGCAGAAAATAAACAGAAAGCTTAAGTCTAAAGGTATCTAACCTAGAAGCAACTGATGTCAAACACAGAACTATCAAAGAAGTGCAACTAGGTAGATAAAAAAGTATGTCAGGTCTAAACTTCCCAAGAAATGATCTAAGTATATGTAAAGTGAAATGAGAAGTTACTGTTCTGATTTGTCTCCTGTTTGAAACTTGGCGAAGCCTGATTCGCTGGTCGAAGCCTGCTTCGGAGGTTGGTGACGAAGCCTGCTTCGGAGGTCGGTTGCGAAGCCTGCCGAAGGCTGTTGTGAAAATGCCGAAGGTGTTATGGTCTAGCCTAGTTCGAAGTGGCAAGAAGCGAAGTATGCTTCGAAGCGAAGTATGACAACGCCGAAGCCTGCTTCGAAGTGTGTACTTCGAAGGCAAGGCTTCGAACACAGCATCGAACCAAAACCTTCGAACAGAGAGCTTCGAATGCAACACACAGACGGACTACCTTCGAACAACAAAGCGAAGCCTGTCACACGACAGAGGCACCAAATTCGAAGCCTACGAAAAGAGAAGCGAAGGCTGACACGCCACAAAGAAACCAAAACGAAGCTTAGCAGAACGACAAGCTTCGAAGCCAACTTCGAAACCTATCGAAGTGTGGACTTCGAACAGCTAGAGCCGGAGTACCTTCGCACTGTCGTTCGAAGTATGCGATGCTGTCCGTTCAAAAATTACTTCGAAGCTAGCAACAGAGGACACAAAACGAATGTTCGAAGTATGAACTGAAGCCTTCAAGGATGTTTGATCGAAGCCTGCCTCACGGAGCTGAGGGGCTTCGAACAGAGAAGGGGCTTCGCCAGAAACACACCCAGAAAAGAGACTTCAGACCTATCAACCCGATCAAAAGGTCGAGCAGTAAAAGCAAAAAGCTGCCACAAGAGTACTGTTGCTACAGTGGAAGAGTACTACTTGCAAACAGCAAGAACTAGTACTCTGCTCGTGAAGAACAGAAGCAACCCCACGCCAGCCGAAGCCCAAAACTCATCAAAAATGCTTGTGCACGTGAATCGAAACAACAAATAATGCTGTGCACGGATGGAGAATCGAAGCTTCAAAGCACTGTAGGAAAGAAATAAATGCAAGGCAAAAATCCCATGAACAGCAGCCTGGCTGCGCACAACAAAAGAGAGAAGAGAGAATGCAAGAGACAAAAGTGACCCAAAGGAGTAGTATTGATTTCAGCAAAAGGGGTAGTTCAAACCCTAGGGATTGGGGTCCTATTTATAGGCTCCCAACACTAGGAACATTCCACCTGCCCCTTAGGGTTTTTACAGATGCAAGAATAAAGGAGAAGACTCTACTGCCCTTAGGTATTTTTACAAACACGACTGACTGACTGTGGGCCTAGAGTAACAGATGACGTATCCGGAAGCTAAGCTTTCGTAGCGACTACGGCTTCTCTTCTGGACAGTCGGATACAAGATCGATGGTTGTTAGTTTTGCGCCGAAACTGAACAAAGCCTCCACCGACTTTGCACCAGGTACCCGGATTGGGCCGGCCCGATTCCGCAGCTCTCTCAGCCCGGCAATCACTCACCGCCCGTGTACCTGAGTCAACCCTAGTCAACAGCCCAGTGGGTCTTCTACAGCTTCTGGCCCATGTACCCGGATTGGGCCAGCCCAACTTCACAGCCTCCTATGTCCGACAGTCGCTCGCTGCCCGTGTACCTAAGTCACACGCGGCCCATGAAACAGCAGATCTCTTCTTCTTCAGTCCTCTTTGACTATCGTTGACAATGACTCATCACTTCTGGAGCCATGAGGCCCACGCTATTCAGCATGGCTCCTCACCAGGTTTGGAGGACACACACAATCAACCACAACAAAACAACTCTTTCAACGCATCGCCGCCTTTGGGTTTCCAAGGTTAATCCCGACGGGGCTTGGCACTCGGAACCGGGCTACATCGTTTTGATCTCGGGCGAAGAGGTGAGCCCTCCCACCCCGACGATCACGTCGGCTAGGTCAGTATTCATCAAGGCTGCATCGTATCGATGTCTTGAGGCATCGGCCTAGTCAGCACGATCGCTGGTTTATCTTGGTGTATTTGCTAGGTCTAAGACTGCATCAATTTGATCTCTTAGATTGATGTAAATCATGTGTGATAGTTTCAGGCTTCATTGGTTAAGTTTGACATCTCGTTCTATTTTATCTGGTTCATGATGTATACCATTCAAATAAATAAAGTTTACCCGATGTGTTGAAGTGTTATTGATTTCTCGTAATTAGCAGTTGTCTTGGTTAGGTCCGATCTTATAGTTATGATGTTTTGATGATATGGATATGTTGTTTGGTACGCTGAGTTTAGCTTCTATCAGAGTACAAGCCGATAGGTTATCTTTAATTCCACATCATATTTTACTCACGTTGGGAGGTATTCGTCGGCCTTTACACACAAGACTTTATCCTATTGGCTGATGGTGTGCTCATCCCGATAACGTTGCCATGATCATCATCCTT
Source organism: Zizania palustris (assembly GCA_019279435.1). NCBI lineage: Eukaryota > Viridiplantae > Streptophyta > Magnoliopsida > Poales > Poaceae > Zizania > Zizania palustris. Next base: position 42,060,457 of record JAAALK010000284.1, read on the forward strand.
ATGGCCGATCGGCGCATTTATTAACATTTGTTTTATTCTCACCACAGTCATCGTCTTGGTAGCTGATCGGCTTTGCTACTAACGTTATTTTCTCTAGTTCCTTATTAGTTGTAAGGTCAAACTGATAGGCACGCTTAGAACCTTTTTTCTCTAAGATTGTAGGACCTCCGCGAGAGTTAACAAGACCTCCCAGGCCACGCGTGTGATCAAAAAAGACACCAACAATCTCCCTCTAGATCATATCTTCAAAGTGTCTCCTTCCGGTGGTCTTCATCAGCGACCCTTCAAATTGTCTCCCTCAAGACCACCACTTTGAAGTGTCTCTCCAAAATGTCTCCCTCTAGAGCACATCTTTGGAATGCTTGATCGTTTCCATTGTGTACATGTAACACCCCAATTTTTCAAAACAATAAAAATATTATTAAATCCAATTTATTGGAATTATTACTTCAGAAAATACTTTTTAAATCCCTTTTATACCCTTTTGAACTACAACATAGAGTAGATGACCAAATCAGGGGGTGAAACTTTTTGTATATGATCCTAAGACCAAAATATAATTTTGAGAATTTTTATAAATTTTTACCAGCCTTGGAAGTAGCCCTAATCTTTTAATTTATTTTCTGGAATTATTTTTATTCAGAAAAGTACTAGAACAGTAATGGGCTCCTCCCCCTCCCTTTTCTCTCTCCCGGCCGGCCCAGCCCGTTACCGCGCTCGCCTTAGACTGACGCATGGACCCCACCTGTCGGCGCCGAAACTTTCCTCTCGCGCGCGCACCCGACACCGCGGCCCCACCCGTCAGCCTTCCCGTTCGCTCGCTCGCGCTCACTGGCCAGTGGCCCCCGCCTGTCAGCTTCGCCTTCAACCTCCCGCCGTCGCCCCCAAATCGCGCCGGCCGACGACCTCGCCCTCGGATCCGCCTCGCCGGCCCGCCCCGCATTAATTCGTCGCCATTAATCGGTCCCCCGCGTCGCGTCGACCGTTTCCCCCCGTTAAACAGCGCCTTTACGCCACGGGATCGCCGCTCCGCGTGCATGGCCGAGCCATCGCCGGCGAGTAAAAGCCCTCGGCCGATTTCCTTGCATGCGAGCCCTCCCCGGCGTCCTATTTAAGCCCCAACCTGAGCCGCGTCCGACCCCCACGCCTAATCGCCTCGAGAACGAACAGCGCACTCGCAATTCACGTTTTAGCGCCCACCCTCTAATTCACCTCCGGCCACCGCTCGCCGTCGCACCAGGCCACCTCCGCCCGTGCCTCCGCCACCAACGTGACCGCGAGAACGACCCCGACCTCAGCCACCCCTCTGCCGACGTCGAACCCCGCCGGAACACCATCGCCGACGAGGAACCCGAACCGCTCCGCCGTCTACCCTCGTCGCCGGCCTCGCTCCGTCGACCCCTCGCCTCGCCTAAGGTACCATCGTGACCGCCTTGGCCTCCTCTTTCCGTTTTCGCATAGAGCTAGGGCCTAGCCCCCTCGTAGGCGCCATCGCCACCGCACCCGAGCACCGCCGTCGCCGGAGACGAAGGGGGGTATAGCCCCCTTAGCGCGTGTCGTGCCGGATTCAATCCTGGCCGCACGATCGCAATCGGACGACGCGCGTGAACCCACGTACGCGATCTAATCCGCACCGTCGGATCTGGTCAAAGTGTTACGTTTTAATCTCGCGCGTCGATTTCCATTTAACCCGACGTGCGATCTCGTGCGTCCACGTGGTACCCCTTCGCGCGTTTTAATCCTGGCCGTCCGTTGTCACTTAACCCTCCCGCCTCGCGCCTGGCCACCGGATCCAGATCCGACGGTCCAGATCGAGCCGGCGCACACGCACAGTGCGCGGGTTCACCGTGGGCCTGGCTCACCGTGGACCCGAGGGGTTTAAAATTTGAAAATAAATTCCAGAAATGCTTTTAAACTTGTAAAATTCATATCTAATGCATTTGAACTCTAAAAATTATCATTCCAATTTCAGAAAATTCATAAAATTATTCTCTACATATTTATGCAATAAAAACAGTAGGTTTATTTTGACATTCTCATGTTTATTCAAATAATTATTCAAAAGCCTTTAGGATTAAAATATGGATTAAAATATTTAAACTTCAGAAAAATTTATATTAATTTCCTTTCTGTCCATTCACTGAAATCCACCAAATTGACATGAACTTTTCATTTCACACTTGTTTGATAATTTAATATGACAATAATCACATTTAAATATTTGTTTTCTAAAGGACAACCCTTCATTTTAATCCCTTTAAAATTATTTATAAAATTCAGAACCTTAAACTTTGAGTTTATTTATTTTTAATCAAACCAACTTTAACTTATATGCTTGCAATGTAATGTTATATGGTTTGATTGAATGTGGTACTCTTTTTATTTTACTTTATATTAAAAAGACTACGACGTCGCCGAGGAGCCGGAGTACTTCCCCGAAGTCCCTCCCTCTCCCTTTGCTGAACAAGGCAAGTCACCAAACCATTCTTTTGAACATATTGAACCCATGTTGGATTGATTATCGCTAAAACACATAGGTTATATATATGCATTAGTCAAATGAACCCTTACATTATATTTATTTAGGATCCCCCGACCTTGATGTGCAACCCAAGCCATGCTATCTCGCCTAACCTCCTTGTCACCATATGATCAATGATATTAGCTAGTGTCCAATGTATTGGCACGGCCGCTATAGGATAAAAATGAGTCGTAGTGAAATGGTTCTGTTATATGATCCCGTTACTTCTTATCTTTGGAAATTCTGTTGGTGATGAGTCATGGTTGTGAGTGTATGCATGGTGGGTTCCGGGTGCAAGCTAGGGCATTGGTCAGTCGCACCCGGGGCACTATAAGGACCGGTCTGAGGGATCCGTTGCAATACACTTACGTACTAACCACAAGTCTAGTGGGTAAGTCCTAACTAAGGTATGGGTTGTTCCAAACCGAGGCCACCACTTGGAGATGGGTCAAGTTGCACCTGCGGGTGACTTGTACCAATGTGGCGCAAAAGGGGGTGCGACGTTAGCCGGGATGCGGCCCGGCGCGCCGGCGAAACCTAGAGCGGGTGGTTATCGCTTGGAACATCTCATATTGAGGTTTTGGCACGAGTTCCCGTGAAATGGGTCATCTCGTTGAGATGAGTGCGTGCCTTGTGGGTACAGTAGTACATCTCTGATCAGAGTCTTAAATCTTTTCGAAAAGCCGAGCCCACGGTCAAGGGCGGGTTGCGTGACATCCCCCAGTTAGTTACTTGAATATGGATGTGCATGATTGATTGTCATGTAAGGACTGTTGTGCGAGGAGGTAAAACGTACTCCTCGAGTTAGTTGATGATGATGATGCTCATGTTTACTTTCCGCATGATTAAAATATGATTACACTAAATGCCATAACTGCAACTTGCTTTCATTCCGCATTGTTAGCCTTTATCCTTCCTTGTTTATTATCCTGCATTATTATTTGCATTTGCGGTGGCTTGTTGAGTACTCTTTGTACTCATACCCGTTGGACCCCACAGAGGATGCTTATCTTCGAAGACGGTCTGGAGTAGCGACCCAGTCAAGAAGAAAAATCCTGAAGAAGAAGTTCGTCATGCCGTTTTCTAATTATTTTACTCTACTGTTTTATTAAAACAATGTTGTAATAAATATGGTCTGCGTACCATGAATTTTACCGTATGTACGTTGTCGCATGATGAACCTCTTGTATTATTGTTTTTCTATGAAATTCAATAATGTCTCGATTTCGTTAAATCGGGGCGCTACAAGATGGTAACAGAGCCGACTTGACTGTAGGAAGCCAAACAGACCCGCCTAGCCATTAGCCACAGGAAATTGTTTCTTGAAAATCTACTTCATAAACTTTGTTCCTCTCCTCACTTTTATTCAACTTACTGTTTTGTAGATGCCTGTCTACCAAGTCCACAGCTACTGCCGTCACTACGAGGGCTTCGTCCGGGAGCTCCGCATGATGCTCACCTTCCTCGGGTTCCTCTTCGAACCTGAATTTCAAGGAGTCTACCCCGACGAGTTCGCCGGGCCTTGCGACGTCTCCCTCACCGTCCATGGCTCCGGAGAACATCTGCCGCCCTACACCACCGCACTTGGAGGCCCGACTTTCGACGTCGCGTGCCAACGAGTCGCCCTCCAGGCCCTCATGGAGCTGAGGATGATCTACGACGATCGTCTCCAGAACTCATCCTTCCGGCTTGTGCCGAAGCGTACTCCCGGAGCCCACCGTAGCATCTACCTCGGAGTTCACTCCGTGCGTGATCCGGTCATGGCCCGGCAGTCGCGTCTTCTACAGGCCATGGATGATCTCCACACCGAGGCGGTGCTTGACGCCGACGAGCACCATGAGGCGGTTGCATTTCTTCGTGAAGAAACGAAGAACCTGATCCAGCAGAACGGCGAGCTGCAGCGCAAGATCATGGAGCTGCAGAAGGACATCGCGGAGATGGTTCCTCTTCTTCCAAGGAAGAAGAAGCCTATCCGTGAGCCCCTCCCTCGCCCCAAGAGGATCCCGCCACGACCCTCCCCTGCCAGGCCTTCCACCAGCGCCCCTACACCACGCCCCGACCTCGTCTCCGACTCCATCATCGAGAATTTTCTCGAGCCCACCATCTCTCTGGAGCCGCGCACTCGTGGTTCCGAGAGCACGGAGACCGCCTCCGGTGGCGAGTAGGCGTTAGGAGACGCAAAAATAAATAAAAAGCATTATTTTGTATGAGGTGCTACCCGCAACGAGTGTGTTGTGGGTAGAATAAGAACTTGATTGTAATGAACTATTTATACCACTTGATATATGTGTGTGCTTGAATGCTATATGTTAATTTTTGGTTGTATTATTGTTTCGTCATCTTTTGTTTCCTCACTTTGGATATTCAGAAGATGGCCGACCACCAGAACACCGGCTCTAACAACGGAGCAGGAGGGAGCCGAGATGCACCTGAGGGTGTTGTACCCAACTGGGGTGCGACAGGCCCACGTCAGTCTGGGTCGCCTTCCGCCAACCACCCCACCTTGGCGGAAATGATGGCGAACCAGAATCATCTGATCACCGCCCTCCTCACCCAAATGCAGCACCAACAGGCTCAGTTGGACCGTCTGCAGAACGGGGAGCCCGCCCCTCGCGCACCAGCACCCGCGGCCGCTCCGCAACTCTCCGAGTTCCTGCGCGTGCGCCCGCCCATCTTCTCGAGCACAACCAACCCGATGGAGGCCGGAGATTGGCTTCGCACCATCGAGAAGAAGCTCGACCTCCTCCCCTGCACAGACCGTGAGCGAGTGGCCTTCGCCACTCATCAGCTCCAGGGTCCCGCCGCTGAGTGGTGGGACAACTATCGCGCGTCCCAGCCAGAGGGCCACATGGTGACTTGGGCGGAGTTCACCATCGCCTTTCGTGCCGCCCACGTCCCCGCCGGTGTCATCGCGGTCAAGCAGCAGGAGTTCCGCGACCTGCAACAAGGCAACAGGACTGTCATGGAGTACCTCCATGAGTTCAACCGTCTCGCACGCTACGCACCGGAGGAAGTGCGCACCGACGCCCTCCGCCAAGCCAAGTTCCTCAGGGGACTTAAGGATGAGCTGTCCATCCAGCTCGTCGCCGCCGACTTCGCCGATTTCCAGCGGCTTGTCAACAAAGCGCTCATCCAAGAGACTGAGCAGAACAAGCTGGACCTCAAGAAGAGGAAGATGATCGCCTTCAAGCACCAGCAGGCGAACACTCAGAGGCCCCGTTTCGTCCCTCCGCCACCAGCGCCCGCCTACCATCCTCGGCCCGCCTACAGGCCACCTCATGCAGCCGGTGGATCCAACGCCGGGCATCCTCGCCCCGCTCCACCAGCTCCGGCCGCTCAGCCGGCACCAGCCGCCAAGGCCCCGATCTTGAGGGATCGCCAAGGAAGGCCGGTCGTCTGCTTCAACTGCCGCAAGGAAGGGCACTACTCGCACCAGTGTCCTCACCCCAAACAGAACCAAGGCGCAGCACCCCACCAGGCCGTACGCGCCCGCGTCAACCACGTCAGCGCGGAGGAAGCTCAGGAGGCTCCTGAAGTCGTACTCGGTACGTTTACTATGAATTCCGTACCGGCCGTCATATTATTTGACTCTGGAGCAACCCACTCCTTTGTCTCGGAAGATTTTGCAAAAACAAACAATCTGGACGTGCTCCCTCTACCCATTCCCATGGTGATTGCCACCCCCGGCAATAGGACCTCAGCTCGCTTCTACAGCCCTAAGGTTCAACTTGACATTCAAGGAGTGCTATTTCGGGCCGAGCCTGTCCTCATCCAATGCACCGGACTCGACCTTCATATAGGTATGGACTGGTTGATGAAGCACAAGGGAGTGATCGACTGTGCCAACAAGTCCGTCACGGTGACCAGTCCTGAAGGCGTAACCGTCACTTCCAGATGACCAGTCGCAAACCACTCGGAGCATCCCTTCGCTCCATAGCTCTTGAAGAGGTGCCTATAGTCAAGGAGTTTGCAGATGTTTTCCCCGAAGATCTGCCCGGAATGCCTCCCAAGCGGGACATCGAATTCAGAATCGAGCTTGTCCCGGGGACCACTCCAATCTCCAAGCGCCCATACCGAATGGCCGCCAACGAACTAGCCGAAGTCAAGAGCAACATCGAAGACCTAGAGCAGAAAGGTTACATCCGACCGAGTACCTCACCTTGGGGTGCACCGGTTATATTTGCCATGAAGAAGGACAAGACCAAGAGGATGTGCGTGGACTATAGAGCCCTGAACGACGTAACCATCAAGAACAAATATCCATTGCCTCGGATCGACGACCTGTTCGATCAGCTGAAAGGATCCTCGGTGTTTTCCAAGATTGACCTCAGGTCGGGTTATCACCAGTTAAGGATCAGGGAGGAAGATATACCCAAGACTGCCTTCACCTTCCCGCTATGGACTCTACGAGTACACTGTGATGTCGTTCGGACTCACGAATGCCCCGGCCTTTTTCATGAACATGATGAACAACGTATTCATGGAGTTCTTGGATAAGTTCATCGTGGTATTCATCGACGATATCCTCGTTTACTCCAAGACCAAGGAAGAACACGAGACTCACCTCCGTCTGACCCTCGGAAAGTTAAGGGAGCAGCAACTGTACGCCAAATACAGCAAGTGCGATTTTTGGTCGTCTGAGGTGAAGTTCCTCGGTCATGTTATATCTGCCGGAGGAATAGCAGTGGACCCAACCACCGTAGAAGCGGTAACCAACTGGCTGCAGCCCACGACCGTGACCGAGATCCGGAGTTTTCTCGGATTGGCCGGATACTACCACCGGTTCATCGAGAATTTTTCCAAGATCGTCAAGCCTATGACCAGACTTCTGCAGAAAGAGGTGAAGTTTGACTGGACCCCCGACTGCGAAGAAAGCTTCCAGACCCTCAAGAAGAAGCTTGTGTCAGCCCCCATTCTGACTCTGCCAGACATCCGGAAAGACTTCCACGTCTACTGTGATGCCTCTCGTCAAGGATTGGGATGCGTCTTAATGCAAGAAGGGAAAGTGATATCCTACGCCTCCCGGCAATTGAGACCGCATGAGCTGAACTACCCAACCCACGACCTGGAACTAGCAGCCGTGGTTCATGCCTTGAAGATATGGAGACATTACCTTGTGGGTAATCGGTGTGAGGTCTTCACCGACCATAAGAGCCTCAAGTATATATTCACCCAACCAGATCTGAACCTCAGGCAAAGGAGATGGTTGGAACTGATCAAGGATTACGACTTGGGCATCCATTATCATCCGGGCAAAGCAAACATGGTGGCAGACGCTCTTAGTCGAAAAGGGTACTGCAATGCCATCATGATTCAAGACCAGGCTCCTCTGCTTTATAAGGAGATGGAAAGGCTAAATCTAGGGATCACCACTCGAGAGTACCTCGCTGCCTTGGAGTCCCGGCCTGTCTTAATAGACCAGATCCGAGAGAAGCAGAAGGAAGACCCCGATATCCTGGAGATCCAGCAAAACATGAGGAAGGGTAAAGCCCTCGGATTCTCCGAGGACGAACATGGTACCATCTGGTTCAGAAACCGAGTATGCGTACCCAACCTACCTGAGTTGAAGACTCTCATCCTTCAAGAAGCCCACGATACTCTATACTCCATTCATCCCGGGAGTACAAAGATGTACCAAGACCTGAAGGAGAAATATTGGTGGGTCAGCATGAAGAGAGAGATAGCTGAGTATGTGGCCAGGTGCGACACATGCCGGCGAGTCAAGGCAGAGCATCAGAGACCTGCCGGACTGCTTCAACCCCTCAAAGTCCCCGAATGGAAGTGGGAAGAGATAGGAATGGACTTCATCACGGGACTGCCCAGGACCCAAGCTGGTCATGATTCTATCTGGGTGATCGTTGATCGACTCACCAAGGTAGCTCACTTCGTTCCGGTCAAGACAACTTACACCGTCGCCAAGTTGGCTGAGTTGTATATGACCCGGATCGTGTGCCTCCACGGAGTTCCCAAGAAGATTGTATCTGACCGCGGAAGTCAGTTTACCTCCAAGTTTTGGAAGAACCTTCAAGAGGAACTCGGCACCCGGCTGAACTTTAGCACCGCCTATCATCCACAGACCGACGGTCAAACCGAAAGGGTCAACCAGATATTGGAGGATATGCTTAGAGCTTGCGCTCTAGACTTTGGCGGAATGTGGGACAAGAGCTTACCTTACGCAGAGTTCTCCTACAACAACAGCTATCAAGCCAGCCTGCAAATGTCCCCGTTCGAAGCACTCTATGGGCGTAAGTGCAGAACGTCGTTGCTCTGGGATCAAACCGGAGAATCACAACTGTTTGGGACAGACTTATTGAGAGAAGCTGAAGAGAAAGTTAAGATCATAAGAGACCGACTGAAGGCAGCCCAATCCAGGCAGAAGAGCTACGCCGATAACCGTCGAATAGATCTAGCCTTTGAGGAGGGCGATTATGTCTACCTCCGAGTCACTCCCCTCCGTGGCACTCAAAGGTTCAACATGAAAGGCAAGCTAGCACCCCGCTACGTCGGACCTTTCCAGATCCTCCGTCGACAAGGAGAAGTGGCATATCAACTTGAACTGCCTCCATCCTTGGCAGGCGTTCATGATGTGTTCCATGTCTCGCAGCTGAAAAAGTGCCTCCGTGTGCCCACCGAGCAAGCCGACCTTCAGCAACTTAATGTCCAAGAAGACTTGACCTACATAGAGAGACCCGTCAAGATCTTAGAAACCAAAGAGAGAGTAACCAGAAGTCGCGTCGTCCGCTTCTGCAAAGTACAATGGAACAACCATCCCGCAGAAGAAGCCACTTGGGAAAAAGAGGATGAGCTGAAAGCCCAATACCCCGAGCTATTCGAGTAGCGTTCCAATCTCGAGGACGAGATTCTTGTAAGGGGGATAGGTTTGTAACACCCCAATTTTTCAAAACAATAAAAATATTATTAAATCCAATTTATTGGAATTATTACTTCAGAAAATACTTTTTAAATCCCTTTTATACCCTTTTGAACTACAACATAGAGTAGATGACCAAATCAGGGGGTGAAACTTTTTGTATATGATCCTAAGACCAAAATATAATTTTGAGAATTTTTATAAATTTTTACCAGCCTTGGAAGTAGCCCTAATCTTTTAATTTATTTTCTGGAATTATTTTTATTCAGAAAAGTACTAGAACAGTAATGGGCTCCTCCCCCTCCCTTTTCTCTCTCCCGGCCGGCCCAGCCCGTTACCGCGCTCGCCTTAGACTGACGCATGGACCCCACCTGTCGGCGCCGAAACTTTCCTCTCGCGCGCGCACCCGACACCGCGGCCCCACCCGTCAGCCTTCCCGTTCGCTCGCTCGCGCTCACTGGCCAGTGGCCCCCGCCTGTCAGCTTCGCCTTCAACCTCCCGCCGTCGCCCCCAAATCGCGCCGGCCGACGACCTCGCCCTCGGATCCGCCTCGCCGGCCCGCCCCGCATTAATTCGTCGCCATTAATCGGTCCCCCGCGTCGCGTCGACCGTTTCCCCCCGTTAAACAGCGCCTTTACGCCACGGGATCGCCGCTCCGCGTGCATGGCCGAGCCATCGCCGGCGAGTAAAAGCCCTCGGCCGATTTCCTTGCATGCGAGCCCTCCCCGGCGTCCTATTTAAGCCCCAACCTGAGCCGCGTCCGACCCCCCACGCCTAATCGCCTCGAGAACGAACAGCGCACTCGCAATTCACGTTTTAGCGCCCACCCTCTAATTCACCTCCGGCCACCGCTCGCCGTCGCACCAGGCCACCTCCGCCCGTGCCTCCGCCACCAACGTGACCGCGAGAACGACCCCGACCTCGGCCACCCCTCTGCCGACGTCGAACCCCGCCGGAACACCATCGCCGACGAGGAACCCGAACCGCTCCGCCGTCTACCCTCGTCGCCGGCCTCGCTCCGTCGACCCCTCGCCTCGCCTAAGGTACCATCGTGACCGCCTTGGCCTCCTCTTTCCGTTTTCGCATAGAGCTAGGGCCTAGCCCCCTCGTAGGCGCCATCGCCACCGCACCCGAGCCCCGCCGTCGCCGGAGACGAAGGGGGGTATAGCCCCCTTAGCGCGTGTCGTGCCGGATTCAATCCTGGCCGCACGATCGCAATCGGACGACGCGCGTGAACCCACGTACGCGATCTAATCCGCACCGTCGGATCTGGTCAAAGTGTTACGTTTTAATCTCGCGCGTCGATTTCCATTTAACCCGACGTGCGATCTCGTGCGTCCACGTGGTACCCCTTCGCGCGTTTTAATCCTGGCCGTCCGTTGTCACTTAACCCTCCCGCCTCGCGCCTGGCCACCGGATCCAGATCCGACGGTCCAGATCGAGCCGGCGCACACGCACAGTGCGCGGGTTCACCGTGGGCCTGGCTCACCGTGGACCCGAGGGGTTTAAAATTTGAAAATAAATTCCAGAAATGCTTTTAAACTTGTAAAATTCATATCTAATGCATTTGAACTCTAAAAATTATCATTCCAATTTCAGAAAATTCATAAAATTATTCTCTACATATTTATGCAATAAAAACAGTAGGTTTATTTTGACATTCTCATGTTTATTCAAATAATTATTCAAAAGCCTTTAGGATTAAAATATGGATTAAAATATTTAAACTTCAGAAAAATTTATATTAATTTCCTTTCTGTCCATTCACTGAAATCCACCAAATTGACATGAACTTTTCATTTCACACTTGTTTGATAATTTAATATGACAATAATCACATTTAAATATTTGTTTTCTAAAGGACAACCCTTCATTTTAATCCCTTTAAAATTATTTATAAAATTCAGAACCTTAACCTTTGAGTTTATTTATTTTTAATCAAACCAACTTTAACTTATATGCTTGCAATGTAATGTTATATGGTTTGATTGAATGTGGTACTCTTTTTATTTTACTTTATATTAAAAAGACTACGACGTCGCCGAGGAGCCGGAGTACTTCCCCGAAGTCCCTCCCTCTCCCTTTGCTGAACAAGGCAAGTCACCAAACCATTCTTTTGAACATATTGAACCCATGTTGGATTGATTATCGCTAAAACACATAGGTTATATATATGCATTAGTCAAATGAACCCTTACATTATATTTATTTAGGATCCCCCGACCTTGATGTGCAACCCAAGCCATGCTATCTCGCCTAACCTCCTTGTCACCATATGATCAATGATATTAGCTAGTGTCCAATGTATTGGCACGGCCGCTATAGGATAAAAATGAGTCGTAGTGAAATGGTTCTGTTATATGATCCCGTTACTTCTTATCTTTGGAAATTCTGTTGGTGATGAGTCATGGTTGTGAGTGTATGCATGGTGGGTTCCGGGTGCAAGCTAGGGCATTGGTCAGTCGCACCCGGGGCACTATAAGGACCGGTCTGAGGGATCCGTTGCAATACACTTACGTACTAACCACAAGTCTAGTGGGTAAGTCCTAACTAAGGTATGGGTTGTTCCAAACCGAGGCCACCACTTGGAGATGGGTCAAGTTGCACCTGCGGGTGACTTGTACCAATGTGGCGCAAAAGGGGGTGCGACGTTAGCCGGGATGCGGCCCGGCGCGCCGGCGAAACCTAGAGCGGGTGGTTATCGCTTGGAACATCTCATATTGAGGTTTTGGCACGAGTTCCCGTGAAATGGGTCATCTCGTTGAGATGAGTGCGTGCCTTGTGGGTACAGTAGTACATCTCTGATCAGAGTCTTAAATCTTTTCGAAAAGCCGAGCCCACGGTCAAGGGCGGGTTGCGTGACATCCCCCAGTTAGTTTACTTGAATATGGATGTGCATGTTGTTTGTCATGTAAGGACCGTTGTGCGAGGAGGTAAAACGTACTCCTCGAGTTAGTTGATGTTGATGATGCTCATGTTTACTTTCCGCATGATTAAATATGATTACACTAAATGCCATAACTGCAACTGCTTTATTCCGCATTGTTAGCCTTTATCCTTCCTTGTTTATTATCCTGCATTATTATTTGCATTTGCGGTGGCTTGTTGAGTACTCTTTGTACTCATACCCGTTGGACCCCACAGAGGATGCTTATCTCGAAGACGGTCTGGAGTAGCGACCCAGTCAAGAAGAAAAATCCTGAAGAAGAAGTTCGTCATGCCGTTTTCTAATTATTTTACTCTACTGTTTTATTAAAACAATGTTGTAATAAATATGGTCTGCGTACCATGAATTTTACCGTATGTACGTTGTCGCATGATGAACCTCTTGTATTATTGTTTTTCTATGGAAATTCAATAATGTCTCGATTTCGTTAAATCGGGGCGCTACAGTACAGTTGTGTTCGAGACCCTCTGTCCAGAGTGCCTCTGAACATCCCTCAAATCACACTTGACTTCACCTAGCTTCCTTGATCCTTCGGCACCAAGTCTCCCACTTGGTCCTGATCATTCACTATTGACAACCAAATTGCATCTACCGTCCAGAACATCACGGACCAAGAAAACATCATCAGTAGTACCCACACAAATCCTTTGATGTACCCCTACGGGGTTAAACACTTTGGTGTGCACTTCGTGCACACACACAATTGATCCCTTTTGTTGACCCTCTAGTGCACACTCCTGTGAACAATACCGAGCCCTTCAGTAAAGCTTCTAGTGCATACTCTGGTGCACAACTCACAAGCCAAACCCTTCGATGAGACACCCTTCAAACACAAATGCTTGTTAATCACTCATCACACACAAAACCAAGGCATATCTTAACTTGGTTTCTCACTTTGTTTAAAGTTTATTGTTATAATACCTTTCAAAGTAGTATTGTGAGAAGTATATCACACCTCACCTACACAACCAGACCATCGAGATTCAGGTGGCAGCAATAGGGTTTGAGGCAGTCCAAATTACGGTGCATAAATCGATGGATGGGCGGTGCTATCTAACTATAGGTTTTAGCCAATTTCTTCGAGATAACTCGTTAGAAGTTGGCACAGTATGTGCCTTCCCTTTCAACATCAATAATGGTGCAATTAAGGTTGTCGTGTATCTAGTGTAAACCTAGGGTATGATGTAATATTAGGTTATAAATCTTCTACGATGAATTATCTATGATCCGTGATAAATTGTTTGTGATGTGCTTTGGAATATTGGATATATTGGATGTCAAATCTTATCTTTGATGTAGAATGCATCCTAAAAACTATTATTTTTTCAATATAACCGTAATATTAGTTGTGGGTAACAATAGTTAACTATCACTAAAGGCCCTATAATGACAGATTTTCTTTCTACCCGTAACTGAGATATAAATATAGAAACCCTGGTTGACTATATATCATTAGTGACGGGTGGTAACTATTACCTATCACTGATGAGGACCACTTATAAGACGATGGCAGTGGAATTCTACGGTTAGGGTCGCATCATTAGTGACGGGTGGTAACTATTACCCGTCGCTGATGAGGCCCCGTTGTAAATAGGCGACGCCACTGAAGTGAATCGTCATACTTTCACTTGGCCCTAACCCTATACTTCGTCCACCGCTGCCATCACCTTCGTCATGCTTCTCGTCACTCCATCACCTGTGGCCCCCGCATTCATCGGCCATGTCACATGCACCGTCAGTCGTGGCACCCGCACCGTCATTGCGCGTGGCCGCCGTACTCATTGCCACCTCATCCTCCTAAGGTCCTCCTCCTCCTAAGCTTCTCCTCGTCTGAAATGTTGCTCATGTTATTTGCCTTTTCTAACTAGCTTAGTTTAATTTTTATTGTTATAGTTCTTTTGAAGGCAGTACCATAAGAAGTTAGCGCAGTATGTGTCTTCCATTTCTGCATCAATAGTGCTGCTCCTGAGGCTGTCAAGTATGTGGTGTAATCCTGGCCTACTGCTTTTAGCGAATTTCTTCGACATAACTATTGGTTTTAGCTAATTTATTTGAGATAATGTGTTCGAAGTTGGTACGAACATTCATGGTGGTGCTCCCAAGACTGCCATGTACGTGGTGTAAACCTAGCGTGGGCATTCACGGTGGTGCTCCTGATGCTATCAGAGATAAGGAGTATATGTTGAAAATAAAAGAGGATGCAAAATTAGACATATACAACCAGTAATTCATGGTGAGTAGACGGAGATAATCTTTATTAGAAGTTAGCTATTAGTTAGAAGTTAGGGAATGCTCTTATGTATGGATCTTTGTTTTAGCCATGTTCTTCAAGATAACAAGTTAGAAGTTAATATATGTGATACTAATTTGGTTATGAATCTTCTGTGATGAATTGTCTGTGATGTGCTTTGGATGTCGCACATATTGGCTGCCAAAATCTTGGTGTGATTCAGGATATAGCCTTTTTTTGAAATGACCATAATATTAGTGACAGGTGACAATAATCACCAATCACTAAAAAACTCATTAGCGACGAGTGCCAATCGTTACCCATCACTGAAGAACACATTAGTGACGGGTGACAAACGTCAACCGTCACTAAATAGCCATAATACAGGTGAGCCGATAGTAGTGAGGTTGACCCTTTAGTGATGGGTGTTTATTCGTTACTATTGATATTATATTACTGACGCGATAAGAGTGACAGAAGACTTGCTCGTCACTAATTATGGTTATCACCCATCATTAATAGGATTTTCTGTAATAGCGGATGTAATCCAATTTACATTAGGCCCAGAAATAATTTCTTTGGAAACAAATACATTGCAGCGCAAACAAACATGGGTAAGTTTTTCTCTTAACCCTAAAATCTATTACGGACTGATATGAGCCTGACCAAACAGCTCCTAAATAATTTCTTTAGTGGTAAATGTAATTTTCACCCGACACTATATTGTTATACAGTGACGTGGAAAATATGATAGTTTTTACATCCCTGACCATGCAACCAAGAGCCTGATCACAGGCACGATTGGATGAAGAGGAGGCTCCTTCACTGGTAGAGCTCTGGCTGTAAAAATGTCGAAGAGAGTACGCCAAAGTAGGCAACACCACAACAACGATGATTCTTAACCTCTCCTCTTCCTTGGTCATAAATAGGGATGACAGCTTTACCTGCGGGTGCGAGTACCCAGGGATACTCGACGTGACGGGCATGGGTACAGTTTGGGTTCAATTTTGTACCAACGTACAGTTTCGCGGGTTCGAGTACCCGTTTAATTTTAGGTTGGGTTCAAGTTTAGATTTAAACCCGCGTGTTTTATGGGTTTACCTACTTCAAATTATATAGAGTCCATCACATTTCTTATTAATTTCACGTGATAATGTTATGTTGAGATATGTTGAGTGATTTTATCATTTCAAATTATATATTGATAATATGATAATTTCCTATTTATTGTGAATTTTTAATTATATTTATATTGTAATATAATTTATGTAGAGTATAAACTAAATCCATGGGACATCCTTCGGGTTTTGAATATCCGATGAATTCGTGTTCATGTTTTGCCTTTCATAATCGGAAAGGTGGGGGGAGCCATGTGCCTGGCCGTCGTCTCCCCGCCAATGTGCTGCAGTTCGTTGGCGACTCGGCGTAGGCGTATCCGAGCAGGCCGGCCGTGTCCATACGGTTGCGAGGTGCATGACGGCAATTCTGGCGATGGGGCCAGCGTACAGATGGCCAGCAGGACGCCATTGATCTTGAGTGACATTGTCCGATACTCCGATCATCCGATGAACGTCGCATGGTCCGGAACTATGGCAATCCGCCACTCTGGGATAATTCATTGATGATGATCCAACGGCATTTTTTTTGAGGAGTGACTTGCTCTTTCAGATTTCTAGCTACGTACAGAACCACAGGTATAGGCTGACATATGCTACATTTGATAATAACGCTTTCTATCTTGCCGGCCATGTCGGCGCCACCCTGATTCTCCTCCCTCGTCCGCAACATATATGTTGCTTGTTGCACATAAATTCGCCCGGCCGTCTCTGGCCTCTGGTTGCAACAGTGCAAATACCTAAATATCCTCCTAGACCGCGCAGGTTTCTACTTACTGAATTGACCGTGAAACAGCATGCACCTTGGATCCTCACTTGCACAAGTTCAGATATACCGTTGCCACGAGGAGGCACGCCGGCGACAGGATTGTTCTCGCGCTGCCGGGCATGGCCGCGGCGGCGCTGATGTTGTCGCCATATTGCGGAGGTGACATGGATCCGTATAATGGAGGGGAGTTGCCGGATGCGGGAGGAGTGCTGTAGCCAGGAGAGACGAAAGGTGGGTTCGTCGGCGTCGACGTGTTCAGAACCGAAGCACCGGTGCTGCCCATTCGATCACACAGAATAAAAGGGAAGAAACACAAAGAATTTTCAGTTCAATCGATATGCATATATATATATATATATATGCATATATATATAGCTATTCTACTGTGAGAAATCTATTACTGAAAAAAAAGTAATACTCAATTGTTATTCTACTAAAAAAATTTACTACTGAAAGTAGTCGGTGTAGAATAACTATTGTATATATATGGTATTGAATATCGCTTCCGTATATATATTTCTCTAGTTCTTTAGTATTTGAGTTGCTAGGATTTAATTACCTCGTCGATTGGTACTTGCACGATGAGCTGCCTGCAGAATTGAAACGAGGTGAATGGAATAATGGATTCGTCAATGATGCTGTTGCTTTGCTAAAGATGGAAAAGTTGATGTGTTTGGATGGAGCATAGAAGCATACTGGGATCGGTGCTGGTGAGGATGGCAGTGCCGCCGAAGTTGCAGCTGGTCTGCACTGGGTTCTTCTGGTAATAGCTGTTGAAGGCGTACGACGCGTGGTCGCGGACGGTGTTGGGGTTGAAGCAGCTCCCGCCGGACTTGATGGCGGAGCAGTCCACGCCGCCCTGCCCGCACGCGTAGTCCAGTGCCACCTGCAGCGCCATCGAGCTCGCGCTCGGGCTCGCCATGCACCAGCTCCCGCCGGCGGCCACCGGGTTCGCTAGCGACGGCGTCTGCGTCCCCGGCATTGCCCCGGGGGTCGTCGTCACGGTGGGGGGCGTCGCGGGGTTCACTACCGGGACGGTGGCGAGCGGAGAGGTCACGTCCAGCTCCGGCATGTCGTGCGCGGACTCAAGATTTGCCACGCCGAAGAGCTGCCGCGACGTGTGCTCATAGCCGCCCGCTTCGACTGCTCTCTGCTCGGCTCCTCTCCCTGCAGCTTCAATCAAAGCATAATTTCTGTGACGAGTTTGTAACTTGTGCTTCCTTTTTTTTTTGCTATCTAAAAAATCTTTGTTTTTTGTCACAAAGCAAAAGCACACTTGACACTTGTGTTGAGAGCTACTAATCTGAGATAAAACTTAAAAGCATCTGTTTGTCTGTTGCTATGACATGGCATTCTGTTCGTCATCTCCGGCCAACAACTTCGCCAACCAAATTAAAGAAACCAAGCGAGAAACAGGCAATTTATTCATGGTAACTAACAAAAATCTGTTCTTGTAATAAGCAGAGTCGGCAGTAGTAATATCACCACCGAAAACCCAAATAACATGAAAAAAGAATTGCAGAAAGAAACAGAATTGATCTGTAACTAACCATGGCTGAAGAGGAGCAGAATAAGAAGAGAGGCCAAGCAATGGGCTGGCACAAGACCCATGCCTCAATCTTGCAAAGCTCTACTGACACCACGAGAGCGAGGGTAAAAAATTCTTGGCTTGCTCAGCTCTAGCTGCCTTCCAACGCAGTAGTGCGTAGTTCTAGCAGCAAATTGGAGTGTGCTGATTCAGAAGTGATCTTAGCTGCTTGCTCACTCTTCTAGCAAGTGCATCTGCTGATGCTGATAAGCATAAGAATGTCTGGCTGATAGAATAATCTCAAGTTTTTCTTCCCTTGTGGGTCGGGCAATAAGAGGAAACTTGGGAGGGGAGGCTAAGAGCTTTGCCGGATCACGCAATTGAGACAACCGTGATCAATAGACTAATCAAAAGTGTCATGAAAGTAAAAGAAAGATTGGGTCATTTGGGAGGGGAAAGAGGAGAAATTTGTTCAGTGGGGTGCCTTAATGATGGCTTAGCTATGATGCCCCATGGATCCTTTGGTGCAGCCGAGGACACAGGGATTATAGCGAATATTTTCAGATTGGTATGCCAATTCTGAATCAGGTTTACACATTAGCTGCAAGTCTGCAACTTTACTGACAAAAGTAGCTACCGAGATCTCGTTCTCGGATGTTCAGTCATTGGTATGCATATTTTTTGTGGCAAAAACAAAATTTTCCCTTGAAGGTTCAAATTGCAAGTAGGAACTCTTTGACAGGCTCACTGGTTTAGAACTTCGTATCGAAGAACCCGCACCTTTTCGGGCGATGCTGTGTGCCTGCCTCTCCTTTTTTTTTTACTGCAAGTTGATCCCTGGAACAAAGAATGCATGGACATGGAAAAGTTGGTCACCTGCAGCAAGCTCGTCTGGATGGCGTCCAAGTTCCACCCCTTGCATCTCCTTTTGCGCTCCTCGAGCAGCTGCACAGATCACAGAAAAAGCTCCTAGATTTGCTTTTGTCCCTCGAGTTGTTGGTTGGTGTGGCGCTCCAGGCGCCGTCTATTAGTTTGATGAACGTGCTTGCATTTCTGAATGCCCAGCCAAATTAGCACTGAACAAACCTAGTACTTCTAGTCTTCTAGAGCCACTACTATCTGTAGAATCACACTAATCTGGTCTAAAGGCAAGGAATATAGTCCATGGCTTATTAGCTCCACCTTATCCACTCACTGAGCACTGGCAATTGTTCTCATGGAATTTCAGGTGAAAAGTTTGGTGCTGAAACTTAGGAAGAACATAGCTAATAGCTCGGTCCTTAGATGTGCCGATTCATTTTGCATGTTGTTTTACTTCAGACGTTCATAAACAATTACACATATTGAATGGCGCAGAACAAATGGAAATGGAACCGAATCCTCATGATTCCTCTTGTTAATTTGTCATAGTGGACTTTGCCTACTCAATTACCCATAGCGATCGTGGGTCCAGCAGACATACAAATCAATCAGTTGCACTTGCACCCCATTTAGTGCTATCTTCATCTTGTTACAAATTAAAGTTTGAATTCTGCAATGGAAAAGTTTAAAAGGTCATTCTACATGCTAGTAAGACTAACAAAGCAGCCGCCGCCCCTCATATGAGATTCAACAATCAATAGCTTCGATCTAGAATTCCTTGTCAACAACTGATTTCCAGATGAACAAAAAAAAAAGAATACCATGTGCAGTCAGATTTGTTCACTAGACTTTTAAATGTTCTTGTCTCATCAGCAGTCTCTGCCGGTTCAGACAAATACTGGATTTATTGCTGATGTGGTCTTCAACCAGTCTAAGGGCATCTCCAAGAGTCACTTTAAAAATTGATTTCCTATATAATTTTTTGGATTCATTTTTGAGGATACAAATAGTTTAAATATGTTTCTCTCCAATAGAGTCCCTAAAGTAAAGTATGTGAGTATGTTCTCTACAAGTAGGGAATATAATAATTAATTTTGAGGATCCTTTATTTTTGGGAGTCATTTAAAGTATCTATTGGAGGAGATTTTTTAATTCTAGTCCCAAAAATTTAGAGAAGAGAATTCTTTAGAGCTTCTCTTGGAGATGCTCTAAGAGTATATCCGGAAGATACCCTATATCATCCCCTATAGTTAAATTTAGGGTATTTGCTATAAAAATCACCCTCCAGCAGATTTCCAATTTTATTCCCTACCCTATCTCATCCCCTACTACTCTCTCATTATCCCCAAATCTGGGGAATCTCTCTCCTCCCCGGGAGAAAGAAAAAAGAGAAGGAAAAAAGATAAGAAAAAAAAGAAAAAAGATAATAGAAAAATAAAAGGAAAATTTATTTTTATAATTTTTAAGATGTTTTTGAGATCAACTATTTAGGCTAATTATAGGATATTTATTTATTAATGAAAAAAATTCACAACGAAAATATAATTGTTGAAAATATAGCCGTTGTAATTTTTACCGTTGAATGATAATAAAAAATCTATCAATCGTCAACAACAATAATGATCATACGTAATAATATATGTGTTAGAGATATAGTCATTAAAAATATTGTCGTTAGAATTATTACTGTTAGATAATAATAAAATAGAGAATTCAAAAATATAGGAATGAGTTTTAGGGTAGCTGCTGGAGATTGAACCTATATAGGGATGAAATCTTTTAGGATCATTCCCTATATGAGAGGTATAGAGAATAAGTTATAGGAAAACTGCTGAAGATGCTCTAACGATCCTCAAACATTGTCACTGCCCAAAAAATTGTTATTTTGACACTCCAAAGATATGCACTTTGTTTATAATGACACTTTTGAGGCTAACATGTAGGATGATCTAAGTCAATAAAAATAGGTCCAGATGTCAAAAATACGAAGCCATTTCTTTTTTGAGTGTCAAAATAGCAAATCTCTCGTCACTGCCATGCTATCTATTCTTTCTCCCTTTTGATTGCTACAGCCACAAAAGAATAAATATATGGTAGAGCTAGAGGACTCTCTTGAAGGGATCTGTAAGCAGACAAGCAGTACATGAATCATGTGAACTCACGACTTATTTGTGTTTGAAGAATCTAGCTCTGGTCTCCGAGTGACAAAAACAGCCTCATTTGGCACTTGGCTGCAATGCCGTTGTAGGAGATAGTACACTTGCAGGAGATGAGATAGGACACGAAAAGACGGGCGATTTCGTGCCAATCGGCGGAGATTCTAGTAGCCTCAACGGTGAACTGTCGAACCTAGCCATGGCCCACGGGAGATCGCCGCAGCTCCGCTGCATTGTGAGATAGAGGACGACGACAAGGCAAAAATGTCATATCGTAATAACTTCATAGCCCACCTCAAACTGAGCATACGATCCTGATCGTATGGCTAGCTGCCGGCATAGCCTTGGGTTAGGGTTGGATTCGAATCGGATACGGATAGAAACGACTGTAGATAACATTATTTATCATATTTTATTTCGAATATAAATATGAATTCGGATGTTTTTCAGATAACAATACAAAATAGATAATTCGAATACGAATACATATTTGGATATTTACTTATATTAACTTGAAATGGATCCGTATTTGAAAGTTTATCATTTCACAATTTTTTTAAAATTCCAAAGTGTCGAATATACCAAATTAGCAGCTAGTACAAGAATTCTAGACTATAAATGTTATTATTTCAGGTACTTGCAGTTCAAATTTCACATATTTCAATTTAGATCCTAGAAACACAATTAATGACAACTGTTGGGAGAAATAGCTTTACTCTAACAAGAGCCAAATAGCAGTATCTTCGAAGCCTCCAAGAACTAAAGCCGTCTAAAATAATGAAGCCAAAGAATAAACCCAAGACCTCTTCATCCTAAGTATAATAAGAATCTAAAGACTACTACCAAAGATCTTAAGGCCAAGAGCTAAGTGTGAGGCCCATTCCGAGGACTCCTCCAAGCCACTGCAAGCTCTGTACAAGTGTGAATGTGTGAAGCCCTTCTTCGCTTCTACCCGCGACGAAGGCCTCTCTAGCAAGCAGCTTCTAGCCAGCACTCAGGTAAAGGCTCTAAATATCTCAAGGCCACTCCGGCGTAAAAACCTAAACTAGGGGGCCCCTCCCCTGGTATTTGCACATGTATTTGTATCATAGTTATTGTTTTAACCATAATAAGTCTTGTAAGTAGAGCACTGTATGACGGTTGTAAGTAGAGAGAAAAATGGTCTTTTCCTCTCCTACATTATAATGAGAACAGAAGTTATAGAATAGAGAAATCACTATAAATTGGATGTAAGGCTATTATCCGACAAGGAGGCCTAAACCAGTATAGATCCTTATCCCATACACAAACCCTTCAAGGTTCATATTCTTTTATCCACTACCGCCTTAGAGGTTATTATCATTATAGAAACATGCTTGTAGCTAACGGAAATGCTATAATAGTTGACGCCGTCCGTAGGGATCTTAGTACTAAAAGCTAGCGTCTCTGCCACTATCTACGTAATCAATCATGGAGTACACTTGCGAAGAGGGATACAAAGTCCCATGGAATCCGTGCACTCCTCTTCAGCAAGGGGCTTCAAGTACACACCGAAGGCTTCTCCATCTTCTCTCTAGTCTTGGAAGCCCCTAGGGGCTACAAGTCAAACTTCGACACCCCACTTCGAAGTCCCTGATCTCTAGGCTTTTTGGGCTTTCAAAGGTATGCATAAAGTCTTTCCGCAACCCAAGTTCGAAGGTGGGCTCGGGGCGAGACAAATAAAGTTCACACATATATATGGGGTGTCATGTTTCTCCTTTTATGTGCTGACTTCGGGCTCTGTCAAATGGCCCCAAAAATCGATGTGATCATCTCCACCTTCGTCGCTGCATAGCGCCTCCGGGCATGTAGCGATAAAAAACATAGGACTCTGAGCTTGCAACTCAAAGCGCCATGGGACTCTGAGCTCGCAGATCAAAGCGTCTGTATGGAGTCGAAGGTGACTCAATCAAAGCGAAGCCTTGCTTCACCTTATAAAAATTCTAAAGCCCTATTTCACGTGAAAATAAAGTCTCAAAGACTTGCTTCCCATACTAATAAGCTCGAAGCCTTGCTTCGCTTATCTTAAAAAAATAAGCCTCGAAGCCTTACTTCGCTTATCATAAGCAAAGTCTAGAAGCCTTGCTTCACATTTTAATAAGCTCTGAAGCCTCACTTCAACCGTCTATCTCGAAGCCTAGCTTCATGTTAAATAAGCTCTAAATCCTTTCTTCACTTATAAAAGAAAACCCTAAAACCATCTTTCAAGTATCAATCATGCATCTCAAAGCCTTGGTTCACCTCGAAGGTGGTTCGAAGCCCAGTTCTGCCCCGAGTAAAACCCAAATCTAGGCTTCGATCGATGTATTCAAAAACTAAACCAGTCTTCGCCTGTTATAAATCAAAGTAAAACTTTTTGATTTATTCCAAGTCAAGTGATCGAAGTACCCATAAAGGTTAAAAAGCGATCTAAAGTTCGAAGCCACTTGGCCGAATGCATCCCTTCGCACACTATATTGCATTGAGTCACCGCATGATTGCATGCACCGGCTAGGCTGAAGTCCCTAACTGCCACATGCAAGGGGGACCGATAACTATGCATGCAGAGTGTGCTTCGTTATTGGTTTGTTTGAAGTACGAATAAAAATGCATTTCATTCTTACTATTGTGAAGTACATTACAGTTGTGAAGTGCATTATAGTTGTGAAGTATATCGACACACTTCAAAAAAAATACTATGAATAAGTTCTATCAAAACCTAAGTAAAAGCGGGCATGAGACCTCGAAAAAATTGACCCCCGCTAGCTCTTTTTTCGATGAGGGCCCCCTCGACTGGATGAACCCTTGCGGAGCCGGACCTCCTAGCGGCTGGACCGTCCATGCCTCGAAGCCCGGAGAGCTCTTCTTTCCTCTTGCAGGTCGGCCCAAGTCCAAAGTGCAGGTGGCTCCGTATCAAAAGCGGAAAAATTCAAGACTTCATCACCACCTTGTAAAGACGCGCTCGAAGGCTAGGCCCCTTCGTCATCAGGAATCACTTCGAAGCTACGCAAGTTCGATGAAGATGAGGAGCTCCGAGTGGGCTCAACATTTATGGAGGCTAGTAACTCTTGGGCTACTTCGAGTATGGCTACGCCATTAGGACCACGCGGTATTTTGAACCGAGAGGGTCCTTCGGACTTAGCTACCTCGAGTACTACCCAATGTTGGCGAAACCGCTTTCGAATCTTCGATCACTTTGACATCAACATTCGAAGGCCGAGCCTGGGTAGGTACAAAACACCCTTGCATTTCATTAATAAGCTGATGACAAGTTGCTTTATAGGCCTAGGACTAAGTATTACAAAATAAAGCCTAAGATATCTACACCTTCGGAGGGTGAGGGTTCGATCCGAAAGGGGAGTTCGCTGCCCCGCTTGGTGTGAGCGGCCGGCCCTCTAGAGTTTGAGGGTTGCTCCACATGCATGTGCCTTCCAAGGCTCCTGAAGCCAGCGCCAAGCTTTGAGTACTTCGGGAGCTGGTGAAGTCAGGCGCTGCCCTCCAAAGGCCACTAGCTTGGTGGAGGTCTTAGCTTCAAGATGTTGGCATCCCGCTTTGTGAAGTAGTTGCATCACTCCTTGGCTAGCCACCCACCCGGTGGTCCGCGCGAAGCCCACCAATGTTTCTTCCATTATGAGGGAAGCCGTATAAAGGAATCCAAGTCGATCCCCAATCGGATCCTAGGCACCGAAGTGCAGAGTCTGGCAACTGGTCACCAAGTGCCCCAAGACTCCGGTCAGGATGAAGGTGACTTCATTGATCCCCCGAGCAACTTCAAACTTTTTGGCCTCCAATGCTTCTTTAGCAGCGCAAAGATCGGTGTTATCCATCGTTAGCTTCATGCTTCCATCCTTCAAAACCTGGAACGCCTGGCTAAGGTCTTCGACCTCCGAAGCCATCTTCGCTAGAGCCTCGCTCGCCTTAGCCGCTTCGGCCCTTGATGACTCCACTGTCGCTTCAACTTGTTGTTCCCGTTGAATGGATTTGGAAGCACAGCGCAGAAGATTTTCAATATCTCTCTCCGCAAACCATTTGTGATAGTCTACAGCAATGGCGACTCCATGAATCAGGGCGAAGGCTTGATGAAAGCAAAAGAAGTTATTAATAACAAGATTCAAGGAACCAGCGAACCATTTGCAATGCCCACTCACATGGAGGAGGGCCTCTTCGGCAGCAGTGCTAAGGTCCCCATGGTGGTGGAGGCTCAGCTTCGCTACCAAGTCACTTCTTGTGAGGCATTCACCGCCCTGAAGGTATCGAGACACCATTTCACCGAAGGGTGCCCCGACAAGATGAAGGGCTTCAACAAAGGCATGTGGCTCATGGACATCTCTAGAGTAGGGCTCTGCTCCACATCCTCCACCACGTAATCCGAAGGGGTGGGGGAAGACCCTTCGTCGCCAATGACCCATCTTCCTTGTCGTCTGAAGAGTCTTTGTGTGACTCTTTGCTACTGCTACTGCTACCACCTTCATTGCTTCTAGAGGGCCCATCCTCTCCTGTAGTGTTGGGGTCCGTCTCCTTAGCTCTATCGATGCCTAAAGGATAAAATAATTCAAGACAAGTTAAAACAAAGGCATGAAAAATGACCAAGGTGGAGGAGTACCTTCATTTTCCTCCGTGACAAGGGAGAAGTCTGGACACTCCGAAGCCATGAAGAGCTCTACCCAGTTCCTTGGTCAGGCTTGCGAAGCTGCTGGCTCCGAGCCCTCGGCCACTGCCTCCGATGCAACCACTAGCTCCGAGCCCTTGGCCGCTACCCCTGGCGCAACCTTTGGCTCCTCCCCGAACGCAGGGGCTTGAAGGTGGCAATGCCCCTACACTAGGGGCTTCGAAGTTCGAAGCCAATTGGGGGGTCCCGAAGGGTTCCGCAGAATCCGAAGGCCCCCTTGAGCATTGTGGTGGTTAGCCTTGTGGCTCATCGTCATCCACCTTCTTCCGCTTCAATCTCCCGCCTGAAAGTGCAAGGTCTGAGAGCTCCAGGAGAGTGGGTACTTCATCAGTGCCAAGCTGAACCCATGCTCGGTTGTACCACTCCCAGGTCCCCACCAGAGCAAGCCTTCATCTTCGTTCGTCTGATTTTGGAGTCCCCTGGACACACTCCACCACTATGACGACCTCCACTGGCATCAATACTTCGCGCTTGTCTGCCACAACGAAGCCCGATAATTAAGAACAGTAAGTGAAGTACCAATGAAGCAAAGGTTATGATTCAAAGCCTTACCAAGAAGCTCCGAAGATATATCCTTCAAGTCACTTGTGGCGGAGTCCATGAAAAGGTTTTTGGCCAAATACGCCCGAGGGGACTAATTCGAAGGGTTATAAACTCTTCAGCGTGGTATTTCATGCTCATCCTCTGAGCCACCCTCCGCAGCAGTTGAATCCGAGACTTAACAGTGGCGGAGTCTAGTGCCACTCGATCTTGGTGGTGATAGGAGATAAGGGCGTTGGTGCCCTGAAGAGGGGAGTCTGCTCCAACGATGTTATAGAACCACTTATGGTCCCACCTCGAATACCAGCGGTCTTTGACTGCCCTCGCCAAAAAAACAAATCTATAAACTGCTTGCAAAGCTAGAAGTTAACATTTTCGAAGGCCAAATCCCTCTCAATGCCATCCTTCCTGGTCCTCCTCTTCGGCTAGAAGTTGGCATTGTGATGGGACGCGAAGCGTACGCACGCCCTTCACACCCTTCGGCCCTCATAGCCCAATCGAAGATTGTGAGTCGGGCTATAGCATTCGAAGACAGCTGGGGGAGCTCTAGGTGATACATCTTCAGCACTTCGCCCAGCATCCCTTTGGCTGGGATGCCGAGCCCAGCTTCGAAGAAGGCCTCAAAAACTATGGTTTCATCAGCTCAGAGCATAGGGATGGCCTCGGTCTCCGTAACTCAGAGGCCTGCCTTTTTGATAACCCTACTGGCACACACATTATGGATGGACTCTACTATGGATGTCGACGCCTGCATCTCCAAGGTCTTCTTGAACCTCTTTGACGGTAGACGGAGTTCGAACGCCCCAATTTAATAAATCAGGACCTTTATTGAAATTCCAAAGAAAATCAATAAACCAAGACGTTCATCAAGCGACCACGTACAATACGGGCAATCATTCACGGTTCGTAGACCGCATTATTACAAAAGTGAATAAAGGTGAAGAGAAACTAATAAAATAAGGGTCCTAGATGAACGCCTCCTTCCAGTCTCGCCTTGACTGGGTCGCTACTCCAGACCTGCATCCTCCTCGTAGTAGACGGGCTCTGATGGTGTAAGTCAACGCGGTGAGTACAGGAGTACTCAGCAAGCCACCGAATGCAAATATAATGCAAGGTAATAACAAGGGAGATAGTGGCTAGTTTTGCGGAAGCGAGTAATTTGTAAAGCAATTTAATGTGAACAATTTATTAGTACTGAAACGTAAACATGTATATGCATCATCATCATCTTCTAACTCGAGGGGTACAGTCAGCCCCACCTTGCTCAACAGTCCTTACATGCCATGAATAACTCAACCATTCAAACAATTGTAAACTAACTGCGAGTAGTCACACAACCCGCCCTTGACCGTGGGCTCGGATTTTCGAAAAGATTAAATTACTCTGATCAGAGATGTACCACTGTACCCACAAGGCACGCACTCATCACCTACACCAAAGTGTAACGAGATGACCCATTTCATGGGAACTCGTGCCAAAACCTTCCATATAGTCCTCCCCGACTCAACATCACCCTCTTATAGGTTTCATATGGTGTCCCGACGCGTCGGAGCCCCACCATACCCCCCCTTGAGCCTCATCGGTACAAGTCACCCTCAGGCTTGCCCCTTGCCCCTTCCACTATGGTGCATCGAGTCGGAGTATTCCATACTTCCAGTTAGGACTTACCCATTAGACTTGTGGTTGGTACGGAAGTGCTTTGCAACAGATCCCGCAGACCGGTCCTTATAGTGCCCCGGGTGCGACAAACCAATGCCCGAGCTTGCACCCGAAACCCACCATACTTATAACTTAGCCAACTCCAACAGAGTCCAGAGACGAGAATAACGGGGAAAATCATATACAGAATCCAGCTATCTACGACTCATTCTTTTATCCTATAGCAGTTGTGACGGTACATTGGGCACTAGCTAATATTTTTATAGTAGAGTGACAAGGAGTTAAGGCTCAATAAGCATGGCTTGGGTTTGCACACAAGGACGGGGATCTAATAAATATAAGTGTAAGGTTTGATATTTTGACTAATGCAATATTAACCTATGAGTTATAGCGATAATTTATTAAAACGTGGGCTCAATAATGATCAACTGTTTCCACAGGGGTGGTCGATGACTTGCCTTGATCAGCAAATGGGGATGGAGGAACTTCGGGATAGAACTCCGGCTCCTCGACGAACTCGTAGTCTTCTCGATACGGAAAAATAAACAATACATTCAATAAACAGATAAAAATCCACCAAATAAACATACATATTGTGGGTTTTATTATGTGTAATGAGGTTTTAATATTCTGAGGTTTTTGGAGAAAAACAGTAAACCTATATTTTAAGGTTTTCCTAATTTATTTTCTGATTTAATAGTTTTAACCCAAAGGGGTTTTCATTCATTTATTTATTAAGAATATTTTTGGTAACAGTAACATACTGTTTTTATGGCATTAATGTGTAGAGAATAATATACTGAATTTAACAAAATTTGAATGGTGAAATTTGGACTTAAAATGAGCAAGTAATGAATTTTCAAAGTTTAAATCAATTTCTGGAATTTTATTTAAATAGAAAATGGGCTTTAGTCCACGGTGAGCCAGGCCCACGGTGGACAGGCGCACTGTGCGCGTGGACTGGATCAACCAGATCCGTTGGATCCAGATCCAACGATCAGGCGCGAGGCGAGTGGCTTTAAATGAAATCAGATGGTCCAGATTAAAACATAGCGAACGGGTACGCGTGGACGCTCGAGATCGCTCCGGGGTTTTAAGTTACGATCGACGGCCGAGAGGCATCGATATCCCTTCGGGTTTGATCGACGGCCCAGATTAAATCCCGAAGGGATTTAATCCATGCGCTTCGATCACGATCGTGCGGCCAGGAAGGATTCCGGCACGGCACGCGCTAAGGGGGGTTTTACCCTCTTCGTTCTCGGCTCCGACGGTGTAATGGCGAGGAATTCCGGTGACGGCGTGGGTTGAACAGCGATGCTAAGGCCAAAAATGTAACCAGTGACGTGAGGGGAACTCGGGCGTACCGGCGGTGGAGGCGGCGGCGAGCTGACGGCGACCGGCGTCGACAAGGGGCGAAGAAACTCCTCGGGTTCATCGGCGGTGAGGCGATCCGGCGGTCCTTTCGACCAATGGAGGCGTGGCCGAGGACGGGCGGGTCTCTACGGTCACGTAGGTGGTGGCGGTGAGGGCAGCGGTGGCTTGGATCGCCGGCGAGGGCTCGCCGGAGTCGAAACAGAGAGAAAACCCGAAATGGGGGCGAGGCGCTCTGTTCTTGCTCTGGCTCAGGCTATCGTGGTGTGGGCGGAGGGCGGTGGCAGGGGGGTTTATATAGGGGGTTCGCCGGCGTTTAAACGGAAGGGAACCGTGGAAATCCGAGGGGATTCCTATTTGCGCCGGCGAGCTTCCATGTGTACGGTTAGGCTTCTATAACCACGAATCCGCGTCGGGCTTGGATGGAAAGAGGTCGCCGGCGTTCGGGGGTAACGAATCCGTGGTTGGATCGACGAAAACGGGCGGCCGGCGGCGGGATTTGGCAAGGGGGTCGCCGGTATGGAAGGGGGCGATCCCCTTCCATCAGATACGATGGATCCGACTAGGTGGCCCCGACCTGTCAGTGGCCAAGCGCAAAACCAACAACACCGAAAGGCGGGCCACACTGGTTAGAGGGCCAAAGCGGGTGCATGAGACTGACGGGTGGGCCGGGCGGAGCGCGGGCGTGGGGGGGAGAGAGGGGGAACACGCGCCGATAGGCGGGTCCCGCTTGTCAGTGACTCAAGGTTGGGATGGGCTGGGCTGAAGGCTATTTCAAGGTTAAGGCCCATTTCGATTTAAAAATGTTTTCTGATTTAAAATAAATCTAGTAATTCGTTTATTTGATTTAGGGTTGAATCACTGTTGATAAAAATTTGTAAAAATTTCTGAAATTATGTTTTGGCCTCTAGTTTATCTCATAAAATTTTCAAGTCCAGATTTTGAATATTTCTCCCTGTTTGGCTTTAATAAGGCTCTTTAAGGGTTTTTCTTTAATTATAATTTCCAGAAATCCCTTTAATATTATTTTTCTTTATTTTATTTCCTTTTTAATTTTAGGGTGTTACAGTAGGTCCTCTCGGACCTCTGGGGCAGGGCCTTCAGATATACCCAAACTACTCAAGTAGCCAATAACCCCCGAGCAACCGAAGACCCTCGGACAGCTCCGTCGGTCCTCCGAACTGACTATGTCAGTTCCCGAAGACCCGAAGGACCCCTCCGAAGGAAGTGAGAACCTCCTCGAAGACATGGCCAGCTCAAATGGCCTGACTTCAGGCGGAGGTGGAAAGATGGTGGAAGGAGGTCACGGACAGGCTTCGTCCTCGGGCCAACCCTGCCGCTTTAGAGACACATCAAGACGATGACCCCGGTTACTATCCCGAATCCCCCCAAGTCCGAGCGATCACCGAGAATGCCTCCTTCGATGACGAGTCTCCGCTGCACCCAGACTTGCAAAAGGTGCGCTTCGATCCTAGGTTCCGAGCCTCAAAGCTGCACAAATATTCTGAAGGGACTGACCCTAGGGAATTCTCTCGCTCTTATGCTCTTATAGTAGAAGCTAGTGGAGGGGTCCGAAATACGATGTCAAAGTGTTTCCCCCTTGCGTTATAAGGCGTATCCCTTCGTTGGTTCTGGTATCTAAAGCCAGGATCAATTAAGTCGTGGGAGCAATTGAAGAAGAAATTCATGAGTAACTTCCAGGGGACCTTCGTAGCCCCGATGTCTACTAGAAGCCTTTTACAGGTGAAACAACATATGGGAGAAACTCTATGGCAATACTTCACGCGCTTCGTCCACATCAAGTCTCAGATCAAGGGGTTGTCCACGTCATCTATCGTGGATGCGGTGCGCAAAGGTGTAATGAACCCTGGCCTCCTCGACAAACTCCACCGGAAGCCAGTGTCTTCAGTGGCATAGTTGATGGCATACATTGAGAAGTATGCCAAATCAGAAGAAGGGTGTCTTCGGAGGACTGCTTCGCCCACACCAACCCTCCCCTAAGAAGTCAAGATGGAGCCAAGGGCTTCGAGTCCTCTACATGCCCCCTTCGATAATCGTTCTCACGATCAGAGAAGGGGAAGGAAGCACCCTTGCTCCGAAGTATTGAATATTGCCCCCTCCGCTCCAAAGATGCCTTCAAACTAATAACAGGCTTAGGGCAATAAAGCTAATGTCTTGAGACCGCTAGGGAAGCCAGCTGGCCAAATCCAGACTTTCTTTCATTGTGTGCATGGTGAAAACAGAAGCCATGCCACCAAGGATTGCAAGTCCATACTGACTCTCCGGAGCGAGTATCTTGGGAGAAGCTCGGGTCGAAGCACTACATACCGAGCCCCTCTGGCAGCACGGCCGGAGCCCGTGCAAACCGTCGAACGTGCATGCAACCTCGAAGCCCCTATGCAACCTCCGGTGGCCAACATTATGCCACCACCGAAGCAAGAAGACCTTCAAGATCATGGCAAGCGAGTGGTCCTACCCATCTCTGGAGGGGGGACCCTCGACAATATGTCTAAGCATCAACGAAGAGATTACGTTTGTGAAGTAAGACATATTGAGACTTCAAACTCGGCTGTAGAAATGCCTGAGTGGTCCCATGTGCCCATATCATTCTCCGCCAATGATGCTGCAGGGGTGAAGTTCCCCCATGCCGACCCCCTTGTCATTATAGCTGACGTGACAGGGGTGAAAGTTCAAAGGTTGCTGGTCGACGGTGGAAGCTCCACTGACATACTCTTCATCCAAGCCTTCGATCAAATATGCATTCCCCGATGACATCTATTTCCAGCAGCTCGGCCACTCCAAGGCTTCGTAGGCCCTCCTCTCGATGCCCTTGGCCAAATAGGCCTCGAGGTTTCTTTCGGCGAGGGGCACCTGGCCAGGATCGAAGAGGTCATCTTCGACATTGTTGACGCCCCGTACGCCTACAACGCAATCTTCGGAAGAGGGATGCTGAATCAATTCGGAGTCGTGGCGCACCACAATTATTTGTGCCTCAAAATGCCCACGCAAGGAGGAGTCCTTACGATCCTTAGAGATCAAGCTGCAGCTCGGAGAGCAGAATACGACCATGGCCCACCTCTCGAACCTCGGCAGATAAACAGTGTGCAAGAGCACTCGAAGGAGGCTTCGGGGTCCCAGGACCCTCCGAAGAACCCTTCCCTCAAGCCAAGCCCAGAAGGTGATGTAGTCATGATGATCATTGTCAAAGAAGGCAAGGAATACCCCATTCAGTTTGGCAAGGAGTTGCCTTTGGAGATCGCCACTTCACTAGAAGAAGTGGTTCGAGAAAATTTGGATGTCTTCGCTTGGTCAGACGAAGATATCCCCGGAGTTGACCGAACCATTATTGAGCATAGCTTGCTCATCAACCGTAAGGCTCGACCTATTCACCAGGGGCTCTGCAAGCTATCAACTAAGAGAGCAGACCTTGCTAAAGCAGAGGTGGAAAAGTTGCTAAGGGCCGGAATCATTAGGGAGGTGGCCCACACAGAGTGGTTGGCTAATCCAGCCTTCGTCAAGAAAAAGGCCTCCGGCAAGTAGCTCATGTGCATTGACTTCACATCTCTGAATAAAGCATGCCTACGAGACCCCTACCCTATGCCCCACATTGATCAATTTGTTGACTCTACGGCTAGCTCCGAGCTCCTGAGTTTCCTTGATGCATACTCCGGTTACCATCAAATATAGCTGAAACGCAAAGACGAAGCCAAGACAAGCTTTATAACCCCTTCTAGAGTATTCTGTTACGTCCGAATGCCCTTCGGCTTAAGAAATGCCAGGGTAACTTTTTCACGTCTTATTGCTAAAGCTCTAGGTCACCAGATAGGCCGAAATGTCGAAGCCTATATGGATAACATTGTAATAAAGAGTGCCTTAAAGCACCAACATAATCTAGACTTAGCAGAAACCTTTGAGAGCCTTCGAGCATGTGGAGTTCACCTCAACCCTAAAAAATGTATCTTCGGAGCTCAAACAGGGAAGTTGCTAGGGTACTTAGTTTTGCGCAGAGAAATCGAAGCTAGCCCAACGTAGATAAGTGCACTATAAAGGATGGCTATGCCTGAAAATTTGAAGCAAGTCTAGAAGCTGGCCGAACGCCTCGCAGCTCTCAGCAGATTCTTGGCTAGATCAGTAGAGCGAAGCCTCCCAATTTTCAAAGCCTTAAAAGGGTCTGAAAGATTCAATTGGACGCCGGAGTGCTAGAAAAGCTTTGATGAAATCAAGGACTACCTCGGGAATCTGTCAAAACTTACTTTGCCCTTTGCAGAGGAAACTCTCCTCCTATATCTTGCAGCAATAGGCTCCGCGGTCAGTGCAATGCTTATCAGAGAAATAGAGCTCAATGGAAAACTGGTGCAGAACCCAGTATACTTCGTTTCAGAAGCCCTGTCTGGAGAAAAAACATGGTACTCCGAGCTTGAGATATTCACGTATGCTTTGGTAATGGCCTTACAGAAGCTAAGGCATTACTTTTTAGCACACAATGTAATTGTCCCTACATCGTATCCCCATGGCGATATGCTTCGGAGCAAAGATTCCACGGGGAGAATTGGAAAATGGGCTGTCGAGCTAGCCCCCTTCGGCATTTCCTTCACCGCAAGAATAGCCATTAAGTCTCAAGTTGTGGCTGACTTTGTTGTAGAGTGGACTCCATCCGCGGTATGGGCTCGGGAAGAATCATGCGAAGGAGTGTGGACGGTATACTCCGACGGAACATTTCAAGCATCCGGAGGTGGTGCCGGAACCATGATAATTTCGCCTTCAGGGCAGAAAGCAATGTACTCCGCAAGGCTCAACTTTAAGTCCACTAATAATATTGTAGAGTACGAAGGAATCCTGCTTAGCCTCCGCAAAGCACGCACACTTGGTGCCACTCGTGTTGTAATTAAAACAGATCCCCAGGTCATTGTAGGGCATGTTGACAAAAGCTTACAAGCTTGACATCCACATCTTGCGAAGTAATTAGAAGAAATCCACAAGACGGAGGCATTATTCAAAGGGATTTCCGTCCGGAGCATCCCACGAGCAGATAATCAACATGCAGACATCATAGTGAAGGCTGCTGCCGGAGCATTGGATGTCCTAGAAGGGGATTTTTATGAAGAGCTTGTTAACCCTTCGGTGCATTAGCCACCCTCTGTAGAAGTACTTTGCATACCAATCACTGATTGGTGGAGCCCAATATTAGACTTTTTGAAGAACAAAGCAAGTTCACTAGAGGGCCCAGAATTGCAAAGGTTACAGTCAAGGGTACGAAATTATGAGCTTGTCAACAGAGTGCTATACAAAGCCGGAGTCTATTCTCCTCTACTCCGATGCATCTCATAACCCAAAGGCCAAGATATACTTTGGGAAATCCATGAAGGCTTGTGTGGTAGCCACTTAGCCCCTCGGGCTTTAGCAGGCAAAACACTTCGCCAGGGACTTTATTGGCCAACAATTGTAGCAGATGCAGAATCATTGGTCCGAACCTGTCAAGGGTGCCAATGGATGGGAAGACAAAGCCATTGACCTTCAACACCCCTTCAAGTGATTGCTCCGGTATGGCCAATGGCACGATGGGGAATGGATCTCAAAGGCCCCTTCCCAATGCAAAGGGTAGCTTGAAGTTCGCGGTGGTAGCAATCAAATACTTTTCTAAATGGGTCGACGCCGAACCCTTAACTGCTATCACTTCGAAAAATGTTCAGAAATTCTTTTGGCAAAACATTATTTGCAGGTTCGGAGTGCCTAGAGAGTTGACAATTGACAATGGCACCCAATTCGATGCCAAACCTTTTAGAGAATTCTGCGAAGGGCTGGGCATTAAAATGTGCTTTGCAGCCGTCCATCATCTCCAATCCAATGGAGTCGTGGAGCTGGCCAATGGAAATATTCTATCCAGCTTAAATTGGAGGATTGTAGGGTTGGCAAAGAGGCTGTGGACCGAAGAGCTTCCTAAGAATTTATGGTCCATTCGGACCACTCAAGCTAGGTCTACAAGTTTTACCCCATTCCGGTTATTATTCGGGGATGAGGCCATGACTCCAACGGAGCTGAAAGGTGGATCCCTCCGCACAATGGATCTAGAAGTTAATGATGAAAGGAACACTTCGCTTGACTTGTCCAAAGAAACTGAGGTTTCGAGCTGTTGCCAATTTGACAAAGTACCAAGACCATACGAAGACATGGTATGACCCGAAGGTAAAAGTTAATGAACTTAAGCCGGGTCATTTGGTACTGTGAAGTGTAATTTCTCCGAGGAAATTAGGAAACAAATGGGAAGGACCATATATTATCCTACGCTCAGGGCACCCCGGATCTTTTAAATTAGCAAATTTTGTGAAACCAATGGTGGTTTCTGTCTGAATGATGAGTGATTGACAAGGTTGAGCATTTGAGAGATCGAGCGATGGAGTGTTGGTTTGAGTGCATCGAGGGTTTCGATGTAAAATGGAGGATTGTGTGCCGAGAGTTTTGGTGGTGTGTCACTGATACGAGGATGCGCCCAACCTCCACGGCGTAGAATCAAAGATACTCGTGAAACCTGATGAGTCTTGTGCAGCCAACCGTTGCATGTGCAACAACCTGCAGCACGGAGTTCGCCCAACCTCACGTTGTCCACTCAACCAAGTCAAGCGGATTACAATCCTCGTTGCAATCACAAAAGGCTTGCAAGAACAACGGGAAGGAATGCACAATTCTCAGAGATGATTCAGCTAGTAGCTAGAACACTCAAGAACATGCATAAAGCATAGTTGTTTCATTCTCAAAATTCTGTTCCCCCTACACATTGAGAAAGATCCTATTATATAGAAGGGATTGAGAGGGAGATGGAGAGGTGTTCAGGACGTTTTACATGGCATTAAGCCAATATTGGTGCGCAACACCCTAATTAAAACAAATGAAACGTTTGACAGTTTCTGGTCTCCACATTAAGTCGGCGATAACTCTCTATTCTGGTGGAATTATTGGGTGAGGCCAGATCCGTTGGAAAGCTTATAAAGTAAGCGTTCCAAGCTGTGGTCGAACACATTTATTAGATTTAATATGCAGTTTCTATGAGCATTTTATTCCATACTGGTCACTTGAATCCGAAATGGTCTTCATTGCATTCATTGCTTGATTGATGGCTGTTGATGAAGTGCTGCTCCTTTGGCCACTCTTCAACGTTGTCCTACCTAAGAACAATTAAATTACGGGCATTAGGTAGCAACTGATTTTCATGTGTAATGCTATTCTTATTTAGGAGCGAGTTCACCTGTTGATTTGTTTGCTTTGCACGAGCGTGAGTTATTGCTCCTCCAAAATGATTTGGAATATCTTGATCATTGGGGGAAAGAAATGTTGTTGATGCTAGGCTGTCCGTATCAGTCACATTCTTGTTTTGTCTTGTCTTGGATGTGCATGGTGGAGATGCTAACCAACTGTCGATGGCGAGTGATAAAGGGTCAAGCGAGGAGCTCGATGTCGGAGGATCAGGGATGTCGGGCGAAGATGGAGAAGATCTCAAGAGTGCACAAAGAGACCGAGCAGGACTTGGACAGACGGTTGATTTTGACGGTGTGATGACTGGGTCTGTGAGAGGGAGGCTAGGGCAAGCATTTAGGTGGATCGAGAGGATCGAGAGCAGAAGTGGCTTGCTGGTGCTCAGAGTCACAAAGCGGTGTCATGTGTCGAAGGGTCGAGAGGCTTTGTCGGTTTTTGCTGAAAACCGTCACAAATCTAGTTTTGTTAAATTCCATAAAATTTCTACTGTGTTCTTGCTGATCTGCATCAAGGCTGCATCACTGTTGATCATTCGACAAGGGGAACAGTCCAGTGCCAACACAGTGAGTTCCCAGCGCAGGTTTTTATTGTGGCTGAATTCGATTTTGTGAACTATTTTTGGTGAATTGACTGCAGAACTTGATGTTGAGGTTTATACAACTTTTGTTGTGGATGTTTTGAATGTTCCATGTTTGAAAGTTGCAACTGGTTTCTATGATTCTGTTTGATTCTTTTGCTGATAACAAGTGGTACACATGTTTCTGATTTAGAGAGTTCCGTGTTTCTGTGATTAGAGCAGAACCCCCCTTAAGGTGTTTGAGAAAATGTTTGGTTTATTCTTGTGAACATGCTGGACTTTTGGATCACATTTTTCGTCAATCAAAAAGGGACTAATTATTGTTTTGGAGGATTGATCTAACGATGAACATTTTGTATAGCGCATGTTCTGATCCTGTAGCGAGTAAGGGGTTTTCAGCTGATTTTGTTCTAAGATCTGTTCTGGTTGATGTGTCTTACTGGATATTGATTTTGTCAGTTTGATGTTTTCAATCTAAACTCTAGTCATGATCTGTGTTGAATCAAATAGCAGTTTTGCTCAAGCATTCAAGCTTTTTAGAACATGCTGTTGATTCAGTCCTGATTGCTAGCAGTAAAGTTTTGTGATTGAAATTGAGTAGTCCTGTTCTGCTATTTGAACCTGCTATTCTCAGACATTTGAATTCAGAATTTGTGATATCACTGTTCATAGTCTAGATAGTTTCAGATTCTGAATTTTCAGTTGAGTTTTGTTTGATCTAATCTGAAACTTTGAGTGAATCTGTTTTGTGACAGAACACTCTGATTCTGTCTGATTTTTTTGTATTAGATCTGAAACTGTACTTTGGGTAATTTCATGAGTTGAAGTTAAATTGTGTTTTGTACATTAGTGTTCTATTTTTACAGTGAATCAATCTCAATCATCTATATACTGAATATGTTTTTCAAACACTGTACACTGTTTCTGGGTCAGAAGCATTAGATTTGTTCTAATTCAGTCTTTTGATCTATTGTTTACTGATCTGTTTAGTATTCTGAACTGTTGTTCAAATTTGTGTGCTCTTTGTTGGTTGAAATTGTTTCAGATTGTGTCTGCAGTTCAGCTTAAACTCTGATCTAATTTAATTTCTGAAGCTTGTGAAATCAGATCTCTGAATTGAAGTAAACCTATTTGCAGTGAATTGGTTTCGGCTCTAAATTTGAAACTCAGGTTTGAAGTGAACTGTTTTCAGTAAATTGTGTTCAGTTCTGAACAAAATTGTTTCAGACATGTTTTTGTTTGAAATCTTACGATTGATTCAGTTCTGAAAACTATTGGTTCAAGTTCTGAATTCAGTTTCAGTTTCAAGTTTCAGTTTTAGTTTCAAGTTCTGAATTCAGTTTCAATTTCAAGTTTCAGTTTCAATTTCAAGTTCTGAATTCAGTTTCAAGTTTCAGTTTCAGTTTCAAGTTTTGAATTTAGTTTCAGTTTCAAGTTTCAGTTTCAGTTTCTGTTGATTGCTAAATATTGATTGCACTGAATATTTCATTGGAAAGTATCTGTATTTGCAGAGTAATCTGGTTTTTCACATTCAATACTGAAGCAATCAGTTAGTTTGTATTCAATTTCTGAATATTCATCTTGAGACTCTTTTCAACTTGAATTGAATGTATCAGGTCTTGATTTAAGACTGTTCAAATTGATTTGTCTCATTATGTGTGACAAATACTAATACAAAGTGACACATACTTGTGTTAAAGAAGTATTCTGGATTTTTGATCTTTTTCGGACTTTCAACAGTCGAAATACTCTTGTTGACCAACCATTTAGCGAAAAATTTACTCTAGGTCGGAGTCTCAGTTGCCGACAAAGTCTGTCGACAGAACAAACTTTGAGCTAGGGCAAGCATTGAATTTGAGTTTGATTTTGGTTGAGAAAATATTGTGATAGATTTGTATTGCAATTCAAAATTTCCTTGAGGTGCGTTGGGTGTTTTGAAAAGGCCATCTAATTCACGAAAATTAGTTGAGGCGCCTATTCACCCCTCTCTAGTCGCCATTCTGGTCCCACAATTGTATCAGAGCCAGTTAGATCACCAGTTGACCTTAACCGGTTTGTGATCCTTGTTTCGGTGACATGGAAAGAAACTCAAAAATTCCGATGTTTGATGGTCATGACTTTGCTTATTGGAAGGTGCGCATGGAAGCTTACCTTCTAAGCCAAGGAAGTGCCATTTGGGACATTGTTGATTCCCAATATGTGATCCCTGAAACTTGCACTTTAGAGACTGAGAAATTACAGTACGAATGCAATAGTAAAGAGAGAAACATACTGTTCATCAGTCTGAGTCGCAAAGAGTTTGATAGGGTCCAGCACATACAAACTGCGCGTGAAATTTGGACCACTTTGAAAACTTTTCATGAGGGCACTACCCAGATTAAGGCTAGGAGGCAAAGCACTTATAATCAAGAATACCAAATGTTTGTGCAAGGCCCTGGCGAATCTGTAGATGCCATGTTTGCGCGTTTTGATGGAATTGTGAGTAATTTGCACTCCACTGGGACTTTGGCTTATTCTGACCATAATAGGGCGATCAAATTTCTCTATGCTCTTGATCGTAGCATATGGGAGGTGAAGATCTCTAGCATTGAAGAGTCGGAGAGTTTTGACACTCTGACTTGCGACGAACTCTTTAGTAAGCTTAAGTCCACCGAGATTGCCAAGGTGTCTCGACCGGGAGCTGGAAAATCTTTGTTGCCTTCGATTGCTTTGATTTCCAGTTCTGGCAGTGGTACCTCATGTGGAGGTAATTTTTCTGGCGTTTCTGGAGTTTGTGCTTATTCTAGTGCTTTTGACTTGTCCTCTCTTGTCTCTGTCACAAAAGAACAAGTAGACGCTCTAGATGATGAAGAGCTAGCTCTCATTGTCAAGAAGTTCACTCGCTTCTACAATGATAGATGAGACCAAAGGAGAGGAGGGTCACAAGGGTGTTTGAATGTGGAGATACG